>CM060464.1:7954793-8554793 GCA_030544235.1 Lepturacanthus savala
AAAAGTATTACAGAAAAGCAGAGGTGCTGTAAAAAGAAAAGTTAGGACGTCAAAACCTCGTTAAAGGTTGAGATGTTGGCTTTGTAAGTCGATTCCGTGGTTTTGACTCAAAGTGTTTACGTTGGTGCAGGCAACAAGCTAAACCATTAGAATGAACTGGCATATGTGATTCATCATCTATTATTTTCTGCTAATGGCTCCATACAAATCTCCTCACTGATATGCAACCAGATTTCCTACACATTTCAAGCACATGGCAGGCTGTCCGTTTCTACTACACACGTAAAAAGCATAGGCTGATGACAAGAAATTGCAATGAATCAATCATAACAAGCATGACACAAGCTATGGATATACTTGCAATTATAACGTATCATGTTCATGGGTCTCATATTAACTGCTTTGATTGTATCCAGATTTTCCCATTTCCCTCAAAACGCTTTGTTTTTCTTTTCCTGAGAATTCACTTTGAATCCTTTCGCCCGACACCGCACGGAAAAACACACAAAGGAAATCAGCATGTTATTGTGTATGCGCAGATTAACTTTGCGCTGTGTACATGTCTGAGCGGGATGCATTTGAGGCTTCTGCTTGTCTTTTGTGTTTCTGTCCCAGATTGAGCCTGACAGCTATGTGCAGTATCCTGTTATAGAACACAACCGCACAGACAAAGGGGGAAGGGGAAAGCATCAAATGCTTCGGTTAAACAGTCCGCCGGTACGTGTGCGAACCTTTCCACAGTCATCCCGCTCATGCCCTGTGAAGCGCTAATTAGTCAACGGGCTGATCTTATTAGACAAATGCTTTTGTCGCCGGTGTCCAGTCCGAGCTGAGAAGATTGCCGGAGGCACAAGGTTATAGAGGCGAGCGTAGTAAACCAATTTAAACAACTTAGTGGCTTACTGGCAGTCATGTTCAGAGTGTAATCAGAGGTACTGCATTGCCACAGTTACTAAAAAAACATGACGCTGAGATTTGTCTTGACATCTATTGCGATTTCCAATACGGCCGACGCCATGTGCGTCTGAAAGATGAACTCTTTATTTTATCTTTGACTTGAAAGCATGGAAGAGGAAGGAGATGCCTCTGTCTCAAATCAAAGGAGGTCAGCATGTTCACCGTTAAGTGTGTGTCTGTGTGTTACAAGTGTTACAAATACCCTGGAGTGTTTGTTTATGGGTTCATGGTGTATGTGTCATCACATTGAGGAAAAAGGCAGCTTCAAATGCAAGTACTTATAGAGATATCACTCGCGGGATGTGTTCTCACAGCTGGATATGCTATGTCCACCGCGCCAGAACAGAGGGTGTTTGAAACGCCTCGATTAGCGCGGTGTCCAGTTAATTTTTAACAGGGTTTGCAATGGGACTAATCAGGAATTAAGACTTTAAATCGCCTTCTTTACGCATTCGTGGGGGGATACTGTCAGGATGGAAAAAGGCAATTGTCTGCGGTCTCCCGATTATCCCCTGCAAAAGCCTATAATCTGGCTGAAAGTACTTAAAGAGTCAAGCAGCAAAATAAACAACATTGATTATCATCCCACTGTTCTTTTTTTTTTCTCTCTCCCCCAAAATGGACCATGCAGAAAGGGAGGGGTTTGGAAGCTAAGGTTCAGTCTTCCCCCGTCAGCTCCATCTGCTTGGGCAAATGTTAAGGCAGACTAAATACCCCCTGAGTCCTCTGTTCAAACGAGATTATCTGCTATTCTAAGGAGGCGGACGAGCATCTTATCATCTTCCCAATCTCTCTCTTTTTTTTTTTTTTTACAAAAGCAAATCAAGAATTCTTTACCAGGATTACCAGGATTAAGGAGGACACAGACACAGCCGTCGTTGGACAATGTCTTAAATTGCTGCCAACATTCAGCTTGCAAACATGCAAACACTGCACCCTGTCATGGCACTGTCCTTAATACTGTTTTCTCTTAAGCTAAAACATCACTCTGGGGAATGTTGCTTTTGCAATATATGTATGAGGTTAACATGCTGGCACATAATTCATCCCACATAGCACTCCAGTGGTCAAACGCATTGGCTTTTGACGATTGTAAACCAAACTCATTTAGTTGTACAGCTCCGTTACACCTCAGAAAAAGCGCCTCTGCTTTACCCAGCGCTGACAGCATCACATAGTGTTGAGCAATGACCCACAGTGGGACGTGGCTAGGTTTGAAAACTTTATGCATTAGCTGTAACAGCATGATAGATTGCTGGACAGGTTTTCCACTGTATGCTTCAAAGAGGGTAAAATGAGGGACGAATTTCAATGCAAACAACCTCTATGGGGCTGTAGCTTAACTGTTCACAGAATACAGATGCACCATCAAGTAACCTGGGGGCTAAAATAAGTACAAAAAATAATACACACACACACACAAAAAATAAAATAATAATGTGCTCTTTACTGTATTTGTCTTTGGGGATTAGTGTTAAATCTACATGGGCACAACTAAGGGTGGGGTGATAGAAATGGGAATGGCGGGGTTCTTCTAAAGAATGCTTGCCTAAGCTCACTTATCCCCACTGTAACAATTGAAATTCAACAAAACAATCAAGCACTGACAAAGCCGCGCCCGAGCACCGCCAAATACATCATGCGCCATTCTGTGTGATTGCTAATCGTTAAGGCGTTATTAATCCTCCAAATACAATACTGCAACGCACAAGTTGTCATGCTGAATTTTAGGCAAGATAAAGACACTACTACTGTAACTCGCAGGCACGCTAGAAAAACCATAATGTTCCTTGCACACTATCAGCAAGTACTGTTTTAGATCACACTTTTAACAAGGAACAAACAATTCTACAAGCAATCAATGTTCCTAGGATCCCCGCGCCACAGTCACACCTCGTTTAATCAACAGAATTGTTTTCAATGAAAACAATCTCCGGGCTGTAGAGCTACTCAGTGTCTCAGAAAGAACCACTCGACGGGCTTCCACACTGATTTGATTGTTGCACACACAAAGGTAGCTAGACCACCGCAGCTATGGGGGATGATTGAATTATTCAGTTTGGCAGAGATTTGGCAGCAATTGTGTGGAGTGTTGCCTTGAGTGGAGTGCAACAGAACGACAGCATCTTCTTGTTTCCTGCTCCACTGCACAGCACATGCATAAATACCCCCTGCTTAGACAGTCAGTTTTGCTTCAGGACAACTTCACATCATACCCAGAGCATGCTTGCTGCTTGGCTAATTGACCTCCACCCCCATGTAGGCATGGTTAAATGCAAGGCGTTTATTGCCTTACATTTAACAATGTAAAACAGAGGGACTGAAGTCGCAGTGAATTTGAATGGTATGATTGTATGAAAAACTGCCAGAATGAACCGTAGTCAAGTTAGTATCTTATAAAGAGGGAGAAACAAGTCTATACAGATTTTCAATCACTGATTTCATAGTTTAGAGGGATTTCCAAAGTGTGGAGCTATGTGATTTTTCACTAAATAAAATCATATCCTTTTTTGAATTACAAAAAAGGGTTATGCAAATGTAAAGTAAATGTACCCAAAATGTAATTCAGCACCTGCTGGTTAGTCTGTCTGAAACTAATTAGCCTAGTTAGCTACCGAACTTATGCTAACTAGCTCAAGTTGAAACAGTAAATGGATTGCATTTATATAGCATCTTTTCGGCCACTCAAAGCTCTTTGATGGCTGCCATTTAAGGTGCCACTAGCTCATCTACTAAAAATGGCTAAAATCACTAGTTTTTAGACTTTCGGAAGTTAAAAGAGGAGCGTGAAAAGACAGCGACAAATCGGAGGTGACAGAAGTGGGGAGATGTGAGAGAACAGGGAGCACAGACAAATCAGAAGCACATAGGCCCATCTTCAACTCAAGGGGCCAAAAGAGGCAACAAGAGTAGGCATTAGATTGGGGGGAAAAGGACGGAAATATGATGAAACTTATCTGGGTCTGGGCTTCACTTGGTTAGCAATGGTGATTGCCCAAAACCACAGTGCATGAAGTGCAGTGAGGTTGTGGCTAACAACTGTCACCACCTGAAGAATTATTCAAGCAACTTTGTAGAACTTATTGGGTGAGTTGCAAAACAGTCAAAAAAGACTGCAGCTACATTTATGCGTTGGATCAACAAAAAGTTTGCAAAAGACTATCTTACATATAGCTACGTAACGTATAGCTAGCTAATATGCTGCTACGTCAAGAGAAATTATCACCAACATCAGCCAGCTTTACTTCCTCCATATTCCTTTGATTTCCAAATTAAAGACATTTGGAAAAGGACGGTCAGTTGTGGTCAACTGGTGGTCTCTGACTTTTTTTTAAAATTACATAAATTATCGTTAGCCCATAAAAAGTCTGTCATCTCTTTGTTTATTTTATCCCTGTACTGCTATGTGCCACTCCAAACTAACTTTGGACGTCTAGCATCCCAACAGTAAAAATGATGATAGATCATAAAGTAACTTATTTTATTTTATTTTACTTTTTTGGCAAGATTGACCAAAAAATACCCATAATTGTACAGCAGCAATTATTTAACTCAAACTGTAATCTCCAGTTGTCATTCCCTCTCTACCGCTGATGACCGTGATCTCAGTGGAAAGTGCGAGTGACTTGTAAAATCAATGTAATGTGAAGGGAAAAATGGGTTTTGCGCCCATGACAGCTTCTTTTTGTGATGTTATCCACATGAATAACACATATTTCTGAGGTCTGATGTTACACTTCTCAAAAGTGAAGAATTGATAACTGGGGTGAGGTCCTGATTGCACTGATTGCATCCTCAAGGTTGTGGAATGTCATGTCCATCCATGCGGGCTCTGTTTCAAAGATAAACTTTTCATGCACTTGATTAATCTTACAGTATTTCATTCTTATGAGATTAACAGCATATATGATTAATAACTGGTTTTGTTGTAAAGAAAACTGCTTCACATATGCAGAGATTTTACTGAAGATTGCTATAGCCATACAGCAAATGCCAAGAAATACATTGGAGAAAAAGAAAAAAGAAAGAAAAAATACAATTAATGAAGACCATATGGCTAGCCTCACCACTGCAGCACAATGAATTAACTGTGTGTAAGCTATTGTGTGTGAGCCTGTATACGTTGTTCCATATGTGGACATATCATTGCATTATATGTAATCAAACTTACTACATATGACTCGGTTTCCTGGACTGTTAGATGAAATTGAATACCGCATCCTCATAAATCATGAATCAATGTCAGCAAAAAAAAAAGAAGGAAAAAAAATCTCCCTCCCCCATGTGATATACTGTAATACAACCATGGCACAACCTTTAAATGTCATTTAATAGATGATAAAAATCACTGGGAATGCACTTAATGTGAGCTGACCACAATCACAAGCCGCACGCTGAGACCTGTAACAACTACACATTTCTGTGGGAAGAGAGGAGATGAAATCCAAAGGCCTTTGCTGTTATAAACCAGACCCGCAACTTCTGCTTGCACTAAATCTTTATCTTTTCCAACCGTCCCTCCTTTTCTCATCCCTGACTTTGCACTCCAAGGCAGAAGGGGAAAAAAAAAAAATCCATTTATCGCCTACTCTATCTTCATGCACAAATGTTAAGACTCATTAATGCTGTGGCTTTGTTGGAGATTTTTATTTATTTATTCATGGCTCATTTGAAAACATTTCATTACCTAATTATGCATAACATGAAAAATCAAATCATAATTTATCTGGCTCAAAGAGATACAACTACCTTATGATCTACCCAAGAACTCTATTTTTAAGTGAGGACGAGGCATTTAGAAGGTTTATATTTATCTATTAATAGAAAGCTGACATGTATGCACTTTCTATACGGCGGGAGATTGCTCTACTTGAGTGTGCACCAAATCACCAAGGACACTTTCCCCGAGGGAACTGATTAGCTCTCTCAGTTTTTATAATATGAAGTAACTTTGATAAGCAATTAAACAGTTTCTGTTGACTGTACTCTGGCTTTGTTTTATGTCTTTCAAGTCTGTATTTTTGGATCAAATCCGCATAAACACCGCATAATACCAGCGGTTATTGTACTGCACCTTCTCGTGTCAATCTTCCTCAAAGACGTGTAAAACCCAGTGTTTGTGCACGAGTGTACATCACAATCGCAGGGTTATCATTATCAAATGATCATTATCGGCTCACATGGAGGAGAAACAACAACAATAAAGTTGTGTTCTTCCAAAAAAAGATGCTGCTTTCTGTCTGTGCACTTCAAAGGATGTGCTCCCACCAAATTTCCATAACTTTTCATCTGTAATCTGCTCCTAATGAGCGATGTATATCCAATCCATTTTCTTTGTTTATTTCTCCTAGTTAACTGCTATAGTGTTGCAATATATAGAAGAAAATGAGGATCTTTAAACATATTTTTCTGGCTGAAATCATCTAATTAATAGTGTCCAGAACAACACACCCCTATACTTCTACAGACTGACCTATAGCTTCTGTATTTGGAAAAAAAAAAATCTAATTAATACACAATTCTCAACTTGTGTTTTACCCCATTTTAGTTTTACTGCTCTCGCCGAGCAGATCCAGTAGACAGTGTGCAGAAAACTGACTGAGACACAGAGTGATGCAGACTAATATTAAATGCTCAAAACAATGAATAAGAAGAGTCGTCAAAAATATGCAATACAATGCAAAAGACTTTAATAAATTTCAGAAGCGCACACATACATAAACAAAACATTTACAGTTTTCTCCACACTAGCAAATCAAAGTCAATTACAAAGATCATGTAAGGTGCATATTGTACTTCACATTGAATAAAAGTGAGGTTGTCTGTCTCCCTTACAACGACAAAAGCTTTCCCCATGTATGAATTTTTTTTTTCTTTTCCCCCAACGATCAGGCAAATCTAATCATTACACAGTGCTAGGATGCTATGTATATTTCATACTGTGGCTCCTACGCAGTAGTGAATACATTTGATACCATAATTACATGAATATACCTCCTTAAATAATAACAACCTGCCTCACAAAGAAGGCAACACACATAAAATCTTTTTAATAAAATAGACATAGTCTGTAGAGTCGTGACATATTAAGACTGGAACAAAAATCAAAAGGGCTGCTGGTCCATACTGTAATTTAATTTTAACTATATATAGTCTCATATATATAGTGTCTCAGACAAGGCAAACAGCCTCTGGTCCAGGCCATCTGTGCATTTCCAATTGACTAAACGGACTATGTCTATTTTAATGAGTCTAATTCCATGGTTAAATGTATATGCCTTATCTATCAAAGCAGTCTTTAGCTTATCAATGAACAGGACTATTGAACAACAATGCTGCTAACCCATCAAGCCAGTTACTGGTGTATACTGTAGAAATTATTCTAGTCAAGACATACTGTACCATAATGATCCTATAAGTGTATAGAAACAGTAGAGGAAAATGATGCTGAGACCAAAGAAGTAGTAAGTGCACCGTTGTGGATTCTCTGTCAAATAGTAACTTATTGCTGACTTTTTGAGTTTTTTTTGTTGTTTTTTTTTTTTTAAACTGAAGCCTGGATTACCTTTTCATTTTGGTGTTCAATAGTTTTTTTTCCATTCGAAAAAAAAAAATCATATTTTTTGTCAGGCACATAGTCATTTTTGCTTAAGCCCACCAACTCATATTAAAGACTGCCTGAGGATTATTATTTTTTTGTTCTTTTCTTCACCATCTGGAGCCATTTTAATATGGATCTCACAGGTTAAATCACTTCTGACTCAGGAATTGAAAGCGACGCACAAAAGGTCAGGCTTAGTGCTCTTCGAATCTGCCCTACATAAACAGCTTTCGATTATGACCCCAACAGTTAGTCTCTTGTGATTGTGGCTTAGCTGAAAGTATTAAACGTGTCCTACCGTTCCTTCCAGTGTAATAACAGCGTGGCGATCAGTAGCGCGGTTGTAAAGGACTACAGATGTGGTTGTTTTGTGGGGCCATGCATGTTCCTGTAACATGAGCCACGCTCACTTCACTTACGGTGGCGTCGAAAAGGTGGAACGGAAAGAGGTGAAAAATGACAGGAAAAAAAGTACACTGTGATGTGAGCTCAATACTAATGGAAGCCTACATGTAGTAGACCTTGCAGCATAAATACAGTCAATAAAGTCATTAGTTCCATGAGCAAGCCCAGATAGAGCAATGTCAAATGATACAAAAATTGGAAAGTAAGAAAATAAAATGGCCACCAGGCAGTTTTGAAAACAAGGCAAATAAAGGGAATCAATAAATATAAACACCATCAACTCTGTGATAGATATACATACATACATATAAACATACTTTACAGATCTACTGACTGTATTTGACACCTATTTTACAGAGTGGGGTGCTGGAGTGGGACATTTTTCGAGGAGGGGTTCGGGGCAAACAGTATCATCCTCACTGACACAGGTAGGTAATAGCATAGGACTCAATAAAGCATTTTCAAACTTCCAACGGATTCACAGGAGGAGCTTTGTCAAGTTTCAGGCAGGCAACATGAAGCGTCTCTGTTTTTCTGAGATCTTTTTTTTTTTCCCCCACCCATCCAAGTTCATCTTTTCTGTCGATTGTATGAAGAGGTGGGGTTTGAGGCTGTAGAGACAGTAAAGTACTTGTTTCACCTCTTCAGTTCTCGCCTTCCTTCTTTCCTCCCTCTGCCCCCTCTCTCTCTTTTTTCTCTTTTTTTCTCTCTTTAGGTAGTAGGAGCTAGAGATTGATTTTAATCCTGTGGGAGCGAGCTGTACCTGTGCCACAGAGTGTGCCATAGTGTGGTGGTTTCAGTGCCGTCTCCTGAAATATAGAGAGACAGACAGATATAGGGAGATTGTAGTTACAATATCATAGAGCTCTGAGCAGCCTAAGCTGTAGCCTTATCAGTGTGAGGCTACACTGAACACTGAATAAAAAAAATCTCTGAAGAGAGTGTAGAGGATATAAAAAAAAGCATTCTTCAAGGCACGGCTGGCAATCAAGTCATTATCTTGTCAGGTTTCCTTGAAGAATGCTACAGGCGTCACAAGTTTGTGCATTTTTCCTGTACTTATCAGAGCATGCAATCTTATCCAATTATCACTCCCAATTTGTCTTTTTTTGTCTCCCACCACACTAGTGCAACACTCTTCATTTCCCCTCAAGAAAATGCCATTTGGATCAATTTAAGCCCACTCTTTCGGACCCTTGTCAGTGGATCCTCTGATATGTACAGAATATGACATTTTTCGCTGTTTCCTCAGAGAGTTAGCAACACATCTGCCAATGTCTGAAATCAGGAGGCAATCGGAGCTGATAGCGCTTACATTTGCAAGGCACAGTGATTACAGATGCAATGACTCGACAAGAAAAAACAAACAAGCAAAAACAGCGACAAAAAACAAAAAGCAACAAACAATGATTATGAAACAAAATAAAAGCCGCAACCAGTCACGAGGATTTATTAGTGACATCAGATTTGATTAACAAGCCAATTATCCTTTTTTTTTTTTTTTAAATAAAAAATAATGGCTTCTACCACTGGCTATGCACCCCACAATGAGTCAGCACAAGCACTTTTTCATCAGACCATGACTGGCTTGTGTGACAGGTTCATACCTTCACCCACACAAACACTGTACTTCATTGCTGCTCCCATTACCTAAGACTTATTTGTATATTTTATATGAAGATAATGGCATTAATTTCTTCATTATTTCTTGTAATATAGCATAGCAACAACAATATGCCATGAGGAGTACTTAAACTGTAACGTGTGTGTGTGTGTGTGTGTGTGTGTGTGTGTGTGTGTGTGTGTGTGTGTGTGTGTGTGTGTGTGTGTGTGTGTGTGTGTGTGTGTGTGTGTGTGTGTGTGTGTGTGACACTAGAATAACACTAGACTGAGTCATCGGGGGTCACTTTCTTTAAGCAGCAATCCTACATGCTCCGGAATTATGGGGTCAAACTAAAGAATGACTTTTTTTATTCTCTTGCATATTCACTGTGATGTCTGGGATCACTCAAGCAGGGTGGTAGTCATTTGATGTGCCTCTACTAAAGCATATATTCTCACAAGAGCCTCTCATCACCGGAGGCAGATTGACCTCCAATATCACGGGGTGGGGGTTAAAAGAAAATGATGAGATGCGTAAAAAAACGAGACGGGAGGGGAAGGGGGCGGGGGGGGGGAGGCTTGCATTTGCAAATATGACTTTAGCTGTATAATGAAGCCATATGGTGGCATAAATCTGTAGTCTCTGAAGTATTTTTACAAGCTTTACTCTTAATCAGCTACATCTGTAAAGCCCCTGAAAACATTTTGGTGACCTTCAACCGTAAGCACTTCCCCCTGTGTGCCCCCGCCATTGTTATTCCGTCTGCAGGCTTCTCGTTGTTGCTTTCGGCGTGTGGGTGGGCGTGGGGCAATGAGAGACCACTGTAAAGGCACTAAAGCTGTCTGTCACTTTGATGAACAAGAATAAAAAAAAAGAAAACAGCAACCGCCCCGGCTGTTGTCGCTCTATCGAATGGGCGTCATCACCGGTTATCACCCACATAAGATATGGGTTAGAAGAGGCCTGCTGCACCAGCTTAGTAGGTTCAGGAGGTCATTATCAACCAAATGATATTAATTGATTATAAGGTCCTTAAAGGTACAGTGTATAGTTTCTGGTGACATCTTCTGGTAAGGTTGCATATGGCAACAGATTAATTAATAAATTTACTATGGAAGGCCATCTCTAGAGCCAGCATTAAGGTTGGGGGGTGGCTAGATAGTTATTAGTCAGAACTGATTTGGGATATTTGTACTTGGCATTTTTTACAGTATTGTTGGAGTATTTTACTGCTGTTCAACCAGACATTGTAACTGAGGGTTGCTTTGTTTAACCATGTTTGAAGAAATACTTTTAAAACTGAACTTCATTCTTTTCCTAACCTTTCATTTTTGCTTAAACCTATCCTTAGCATTGTCAGACCATAAAACATCAATATTTTGTAATGTAGAGGCATAATCTAATGGGTGGATATGGACTTACTAGAAGGTGTAGCAGGCCCCTTCTAACCCATGAGGCTGATATTTAATGATCCTGGTAACGTTCAGGAAGGATGAAACAAGAAACTGCCTATGATCTTTGCTCTTGGACCTCTGGTATTAAGTTAAGTCTCAAAGAGGGAATAAGTAGCTCACTGTGGCAGTGAACTACTTGTTTCTTTACAAGTTCTGAAATATTCCCTTCATCAAATAAATGTACCAACCACACTTTTAGAATTTCTGTTTTTAAGTGTTATTTAGAATTTAGAGCTTTTGAAAATAGGTTAGATCTAAAAAAGCACAAATATGACTTGAAGCAAATGCATTACGATAGGGCCTCAACAAACAAGTGTGCTGGTCATCAATTGTCACATCATTTCCAATCCTGAGATCTCACCAAAGAATAGTATGTGGCATTCCTGATAATCTTTAAGGACGGCTGTCTTTTTCATTCTTTCTTATCAGCTTCATTCGAAACCTAATTACAGTGATTTTAATCATACTGTATTACGAGTGATTAACCCTTTAGTGCATTTAATTAACCTTTGCAGCCCCTGATTCTCATCAGTCAAAGCTTCATGCTATTTTTCCATGACACAGGCTTTAAATAAGCACACTGAAAACTAGTGGGAAATCTAATGTCTAAAGTGGGAGGCATCACTTGTCAATTGCCCAAGGGGACAGAAAAATTTAGATGTATTATCAGCTTAACATCGTTGAAGATATGGTTGGTGAGTAGAGCCGATGAAGACAGATTTTTCTTGATAATATTGTAATACTGGGACTGTATATGACACCAAAATGGTACACATTACACCTAACCTCTCTTAGAGAAATAAATAAATATACCTAGAAATTTATCAGATACAAATGGGCTAATGTAGCAGAAACAGAAGGTCTGAGGGAATGTTTGGGAATCATATATTCATTAATTTAAAATTATCCCCACATAAATACTCCACTCTGATCAGTAACACAAGTTGAATTCAATTTAATTCTATTTAGCATTAAATTCATGACGGATAATAATTCAGAATAGTAAAACAGAGGCTGAATGTGTCTATGTATTTCAGGGCAGTCACTACCAGTAAGAGGGGAAAATCCTTCTGACAACTCGTCAGTGTGTCGTATAAACACATTATGAATTGAATCTTTGGTAGCAAGAGCGCGTATTAGGCTTATGTATAATGTGCCATGGCAGAGCATAGCTTTTAACCAGGGTTTTAAATAAAAGGTGGATGAAGGGAATGACTATCAACTCTGTGTGGGTGTCTTCATAAATTATCCTAAGCACAATACTTCACAGGATCAACAGTCATTTACCAAAACTATGCCATAAGGAATTTTAACGCTTGCTAGATGTCACACAGACGTGTGCTGGGAGCAAAAAAAAAAAAAAAAAGCAAGAACCAACCGAGGATCTGAAAACTGGGTGAAATATGAGACTATAGGCACAAACACAAGCAAACACCTCATCAAACGAAATCAATTATTGATGCAATATCGTGAAATTTAACCAAAACTGGATGAATGGCAGATGTGATAATTCTGATCAAAACAGCAAAAGAAATGAAAGCCAATGCAACCAAGCAACAACCAAAGACTAAAAAACAAAACAAAAAATAAAATAAAAACTCGAAGGAAGAAAAAGCCGGCAAAATCAACTGGATGTTTGACATTGAGTAAAAACTATGGTGACACACATTACAATCTGAATACAGTAAATTGATATCCAGAGCATAGGTTAGTCAGCCTTGATTAATTCCACTGTGCTGGTATTGGAAGGTCAGATATCAGTGTACATACTCATGCATCATGATGATGGTATTATTTAATGTCCTCTCTAACAAACCTATATCACATCACAGAAATTCTTTGTTGTGATGTCATTACATCCTTTTCAATGTGAGCCAATTTAAACAATGTACAGAAAGTGTATCTACATATGCCGTTTATAACAATAATTGGGGTCGTTAAAGTAGAGCATTTATGGGCTAAATGCAACGACGGCCTGGCAGGCTTTTTATGGACTACTGCTCCCTTGGTGTTTAAGTATATTGGTCTCAAGGCTCTGCGTCACCTTGACCCCCTCCCCCGCCCCAAGCAGTACTCAGTCTTCCCCAGAGCGCTCTGCTCTGGCTGTCAGCACTGAGCAAGGCCACCTCTCCTTACCTCTGATTTACATTTATTTCCCTCGCCAGCTTTTATTTATTGGGGCACTTCGCATTTGGCACATATCTCTGAGGGAATCATAAGCCCTCTGCTGTACCTTGGCATTCAAATGAGCTATTCTCCCACAAAGCCACAATTAAGACAGCGCTTAATATTTTGAGGACGGAAGTCACAAAATGTGTGATTATTCATCAAGTTGTTTTTAGCATGGTTTTGTGTGTGTGCGTGTGCTGTTACCTTCAGACTTTTTGCCTAAATGAATGCCTGATGAAGTGAGGCGCCCGTATCACTCTGGCTGCCGTCTGTTTTTTTTGGGGGGCGGTTGTTTAAATGCGTCAGTCAAATGTATTAGGACACAGCTTTATTCGCCTTAACCTCAAATACATCAGTAGATTTCAATCCTTGCTGCCTATCCCAGGCTCTTCTAAATCAGGCTAAAATGCTACCAACCACTCTTAAGTTTAAAATAGCTAGCCATCATAATTGAACCGGTGCTATTAATCAAGCTTTTGAATATGATTTTTTAAAAATGATTATGCAATTGTGGTTTCTTATGTTTTATTCTGACAATTTGTTGCAATTCTTGGGCATAATCATTTTCACGTGCAAATGACATTCATGTAGACATGGTCATGGTCTGTGTGGGAAAATCCCCCGGCTCCATGCTGCCACCCTCCCCCTTTCACATCACCTACCATGGGACAGCAAGGGGAGTGTGAGTGGGGACTAGTGTGGGTGGGTTTAAAAAGGAAGTCATGAATTACCTGTCGGGTGGTGATTTGCCCCGCAGTCTTGAATCCCCCCTGACAGCTGCACTCTGAGACACTGTATGGGTCGGAGCTAGTCGATGAGCACTTGGAGAGTGAGTCACAGCCCACCACGAATGTGTTGTCCAAGGGGAGCTCCTGGATCACATGGTGTTTCTTTGGGGCCACTGGAGTCTCCGGTTTGATTTGAAATGTAGGCTGAGGGGAAGCGGACTTGTAATGCTTGGCTAAGTCTGGGCTGTCGGGTTTGAAGGTGGTGGGCGTGGTGGCCCAGTTGTACTTCCCCATGGTTTGCTCCTCTAGCTCCACAGGGAGATCCAGTGTGCCATTAACATGCTCATGGGTGGGGTCATCAGGCTTGGATTCATCTATGGTCACAAAGTTCAGGAGGAGGCTCTTGGGGGATCGCTTCTTTCTCTTCTTCTTCTTCTTGATCTGACGATTTTCTTGGTTAGGTGACACCCACTCACCGCTCTGCTTGCCCTTCTGTACCACTTTGTGTCTGGGTGTTTGCCGGCAGCGCACAAGGGCCGTCACAAATATGACCAAGATGACAGTCATGGTTCCTGCTATGATAGCTATGACAACAATCACATATCCGTTGGCTTGAGGTGTTACCTCACTGTCCCCTATGTTACGGTCCAAGGGTGTCTCCATACTTTTTCTTAGCTGCTCTTGGATAAAGGTAGCATTTGACACAGTGTCATTGACAAACAAATGAATAAGTGCAATAGCATGTAATGACTCAGGCTGGCCTAGATCTTTGACCTTGACAACCAGCCTATGCAACCCCTGATCAGCTGCCACAATTTTCTCCTGTAGTGTTATGTTACCCGTTGTTTTGTCAATGGTGAAGAGACCTCGAGGAGAGACCCTAGATGTGATGATGATGCTGCTGATAATACTATACTGCAGCTCAGCATTCATACCCGTGTCATTGTCAATGGCAAACACTCTCGTGACCACAGCACCAGGGGTGGTGGTGGTCCGCACTAGGTCATATGAGTAATTGGAGGATGGGATGACGAACACAGGGCGATTGTCGTTCACATCAACTACATTAATAGTGACCTTGGCGTAGGAGGAGCTCGGAGATTGCCCTCCATCAACTGCCTTGACCATAAATGTGTAGGAGCTTTGCTGCTCCCTATCAAAGGTGATATTGGGTTTGATCACACCAGTTTGGGGGTCGATGATGAAATTATCTTTCCCGTTCAAAATGGACAAGGTTATAACAGCATTATCTCCTGCATCCGCGTCCGTTACTGTGATTAAGCCCACAGTTCCATAGAGAGGCAGGTTCTCAGGCACATAAAAGTTGTACTCAGGGTGTGTAAAAGCTGGGCTGTTGTCATTAAGGTCCTGGACGATTAGCCTGACAGTGACATTGCTCTGCAGGGATGTGGAACCATTGTCCCTCGCTATGACAGTGAATGAGTATCTCTCCTGCTTTTCTCTGTCCAGTCGTTTGCCAACAGAGAGGATTCCTGACCGTCTGTCTATGTTAAACCCATCAGGTGCATCAGGGCCGAGAGTGTAAATGATCTCAGCATTGTGTCCGCTGTCTGCGTCAGTGGCGCTGATTTTTATTAACTGTGTAGAGGGGTCATTGTTCTCTGGTATGGAAAGTTGGATTTCCGGCTGGGGGAAGATGGGTGCGTTGTCGTTCTCATCCTTGATTTTAATTAAAACCATAGCTGAAGTGTTCAAAGGAGGCGTCCCCCTATCCGAGGCCACTATCTTAATTGCATATTCTCGAGTCGTCTCATAATCTAAGGGGGCAGCTGTCTCTAGTAAGAATTGATCATTAAAGACAGGCTTCAACCGAAAAGGAACATCATGGTCAGTATAGCAAGCTACTTTGCCATAAAGATCTGCATCCTTGTCAGTAACAGTAATTAGGGCTATTTTGGTGTTGAGAGGTGCATTCTCAGACAGCAGAACAGTCCCATTAACCAGGTTTATAATGTAGCGAGTGTCTATGGAGGGAACATTGTCATTAACGTCTGTTACATTAACAATCACTGACGCTCTGGAGGGGGTGGAGCTGCCGTCACTGGCCAGAACGATGAGTTTGTGAACAGGTGTTTGCTCCCTGTCCAGTGGCTGCTTCACAGTGATCAGTCCTGTAGAGCCGTCAATGGCGAAGTGACGTCTTGTTGAGGCGGAGATCTGATTGCTAAAGGCAAAGTGGATCTGTGCATTGGAACCAAGGTCTGCGTCCGTGGCATGGAGCTGAACAACTGACGTGCCAGTGGGGGCGTTCTCTGGCACCGTGACCTCCAGCTCACTGTCCTTGAAGATGGGACGATTGTCGTTGACATCAGAGATGGTGACTTGGAGAATGGCAGTGCTCGACTTGGGAGGGTTACCACCATCCTCCACCTTTATCTTCATGACAAAGGTGTCCTTCTGCTCACGATCCAGGTTCTGTTGAACGATTAACTGCGGCCACTTGTCACCTTCAGGAGTCTCAATGATGTCTAAGCCAAACTCGCTGACACTCTGCAAAGAAAAGACACAATTTTGGGTCACTTTCACTCATCAATAACCAAAAAGGTTTTGAAAGAGCAGACTATGAAACTATCAAAGAATCCATCCTCTTTTTCTCTTTCTTTTTCTCTTCCCTGACGTTTCTCACAGTCCTCCTTTTTTACATAATTTATTTTTCCCCCTAGATGTTTTGTTTTCTCTGTTTATTTATTTCCATTATTTAATGCATGTGTCTAAGGATAGAGGGTGTCATATGTTGTACCAATTCTGAGGTCTTCTATATATAAACACACTTGACTGACTTTTTAACACAATAATGAATAAGAATGCCAGATTTCCACATGGGAAATAACAAAGAATGTTACAGTACATATTGTACAGAGATATACAGTCCTACTATATAGTGAGACACAGATTTTGTCAGTGGGCTTAGAAAGCCGGTTGTCGGGGTATTTCCTAAGGTTATTCAGGTTCATATTGTGTCTTTCTTTGGATCATGCTTTTAAGGAGTGATGAATGTCAAGAGGAAATTAAACAGCCTGGGACATTCTTAAACAAGGCAGCTGGTTCTTGGCTCTGCTCTGCTCATCTCAGTTGGGTACCCGTAAATCAAAGGCATTTTCAAACATGCTACTCATCAGCTCGTTCAGTACATACTCCAGAAACAGAAAATGTAATTAAATTAATCCTTTTTAAAAATGTGACCAATCATTATAGTAAATCAAGTTCCAACATCTCTCCTTGCAAATACTAGAAGAGATTCATTTACTTCATCAGATTTATTATGCTTTCATTAAACCAAATTTTATTCTACATACCCATCTTGTATCAAGTTAGAATAGCAGGCATCCTTGGAACATTTTAACTTTTAACTTTGAAGCTAGAAACCAACCAATATGCTTCCAATTACTGCAAGATCAGATCACTACAGATTAGGAAAAGGGAGTGGACATCCTGCATATTAGGAAAGGTTTTTGCTCAAGGAGACCTAAATCAAGGCAAGAGTAAGGGAAATGAAAACAAATTCACAAGTAATCCCCATGAGAAACCAAAGGAACTGGCATTGGCATTGAGAATAACTGACTTCCAAAAAATGAGCACTCATATATTCACTTCTAAAAGGAGTACTATGGTATAGATCCATGCACGGTTCCAAATTAAAAAAAAGAGAGGAAGTATAGGAAGGAAGAGAGATGGAGAGACAGAGAGAGGAGTATCAGGGAGGAAATAAGAAGAAGATCAAGCCCATGAATGAGCTGCATGCACATTATGAAACAAAGAAGCCCTTTGAAGCTCTTTCAGTCAGAAGCAGTTTCATGGTAAAACAAGAAAAAGCATCCTCTTTAAAGAGATAAGCTTCATGCTGCACATAATGTTGGAAGAGATTACTCTGTCTAGGCACAGCTATCAAATGAGATTAAGATATATACATTCTCCGTGTTCAAGGAAGGAGCATTTCAACCAAATTGTGAGCACAAGTAGGTTTTAAAATCTAGAACCATCCTTGTGCCAACATAGCGTTGTAGTCGACACAAGGAAATGTGCAGCTGCAGCATGTAAATTATTGTGTACTCTGAAAAATTGCTTGCTGAGGGAATGTAGTCAACATATCAGTGATTGACAGAACTACTTAAAACAGCCAACGCTGCAGCAATGATCTTTCAGACCTTATTTTGTGATCCTTCTGGCAAGCAAAAGTCATACAGGGATAAGCAGACATGGCGAATAAATCTATGTGTAGAAATGTAGAGAAACTGCCTTACGGATAAACGGTGCTGATTCTTTACACATATTGCAGAACTATTTCTGGCATAACTGAAAAGTCCAAGAGAACATTCTGGGGGCTCTATTGCTAAGCATTACACCTCAATACTCAGTTGTTTAAATCATTCTCAGACTGTAGCTGGGTATCTGAACGCTGATATTTGGCAAATCCGATGTTAGTCGTAGGATGTTGAGTTAGGATGTGTCAAAGGGAATGCTGCACAATGATTTATGGGCCAGCATTTCCTCTATGCTTTTGTCTCGGATTCACACAATTTTACAACTGACAAGACAGCACTCAGTGCAGTTCAATAAGTTGAAGAGAGCTATCTCTCAGACTGGCCATCCTCCTGAATACAAAATTAGTCTGATGGATTGTGATAAGATCTAGGGCAGGCTAAGAAAAGGCCAAATACTAGCATGAATCACTCACTGGAAACCCTAAGGCTGAGCAAGAAGGACAGAGCTTTTTAAACGGTTAAGCATGCACATTACACTATGCCTCACTTTCACCAAACATATACAGGTACCCGTCTTCTCGAACTCTGATGAATTGCCATTCATTCCACATTACAGGGCCACAGGTCTATACAGTGATAGCGGAGGGATCAGGGAACTATACGCTATATGTGAGATGTGTGCGGTACACAATGTAATCAGAGTTGTCCAATTTAAATGAAAATGATTGAGGGACACTGACAGAAGCAGACGGGGGTGATGATGAGGGGAGGATGACTTTGAATCCTGATCTGCAGACAGTGCCTCAGATTATCAGTGGATGCATCTTTCAGTCAAGTTGATGACCTTATTAAAACTCAGAGGAGACTGAGATTGGGCTGTGAATATATCAGGAGGTCTCTAGTCACGGTGATGGCCATGGATGGGGCTAACTGGGGAGGGCTATTCATCAAAAGCTATAGCACCTCAATGTAATGCTGATAGAAACTCACTTTCTCTTTGTCTACCTCTCTCATTCTTCCCTCATTCGTTCTCTCCATCCCTCATCCACTTTTGCCCCCGGCCATGATCTCATGCATATAATTAAGACAAATGAAACTAGGAATTGTAACAAGGATAACATGTCAAAATAAGATGCTAATGAAAACTCGAAATTCTTGACAGACCTCTCTGCCCAAAACTCCTATTCACTGCCTATAGGCAGCATGCAATGCATTAATCAAAATGTTCTTGCTACTTGGGAATGGAACTTGAATAAATTTAGCATCTTCAAATGCAAAGCCAGATTCGGTTTATGAACGAAATTGTTATTCAAGCTCAGACTTGGAGTACCAGCAAAAATACCACTCCAACTTCTTAGGTATATTTCAGATAGACATGTAGCAACCAAGTGGATAGCAATATACCCCAGGAGAAACGTAGATCGGTGGCAGGAGGTTAAGTCCAAGAGCCCTCTAGATTGCCCAACCAAAATACAGACATCCACTTCATCATCTAGTTTATCAGTGAGGCGTAGCCTAGTAGCACATTGATCTACACAAAATGACTTGAACAAAACGCCCACATAAAATGTGTCTGGCGATGCTGACATACATGCAAGCTGGATTAATGTAGTGTGAGATTCTGCAAAATCATATATCACTAAGATAACAAAAAAGGCCATAATGTGGGTGAACAGCCAAAATTCAGAGAAAAATCAACAGCAAAATCACCTTCAGGATCCTGTGTTGTGCTTTGTGTTATCCTGTGAATATGTATAGTGATAAAATCTGCTTTCATGGGGGATCCTCCTCCGTCCATGCATGTGATTGCTTTTTCTGACCTTGACCATTTCTTGGGACACTTTCTCTGCAGTTCAGGTGATGTGACACACCACTGCACTACACTGATGGCAGAGTCTCACTCAAAGTGTGATTACCAGCCATTACATGTGATGCTGCAGCACAATATAGGATGAAATTACCCATTGTCCCTCTTAGCTTTGGAAAAGGACAGAGTTTTATATAAAAAAAAAAAAAAGAGAGAGAGAGAGGCTGCCATGGTTCTTTCATTTGTTGCCATTTGTTGACAACTCATGCGGCGTAGAATGGTCGACCATCAAGAGTGGCTCGCTGTGCTACACAAAGGTAGCAACTTTAGCATTGTGCCCTACACAACACAAGAAAACTGGGCAAACTACCATTCTGAGGGAGCTTCTGAGACAAATCTCACAGGACCATACAAAGATAGTCCAAGGGTGGCTTAACGGCCAAGAGCTATTCTAGGAAATGCTTGCACATTCCTTCCCCACTAAATCCTTGGCTTTCTCCTCCACTTCTGAAATAAAAAAAAAATACCAAAGGCTGAAAATGTCTCTGGCTCCTTTAATGCGTCTCCCTGAGTTGTAGTCACATGGAACCTGGAACACAAGGAAATTAATCTCGAGTACAATGAGAATATAATGAGAAGAACTAAATCAGGGATGCAGTGCCAAGGATGCTCTAAGAAGAATTCCCTGAAAAAGATAATACAACCACAGACTAGGCAAGGGTTTTAGAAAGCTTTATATTGTGAAAAGGGCAAAGAAAATGATTGCAGCTGATCATCATAATGAGCAGAACATTTGGTTGGTGATTTTCCAGGCATGAACAATTCAGGACATTGCGCTGGAGAGGCCTTGGCAGTGGGGAGACTCTTTAAAAATGCAAATTGGTATTCAAGGCAGACACGGACAGCAACGATTCTGTTCAATCCAACCCAGTGTCATTTCTATCTCGCAATGTGCTCTCAAATCCAGTAACCTTTCTTTATTTATAATGTTTAGGCTTTCCTCCAGGGTGCTTGCATCTCCCTCTTTAATTACGCTTCATTTGTAAGAGCTCATGTCATCTCCAATAATCATCTATCCACAAAGCATAGAGTGTTGTCTAGACTATAAATGAAGAATGCATGATATTATCCTACTTTTCTGGATTTAGCGCTGACTCCATTAAGCAATGGAGAATATTGCACTGCGGTTTAACGTATCAATTAGATGATGAGGAAAAGCTTTTCCTACTTCTGCATGAGACACCTATTAGCATAATACGGTACATTCCTTCTCACTCCCTTTAATCTACTATGTTCAGCACATGTAACCTGTGGCAGGAAATTGGACATGCCGTGTATATGCTGTGTCTGCAATTTCTTCTGCATGTTCTCTGATATTACTAGACATGGTGAGAACTTTCCTTTCTTTACAGCCTCCTCTCATAATGAAATAAAGCATATTGAGGTATTAATGGCTGGTATAAAACATTGTAGGCCTCATGACATATTCCACTTTATGAAAAACTAGGTCATAATTTCAACACAGAGTCAAAATTAATTTCCTATATGGAAATACACTACAGCCCTGTAGCACCATAGTGTAGCAAAGTGCAGGAATCTAAATCATATTGCACATAGACCACATGGGATGAGAAAAACTGCGAAAGAAAAATAATGTAAAGATTCACTGATTAAAAATAGTCTCTAATAAAACCCAATGCATCAAAGATAGCAAGCCCTGTTCTGACAGGTGGCGTGCTGCAGGCCTAGAAGTGAGTCAGAGCTTCATCAATAATGTGTTTGCTGACTAATATACTGCCTGCATTGAAGACATTCAACCATTGAGTTATTTGAAAAGAAAATTCATTACTTCCTAATACTTCCCATTTCATCTCGATGTAATTGTTTCCCCAAGACAGATTGCTAAAGTGGTCGTTAGTTTATCAACTGTATGGCTGTAATTGTTCTGTGCTTGGATTTTCAAAAAAGACTATTTATTCTCCTAAAAGCGATTTATTACTTTAAGTCCACTAGGAAAATGAGTAACTTGTAGACTGTTCCAGTATTATGAGGCTCTGGGCCCATATCTCCCACTATCAAATCTCTTTCACTCATTCGCCATTGAACTGAATTAATTTGTACAAGATGGCTTTTAGTTTAGCCATGAGAGTGCAGATGTACAGTAATAGCCTCAATCAACTTCAGTACGACTGGAGTGACTCTTACAGAATTTTGACTTAGGAATTCAGCTTTCGGTACTTGGGTGCTTTTAGTTATTAATTAACACACTTATACAGATACATTAGTTAATTAGATATATGGGGTATATATCGAATCAGAATGTATAGGAAACTTGATTGGCATGTACTCATTACCTTAAGTAGGGCTGTGTAAGAAAAACAAATTTGCCTTCATAAATGTTCTATATCCCAGTGATTTAGGAAAAAATAAATATACAGTATGTACTCACACAAGTCAAATTTACAAGGTAACTAAATGATTAAATTAACTACTTTAACCTTTAGTTTTTCTAATAAAGCTGCATAGTCGAATAATCAATTCATTTCCAACTCTTACATTAATCGACATCTAACATTTGATTTGAGTAAGTTTTAAGAAGAAAATGTACAAATGTTCTTGTTGCATCCACTCAAATCTGATTATTTTATAGTGTTTTTGTTTTCTTTAGTCTTCTGTAATAGTAAACTGATTATTTGTTTGGGGTTGTGGACTGTCGGGACAAAAAAAAAAACATTTTAAGTTTCATTTTTGGCTTTGGAAAACAGTGATCATTTTAGGAACCAAACATCGATTAATGATTTCAATAATCAATAGATTAATCAAATATATATAAAGAGTCATTTGTTGACCTGCTCCCCTCCCCCAGGTAACCTGGGCCACCCATTCATTTTAATTTTTTTCATGTGAGAGATTGAACAGGAGTGATCCTCACCTTGACTAGTTCATAATGTTGAATCCCATTGATCCCTACATCAGGGTCAAATGCCGAGGGCACCGGGTATCGGGTATTGATGGCTGTGTTCTCTGGGATGGAGATGTTTATTACAGTGGACTGGAAAAGGGGCGCGTTGTCATTCACATCCTCGATCAGGAAGCGGATCTTGACCAACCGGAAGATCTCGTCAGGCAGCACAGCCACCTCGATCTCATAGTAGCAGCGTTTCTCAGCGAAGACGCCCGAGCACAGCTTCTCCCGGTCGATCCTGTGATTGGTGGTAAAGATCTCCCCCGTGTTGGCCTCCACCCTCACCAAAGGCACGTCGCCCGTCTTGTACACAGGCTTGAACTGCAGCGGCGAGGATAGCCTAATGTTGGGGTCGAGGTTGAGGTCCAGGTCCTTTCGCAGGTTGCCGATGCGGACGTTCTCCGGCTGTTCCTCCTTCACTGTGTAGTCCCTCTCCTGGGCCAGGCATAGCAAGACCACGCAGGTGAGCAAGACCACCAGCACATGAGCCTGACTTGCTAAGTCCATACTCAAGAGTGGACGGAGCTTCACTTCTACAGCAGCAATTCTGTCACGAGAGAGAGAGACAGAGAAAGAAAAAAAAAGAAAGGGAAGAGAAAGACAGAATACACAATGTCAGTGAGCAAAATTACATGGCATTCAGGTTCTGCTGTAATTAGTACTATTTTCCCTCATGGATAGTTTTCAACTTGACCTATTCATCTTAACTAGTTATAAGCCCACATCCATCCCATGTCTTTGAGGGCAAATTAAGCGCAGTTTTACACAATTAACCTTTGATGACATCCACTGAGCAAGTGGACACGTAAAGGTTAGCAGTTCACGTATTCCATAAAACCATTTCATCAGTGTAAAGAACCATTTCAATTTTGTATGTACGAAATCCGTTGAGTTCCCCGTTGCAATAAAATAGTTTTCTATGAAAGCGTATTCATAAACTACGGTGCATGAAAGAAAAAAAAAATTCATATCTGAGTCAATGAGACAATATGGTGTAGTGAGCGCTATCTTAAAAATAAACCGCACCTCACATCCAGACTGCAGCTGATTGGGAGACAGCAGAACTGTGCCTTGAGCATTGGTGTTTGCATGCATGAAAACACACACGCACACACACACACTTGCAGTTGTACTGCTTGACAGCAGCTATTAATGGAGAGCCTCATTTGCACTGAATGTAAACAATTGAGCTCTCAAATATTTCATGAACGCCCATGTGTGTAAACATGCACAGTATGATAAGAGCACTGTTTAGAGTAACTGCGGTGGAAGGAGACAACAATGCGAAATAATTTATTGTGGGAGCCGCCATCAGTCAAATTACAGAAATTTAATCATAATGTCATTACATCCTGATGGATGTGTGTTCCCCAACATCAAATTCAAACAGCATGACTGTTCCCACTGAATGATGCCTGCATTAAAACCCTTTACCAGAAAATGGAGTGAAGATAGGTTTATCATCTCTGAGCATTATTCATTGATAAGTATTCTGGGGTTGGGTGCCAATTCACTTGATGATGTAATTATACCAAATCTTATGCTGTTGTACTGCCATGAACATTAAATGTAAAAAAAAAAAAAAAAATCTGCCAGAGGGCAAGAGCCCCAACTGCCAAAAATCAAAGTAGGTCGTTAGAATTCATACTCTGCAAAGACTTCTCTGCCAGTATATGCTAGCATGACATATCGACTGCTTCACACCTGTTAGTTAGTATTTTTCTTCTCCACTTATTCATTTAGTTTTCTGGCTCACATTTTGACTAAATATTTAATTGAATTCATTCTCTGAAGTTGTTTAAAGCCGAGAGTAAAGTGCATCACTTCTACCACAGCGATACTGGTCTCTATACAGGCTTGGCTGAGGAGGCTGTTTGACTTTATAGTGGTGGTAAGTCAGAGAAGGGCTTGGCGATATCTGCAGAAAATTGTTGCAATTATTATAATGCAGCAATATTGTAGGGATGATGATTGGTGTTCTAACAAAATATTTACATAATTAGAGTTTTGATAAATAATGAATTATTATTCATGCTGATACATTGACTAAGTGGGTATAGGCTAATTAAGTAAAATTATATATATATATATATATATCTTACAATATTTTGTAAATTTTCTGAATTGTATATAAACACATTACAGATCACATTTTTTTCTAGTATGAGGATTTTGCAGCCCTGCACATTCAGTGAGTCTAGTCTAAGTTTTACCATCGAGAACAATCTAGTAAATTCAGAAAATGCCATCACTTTACTGTAATGCAGCCTCAAAAAAGACAACAGTCATTTCGTAGCACAATATTAGAATACCCAAAAATTAAGACAATATTTCTTCTCATATTACAACAGTGATATGATACTGATATCTTGCCCAGCTCTGATTCAGTGTAATTATTCAAGTTTACGAGTTGATTTGACTGGAAAAGCACGAGAATTACATTACTGGTCTCAGGATTGTTTTCGGTGCAAAAAGACGTATCCTAGCAAAGCCACCTATGCACAGCTGTTTACTTCTCATAATAATAACTGTCTCCCCATGTGTATTCCAGTGCAATATATTTAATGACTAATATAATTCAACATCATACTCCGATGTGTGTTTAAGTCAACCGACCCCCAGAGTGTTTATTAACCTCATAAGATTTTCCTCCAGATATTGGTTTGTATTCATAAGGTAGCTGCCTCCAAATCAAACATCCATTTCCTTCAAAGTACGGCAAAAGTGTACGACAGCCATCACACAAATGACGTGCAGCTGGTGCTGAAGATGCATACATACATACCTGCAGTAACAAGGGACCATAAATAGCTCTATGGGAACTGCAATATTTCCTGCTTTATGAAATTTCCACCCATTTACATGAGTCAAGCAATATCCTGTAGAATAGGTATGACTGCCTAAACTGCACTACAGGGGTCCTCTAAATTGGCAAGGCAACAGCGTTCAAAGCCATTGAAGCTCTCGGCCTCCTGACAAAAGGGAATTGATTAAAAATAAGAATTTAATTAAGCTAGTTTTGAATCAGCAACAATTGCGGGGCATTCATGCGGCCTGTAAAGACAGATTTCTTTTACACGTTTCATAACGCAGTCACATGAGACTCATTAAAGAACAGTTGGACAGAACTAACATGGCTGACATTGATCAGCATGAGGGTTACTCACTGTATAGCACGAGCGTTGTACTGCCGTGTCAAAATACTGATGAGATATATCCCATTAGGGCCTGTGACACACTTTACTTTGAAGTGTGCATCTTTCGGAGAGTGAGCAGCGATTGCTTTACTGTGATGATCACCAGGCAGTCCAAGGCTGAGCTCGCACTACGCATAATGAAGTTTAAATTACATCCTTAAATGGGACGTGATTCACCGAAGTGAAAAAACAGAAAAGATCAAAGCGTGATCTAGATTTTGTCTCTCTTGTAAGTGATGATAATGTAACGCGGGATGAAGGGGTGTAGCATGTTTTTGACTTTGAGTACACACAGGACTACAAATGCAGTAACACCCTTGCAATGCTAATGTGGCGTTAGGAAACTACATTTTACTCAGTGTGTGGTGTATCTGCAGCTACGGCCGTCTCACTGTCCACACGAGGCTAAAATTAAAACGGCTTCTAAGGGAGAAGCACGAGTTGACCTTCAGCAGATTATAGCCAACTTGTTTACCCTTTCTACTATATTCACATAATGGAGCCTCCTTCCACTTAACCGTGATTTTCCACCATTTGTGCACCTTTTTCCGCATGTCACAACTCTTTATAAACCTGTCCCCGTGAGGGATAAGGTAGGTGAGAGCAGGAATTGTGCTGGAGGGGGGAACAGGTACGAGGGAGGGAGAGAGAAATCCTAGGTGTCAGTCAGAGTGTCTCCTTTGCTTACATTTCACTAGTCTCCCGAAATGCTATTTTGAGCCCCAGACAGCGGGTTGAATCCAGTAGGCAAACTCAAGCCTCCCTCTTGGGAGACACAGAGTGAAGAGAAGCAGGCCTGCCCCTGGATCACTTTCCACGACAGTGTGATGGACAGGCCATCCTGGTGTTTGTATCAGCTCAAGGTAGCAGCGAGAGGGGAGACATACAGCTATTGTCAGCGCCCTACACTCACCCCATCGAGATGGCCTCAACTATAAACTTTTAGTGGTTAGTCTGAGGCCTGGACCCGAGACATTTGGAGTCCTTTAACTGTCAAAAGGCAGGTTTTTCCACTCATGTTTTATCTATCGATATTGCCTGTGGATCCAAAGTGATTTTCAAAAGAGGGCATTGGTAGACGTAATACTTTTGATTGTCTTGGGCTTTTTTCTCTTTTAACAGCTATAAGGATCGCTGACAGCCTGACAGACCAGGTTTCTGTCAAGATCAGTCAGTTCTTTTTCAGTCCACGCAGCCAGAACAATTCTCCCTACGCAGTGAAGACATACAAGTTGGTTCTCTTGGGAGGCTTCAACAACGACTACGTAACCTATAGTCGCGCTGGGAAGCGGGGAAGCGTGAGACATAAGTGGTCACGTTGACAATGTTAATAATAGATTTAATACTGACAAAAAGATGTATATTCAAGTTCAGGTATCGCCCAGATTTGCACATTACACCATTTCTTTTATCAGTGAAATACAAAATGGAAGGTATCTCAAAATTCTGACACGTAATTTGTGCCACAATGTTTGCACAAAGTCTGGCAGGTGCCGTTTGACTGAAGATCCTCGTGGTTCATCACATTTCAATCAGCTTTTTAAAATTCCTAGGTAGACTTAGATCATGGAGAATTGTACTCCTTGTGTAATTAAATGGGCACCGGGTGATATTTCTTACCCTCTTGCATTAACAAAATGACCAACTAATTTACAACGTTGTAATCAT
The DNA here is from genome assembly GCA_030544235.1 of Lepturacanthus savala. Classification (NCBI taxonomy): domain Eukaryota; kingdom Metazoa; phylum Chordata; class Actinopteri; order Scombriformes; family Trichiuridae; genus Lepturacanthus; species Lepturacanthus savala. Next base: position 7,982,571 of record CM060464.1, read on the forward strand.
GGACCTCAAGAGGGCAGTCCATACATGCAAATGTAATCGTGACGCTAATATAAGTGTGATCATTTTGCTGTGGCTTTACGTCATCGTCAATGTGAAACTGAAATCTAAAATACCAACAACGCGAGGATCAAAACTAAATATGGACACTTTAAATGAGTCAAGTAATTCATTAAAGGCTGATTTTTTTTTTTTTTTAAACTGTAGTCTGGACCCAACAATATTAAAATTAATTGGTCAAACAGAATTTATTGTTTTAATAACAGTTGAAAAGATCTGTCAGAACATATTGGGACATTTTGCATAGATGTCACAGTGGCCATATTTCAAAATAATAATAAAAAAAAATGCTGCAGGCATCATCATGTATTGCAGTCATAGAATGTAGTCTCATTCAATATATTCTCCTTTGTGGGAAGTTAAAATGATATTCAACAATAACAATATACATATTATATAAAGGAGAAGATGTTTAATTCTTACAGCAAATGATGGTTTGTTATACAAACTATGTAATTGCTAAAAATAAATGTAAAAAAATCCATTTTAACGTGTTTCAGTGGAGTAACCTTATACATGCTGCAGGATGAACTTGAAAATCAAAGCAAAAAGGCAGCTCCTCAGAAACCTGGGAGGCGTCTACAGGTTAGTTACATAATGAACTCGTCCAGAGCACTTTTTCCTTCCAAGTTCACGACTTCCAAAATATGCAGCCGATATTTAGTTGAATTTACCAGAAGCCTCAGAATAACTGGCAGATATACTGTTGCATCACGTACTGCAGAGTGGAGCTAGTTGCTCTGCATCTACGCGTTTCTTTGCAACGTGGATGTGTTTTAACGCGATATTTTAAAGCTATTTTTTTCCAAATTAAATACAAAAAAATAGCCCATGCGTCCAATTACTCACTGGATTTTAATATTAATGCCTCATCCTATACAGCTAAAATACGTTGCTCACCTTGGGAAGGTTCACATTACCATTTGATTTAATTATCCAGTAAATATTGAGTTCAGTGACCTTGTAGGGATGGGTTAGGGGGTCTTTTTCCAAACGCGCAGGATATTAATAATAATCAATTGAGTTTGCAGCATATTGGGCTCCCGCGCGGCTGCGTCGCGTCAACTGTTATCCCTGAAAGCGGAACATCACATATGTATGTGTTGTTTCTGAAGAGTCTGGGTGTTGTGCAGACTGATGGCCCCTGTGGATACGGGTCTGACAGCTTGGAGCAGCCTGACCAGGAGCGCGCTGTTGCCGCGCACCCACGCACCGAGCACGGCGTCCGAGCTGCTGGGGGAATAAAAATAAATAAAAAAAAAAAAATAGCACTGAGACTTGACACGTCCCCGCAGTTTGGGTGGTGGAAAAAGTGGGCCTATCTATTTCACTATCGGCGCTCAACAAGACCGAATAACGGCCGAAGTCGTGACCAGCCGGCCGCGCGACGCACGTTCATAATGCGACAACTCAAGGTTCGATTCTCAGCGACGCGCAGCGTCCGTGGAACAGTTGTATTTAACATCAGGTGCACAGGGGACGTCTGTTATAGATTTGGATCGGCTCGAGGAAAAATAAAAACGCTATCGAAACGCACTGATTTATCCAAGTGCCTCGCGGGACTATCAGTAAATTGTCTGCCGGTTTATGTTGCTCCCCCGGACTGTAAATACAGGCAACGTTCTCGCCGGTGCCGGGACATCAATTTGATTTGATACGGATCACATAAATTGGGGCTGCTGGACGCTCTCCTAGCATTTCGGAATGCGCTCAGGAGGCGGATCAGATCAGCATATGCACATAAACGACTCAAGTAGCCTAAAAAATACACACACACACACACACACATGCATATTTGGATCACAACAGTAAAGTCGGAGTTAAAGAGCAAGTCTTACCTTTCCGCTCGAATAGGAGGAAGAATAAAAAAATCAACCTCGAGTGCCGTCGCGTAGAGACATCATTGATTTACAAAAAGAAAAAAAAGTGCCATGAATTAAACTGAAGTGGGGGGAAAGGGGGAGAAATGATCCTCGTCAGAAGCGGCAGCAGAATGCAATTCAAATAGGAAAAAAAATGTTATCCACTATAAAAACTTATCCATGCGCTAAAACAACTGTGGTCCTCATGTGCGGGAGAGAAAAAAAAAACAGGCACACCGTCAACTTTGTTTAAAAGGGAGACGCTGTAATTCCTCTTCGGATGTCTCGGCTTCTCAATCCCACGGGCGGAGATGCGCGTTCATCCAAGCGTGTTTTTTTCACATAAACTTTGTATCCCTACCCCTACGTTTGCCTTGAAAAAAAAAAAAAAAGGTCCCTACTTTACTCGACCGGCGGTGGAAATCGCTTGGCACCCGGCGGACACGTGTGCGTTAAAACGCGTCTTGACCCGCGCGTAAAACTTCAATCCAAGGACGCACGGGGAAAAAAAAACAGAAAAGGGAAAAAAATCGGAAAACCGGTAGCTTAGACCTAAATGAATTTTATAAGCACTTGTTAAGAGTGATTCGAGGTTGTACCACGCTCACTAAAAAAAAAAAAAAAAAACTAAAAAAAGAGGGATGCAGTGAGCGCCTCGCCCCCCCCAATGGAGTTGGATCAAAGTGTGCCTCAGTGCAGCATCACTTACAGGAGCCGGGATAGGCGGTTCACCGTATCTGTCTGCTAAGCTGTAGATGTCTCAGTAGTATTGTATGAACTCAGTTCCTCAGTACTGCCCACCTCTCTCCCTCTCGCTCTCCCTCCGACTGACATCATGGTGGAAGGAGGAGCCAAGCGCAGATTTAAGAGCCCCGGTCCTCTTAAAGCCGCACTGCGTTGGAGAGATGCTTTTGCACTGAGATGTAGGTGGATGGCGGGGTGTGTGTGAGTGTGAGTGTGTGTGTGTGTGGACCACAGATGCCTCTGTTTGCAGTAGCCACACTGCTTCAGAAAAATCAGCCTGAAAGCAAGAGGGGGGCACTGTTCACTTTTATACCGAGCCTTGTTTCTACTTTTCATTTCTAATGGAGGTCTGTATCACGGCGGAATAATGATGAGTCTCAAATTCCTTTTGAGACGTTCCCGAGAGTGTCAACAGGCCGTAGCAGTGCTCTTATCAGGGACGAGAAGAGAAATTAGCCCGATAATGGTTTTTGTTCGGTTTCCATAGTTTCCACGTATAAAAAAACGGTGTCAAATAATATCTCCGGTGTAGGAGCCACAGTTCAGCTTATTACCACCATCACGTCGAACACTTCAAATGATAGAAATGATAAAACAGCAAGAAGGGATTATGTGAAAATTGAAGGCAATTTGACAAGGCAACTCAAATAGCTCATTAAAATGAAACTGAGCCGAGAATCAGAAAGTCGGTATCAGCAAAGTGATAACGATTCAAGCCAGTCGCCAGAGGGAAGCGTCGACAGCGTATGTTTCTGCAGACACGCTGAATGTCAACTACTTTTTTTTTTTTTTTTTTTTACTGACAACGTTCGGGGTCAAGGTTCAGTTTAGGCACAAAAAAAGAAACACTTGGTTATAGTTAGGAAAAGATCACAGTTTAGGTTAAAATGATCAATGTGCAACTCGACGGGACAAAATTCAGTAAAATGGCCAGTTGAAAAAAAAAATGGCATCTTCTGCAACTTATCAAACACGAGTCCATGAAACAAGCAGCGTTGGGCAAGTGACTTCAAAACTGTCATTTTCAAAGTAATTTGTTACGTTACAAAATGACTGTGTTTAAAATATAAGGCATTACACTAGTATTGCATTACTTTTAATTTACTCTCACCCAAATAACTGGAAATATAGATTCAGCGATCTAAATATAGCTCACCTTGTTGTTAACAGGGATCTTGCTGACAAGTTTTCAAAAAGATGGTGTTTCCACTGTTGGAAATGGTTATCTTATCTTCAACAACATCCTCCCGACACAAGTCTCTTAATCTCTTGATGCTGAAGAATCTCAGAGCATGAGAACATTAATTTTGTCTGTTTTGTGGTGTTATCGCCGCTCTCATGCTCCACTTACTTCCTTCCTAACTCCATGTTACTATGGCACCTCTGTAAATGTTAAATTACCGGTGCTATTTTGGGAAGTGGACAATTCTTTAGGTGTAGCACACAAAGTGCATTTGACTACGCTGGTCTTCAAATCCTTGTGTCTCACAAACATAAAGTAATGAGCATGTGCCCATCTGGAGAATGTGTTATCCAAAGTTTTCTGCAGGTTCACTCATCTCCATCTTCTGTCTGACGAGCCAAAAGGAAAAGGAAGTGAAACATTTTTTGTTCGGACATTTTACTGCTGCTGATCTTGCAGTGATTTTAGCGAATTTGAATAAAGAAAAAAAAAACATTTCAATCCAGGTAAAATACAATTGTAATGCACGTTACTTACTTTGGAGTAAAATATTACTTTTTTTCCTGTAATGCTTGACATTACAGCATTACAGCAAAATCAATGCATTACAGTCATTTGTTACTTGAGTAACATGTTACTCCCAACACTGGAAACAAGGCATTCAGCCATCCACCCAACCAGCCCTCCTCCTACTGCTAAGAAAAGTAAAACCTAAGTGGAACGCCGTCTGAGCTACGTCGCCACGTCTGAAATGTTGATACCTGAAGTCTCGGCGGTTTGCAGAAACCTGCACCGTCAGCGTTATTTTTTTTACTGGCGACCAGGCTTGATGATCGTAGAACAGGATTGGACGATAAATCTATTATCTATCCATTTTAAGTCAAACATCGACAAATCTCCTTGCAGCTGTAGGGCGCGAGTCAAACCGACATCAATCCAACGTATCGATCTCAAATCCGCTGATCACCCAGTCGTCAAGGTCATAAAGAGTTATGGTCACACAAAGGTCACCATCACCAGCAGCACCTCCGGGTTACGGCTGATTACCTTTGTCCCTCTGACATCACCACACACAAGGAATGGCTGTGATTTTCCTTTTTATCACGTTGAGCCCCCCGGCAAAGGTTCATAAACAGCAGGCTTCACCTGTTTTGCCATTTCCCTCCACATTATTTCATGTCAGGCTAATCATCCCTGAGGACACCCAGGCATGGACTAGGACAGATTATGCTTTTGTGTTTTGGACACATAATTCAATTTTAGTGTAAATTCCACTGCTGAAAAGTCACAGGGCAGATATCGAGACAACTAGAAACACACATTTACACTTTGCGGTATGAAAACTCAACATACTACAAGTTTCCTTAATTACACTGTTAGTCTACGAGGGTCCTTACAGATCTGTTTAACAAATGCAAATCTAAAAGCCATAAAGCAATATTAAGAGGCAAGGCACATTATTATTCATGATGCATATGCTATTTTGATACTTTAAAAATGAACTTTTAGAGGAAACTTTGGCTATTTGGCGACTTGACAAAAGATCTACTACCTGCACTCAAGTAAAATGTGATATAATCAATAGAGAGTAATAATTAATCATCTTGAAATATGGTTAATTAAGTGTGTAAAACTTGTCTGGTGCTGGAGGAGATTACTGTTTTACACTTGATTGATTATTCATGGTAAAAAACAATCAAAAATCCTTAGGTATAACACTGTAGCAGTATAACGAAATATGTTTTTTTTTTATTATTCCACAGATTTCTCTTGCAGTGCAAAGTAAGCAACGGAAAAGTCTGTTTTTTTTCTCTGGCTATTGATATTAGTGCGAAAGTCAGCACAGTTCAGGGTCGAGTTTCAATCCATCAACACTAAGATATGGGGATTCGCAGACTTTATTGTCATTCCATGAAAACTGTTGGGTTTGGGTGCCAGACATTTAAAGAGAAGAACAAGTTATAAAGTGGTTAAAAAAAATTTAAAAAAAATCTTTCTTTTCTTCTTTTTTTATCAATTGTAGCATAAAGTAAAATAAAAAAAAAATCACATACATATGCGAGGTAACACTCAATAAATGCAGCAGGATTTATGTCTGTTCACAAGTGTCACACCAATATATTCCCACACCAAAATACTGTTCCTTTAAATGACATAACTAAGAGGCAATTTACCCCTTTTAAGAGTTTGAAGAAGAAAAATTCAAATTCTCATGAGAAAAAAAACAAAAAAAAGTCAAGTTTATAACATATTAATCCTTTCATTTCATTTTTCTCTATATATATTTGTTTTAGAGCATATTGGTATATATTTTTGTCTTTTAGTTGTATGCTAAGTGTGACCAGAGAGAGAATTTCTGCCATGTTACTTTGAATCTTCCCACCTTGTCACAGGCGAGGCTTGCTTTTGTTGTTTTTTTTAAGATATGATCAAATGGACCTTTCCCTCATCATTGCCTTTAATCACGCTGTTGGCCTCCCACTGAATCCATGACTTGTTACGCGCACATATAAAAGACATAATTGGAGGAAAGAGTATGCTCACTAATATATCTTATCAGTCAGGCACAGCTGGGCAAGGGGATGGGTAAAAGAAGAGGGTAGAGAGCTAAATTGCAAGGTCACCGTATATTAACATTCAGAGGTTTTGAGAAAAGACTACTGATTATTTTCACACTATGCTTAATTCAGTGCCTTTCTGTGGTTTTTATAAAACCACTATTACAACCATTATTATATTTGTGGCTTAAAGAGCATAACTTTTCAAAAGAGGCCACAGTGCAGTTGCTGCTGCACTGTCACCTTTATTCATTTTTTTAATTTTTTGCCAGGGCCTAAATAATTATGTAATAATTATTGGATCTTTTCAACAGGAAAAAAAGAACTTGGCATGGCTTGTCACTCAGAAAGAGAGAAGGACACAAATATGTCCGACAAACATTCTGTAGCAAAACAGCAGACGTTTTTGATGAGTTGGAGACAGTCTGACAAAACATTTTTTTTTATTATCTATACTGGCTAGGCCTGTATCCATGGCAACTTTCAAGAACCACTGAGATCTACCACAATGAGTTAAAACTATCTCTATTGCCTCATGTCCTTCTGTCTGTTTCTGTCTTTCTTACTTTACCAAGGATCTCTGTAGAAAGAAAACGATTAGAGAAAGACGGAGTGGGCAAAGTAAGGACAGTTCAGTATTTACTTTTACTGGCAAAAGAGGCAGAATTTCAGAAAGACAGCACAGGAACCCAAAATAGACCAAAAAGAGACTCTGGATGAAATAGCGTTTGAATTTTTCCGCACAGTATGAATATTCAGCATGCGTGGCTGCAGTTTAATCCAGAGTGGTATAGTTAGGAAGAAAAAAGGCTTTGGGCTCAACGTCTTTCTGGTCCTCTGTGAACTGGTTATTAGCAGAGAGATAAATCACATGGCATCGGAAGGTCATCGGTATTTCAATTATGGACAACATGCAAGGTCTTCACAAAAAGAAGAATATTCCTAATTTTTTTTATTTATTTACAAAATACTGTGTGTCTACTTTGTATTTGTATACAGTATTTGACTGCAAATCACATCCTAGTATTGATATGATTTAGATTTTCACTTTTGGCAGTGCTATTATACCCCCCCCCCCTCACCCCACACACACACTAAAATCAGGATGAAAACAGATTGTGTTATATTCCATGCAAGGAGCAGACTGTGGTACTAAGCAGTGGGTCCAAATGGTAAATGCCAAAAGCTGCAGTTCCTGTATTGGTCATTTGAGTCTTAACTCTACAAACCACAGAGCCGACGTCCATTATTCACACAGCCTCTGATTCCGCGTGGGTTTCCCTTAAAGCGAAGGGAGTTGTTTGCTTTTTTAAAGACACACCAGTGCAGATGACCTTCCAAGGTTGTAAATGTTACCCAGGTGAAGGATGATTTTATTATTTATCCGTTCTATCAGTTTATTTATTGTGCATTGTATTTTATTGTGTGAAGTGGTTTTATTATTGCAAATTATTATATTCATATTATTGCGATTCATTTAATTGTGCTTTATTGCTGCATGTTTTTTATATTTAAGACTCCTGTTTTTATATGGGGCAGCTGTGCTTCAGGCAAGTTTATTCGTATAGCACAATTCAACAACAAGGTAATTCAATGTGCCTTCCATAAAACGTCAAAAGCATCGAGATACAATTTGAAAACAGTTAATTGCAAGGGGAATGGTTGAAAATTTCAAATTAAAAACAAGAACAATCAGAAATTAGAAAGTAATATTAAATAAGATTAAAAATTTAAAGAAAAAATGAAATTAAAAAAAAGTTACAGCAAGATGTAATTTAAAAAACAGTTGATTAGAGGGGGAAAAAACTAAATTAAAATGAAAAACAAGAACAAAGTTAAAGTGCAGTGAAAAATTATTAATGACATCAGCAACAGGCTGCAGCAAACAAAAACAACAACAAAAAACAGTAAGAGCTGCAGCAGACCTGCAGTTCTCTGGGAGTTTGATCCAGATATTTTGGGCTCAGAAACTGAACGCTCAACATCTACTAATCTCAGGGTTTGTCAGGCCAGAGCCTCGCAGGTGTGTGTGTGTGTGTGTGTGGGTGAATGGGAGGCAGAAATTGTAAAGCACTTCGGTCTGACTAACGCTGGAAAAGAGAGCTATATAAGTGCAGTCCATTTACCATTTATATTTGTTTTATACTGAAAATCCTTGGTTGACTTCCCTTCTTGATGAGACTAACGAGACTTATTGGAAACACCTGGGAGAGAAAAACGGCTTTTTAAAGGAAAAATAGGAGGAACGGACACCTGTGAACGACAGAGTCGAAAGAGCCACCACAAGAACGTGGAGCGGAGGTGTGCAGGGAGCAGATGGAGCTGACCCAGCAGCAGCAGCAGGAAGGGTCGGCGATAGGAGGGGGGCGGGCGGCGACGGGGGTTTGTGGTTCTGCCAGCTTGGTCCCGGAGGTTCGTCTGAGCGGTGAGAGAGAGGACGCTGGGTCGGCCTGAGCTTCTCCGAGGCGCCGTTCCCCGCGCGGGCAGTGGAGAAAAAGCGACGTTCAGCCAGCCCACCCCACCTCGGAGAGACGATGACAGGAGGGAGAGAACGACAGCAGATCGTGGGCAGAGTTTGGCACCCTGCCCTGCTGAGAGCAGCCGAGGCCACGCCGGCAACAACAGGCTGAGCCCCGGGCTGCGAGTGAAAACAATTCCTGAACAATAAGATCCTTCCTCGCTTAATTAGTTCTCAGCTGTGTTTGTTTAGACTTTTTTGTTTCAGTCTTTTATTAGTTTTTGAAGCAACTTTTAACTATATTAGTAGTTTTGTTTGTAACTAACCTCAGTCCTTTAAACTTTAGCAGAAATAAAATATATTGTTCTACAGATACACTACTGTTCAAAAAGTTTAGTCACCCAGGCAATTTTGTGTTTTCCATGAATAGTCACACTTTTATTCAACACCATTAGTAGTAAAATGAATAGAAAATATAGCCAAGACATTGACAAGGTTAGAAATAATAATTGGTATTTGATTTTTTTTTCCTTTAAACTTTAAACTCTTAAACTTTTTCATCGTAAGGTCGGTGCAATGAGCAAACACCATTAGACACTGGAGTGATAGTTGCTGGAAATGGGCCTCTATACACCTATGTAGATATTGCAAAAACCAGACATTTACAGCTAGAATAGTCATTTACCACAATAGCAATGTAAAGAGTGTATTTCTGATTAGTTTTAGGTGATCTTCATTGAAAAAAACAGTGCTTTTCTTTAAAAATAGGTGACCCCAAACTTTTAAACGGTAGTGTACAATAAAAAATAAAAGCCTGTAAAGTGGCACCTGTATCCAAAAACAGTAATTATCAACTATTTCTTACTATAAATGATAATTACCATCATAAATGTATTTCATGTTCAACTGACAGACAGGGCAAGGCAACAATAGTCCTGCAATTAGGGAAAAAAACCTTTGAATGAACAGATTATCATTACATAGTTGGTACCGATGGATGTCTTTGGCCATCTAGTTTGATAGTCACTTCATTTTAAAAGCAAAACACTTGTTTAAACAGAGCTTTCACAGCCTCTGGAAGACTGTGTGATTTCAAATGAATCACAGAATTTAATGCGTTATGGCATGGCACGGTCCAGTCGAGCAGTTTTGACTCAGTTTGCAAATAATTCAGAGAAGTTCCCTTCTACTGTTCCACTCTATTCAGAGTCAGCATTCAGAGTGGCCACTCCCCCTCGACTCCCATAGAAACAGGCACCCTGCCCTTCATGGGAGCCGGCATCAAGTCGAAATTCAAAATGAAATCCTCCTTCCAAAGAGACCGCTGTCAATAAAATCCTGCCAGATGAAGTTGACGCGCGATGGAAGACAGACGAGGGAGAATTCATCACAAGGAGCACAACCACTGAGGCTAACGAAGGGTCTAACATTGAGTGACATTTATTTGCAACACACCAATTAGAGCACAGCCAACACTGTGTACTACCATTATTGTCAGTTGACATGTCCTCACCTAATGTTCCACAAACAAGTTAATGTGTGTTTGGGTGAGGGATACAGGTTATTCTTACATGAGAGCTGATTAAATGTGTGTTAATGTCTTGCAGAAAACTAATTGCACAAGCATCGTACAGACATGGTTGAGTTCTCGGCGGTTTTGTCATGTCATGTATATCCTGAGTGGAAGACTGCTAATTGTGTTGGGAAAACTAAATAAATAAGGCTATACCCTTATTAGAATGTAGTGCAGGTCTGATTTAAGGAGCGCAAATAGCCATAAAACTTTTACTTTTAATGTTAGATGCAAAATGACAGATTAGGCCCAAAATTATGTTAAAATACTTTTCTGGGTTTGTTACTTGTTAAAGTCTGAAAATGCCTTTCCGTGTGAAATCAGCAATGCTAATTAAAGGAACCATATCATGCACGTTTCTGGGATTTTTTATTTTAAGTTGTGATGTTCCTAACACGATATATTTGCAATTTAAAGTACATAAATTTGATTCTATATAGGTTTACAGAGGTCTCTCCAGCGCCTCGCCAGAGCTCCAGAAAGCACAGGTCATTTTTTAAGGTCTGTCTCATAAATATTCATGAGCTTCTTTTCTGGTTTTTACCGAAAAGACCACTGGAGGAAAAAAAAGGTGTTTGACAGCAGGGCCACTGCGGTGTCACTGTGGGGGTGACGGGCCATGCTGGGAACCTCTGCAGGTGGAGGCTGCTACTGTGTGACATCACAAAGTCAAGGAAGTACAAACAAGCCGTGATACAGCAAAGGCTGTAAATCCAGGTTGTGTGCATTTATCTATTTTTCTAAGGTATTTGAGGAGACCACTGCCCCAAATTCCATGCCCCAATGATTTCAGACCTCAAACAATGCAAAGAAAAAAGATCAAATTCATTTTATAACAACATAATACTAATGTTTACACTTGGTGCAATAACCCTTATTTTTAATCATTTCATGTGTCTTGGCATGCTCTCCACAAGTCTTTGACATTGTTCTTGGTTCAAATTTGACCTAATCAGTACCTCTTTAATCAGAATGAGGCGTTCATATGTTGGAAGTCAACAGGCGCTGGAATGGAATGGCTGTAATACATGTAAAGCTTAAGTTAATTATAAGTATTAATAAAACAGTGATTTCTTCTGTGTGCATCGCACCTCTGCTTTGTGTAACACTACAATACGAGATTAATTTCCACGGCAAAAGAACAAATGTTTTGCTTTCTCACCTTTTATCTGTCAATTTTCACCCAAAATAAACACAAACACACTCATAATTACACACAGGAGATCCATTTCAATTGCATTCCACTTTACCAGCGCCATCAATATGCAGTATTGTAAAGATTGTGTCTCATCGGTGTTCTTCACTTTACATCCATGAATGTAAATTGCAGAGGATCTTTTGTCATCATCGGTTCCCCTTCCAGCACTTTGGGGACTTTGATGCTATGATGTAAAAGCTCTTGTGATTATTTGTTTGGCTTTGACAAATGAACATTTGGCTTCCGTAGCCTCCGGTGTGTTTCAGAGCTGTATATCACTTTTCATTTGTTTTGTTCTTTAAGTTCTTTGTTTGCTCACCTGCTTTATGCACAGAATGAAAATGTGTACATTTTTCAGGCGGAAACCTGAAATATAGTAATTCTGCTTTCTTAAAAAGCTCATTCTCAAGAAGCAACTAACTGCTAAAAAGCAGCCTTGGTGTGTTGTTTGAGGAAGGCGACTGTACATGCTGTGGTTATGTTTCCTTCCATCTGTCTACTGTTGAAACAGAGCCAGGGGCAACGTGGTCAGACGGGAATTGTTTGCTTGGCTGTATACTGTATATTCAGTTTAACAAAGTTCCACCCCGTATTCATGTGCATTTGTGCATTCGTTAATTCTATTGTTCACACATTAGTTGGGGGGGGGGCAAACATTTAAAAGCTTTAATAATTTTGGTCTGTGTTGAATTCAAGCACCACGCTAAATATTTCAATCAAAGTCAAATTTTCACAAAGGCTACTCCATGTCCTTAACCGTGAAAAACGAACATAATGAAGTTTTAACCTCTTCAATATCGCTCTCAGAGCACTGATTAATAACTCACTTGTTTAACACGGTGCCTCAAATAGGGATGGGCTCAACAATATGTTTTGCCTTCGCATGCTGAAGGTCACTGAATTGATTTCGAATAAAATTTTATGTGGTGAAGATTCCAATCTTAATGACGAGCCTTTGTGAGGTCAGGAACTATAGACCGGCCCTGCTGGCAACAAAAGCAAGTGGAAAATACATGTGGACACGAGTTAAGGACGGAGGAAGGGATATTTTTGAGTCAATCACTGTCCCTGAATTGGCAGTTTTTCTTCCTCAGGTGTTAAAACTTTCATGCCACTTGTTCCCTTCCCGCACACGAAAGGAGAATCTGACCAATGTCACAGGAATAGTTAAGGCCACTGGGCCTCATGCAAGAAGCACTCATGCACATATGAAGGTTTTAAGATTTTGTGGCATTCATCAATTTTCTCTTAGGTACAACCAAAATTCACGAGTGGTCCAGACCTATCCTCAGGTGTCCTGAATAGATCTCTACCTACTTTATTGAGAAACACATAATAAACACTTATTATGCTCTAATCTAAACAATTTTATATTATATTTACCATATTAACAACAATTTATTATACTATAGTTACTTGTAACCCATTTAAGCCTAAGAGCCACTAAGTCAATGAATGTAATTTTATACTTAATCCATTTAAGGCCAATTTTAATTAATTTTAATTAAAAAAAAATTATTTTAGCAATTGAGTCACTAACAATCATGTATTTTTTTCCATTTTATACTATTTTCTTTGCAGAAAATGGCATTTTAATGGCGATTATAGTTGCAGTTTGCATAAATCTGCCCATCAACAAAAATCTATTTATCCCATATGCAAAATACTTTTTGGCAGGAATATTCTAGGGGAAGGGGCAGGAAGTCGGTGACGTCATGTGATAGGAAGCACTTAGAAACTTAAAGTATTTGTTTATAACCCTTTGTCTAAGATTATGTCATTAGGGAAAAAAGCTGCATGAGTAACATTTTGATTTAAGTATAAAATGAAAAGGCTCATTGACTTCAATGGGTTAGTTATCAAGCATCTTAAGCCAAATGTAGAACTAAATCTTAAGTCTCAGTCTTAGAGCTGATTCGTGACATTTTGCACTGCCTCGAACAGCAAAAATGAACATTAGTTGAAGCCAGATTCAAAATTAATTTGGAGTCAATTTTGGTTTTTATGTGTTTTTATCGCTCCAAAAAAACAGAAAATGTTGTCAACAGTCAAAAAAGAATTATTTTCACCATGTTTATCTATGAATGATATATGAACAAACCACTCTGTTAAAACCGTCGGAAAATAGTTGCGAATAAAACTGGAAAGTTCGGCGTGTGCAAGTGCCACTGAAGTTGAGATTTCTGGCGCTGAGTAAAACATGTTCCAGACGAGCTGACTTTTGGTGAATTTAGGAGGAATATACAAAGGCAACAGGGGCAAAGTTAAGTAGAATAAACAGGCTAAATGTGTATTTTGAATGTTTTTTTCATGGAAAGAAGCAAAACTCTCAAAATTGATCAGTGCTTTCCGTGTCCTGCCTTCAGAATATTCTCAAATAACTGTCACGTCGAGTGGTGAAATTTCTGTGAGGAGTGTATTCAACAGACATTTGACAATAATTAATTTTCAAGAAACAACATTGAAGGTAAAAATGTTTGTGACATGTTCTTAGCATTTAATTACAAATATGAAAGAGGCATGCTGTTGATTGACCTGACAAATTACATAAACCTAGATTCATAATTCATATCATAGCCACATGGATCCAAAAGAAAGACGGAGGAACATCCACTAAAGCTGCTGAAACAGGTACTAAAAAGAAAAGTTCTGCTCAGTATTAACCAGAAATGATATTCTCCAGCGCACGTCCCCGTCTCCTCGGTGCCATCACAACCCTCTACTGGCAACTCTTAACCACTTGAGAGGCCTCAGGAGCTGTAAGAGTGATTTTTAGCTTTAAGGAATTTGCTAACTTGCTTTGACACTCAAATTTGAGAGTAGGGGTACATTTCAAATATCCCCAGCACTTATGACTAAAATGGCACTTTAAGAAGCTTTATAAATATGGGGCCTGATCTTACTTTGAAGTTGCGCAGTGTTTTTAGTGTTTGGGAACTGTAAATGCAACTCGCCCACAAACAGAGCAGAAATATGAAGCTGTAAGCCGCAGCTACACTAGTCTGGTTTTATTTTAACCAGATATTTTCCGGATTTTCCAAAATTCGAACACAGTACGAAGCGTTAGTGATTCAAAAACACTGGCGGATCAATGAGGATTATATGATATATACGGACCTACTTCCACTTCATGGCGTAATCTTAAATTCAGCTGTAAAGATGCAAATGATAGTATCAAGAGCAAAGACATAACCTGAGACATGTCCGCATCGTATTTGCTAACATTGACATCAGAAATCAAAAATAAAAAGGGTCGTTACACGACTCAATGTGATATTTGTGAATCTCTCCACTTGCTTGTTTGACACATCTCCAGATAATTGTCTTCTCGTTGTGGTTCAGAGGCTGAATTGGATAGAAAAATATGTGGATATACCAGATTTGTGTAGTTCTATACACACCTGGTATTAACATCTGTCGTTAGTCATCCATTCATGAGTGGACAGCTCTAATACCAGGTGTGAATGCACCCAAGCTCATTGAGGCATTAAGGTTTGACATCTGATCACTCAAAACACATTTAGAGGTGGTCTGGGTCACTTGTGACCACTTTCTTTCAGCAGTATGAACAGAATGCATTCTGGGCTGCATTGAAAGACACCTACTCAACTGACATCCAGCAGACTAGGCAGAGAAGTGCAGTTTGTCCAGCTCTTCTCTGCTCTGCTCTGTGTACAAACAGAAATTGCAGCCAAAGAGAGAGAGAGAGATTTACAATGAGCTAAATCGCATTAATTGTATAGTTGTTGCTTGCTTGGTGCAAGACCAAAAATGTCTTTTTAATTTTTTTTTTTTTAATTTTCCACAGCAGTTTCATCTTTATTCAATATTCAAGATCGGTCATAGAGGCCTTTATGAGATAGAGGTAATATGAGAGGATTCTTAGACAGTGGAACAGAGTGTGTGAAGGATCCTGATGTGTAATAAGGAAAAGGTGTGTGAGGGTGTGTGTATACTTGGAATGTGTGTCAAATGTTACCCAACAGCAATGAAAGATGAGAAGGCTGGAAGAAATCAAACATCACAATCATTATTTCAGGATCATTCAAAAAGTAAAACTCGTGAAATTTATTCAATACTTCCACAAAGTCTGTCCGTAAGGGTCTACATATTTGACTCTCTTGGTCCAAGAGTTTAATGAACTTATTTTTTCGGAAGACAAAGAGAAAAATTAATCTTTTTCCATAACATTAATCATGTAAATTACTGTAGTTCCATTCTTGGGGGGTTCAGGAAGTAACCAATGCTTTGTGAGCTTTTATATATATATATATATATATATATATATATATATATATATATATACACACCAGGGGATGTCAAAATACCAAATAAATATTCATCAGGCCGTCTTGCCTGGATATTTCCAAAGAATAATGTGGAAAATTATAAAGGGTAGATTTGTGTTAAATATGCTTTCTGATGCTTTATGAAAGCCACATCACTGGACAGTCCTTGAATATGTGCCAGTGATCGGCTTCTTAAAGTCCACACTGTCTCAAGCAATTGGTATCCCCCAATCAAAATGTGCTCTATGTTTTGGCATAATACAGATTTTAATAAGGCACTTCCACCCGAACTCTCGCCACATGTGAGACTTGGTGAATTTCCACTGGAATTTGCATTCATCAAGCCAATTCTTATTTAATATTTTATTAAATTACCCACTTTTCCCCATTTTTCTTCAAGGTATTCTACAAATTCTAGTTTTTTGTGTCAAAGAGCCTTTACGAAACCTAGAAATAACACCCTTATATTCATCTTTTTGATATAGGCACCAATAAATACCTTCAGAATAGGATTATTAAAGTCTGTTTTAACTTTAATGTTATGCTCAAAATGATTAGGTATCTGGAGATATCTATAAAAATCACATTTTGCAAGACAATAGTCTTAAATTTCCTAAATATTTCAAGTGCCCCGTTTCTGTAAGGGATTATAATGTTATTATCCCCTTTGAGATCCAAAAGAAAGGAAAAGGAATGGAGCAGATTGCCCCTAGTATGGATGCAACAAAGAGGACGCTGCTGGGGACGAGCACTTGATGTGGCACCAAATATGCGATTTTCCAGGCGATTATATGGACCCAGGCGATTGGAGACTGTTGTGGTCAACTCTTCCAGTCTATCCTTGACTGGCAGCAAGAACCTGGCCGCTAGGGTCAATGCAAAATACAACAAGCCTCCTTAAAATGCACAGTTCTGTATCGATGTGGCAGAAACTGTGAAGAACATGCTCATACGAAGTGCATAATCCAATACCGGACAGGTAATCAGAACAAACCTCGTACTGAACCCCCATTTACTGTAGACAATGAGAGTCCTGATGGGACTCTATGTCCCAGCATGAATTCCTTCCTTTGGCGGATCTCGATCTCACACCTGAAGAAAAAAGTCGGGTGGCGTCTCCCTTTAAATCCCCATTGAACGATCTCCACCAGCTGCAGCCGGAGGTTCCCCGCAGTGATGACGTTGTAATGCTGCATGGTGCAGGTGGAGAGAGTTATTGGCCTGAAGCTAGTTAGCAGATGCTCCGGATAGCTGGTTAGTTCAGAGAGTCGACAGGCGCCGTGTTGGGGATTTCTACGCTGGTACTTTATCCTACAGTACTCAACATGGATAATCAGGTTAGTTAGCTGTTGCCGTACATCTAATAGCAACCCTTTCTGCATTATTCGACAGAATGTTCGCTGGGGTTCAGAAAACTCACGTTGTTGGGATTATTTCACAAAAACTGTCACAGAGCTCAAAAACGAGTCTGTCATTTCCACATATTGAAACATTCATGCATGAGGCCCAAAGCTCACGCGCGTTTCCTCTTCATTTTTGCTGTGTGACAGGAGTGAACAAGAATAGTGCTCCCATAATCACTAAGGAGTCATTATTTGGCACACTTCCTTCCCAGATGGCCAAATACTTGATGGTCTTGTCACGTTGTGTTGCATTTTCACTGGCTTGAATGGGCTGTGTACACAACCATTGTTTGAGGAGTAAAATTGAAGGCACGCCTTGTAAACTGTGGATGTCCCCTTGCCAAAGACATGGCACTGCAAAGACAATGTGTGCAGACATCTCTTTTGCACTCTCGAGACTTCATGCTTCTTAACTCGAGGCTTGAAAGAGGAAGCAGCCTGTATTCCTGTATGATAACATATGTATATGCCATAAAGCTGAAAACATTTATAATTGAGTAAAAATAACTTCTTGTAGCAATGGTTTCATGTAAAACTACCATGATAAGCCACGTGTCAGGTAGCACCGTAATTGAGGTCTGACTCTTTGTAGTGCACATATTATCTCTTCGGTTGACAGAGAACAGATTTTCTCATCTGCCAAGGCCACATCTGTGCCAGTGCCAGAAAGAAAAAAAAAACTTAGTATTTTATTTATTTTTTATTTCATTTATTTTTTATCAGATGTTCTTACTGATATAAGTGCTTTTAAGAATACCAGATTAACATAAAGCAGAGCCACCACCAATCAACTTCCATCTACTGAAAGCATCAAGCCACTCATCCATCCATCCATCCATCCATCCATCCATCTATAGATGCATTCACACATCCTTGTTGTGGTCTCTGGCAGCGTCACGGTGGAAAGACAGCAAGCAGTGCAGTCCAGATTTCTGTTTCATTACCCTCAAAAAGCAGATATTGGGTTTGGTATGAGGGGATTGTGTATGTCTGTTTTTTTTTGTTTTGTTTTTTTTAATTGGCTAGATATGTTAGCCAGTTACGATGAATGTCAATTCAATATTCAAGATTTAGTCTTTTTGCACAGAAAAAAAAATACAAAAGTTCAGTTCATTGAAAACTTCAAAAAGAGGTTGTGACTGGTTTAGTCCCCTGCACCAATAGGGTAAATCAGGGTTAGGAAAGTGAAAGAGCAGTGCTTGCCACCACTGAGGTGCCCTTTAGCAAGGCCCTTAACCCCAACTGCTCCAGTGGAGCTGCTCAGTGACCGGCATATCAGACTGTGGTTGTACAGAGCAATTTTCTAGGTGTGAATGTGATCAGGGTGTTCCTGCACTTGCTGCCTATCAATGAACCTCCCTTGAATACATAAGAGCCCAGTCTCCAGAGGGAAGGGTTGATAGTCTGTGTTTCTGCAAACCACGGATACATTAAATGTCATTGTTTCAGACGTGGTGACATATACAATGTTCCTTAAATTTTACTGTTCTTAGTAGAGGAAGAGGGTTGGGTGGAGACTGGACGTTCTACCTGATGTTTGTCCTGTCATGTTTTTTTTTTTTAATGCTTAAACCTAACCAGATATTCACCACAGCGCTGTCAGAACCATAAAGACCAGGGGTAGAGGCCGGGTTGATAAATAAAGGCAAAGACATGTAAAAAAAAATGTAGAACAAACAGTTAGTAGCACAGTACATTAAAGTACATTTAGAGAGAAAGTGTCTCAGATGTCATGTCTACATGTCTCAGATTGACGATGACAGCTGGTATGCTTGCCTTGTCGCATCGTTTCCTCTCCGGCACAGCTCCAGGCAAGGCCCCGGTCTCCTTTGGGTCCACTGGGCGTAGCAGACCAAGCTTTCCGAGCCAGTATTTCTTGCAGCAAAAAGCTCCTCTGCATGAGTAATACTGTGTATGTGTTTGTAGAGACCCATCTGATCTCCTGTTTAAATGTTACTGATGCAGGGCACACTTGATAACGGGCCAAAGGTAATTCACCGGTTTCTGCTCCCATTCCCATGTCACACAACGGTGTTAAATTATTGCTATGTACACGTGGTTTTATCTCAGTGAAGGAATCACCCCGCTATGTCTGAGACAGTTCAGACAGACGAGACGCAGTACACAGATCTTTCATGGAGGGGGACTGGTGGAGCAGAAAGGCTGCAAGTGACAGCAAAGCAGGGTTGAAGAAGTGTAGGTTGACAGGCAGAGTGGTTAAGAGGGAATAAGCATGTTTAATCATTTAATCAGTCATACAGACTTTTAACACTTGGTTGTGCGTGTTGGTGAGAGCAGCCTTTTACTCAGGGCACACACTTTACCCTGACTCTTTGCCCTCTGGAGTAATTTTTTAAAATTTCCCAGCTTGCTTCTTAACTGATCTTTCAGAAACCCCCAGAATATTCACTTCTATGAATATGTAAACAGGGAATATATCAACAGAAAGACCAGAGCTAGTTTTAGATAAAAAGTAACATTTTGTTAGAGATGCATTCAATCTCTGTTACAAACACTTGGGCAATGCAAATTTTTTTTATTGAAAATGTACTTTTGAGACAAAAGGATGACAAAACTAACTTCAATTGTGTTGTTATATAATTATAACAATATATAATTATTTTACAGTGAAACACCTCCGTATACCTCCGTATATCTTTGGTCGGGTGCTTCTTTGTGGGAGTTTCATTACATTCCATATTTACATTTTACATCATTTCATTTCACTTCATTAGTTATACATCTCAGTTTACAATTCATTTAATTTCACTTTGGATTTATCATACGCTCTAAATAGAATACTATCTAACTAAAGAACACATCTAAATTATCGTTTCTTACCACTCATCTTTGGCATGTGGAGATAGAGAATGTGGTCAGGACCTTGAATCGATTGACTGTGCATCTCAAATCTTAGACATTTTCTCTAGTGTCTCTAACCACAGGTTGATGACTGTGTGTTCTTCGTCTTTTCCCACTACAGCAGACTCTGTCCTGTCTGTTACCCAATTCTTGATAGTGAAATGAATGATGAGTCTGAGTCCATCAGTAGTTTTATGGCTTATTCAGTTATATCCCATTTTCTGGGCATTTTTCTGGGAATGGTTGGAACATCATGCTCTCCTAGCATCATGTAACATTAGCTGTGCATAAAAGACAACTTCTTCCTCTTTATTGGTGAATTATTTTTTCATCAGATCATCCATACCATACCATACTGTAAACACTGATTACTAGAAAATCTTGCCATTGGCTTAATTGGCACTTTTTTATCATTTCTCTTGCAAAAATGAAGTTTGTAAATACAGATGAGCAAAAGAGAGGAACAGCTAAAATGTGCAGAATAGATATACCAAATGCATGTTACAGGATGAGTTCATCATTTTTAAATCTGTCCTATACAACAACAGGCAGGTAGACAAATACACATTGATGCATTTTTCTTGCTGTAATTTTTCCTGCTGTTAATACTGGCCATTAAGAGGTTCCTTTACAATACACTCACACTGTAAGTGATTGGGGACAAGGTCTATGATCTTCCTTCCATGCAAAATATATATTTAAAAATTTATTTGAAGCTAATATGAAGCTTTGGCCATCCAAATGAGTCAAATCAATTCAATACCTTTCAAAGGTACTGTCTTTCTTGTGCCAATTCAATTTTTGTAACTATCCTTCCCTTCCAGATCTGTTGAGAATTTCTTACCAAAAAGACTTTAACTGTGGAAGACACCCACTGTATTTGACTAATCAGGCTGGAGAAACCCTCATATTATCTTTGGATAAATGTTTAAATACATTTTAGCTAAAAAAAAACAATCATGATGAATAGTGGCTCTGATCACTTAGTTATTGTAAGAACAAAAAGTGTCTCTTAATGGTCAGTATGAACAACCAGAATGATTTTGAAGAACAAAACCTGTTTCAACATTTAATTGGACATTTAGCTATTTTCAGAATTGAACATTTGTGAAAGGCTAGTGCAATGATGGTAGCAAATGTGGTGGAAGTACTTGTGTTTTTGTGCGATATGAGTATTCTATGTTTAACAGGAATAGAGATTGTAAAATGGCCCAAATTGTTCATAAAATGTCCATGTAAAATCTCGTAAAAGACTAGATAAAATGTATTTATGTGCCTCTTATGAGAATAGTAGCCTAAATATATTCAATCTCTCAGGTTGGGAAATAGTCATACACATTTCTACACTCACCATGGGAATAAACAGTCCAAGATGAAATATAAATTCAAGTTATGTGTGGAAATAATTTGTTATTTCCACCAGGAACTCTATTTGACATAAACGAGTCACTGGCAAATCCACACTAATACGGATAAGCACTACTCACATGAAACTCAATCCAGACTACATGGTCAAAACCTTATAAAAGAAAAAATATATGTCTCCTGGATTTCCTGCAGTTGGCAACTACTGCAGACTTGAACTCACATGTGCCTCAGGATATGTCCTGTACTAAATATTGGTTGGTGTGTGCTCATACATCCATTAATGATTCCTCTAACAAGCTCAATAAACTGGAGAAGGAAAGACTGACATCTCCAACTGTGATATGTTAATATGCGACAGTCTGCTGAAAGCAAGCCTGATTGACACATGACTGGGGAAAACCCACTGGCCTTGGTGAATCAAATGCAGACCTAGAAAAATAACCAGTGTTGATGTTTCATAGCAAACACCATTCCATAATGGTGAGCAACTTCCACATTCGGACAATCCGCTGAATAAACAAGCAGATGGTGCCATTTTCCTCCATCTAATGCAGCACCTTTTGTTGACCAGTGCTGGCATCTTCATAGTGTAAAACACTGGCAATATTTTCTTGGCATTAAAACAAGCAGGGCTCCCATATGTGTCTTTGTACACTGTCAAATCCTCAGCTGTAGTTGTTCCAGTTGTTAAAAATAGTGGATCCACTAAATACCAATCTAGTTTGGAGCATTGACAGAAAACTTTTTACAAAAGGAAAGAAAATACACTGCGGAGCAGAGGCTAGCTAGAATAGTTGCATTCTGAGTTGTGCAGAAAAATAAAAGAGACAAGAGATGAACCCATATTTACTGACCTGTCAAGTGTCATATCATGTGTGGTTCCATTAGATATGACATCTTTCCTATTGTGCAGTTGAGACCTGAGCAAACAGAGAGAAAAGCTGCTCCACAAACTCATTGTAAGACAAAATGAGCAAACGGTTGCAGAAGACCAGTGTATCAAAGATAAATAGCTGTGAGACAAATCCATTGTAGGTAGGTCTACACAAAGAAACGCAAGATAGGGTTTCTGAGCAGAGCCCAAAGGATTGTATTAACAGTGAAGGTACTGATCCACATGGGCGTAATTTTATGTCAGGGAATGAGCCACTTCCCAGCAAAGGATGCTTACCACAATGAAGCAAACGGTTCCTGGATGCACCTTGATTGGACAATTACAATCTTGTTTGAAGGTTCATATGCTATATTACAAAAATAGTTTACTGAAACATGTTTTTGAAAACCTTTTTTGACATTTTTTTAGAGGCAGAGAGTTGAACACCACTGCTTTAAAGTAAAGTAGAGTATACCTCAGCTGTATATAAATATGGAGCAAAGCAACATCATCTTTCATTTCTCCAAACACACCATGGCGCTACCAGAATGCAGTGCACAGCGCCCTGCACAGACAATGAATAGGAAGCATTGAAACCATGGATGAAGTACCATGAAGGTACTCACCTCTTGTATTCAGAAAAAAAACTCCCAAATCTGACAGAACCAGATATAGTTGCCAAACAAGGTTAAAGATTATTTCAGGGTGGGATACACACCTGGGTCAATTCCTCTTCTGATTACTTGATGGCCACATATGAAAATAAACAAGTTGGGATGGCACCTCTTACCTTTCTCATTGGATGTACTAACGGCTTAGCCAGAAGATCTTCAAACTGATGGGGAGAATATCCCTGCTATGGCAAATTAAGGAGGATGAAGGGTTCCTGGACACCTTACCAGCAGTGGTCTGGAGTCCACCATTCCCTGGTCAGGCTTTGTGACTGGTTACGACAGACTTGTCCTTTCTGATTTAACTGCAGACTGAATTGACTGATTGCTGAACAATTTCTGGGACAAAAGCTTCCTCCACTCCCTACAATTTAGAGCCATGGTGTGTTGTTGTCAAACAGGGTAAGAAAATGACTTAACACCTGTCATTTGTCTCTGATCCATCGCTCATGGAGATGATCCGTATGCCTCGGCTCCTTGCCCTTATAAAAGAAACACAGACGGAGGGTTTTTGGCTTAGCTTTGGTGCCAGGCCAAACGTTCCTGTCAGCGCAGCTCCTCATCAACAGTAATCCGGGAATATCATTGGCAGGCAAAACTCAGGGCGCAGCAGGAGGCATATCCTACACCCGCCAGCAGCCCATCATATTGCACTGGCAAATAAATTCGACATCTTGGACTTTCAGCCTTTGGTCACATAGCCCACGGGGCCTGGCTCTTCAGCGATGCATCAGTCCAAGCCCCCCACATCATCGCCATCAGGCGCTCTTCAAACCACTGCTGTGTCAAATGGGAATATTCTCTCAGTGGCAAATGTGCAACGACCTCACCTGCCCAAACCTCAGCCATGCTTTACTGCCTCTTCTTGTGCCCCCCCATAAAACCAGAAAGAATAATACCACAAATCATTAAAAAAAACTGACTTTTTTCAAAATCTTTCAAAATAGAGGCCTACTGTAAAACCATTTCTGGCAAAATAAACAATGTGTAGAATAAATGCATTAAGGTGTCTTGTAAAAGACAAAAAATGGCCAGCCTTCTCTGGTTAACTGAGCTGCTATGGGACCTTATGAGACAAAGGGATTATGCTCTAAAATCAGCTATAAAGTCAGTTCTCAAAAACTGTTAAAATAAAACTCAGAAATCCAAAGAAAACTTTTTTTTTGTTAATTTTAGCTAAAGGGAATCAGTACTTGCTTTGGAAACACATTAATATCATGATACTATTATTGAAATGGAAAAGAAGTGTACTCGGCACACTCAACTGAGAATTAACATTTCTGATTGGAGAGAAAACAGTCATGTTAAGTTACTCCTAATAAAATGCAACTTTTCCATCCATTGCTCTTTCACCTTAAAAGCTTTTAAATGCCAGAATAACAGGGGTCTTTTATTGTGAAAGAAATATGGGAAATAAATGTTTATTTCACTGAAGATGGTGCTTTTTAGCATTGCTACAAACAGGCTGAGGTGACAAACTCTGAAAATATTTGTTTAATTTTAGTGGATCAGTTAAAAATAATGCAGAGAGGAATAGTGCAAGCAGGAACAGCCACAGTTGAGGTGTGTGATGAGATGACCAGCAAACCTCTAAGAGGTAAACACCTTATTTTACATTGGTGTGCTGTGTTTTAGCAGAGGGAGCAGCTTTACCTGGAGCGGATGACATAAACAATATAAAGAAATCCATCACATGCTGATGTCAGCTTGAAACAAAAAGGCGAAAACAAAAATTGGAAACCTAGCTGGTGTTTTTTACAAATAGGGATCACTTCTATATACATTTGCCTCATTATTTGAAACTTTGGAGACTTTTCAAAGACTATAAGAAACTGTTGCATTATATAACAGACAGTAAGGAATGTATATGCACTGGTCTGGTCTTACAGATGTATTTATTAGTGTCATGTGGAATTATCACTTTCATACTGTTATATCTGCAGGCACACCCAGGGACAACAGATTGAAATCATTGTGTTCTCTAGTGCATTACATTTATAGCGCACTGTCCCTGATTTGAACAAACCAATGAATGAAATTAAATGAAATTGGTAGAGATGTTTCTGTTGCTACAAAGCTATAGAAACAAGTTGCATCCCTTTGTGAAATAGCCTTCGAGGTGCCATTGTGCAGTACGTATATTCTCCTGGGGAGAATAAAAGCCTGTTTGATTCACATGGGTATGCACATGAACACTGCCTCAGGTGGAAGAATGTGTCAGAAGATAGTGGTTCCAACAAAGTGTCTGAGTTCACCTCCTCCTTCTCTGGCTGATGGCAGCATAGAATGGGAAGAGGAACGGCTCACAATAGACTAAGTTAGCCATTTTTTTAAAGCACCCATATGTGCCGGTCTGATGTATCCTTATTTGAGGTGAGAAACTAAGGTTAGCACCTTGCCAATCTAAAAAAGTCCTTGACAGAAGCAGCTGAGCTCTCAGGCAGATGTAGCTGGCCAGATGGGGATCGCCTACCAGTATGAGGCCTGGGCAGGCAAAAAGCATAACGGTGAGACATGGTCATCCTTGATCCTTGAAGTTGTATACATTTACACTGCTTCAGAGAAAGGAGCAGTCAATGCCATAGAAGTTAATGGACAGCAAATCCTGTATGAAACAGAACATGTTTGTGTTCTGTTCTGTTTCATGGTTCTTCCATTGGGAATGACAAAAGTGGCAAATGTAACAGCATCTTTGATATAATATATTACTATTAATGTTCGCCTTGACACATCCACCTGTTTCTGTTGGGATATCCAGTAACTACAGTATGGAATAAGAACATAACAGGTCAGCCACAGACTAACCGATGCATATTTGCAATATTTCCTGAGCTCCTAGGTTTGGACCTTGGATGAAATCTGTAAATGGCAATTTATTCCCGAGCCAAAGCCAAGACATTGGAAAAAAGATATGTTTTCAAAACACCCACATTAGTGTGACATGGTCTAATAGCAGCAGGGTGACAGAAGACAAGTGGGAGAGGAATAGAAGGACGACGACAGGCTGGATGCCACTGACAGGACATTGATGAACTATTGATTGCACCAAATTATTAAAATGCATTTGCACCAAAGACATTCACAGATTGCTGGTTGGAGGACAACAATTCGGGGCCACTGCTGCCATCTGTGTGGCTTTCCTTCATACGAATTAATGGTATGCACTGTAATTAATGTCTAAGAGACAGCTGAAAGGGTGATATGCTCTATATGCTGTTGTCTCTGGTCTTTGTAGGAAATACTGGTGGGACTACAAGCAGCACAAATGAATGATTCTGGTATTCAAACATGACCATCCATACAACACACCTACTCAATATAGATTCCTGGTCTTTATTCAGACCATAAAGCTTAATCTTTATCACATTGAGGTAAAGACTGTAGTTGCTGTGCTATGTATCAGTTTGGTACATAGTGTATGACACAAGAAGAAAAACATAAAAATACTTAAAATGCAAACAAAACAGCACAACATATATATATATATATATATATATATATATATATATATATATATATATATATATATAAATGAGGGAATGAAACATGGAATGGCCAAAAAAATCTGGATTAGGATTTTTGGGGTAAATTAATGTCAGATTATGGTATTCTACTAGCTAAAAGTCAATAGAATGTGCCTGGTGGCCGAGTTCTGAATGAATCGGAGTTGTTTGAGTTTAGGAATATTTTGGGCTGGAAAAAAAACAGTTTTTATGATAGAACTTACACCCGATGTAGAATTGAATTGAGAGTATAAAATGTTGAAATGTCACAGAGCAAATCGAAATCAAACTCAGAAAACAGACAAAAGTGAGGCGAAGAAGGTTTACTTGTAGGAAGACTGCTGATGGCTTGGGGTGTGGAGCGGTGGTGAATGGCGGGGTCAAGCAAGAGTGACATGACGACTGGCAGTTTTAGCAGGCAAACACGGAGGCAGACAGACAGACAGACGGACAAAGACTGATCCTGAGCACAAGGGAAAAAGCGATTTGTTCAAACCAGGATTCAAAACACAAAGAACAAATCACTTAAAGTAGAGGAGCCTGAAACGTGTCTCTCCCATAGTAGCAACAAACTGACAAAGAGTGGGTGAAGAGCCAGGGGTTGATATACCATTGATTTACAGCATGAGTTGATGGAAGGTAGGTGTGCAGGGATCCAGGAGCCAGGAGAGTGAGAGAGGGAGCGCCCCACACACACACACACACACACACACACTCACGCACACACACACGCGCACACACACACACACACACACACACACACACACACACACACAGACAGGAGACAGAGGGAGACAGGAAAACACAGAAACACAAGATAATGCACAGGGATATAAAATCACACCCAGACTGGTAGCTTTTGATTTAGCTTCAGTGGCCAGAACTATCCCATTTTACACAGCAGTAAGTCCTTTTTAAGGTTTGGCACACTCAATTATATCTCTGTTTTGTCCATATTTAGGTTTAAGAAATTATTTTGAATCCAGCGGGTGATTGATATCAGACAAGCGAGTCGATAATGCAAGAGGAAGCATGTACATAGAAAGTAACGGTCCAAGGCAGCTTCCTTGAGTCAGCCCACAAGTTAGCTTGTGCGCCCTGGCTGGTCCTCCTGCACATTGACACTGACTTTTCTTTCTGATAAATAGAAGTAAAACCTCAACAGGACAGTATCAGACCGACCAACCTGGTTTCTAAGGCAGCCAATTAAGATACAGTGATCAACTATGTCAAACGCAGTAGTAAGGTCAAGCAGAACTATTGTACACTACTGATACTGATGTGAGGGTAGTTTTAGTGCTCTTGCAGTAAAATCAGATTGGAATTTTTCCAGGATGTCACTTTCAGTTAAAATATATTGATTTAGTTAAAGGTACAATGTCAAAGATTGCTATAATTTAAAGTATGTTATTCATAAGTTTAAAACATTGAATATTTGGCTGCAGTACAGTAAAGTTATTGCATGTTTATCGTCTTTCTCTGTATCATACACACACACACACACTAACTTTGTTCAGTATTGTGATAATGATATGAATTGTACTAAACAAATACTGAAGTGTACATATTGGCACTAGAATTCCTGTGTCTTTCTGTTTTACTGCTAACACAGACCCTAAATAGTGAATAGACTTATAGTCACATTTATATTATATTGATACATTATGATTAAAATTAGTTTCAACATTGAAATATACATTTAGTAAAATGTTTTTTTTTTCAGTTCTTTTTATTCAACAAAATAAATGTTAATAGTAAAATGAAGTACTGCATGCAAATGATTCCTCCATATAGTTAAAGATCATTCAAAAGGAACGTGGCCTTTTCATCCACTTATTTCTTAACTCTATAACTGTTGGTTAACTTCACTTTATAAGAAGTATCATATTTATTACAAAAAACACAACAACCATATTAATACATTCAAAAAACTTGCAGCTAATTGCTGAATTTATCATTCAAGAAAACATGTGAAAGTGCGTGGACGTTGTCTTTGGCAGCGAGCAACTTAAAGACATGATTGTGGCCTCATCCCACACTGCCAGATGCCACGGTTAATATATGCCTCAAATTGTGGCTCCTACTCCGCATTTCGTATTCCTCAATGGAGATAAATATGTGTATCGTCACACGCGGCAGTGTGCAGTTACTTCATTGTTGAACTCATTACAAAATAGATAAAGCTAAAAATCACTCCCTGTAGGAACATTGTCTGATTCGAGTATATTGTTTTCGTGTTGCACTCTATTAAACACAAGCAATGAGGAAAAAAAAAAAATCAAAATACACTGTTGGACGTGTCAAATCATCTGTCATGGCATGAGAGGAACAGAAAGCACAAAAGCAGAGAGCATTTAACACATGGAGACAACAGCACAGACGAGTCCAAATACACGTTGCTGCTGTCAGTGAGAGACTGTCAGAATAGATCACACTGTAACTTCCTGTAGAGCTGTCTGCGTCAGTCCATCAGTCACATTAGCAGTCTAAGTGGGGCTCAATCAAGTGCAGTCCTGGTGAGGGGAATCTGTCCGTCCTCAGTATGTGTCTATCAGACAGAAAATGTTGAGTATTGATTTCATGTCTGGAGACGCTACAGACTGCAGCTGGAAGTGACAGTCAATGACTCAGCTCTGTTCTTGTGACAGAGAAAAGCTAAGAGACAAAAAAAAAACAAACGCTCCGACGGTGTACGGAGGAACGATCGTGCAGATGTTTATTGTAAAGACGGAAAATAATTCCAGTCAATTTTCACACGAGTGCGGGGTGCCAGCTAGTTAACATTGCATCATTGAACTCATAACTATCTTCGAGCTCTTTTTTTGATAAGGAGAATGACAGTATTATGCCAAGTGTATGGCAGCCTGCCAGTCTCGGATGCCAAGACAACAGCTCTGAGTAAGTTCACATTAATCTTTTTGCCATGAAAATAACAAAAGCAGCTAACAGTAATGAATATGATGGTATCGGTTTTGTCCTGTTTTCATGTTTGGTGCACTGCCATCCATGTTAGCAGACTGATTGATGTTTACGTCTTATTGTTTTCTGTGTGTTGGCAGGTCAGGCCTTTATAATGAGGCCATATAGAGTCGCAATGAGCTTATAAGAAGCGGCCAAGTTTCTGTTCCAGATTGGTTAAATGCTAAATGCCGTCTGCCAACAAAATATGTCATAAGTAAAGCTTACAGTGAAGTGTAGAATTAATTTCTTTGCTCGTGTTGTGATGGCTTTTTATTACATGATATCCCCTAATTTACCTTGTTTGGCACCAAAGAAGAGACATGTATATGTATAGATATGTATCCCCCCCAAAAGATGCGATATCCTGTTTCAGTGTTTTCTCTGTGAAATTCTTTATTCCTCTTTAAAAATATACATAATTTCTGTATTTATTTTTTATTATCATTATGTTATATCATTGGATATATTCGATGGCCTCAGAATTGGGACAGTCTGGTCTAATTGGCTTCATTGTTGGCTTCATCATCCTTCATCCTTGGAGCAGTTACAACCTCAGATTCAGGAGGAGCAGTGTGGTTTTCATCCTGGTCGTGGATCTGTGGACCAGCTCTATACCCTAACACAGTCCTGGAGGATGCATGGGAGTTCACCCAACCAGTCTAGACATGCTTTGTGGACTTGGTGAAGGCATTCAACCCTGACCTTTAGGGAGTCCTGTGGGAGGTTCTCCAGGAGTATGGGGCTCCAGACCCGTTGAGACGGGCCATAAGGTCCCTGTATGCCCGGTGTCAGATCTTAGTCCACATTACTGGTAGTAGTGGAAGTTGGACTCCATGAGGGCTGCGCTTTGTCTCTGATTCTGTTCATAAACTTGGGGCATTGAGGGGCTGCGTTTCGGTGGCCTTGGGATCAGGTTGCTGCTCTTTGCGGACGATCTGGTCCTTTTGGCTTTAGCAGACCGTGACCATCACATGTTTGTAGCAGCTGGGATCAAAATCAGCACCTCCAAATCTGAGGCCATGGTTCTCAGCCAGAAAAGCGTGGAGTGCACCCTCCGGGTCGGGGGTTAGATAGTGCCTTAAGTGGAAAAGTTCAAGTATCTCAGAGTCTAGTTCTCTGAGTGAGGGAAGGATGGAGGTGGATGGTGGTGTCTAATATGCAGCCTCCTGGAGACCTCCCTGGTGAGGTGTTCTGTGCACGTACCTCTGCAATGTGGCCCAGGGAGTACCCAGGACAAACTGGAAAGACTAGAGCTGCATCTCAAACCTTAGTAGCACTGCTGCTAACCTGTAGCTACTACTCAAACACCACAGTAGTAGCTTCTATGTAGGAAGTTAGCCAGTAGAAGGCGCAATTTGGATGTACCACTGCACCGCCATCAGTACGGACTACTCAGTACTACTCAGTACGGGTATGGTTCAGGTTAATAATGGACAGCTTTGCATTTCCACTGTGTAAGGGGGCTCCTACACAAATGCTCCTACCCTGGATACCACTTTATTACACACTGTATACTCTATTGTATATCTCTAGTGTGGTCAATTTGTCCACTGTTTGTAATGTTGTTTGTCTTGCAATTTCACTATTTAAAAAAAGAAAAAAGAAAAGTAAATGAAGTGGTGTTTGAGCTCAGCTAATGCTACATGTTACAGCAGAATGCCCAGAGAATGACACAAAGCAGCCATAGCCAGAAAAATGCCAATTTAAAAGTCACGCAGCTGAACAGGTCACCAGAGGTGACAGAAAACATAAAGAAAAACAAAGAAAAAAATATTGTTATATGGAAGCGAGAACAAATGTTTGAAGTCGATATTCTGCTTGAAAACGTCTGACAGAAACACGTTTTTGCTCGGCTTTTCGTCTAAAAAGTGGAATTTTCAATGAAAATAAAAATATTTATAAACAAAAAAAAAACAATGATTGAATAAATCTAGCAAAAAATATTTTCTTGTTTCTAAAACTTTTCTTCTTTCTGTTGATATATTCCCTGTCATAGAACTAAATATTCTGAGGGTGTTGAGAGATCAGTGACTTTGGTCAAAAATGCTGGCGGTGCTTGGCAACTTTTCTAAATCACTCTGGAAAGAGTAAAAAGGGCATCTGATCCTTTTGACACACAAAGTTGCGTTGTATAATATATTTTTCAGCTCTGGAGGGAGCTCTCCAAAGCCTGAATAAATATTCCTGGTGATGTCATCTTCTGAGTTCTAAAGAAAGATGCTATCTCACTGCATTATCAAAGGTAAAATCGAGGGTTTTTAGAGCTTGACCCATACAGAAAATGATATCAGCCGCTGCAGTTTTTACCGTTCTTTGGCCCTTATCAGAATCTTATGGAAGTGCAATACTAAATCACTGGAGTGCCCCTTCAAAGTCAATGTCCCCAGTTTTTACACACATAAAGTATGTTGGAGAAAAATAAAAAAAAACTAACATAAGTAACCATCAGACGAAATACAGTTGTTGACGAACTTTATCAACTGTGAGAAGTTTCTTCCCTGAAGAGCTGCGTGGACGCATTCCCTTGTTGTCTTATCTTTGGATTCTTGCAAGAAGCAATTCCTAGAGACAATTTATTTCACACTCACCCACCGAGAAAGATTCTGTTTGAGGGATATCAAAGAGCCAAAAAAACAACAAAAAAAAAAAGAAAGAAAAAAATAAAGAAGAACAGTATATGCCTCGCTCTCCAGCTCTTCAAACAGCTGAATGGATGAAAAATAACTTAAACAGTTTATTCTATTTTGAAGTAGACATTTTTACTCAGGCAGAAATGGTTATATTCAATGTTTATTAAGAAGCTCTTGAAGTCCCTCCCTCCACTTTGTCAAAGCAACAATACGATCCCCCTTCAATTTTGTTATTTGGAGAGTTAAACAATTCTGTTTGAAGTGTCTTTTTTGTTTTTTTCATGAATGCTGATTTGGCTTGTAACCATGGCTTCATTTTTTTTTTTTTTTTTTTTTCCGTGCCACAAGATTTGCATAAAAAGCCTGCAGTCTGGAAAGTTTTGAACAGATTCTGGCGAAAAGTAGACTAAGGATGAGCGACAAAATGAAAGCCTGGAGGATGGGGGAGGGGGTGTTGTGTGTGTGTGTGTGTGTGTGTGTGTGTATGTCTGTTTCTCTGTGTGTGTGTGTGTGTGTGTGTGTGTGTGTGTGTGTGTGTGTGTGTGTGTATGTGTGGGAAGGGAAGCGGGTGGCGAGGGCAGAGGGAGGGACACTGGAGGGGGTTGCTGGGTAGCTGAGCTTTAGCCTGGCTGTGTATGAGAGCAGCAAATCCGACTTGGTTGGTAAACGGAGGCTCCAGGGGCACTTCTTTTGCATGCAGGCTGCTGTGGACTGGAAGCCCTCTGTGATTCTAATAGAGTAAGCTCAGAGAAATCACCGTAGAAAATGCCAATAAGGCTGTCAGCCACCACTACAGCAGAACAGACTCAAACGTTTCACACGCACACACACAAACACACACCAGCACTGGAAATTATACAAGGTCAGACACACACAAGCATACAAATATGGATTCATTTGTGAGCTCTCCGGCTTCCCCACATGGGTATACACATCCCTCTCTGAAGCAGTAACTTGTTCTCAGCTTTAAGTATCATAAGGGCATCATCTCTTTAATTTAACCCCCATTGGCTTCAACTGGGCTCGCCTAAAGGAAGCATAGAGCTTTTCAGCCGTACACAAACGGCTAACAAACTCATTTTATGGTGTCGATTTTAGAAATCCCCCAACCTGCATGCCACGCGTCTGCTTGTAGACAGTCAGTAAGTCATGAGCTGACTTTGTGAGGTCATGTTTTTTTAAGAGGAGGGGGGGGGGTTTACCTTCTGCTCCACAGAGCTAGAATTTGCATTTAATTTGAGTGTGAACTTTATGTGGCTGCGCATTGTCAGAGCTCACATTTCAGCAGCCCCCTCCCCCCCCGCGCGCCCCCCTTCTGATTTTACACCCCAGCGACTTTCACAAATTTAAGGCTTCTGCCTCTGATGTCTAGGAAATACTGATGCAAGTTCTCAGACATCAACCAAACTGTCCTGGGACACCACCATAGTCTATGAATGCTGAAAATGGCTGACATTACCCTTTAATAAGCAGTTTTCTGAAATGCTCTTCCGTGGACTAATGGACTAATGCCATGTGTACAGTATGGAGATTCTTCTCCGAATGCATGAGAAGGGTCCTCCCTCCCCTGAGAGCGTTTTCCTCCGCCTTTCCTTCCCTTCCCTTTCTTTTTTTCCTTTAGAGGGAAGTACCTGTAATTTATCTTCATCAACCATTATGGACATCCTCAGGAACAAAACCCAGACCCGAAAAGTATCAAATCAACAGCACATTTTTCAGAAAATGGCAGATCCAATTTTATACATGTCCCTGAGGCTTCCCTCTAACTGTCGGTGTGCTGACCCTTCACTCATTTGACGCCGCTTCCCGCAGCCTAGGAGGAGCTTTTCAAGATTGTTTCTGTCTCTCGCAAACCTGCGAGATGGGCCTCGATCGGAGGATCGCTAACAAGATGTCGCGATGACGTTCTGTACAGCACCTCAAAGATATGCACACCTTCATGGCTAATGTGCGAATAATCTACATGAGACAGCAGAGATGGAGTATCGTCTCGTTTTGACATCTGGCAAGATAGCGTTGTCTTGTTTGCCACTTTCGGTGATTTGTGGTGGGAGGGAAACATCTTAGATGTTGATTTGAATCTTGAAAGGACTTAGTATTTTCCCTTTACAGCTTACATTTACGTGATTATGTTAACAAAGTGTCTATAAGGAGGAGCACGGAACTTGGAGCCGAGCTAGCCCTGCGGATGATTTAGGAGGATCACATAATACACCATGATATACCAGACTTACTGACCCTAAATCAGTACATTTAATGTGAAAAACAATTTCATTCTGACATTTTCACTCTGCTCAACCACTGCAGCTTGTCTTCAGCTGCACATCCACCCACTATCCCATGAAATATATAATTCAAAGACCCATTTTTGTACTTCAAATATCAAGCTGACAGACTTACTTGTCATTCTGCAACCGATCTTGCCACCCGCGTATGCATGGAGGCGTTGTATCTTTTCAACTAATAACTTTAATGTAATTAGTAATTATACTAATTTAAATTAATAATGAATAATATAAATAAAGCATGAAACAGGAGATTGCGTTAACAAGCGAAACTGTCAGGAATAATTACCATTGTATGAGTGAGAGCATGTGGATAACACTTAGAGTAGGTGTATGCCTAAGATGCTATTGATGATATTTTGTAAAGAGGTGATGATGGATTGTGTTGAGGCACTTAAAAAAAACATTGGGTTGATGCCCGAAATTTAATATTGCAACATTCTCCAGCCCAAATATCATGATACTGTATATTTTTATTGATATATTTAAGAAATTTTGATTTAAAAGGACTGAGAGTTGCTGCAGACCTGCATTTTTCTGGGAGTTTGTTGGAGCATAAAAACCGAACACTGCTTCTCCATAAAGTTTTTTTATAAGCTCGACATGACTGGAAAACTGTAAAAGAAATTTGAAAATACATACTTTGATGTTATGAAAAATATTGCATATAGTGGAAATATCGGGATATCTGCCAAAACCTACTACACAGTATTAATATTACTGCACTTTACAATCCCTATAAATTAAGGTCAACATCTCCGAACTAGAAAAGCTGTTAGTGCGAAATACTGACCAACTTACTACACATAAACTGGATGATTAAAAAAAAACATCATCCAGTGGCAAAAATCAAGGCTTTTACGGATATTTCTGATTCCACCGCCATCGCTTTATGGCTTGCAAGTCATTAGATGCTTATAATATTTCCTGTCGTTAAGTGGGTTACTGTACACATTTTTCATCTTAGTGGAAATTGATTAGTACTTGCCCAATAGCCTCCCACATTGATATTCTGTGTGGACATCTTACACGCGCAAAAACAAATGAGTTCTTTCCTCTGACAGTAAAATCACATTCCAGCAACTTTTATTGGAATGCGTTATGGGTGCATGCCAAGAGTGGTATCAAACAATATGGATTAGGCCCACTCGTACGTACCCGTAAACTGTCAGGTTCAAATGATAAAACCAGACCGAAATTGACCTGTGTGCAAAGATTTGCTGAGGGCAAGGATTATAAAGGTTTTTCACCCACCACCTTGCCCCCATATTGATTTAAGTATAACTGGGAGATTTATCAACACAGATTGTTTGACAGTGTCTCGGTAACACTTAGAATTAAGTTGCTACTACCAGGGAGGAATAAAAATGCCACCGCAGCAGAGATTTAGAAAGGGACAGTGGGGTCATGTGGCCGTCGCCTACTCTGTACTGTACATAAATACGACAGGGACCATGTTTCAGCCTGTTTGAGCTCAGATGAAATCTGCAGAGTAGTGGATCACAGCATGGAATCTTCTCCCGGAACAATTAAAATGACAAATCCTGCTTACATTTGCATATTAATCTTTACAGAGCAACCACTACCATATAATATGCACATGTTGTTATCATGGAATAGGAAGAAAATAACATTTTTGCATAAATGTACTTAAATATCTGTGATTAAGATTCATATTTAGCTCTTGAAAATAACTAGAATATACTCACCTCCTTTCCCTTAAGGCAGGTGCCTTTTAGGTTGGCAGTGCATGACAGATGTGTTTTACCGTGCACTTCAATACTTTGTGTAATAGAAAAAACATAACATTTATTGGAAGAGATGTGACTCATCCCCCTACTTAAGCTGTGATGTCAAACTGATGTGCAGCTCTGCGGATACACTGGTAAAACATCATAAATTACTATTATAGAGGATGTATTCCCCTGTTAAGAACATAGGCTGCATTCCTATTGAAAACGGACACATAAAGCAGCAATAACTGTAGCACACATGCATTTTTGAACCCGTCCAAAACACCAGCTGCACTCAAGATTTCTTTTTTTTTTTTTTTTTTTTGTTAAAAATTCCGGATATTATGTAGAATCGTTTGTATCTCTCGGTGTATCTAAACCAACACTTATCACTGAAAGAACATTTATGCCTCATCTGTTTAACTCTGCAATGTTATCTTTATGGAAAGCAGGCTGTTAGCCTTGTTTTGCCTGGAAGCACGTGTGGGATGAGATAGGAGACGGATAGAAGGAGATGGGAGACAACACGGTGCACGGAGCATTGAAGCAAAAAAGCAGCAAGGGAATATGTCAAGAAATCAAAGCTCAGACAAGTTGAAGGGGAGAGGATTCAGATGCACAAGCGTACACTGTGTTTTTCTCAGACCTGCAGGTGGAGGAACACAGCTCAAATCAAATTCCACTTAGCCATTTTCTAACTTGGGTTCAGTTCTCAATGTAAAATGGATTTTTATAACACCTTGTTCTGCCTCAAAGGGGACGGCCAAGCCCACACAGGACCCACTTATGTATACAGTTGTGTTCCATATAATAGCAGTATGTTTAAAGGCATGAGTAAAGCCAAAGTCCTTATAATAATTAGTTTTTATTTTATTTTAGTAATTTTTTGAATCAAAATGTGAAGAAAATTGTTTTTTGATTTTATTATTTTACAGAAAATGAATAAAAATTAATATTAGGTTTACAATCTCAAATATGTACTGAAGTATTTACTCAAACACACCAGTAAACCAGTACTAGCTTGGTTCCAGACCAACAAAATAAAAGTTCTGGAGTGGCCATCCCAATCCATGGACCTTAATCCCATTGAAAATGTGTGGGCTGACATCAAAAATGTAATTTCTGAGACAAAAACAAGAATTATGAGGCTGAAACACCTGTTCATAGGAGCCAGAAGTTGGTCAAACCAATGCAAAGATGTGAAGCAGTTCACAGAAACTGTGGTCATACAACTAAATATGACATTAGTGATTCATAGGAGTGCTAAACCCTGAAGTTTTTTCAGTTTATACAGTAAATATTTGAGTTTGGAAAGGAAAAACTCAGACACTGCTATTTCTTTGAACAGCTGAATATTCATTTTTTTCTTCATTTTCTGAGTTTGATTTGATTTAGGATATAAAATGCGGTGTTCCCAATGCACCGAAAAACAAAATGAGGAGGATTGTACAAAGACGTTGTGTTAACTCCGAAGACGAACGTCCCTCCAGAGAAGATAAGAAAAAGAGAAACATCAGAGCCTCAATTTTAAATGCAAACCAACCACAATTGAATGTTTTTCATGTCATTTTTGACTCTTGTCATTTTGAAAAAGAAAACTCTTATTTTTTCAGTTTGAATAGCAACACGTTTGTCATCTCTTTTACAACTTCTTTCCACCGTGCTTTGTTTTCTGGTTTCGGAAATATCAATTTGATGATTGTCATTACACATGCTTCTCCTATTTAAAATAGTCTTGTGGTAGCTGTTTTATTTTTTTATTTTTTTATTCTTTCTTTTACAAATGAGACCGAGGTGGCAGGTTAACTAATGTGCACTGAAATTAGCGAACAACCTGTCAAACAATAACGTGTTCAAGTTTAATTATTATCCTGAAGGACGTTTTGCCTATAACAGACATCACAACACTTGTCTGTTCTCTGCTGCATGAAAACAAAGGCTCTGTTCCTGCACCATTACTTGATATGTTCTATAATACTATGATATAATACATCATTTACATATGTACTCAATGCAGCAGGCTGGAAGCTCGGTCTGCACATTTCATAATGTAACATACACAATGCCTCTATTGCTTATTCATTTATATTTAGCATTTGATGCATTTTTAATATGTAACATATGGCTTAAAACTTCAACTTTGCCTCCTTACTTAAAATTACTTCACTTTTACAGCAACATAGACAGTCAACAGTGTTCCCTAAAACTTCTGTTTTGAACCTATAGGAAAACAATACAGGCTATTTTAGAAATGCACTAATTACACAGCCTTAAAAACAAACAATAAATGTTATTGGGAATCAGGGTGTGATTGAATAAAAAAAAAAAGCAATGAGACAAAAATATTTATTATATAAGACACATTCCAGCTAATTAACCCAGGCAGGAAGAGGTATACTGTTCACTTCAACAGTGCGTCTCGCATATCACCCAGAATCTTGTTTTCTTATTTGTTGAGAGTAATTAGACCCTACGAATCAATCATTTATCACTTCCCCTCACAGATATGTCAAAAATAATTTTGATAGTTTCGCTGATTAACAATAAGAGATACGAAGGTCAGCGACATTCCACAGAAAACATCGACAATTAAGAACCACGGACAAGTATTAGAGCCTGCTTCAATGAAAGTTATCTTTGCAATTACTCTGCACTTGCTTATCTCTGATATTGGTACATGGCAGCACAGAATAATGATGAGACAGAGTGACATTTGGCTATCCTTGTTTTGTCCTTCCCCCCCACTCCAATAAAAATGTAAACAATGTTTACAGTTTGTCCTTAAAGGCCGAAAAACCCCTGACACGACAGAATTATAATTTACATGGATGGATGGTCAGGGACAGCATGCCACATTTGCTTTTTTTTTAATTGTAAGGGGGTGAAAAAAAAGATAAGAACAATATTGTGAAATTGAAGGACAAAAAAAAAGTGTCCAGAATAATAGAGAAAAGATAAAAATGCGACGTTTGCGTTAGTGAAAATCAGCGGCAAAATCGCAATCGCATTTTTATATCACTTAAGATGTTTTTTTTGTTTTTTTCCCCCTCTTTGATAATACATTTCCACCTAATCTTATTACCGGATGCTGCAAAACACTCATGCACACGCCATTCTCTTTTCTGGCCCTCATTTTTATGCTTGAGATGAATTCCAAACTGAATGCAAAGCTCCACCGTGATACACAAAGACACCAATCCAAAGGTTTAACAGCAAACGACAATCTATCATGGGACCGTAGAGCACCTGCTGGGACCCAGATGTGCTCCGGCACTTTTTTACAGGGTGGCTGGTGGAGTGATCCCGTAGGGAGTCAGCCTACAGCTGTGACAGTGACTATAGTGCGTCTGCCTGATATACACATCTGAGCCCTTCCCTTCTGTTTTTTTTTTTTTTTTGCATACAGACGCGCAAAAGCCAATCTGGAGCACTCATGCATGCATTTGCATCCGTTTCATTAATGCAATGGACATATTGTTGGGTAAAGAAAATCTTAGATCACGTCATCCACAATCGGGGTCCAGAATTAGCGCCATTTACCATCCAAATGCTGGTAAATTCACTTTCCGGTCAGAAAAAAATGGTACAACAGTGAGAAGCTGAACCTTCTGTTTGGTGGGCAAAACAATTTAATTTTGCACCCTGCTGCACACTACTATGAAATTGATTGGAAAATGCATATGACACTAATATGACATGTTAAATAGTGCTAATGGCAAATTGCAACGGTAAAAGGCAATTTATTATTTTTGGCCGGTAACTAGCTGTCTGATCGTTACATTTTTTTCATCTACCAGCCAGCTGGTAAGACAAAAAGTTAATTTTGTACCCTGCTGCAAGAACGGAGCTGGGTGACTGAGAGTGAGTTGCAGCTGGCTGCTGATGGATTCTCTGTCCAGCTCCAGCCGACTGAAGAGCTACAGTAGTGTGGCTATGAATGAGCTGACTAATCTCACCTATTAATTACCACCACTCTTCAGCCACTGCTCTGCTACTGATGAGCCTGTTATTCAGCAGACCTGTATATACATTTAAAAGCGATAGTTCTTTTCTTTTTCTTTTTACTCCAGCCCCATTTCCCTTGTTTCTGGCACGTATCTGAAGCACAGACACCATGATTCCACCGATCCCTCCAGTATTGAGCTTTGTAGCGATTTCCCTCCAGCCAGATTTTCAATATAATGGAAGTACACTGGGCAGATTTTCAGTAGCTTAACGGGAAGCTCATGGTTTAATCTAACTTGTTGTCAATATCTAGTCCTGCAATTTACAGATGATTGGAAAGTACAAATGAATGAAATGCGATACATCACACTTTACAACTTACTCAGACTGGTCCTATTACACGCCAAGTTTCCTACTAGTGTTTATTCACTGCTTCACAAAGTAAAATAGTTTTTTCTACTATGATTTGAATCTGCCCAGTGCATTTCCATTATATTGAAAACCTGGTGGGAGGGAAATCACTATAAAGCTCAATACTGGAGTGATTGGTGAAATTATGGATGCAGAAATATTCATTTAACATTGGAAATGGGGCGAGATGCCCAAAGTACCATACTACCACTTTAAAAGCAGGTATTTCTAATTGAAACATGAATGATAAAGTCAAGCTGCAGTTTGATTACACAATACAAGCAAAGACATAGTGCTGAACCTTTGTTACCATATTCATCCTACATGCTTTTTTTGTTATGATTACAGCTAATTACCACAAAGCACATATGTTGCAGATGCTACCAGGCTGCAGGATTTAGATTATTTACTGCAGACAGCATGGGTGTAAGTGAGTCATTGGAGGGGAGGTATTTGCAGAACCTTTGCCAGGTCATAAAATCTACTGTTTGTCCCTAGAAAATCAGAAGCATAGGAGCAGAAAGAGATTCTCTGAGGAACAATGGCTTAGAGATTCCATGTTTCGCTGGTGGATGGCCACTGTTGCTGCCTACAGTGTCCCATTTATGAGCTTCTATAGGCTCCCAGCAGAGTTTTCAAGCATTTGGCTGTTTGTGCATCTTTTGTCCTTCTTCGTGGCACCATGTTGTGTTGTTTTTATACTGCGCTGGGTTTTGTAATGTTTGATGGGCTGATGTAAGATATGAGTGAAGTATGCGATTTGATGTTGTGTCTGATGGTCTAATACAGGCATCTGCTCCACTCTTTGTTCTATTGAAACGCTCAAGAAAAGATTTTCAGCTTAAAGTGCACATCTCTCCTGCTGTTCATGAACACCCAACCTGCCTTTTACCGGGTCCAGATACAGATATATACACTGTCATCTGCTACTATCATGTTTTCAATCCATGCAATTCACTACCTTCACATTTTTTTTTCTGGGGCATGTGTTATTGTTATGCCAATAAAAGACAAACTGTTTTACCGTATTGCTAATTCAGTTATCTACCGGAGAAAGCCCTGTTGAGGAAAAATGCTCTAGTAAAAGTGCACTAAAACATGTTCTGTAAATCCGAGCTTAATGTTTAACAACAAAGGACCAATTACCCTTGAGCATAACTGTGAGTAGTTTTAATTGGATTATCAAACCAAGGTTTGGGGATTACCCACTCTTAATCAGAGCATCTGAAGTTCATTAAATCTGTCACTGCCATTTCTTTTTCATTTTTTTTTCATTTCCCTTTCATCTTTTTATATATTATACTTGTCAGAGACTGGATAAATAATGGATGTAACCACAGTCCATAAGTTGTTGACTTCTATTTCCAAGTGACCATGTTTGTTTGGAACCTGGGCCACCTAATGGGTGGCCACTTGTCACTCAGATTGTCCACTTCTGTAATTATACATAATTGTAGGCCTTAATAAAATTTAAATGGGTGAGTAATATAAAAATTTACCCCCCATAGAGTTGTCATGAACAGGGAAAATAACAATATAGCAATAGCTTTTTGTACCGTTTAAATCTAACATGGGGTCTAGGGCAGGGGTAGGTAACCCTGGTCCTAGAGAGGTGCTCTGGGGTTCAGGTTTTTGTTCCAACCAAGCACTAAGCACTAACCAAGTACTAATCAACCATTAGAGCCATGGCTCTACCTTCACTAGTAAAATCAGGTATGTTACTGCTTGGTTGGAACAAAAACCTGCACCCACAGTGGCTCTCTAGGACCAGGGTTGCCTACCCCTGATCTACGGGAATCGATTCACTTTAGGAGCCAGCCTCAGGTGGCCATTCAAGGAACTGCATTTCCTGGCACTTCTGCGTTGGCTTCATTTTTCAGCCTCGGAAGTTGCCACTTGGCATTTGTCTGAAAAACAACAGTCCATCATACTTAATACTCTAAAGTTGTTTTTCACTGTTTTCCAGAAGCTTTATTGATCCACTGCTCTCATCAAGAGGACCCATTAGTGGTACGATTATCAGTTTGGACAAACTATTTGGTTCAGGTTCATCGAGGATTTAGGATTGTAATTGACCATAATAGCCCATAATTAGTCTCTGGTATTAAAGTTCCCCCTCAGATTTAAATGGAAAAAACAGCAAAGGCCAGTCTCCACCAAAAAAAAAATAAATAATAATGAGACAATGATAATTGCATAGGGAGATATTCCACCATACTACATGTGTTAATAACTTAAAGTGACTGTCACATTATAAACTGTGAACCTTATGTTTGTTCACTACTTATTTCTGTTCAGAGAACAGCTTTAAATGTGCCCTGGTTTCTGTGACTGCTGTTAATTATATATTGTCCTATACTACAGAAGAGCCAGACAGAGCTCAAGTGTTACTGGGGGATAATCTATTTACTGCTGATTCATTTTAAGAGCTATTACAAGTACCTTAACCTCATTTGTGAATATATGCACGGGCGTCGTGCCCATTTAAACTTTTGAGATTGGATGGCTTTAGAACTTGTTAAAGTCCCACTCCAATCAACAATGTGTTTTTCTGACCGTTTCCTTCTGTTGGACATTTAAGTGTCGCTGTGCAGGAAGATGAGCAGTGTGTGCGAAGTTTGACACTCGAAAGCTGTTTTCACATCCATCTCATCAAGCGGGAACCTTTTTTTTTTTTTGTTCCCTCTATGCTCATCAAAAATGTATCTGATGTTCTTATACAGGCAACTGTTCCACTCTTTGTTCAATTG
Organism: Lepturacanthus savala; assembly: GCA_030544235.1. Taxonomy (NCBI): domain Eukaryota; kingdom Metazoa; phylum Chordata; class Actinopteri; order Scombriformes; family Trichiuridae; genus Lepturacanthus; species Lepturacanthus savala. The sequence goes on from CM060464.1 coordinate 8,025,889, forward strand.
GTGATTAAAAAGTCATCCTCAGGGGGATATACAGTATTTGTCACAGGACCGGTCTCTTTTGGTCATCATAATGCAAATGACTGATTTTTACCAGATGGGTTCCATGTTTGATATTCTCATTTGATTGGCACAGAAATGTTATCCTTGTAGGCGGAGGTACTTTATTATGGACTATGCGGCAGCCGGGTATTCAAATTTCATATCACTCATTGACCTGTGTCTAACCTGATGAAATGCAAATGCAGCTCAAAATTACAAAACACAAAGTAGATCTACCAGTGATATCTTGTCTCACACTAATTGTTTAGGTTTTAACTTTTTTACCAGTTAATTTTGAATTAGTTTTGGTTTTTCGGGATTATTTTCTCTTGTGATCTATTGTCTTTGCAGTGTTTTGAGAATGTATTTAGGGGGTTGGGGTCTGGGGGGAGTTATTCTATTTTATCATGTGAAGCACAACTGCTGTACAAATAAAATTGATTGATAAATGTGATCTGAAAAAAAATGTACAGGCAGTCAATTGCGCTGTCACATGAAGGCAAATGGCATCGAAGCCTTCAAAACTACAAAGCAAGAGCTGTTATTTGTCAAGAATCTTGCCGGCAGCGACACAGAAGCTCAGCCTGTTTAAAACAGACATTTGCCCAGAGGCCTTTTCCTTTTATTTTTTTATTTTTTTTTCTCTTTGCTTTTTTAAATATTTCTCTTGCATTTTATGTTCTGGAATTTACAGCAACCTTCACATCCGGGGCCAGATGCACGAACGAACGATGCATACGCAAAAAAAAAAAATCCATGCATACGCTATTTCCCACACAAAAATGCCACAGAATGTGCCACACAAAAGGTGAGAGATGACATCTTTTAGTGAAACATTTTACAACCAGCTGCACTGATTGTGTGATTTTGTGCATTTAAGAGTGAGACTAGTAAAATGCCAATCAAAGGCGCATTCACAAATGTGAATGTTGATTGATAATTTTTGTTTGATTGATTGTGTCATTTCTTTTTTAATTCAACATGGGAGTCAACATTGTATGTTGGTGTTGGAACTTTTATTTTATCCTTGGTCGTGTCACAATGTCAGATTTCGAAAATGACTTTAACAAACTAATCATTGATTGCATTTCTGAGACATCACTGCAGACGATGGTTTACAGGTCCATGTCATGAATTAATGATATGGACGCAATAAAGCGTCGCACAGCCATGCTTAATGACAGCTGTTGTGGCGCCGTTCACACAATCTGTGAAAGTGCACGTCTTCTTTCTCGTTTAATCCATCGACAGGTGTACAGAGTGGTGAAGCAGGCAGCACGTTGATATGAAAACAGCTGTTTCAAGGTGTGTCTTCATCCATTTGTGGATAATTGTGAGTGGAAATGAGGCATGTGCATGTGTGACCAGTTCCACAATGATGAATGAGGATAAAAAAATATATATATATGCAAATATGCAAAAAATGAATTTGATGTAAAGACGGATATGCATATTGCTGCCTTTGTGCATGCACACAGTTCACACAGTTTTAGACGTGATTCTACAAAGAGTTTTATGCATCTGGCCCCAGGTATTTTGCCACAGATTCAGAATCTGTGTTCAGCGGGAACCAAGGCAATGTGAGCATAAATGAAAGATGAAATTATGTGACATTTTTATGCCTTGTGAAAAGTTGGAATGTCTAAGAAAAATAATTTTTAAAAAAGTGTAGAAAAATACAATAAAGTGCAGAAGGAATAAAGTATAATGTTCAAAGATTTTCTCCTGTTCCGATTTTTCTGGTGTCACACTTCGAGAAAGAAGGCAGCCTGTGAGTCACAGTGAGTGCAGATAAGGCAAACGGTAACACATCTGTAAGCCATGCTGTACGTTGTGGGAAAAATACAGTATTTCTACACATGTTGATAACCATTTCACCACCACAGCCTGTGCAACATCACACAGAATTTCAGTAGATTCTTCCCAGATTTAATAAAATACTGTAGCTATGAATTCTCACAAATTATAACAAACCAAAACATACTGAGTCAGTCAGTAGTGTTTTTAAAAGTGTATCTGGACAGTCTCTTTTACTTATAAATAAGTGCCCCTTCAAGAAAAGCATCTCGTTTTTCTTTAATTTATAGACCATAAATGATAGATTATGTGTTCTGTGTTTCAAAGACAGGCAGCCCTCAAGAAAAGATTTTCAGATTTAAGTGAACAAATCTCTCCTGCTGTTCATGGTGTCCTGGTTTCTGAGGCTGGTATTAATTATGTGTTGTCTTATACAGATGAGCCAGACAGAGCTCAAGTGTTACTAGAGGATAATCTATTCACTGCTGATTCATTTTAAAGGCTCACACACACACTGTGGCTGCAGCTTTCCTTTTTGTAACAAATGAACAAGTGCCTTAATCTCATTTGTGGATACATTATATGCACAGGGCATTATGCCCACTCAAATATATTGAGATTGTTAAAGTCCCACGCCACTCAAAAAATGGGTTTTTCTTATCGTTCCTTCTGTTGGATGTTTGAGCGCTGCTGTGCAGAATGATGTAAGCGAAAAGTTTGACTCTCAAACGCTGTTTTATTTAACAATTTAATTTTTTGCAATAATATTTTAGCATTTCATTTTCACTTCTCTGTATGATTTTATTTATATTTAATGTTAAAAGACACCCCCTTGTGTTTTGACTACTTGGTTCCTTCCAGTCGTTGGTGAAACTGTTGAACCGTAAAAAAATGTCCTTTACCTCATAGTAATAAATACAAGATTACAGAATGTGTCTGCTAGATTCTTCATGATTGTGATTGCTTGGGCACATCCAGCAGAAAAGAAATGTTTGTTTGTCATCTAGCTCCTCATCTTTTGGTCTTAATTCAATGTATTATTCTATTATTATTCATTTATTTATTCCGTTTCCATGTTTTTCCTATCGCTCTCTCTGGTTCCAGTTGATTCTGAATATGTGTCACACTGAATAACCAACAGAGCTTTCTCACTAACCAGCTGTGGTTACCCCTGATTTTAAAGCCTTTGTTCCCAATATGTTCTTGTTCACTGCTGCAATATTGAACAGCACAATAACAAAGTGTGTATTTCATATGTAGCATATTTAATTTTTTTCTTCAGACACGAACCCATTTCAGTAGAGCAGGAAGGTAATTTAGTGGGCAACAAAAGCAGAAGGCAAGAAAAACAAAAACCTACCAGCAAGAAACACATGAACATTATCAAATTCTAACACAATAGACCTATTTTTTCACAGCGACCATATTAACATGAAACAAACCCAGGTGTTACCAGTGATACTAATTAAGATTCTATTGAGCTCAGTCAGGCTGCTGCTGTTGGCTCGCTGCTCTGGAGCTCTGCTGCACTAAATGGCTGTTTACCTACTATTTCATGTCAATATGGCTGCTGCGTGCTATTTCCATGTTTGTCTGTTTGTTTTTTATATAAGGTTGTAATACTTTGGATCGAGGAAACATTTGGCTGAACAATGTTCATATTCTACTGAAAAAAAGCTTGAAACTTCTTTAGATATGTTGCTTTATTATTTATTGTTTTAGTTTTTGGTGGCTACTGAAAGGGTAGAGATTAGAAACTGGCTCCCAGAATGCACTGCATAGAAGGTAAGGAAACATTCTCGACATATATATATCCTAGTCCACCCCAGGGCCTATAGATCATCACACATATGGACAATTCATAGTTGAAGTGCATCTTGCCTACATGGAAAATATATTAAAAATGAATGCAAATTGGAGATTTTTCTACTTTCATGAGTTCCCTAAGAAAAAATATTACAAATAAAAATACATTCTTCAAATTTCTCATCATGTGTGTGTGTGTCTGTATATATGTGTATATATATATATATATAACATATAATTTAGAAGAGCAAAACCAAACATTTGTTACTATCTATAGATAGATAGATAGGAACAAAAAGAACTTTCAGTTTGTCCTCTACAACAAATATTTGTTTGCTCTTCTTCTAAATTACATGTTACCAAATGTAATCACTGCCTGGATGCGAACATGTGAACATAATCTCACACCTCACACTTGTGGATAAAGCATTATATTTATGTAGCACACAGAGACTGGAGGGAGATGGTCAGTGTAAACTGCAGATGGAATCCATCAGACACACATTTGGCAAGTGCAGTGATGTAAAGAAGGCAGACGAGGCAGGCCTGTACAAACGATCTGCATCCCACGACTTACACAGTATAATATATATATATATATATATATATATATATATATATATATATGAGCCATAAAAGAGGGTTGAGGATAACAGCAATGGATGAACTTGCCAAGTTGGTGTCCAAAATTAACTTTTTGGCTCGCCGGTCATGACCTGGTAAACGAGAAAGTTGCACGCGACTGTTGGTGCCAGGAACTCTAGCCAAAATAAATCAGTGTTAATTTAATTTTTGCACGTTTGCTCTCACAACGTATTAACTTTGTTATTCATAATGAAGCTCCAAACAAGTCAATAAAACTAAGGCTTTCAAATATTCTTGTCTCAGGTCATGGCCAGTAAGGCAGCTGACTCTTGATTGATTTTTTCTTTTCTCCCTACCCTGCCAGACATATTTTACCTGCATTTTCAGACTCATCCAATTGCTGCTCATCCTAATTGTACTATATTCACTATGAATGCCCCTACTCCAAACGTGTAATATCGCTACAACGATTGCTGTTAAAAGCCACGATTGGAGTCACTTGGCAAATATACGATTCCCAGAATCTGTATGGAAAAAAAAAAGAACAAAAATAGAATAGACGGAGCAGAATGTTTTATTATTCTTCAGTATTTTCTAATGCTTGTTTTAAATGCGTGATGTAAGGTCCTTTTCCTCTTACTAATTGGACTCTCTGTGAGGCAGTGACTGTAGAATCAGGTTTGGAGGAGTTGTCAAAATCTGCGATAGGATGGCTCAAAGTCAGCTAACCATACAGCTGAAGTGTGCTTTAATAAGGTCTCCGTGAAGAGTATTACAAGAGAAAGAAATGTTATTTTTTTCCCCCCTCTCTGTGTTTGAAACAACAAACTTGGTGTTACTTTCACAACACTGTCAGTATATAACTAATAATGAGGCAAAAAAAAAAGACGTTGTGAATTAGTATTATGCTGAGAGACTGTGTCATTTGACTACATGGCTCAAAACAACGCTCAGTTTAAGTGTCAAAAAAATGTGGACATGTCTAAAATAAAGCAGGGAAACAACAGACAGATGCCAAAGTAGCACTGACATCAAAGGAACATCATTACAGGATGATATTTCAGCAAATGACAATGTCATCCGTGAAGGTGTCTTTAAACGTGTCAGTTCTAGCTCCATCATCATCCTCATCATGACCTTCTGTAGTTTATTCACCAAACAATAGTGGCATTGAAGAGTAAGCTGTAGAAGACATCATGTTTGTTTTTTTTAGTTTTTTTTTTTGTATGTATGAATAATGTGAGGAAAATGGACTTTTAAGGCAAATAAATAAATGATGTAAAACCACAAAACTTTCATTCATCCCTGAGCATTCCACATAAAAGGCCGAGCATTCCTACCATTATAAGCAAGCGAGATTTCTTCAAATGTGTATAGAAGCTTAAAAACCATGGTTCTTGCTGCCATTTTAATGGCAATTTTACTAGCAACTTTACCAAGCAGCACAGAGACAAGAGAAAAAAAAAAAAAGAAAGGACATTAAAGGGCTGCTTTGTTTCACAGGCTGCTGCTCATGGGTTTACCGAGTCATAGGGTTGCTGCGTTGTCTGCTGGCGTCTTCTGTGTTGGCCTCCATCATTATAGCTGACATGTGATATGAAAAAGAAAAAACTGATTTGTGCCATTTGTTGTGAAAGATTAAAACCGTATTCAGATGCAGCGCTGATGGCAGCGACCCCATGTTTGTAATTGCTGTTTGCTCTGAGCTTTTCCGCGTGAACACATGCGACTGTGTGTTGGAGATGAGAAGGCGGCGTAACGTTGCATCGGGGGCCGACTTCGCCTGTGAAATCTTGTATCCACAGTCTGAGCTCCGGGTTCACCCCGCTAAATGTCGTGCAGTCGATATTCCGGTTGGAAAAGAGGGACGCAGAGAGCGGGAGAATCATACAGGCGGAGGGAAGAATTAATCCTTCCTGTTTGTCCGAATGCATTATCGCTCGCTTCAGGATAAACCTCAGCGCCACACCTGACCTTAAGACTAACTTTTCACTTCCAAATTAAATTGAAATCTATCAGACGGTAGCATCAGAAGCCATGGGAAATATGATCACTGGATCCAGTTATTCTTATAATGCTCAGGATAAAATGTCAGTGGGCATTAGCTAATTTCATCAGTGATGCTTTTTTTTTTTTTTTTTATCAAATTCTTTTAAAAGCCATTCTGGTTTCCTTGCCAAATATGTCATATTAATTTAAGGCTGGAGACCTTGAAAGAAGGATAACCTAATTTGTGCATTAATATGGTAAGTCTATGGTGCATTTTGCGGAAATTAAAAGCACATGGAGCAAAATATTGCCTGTGATACAGAGATACTCAGTTGTTAGAGTGTTTATTTATGGAGAATGAACAGTACACAATAAAAATACATTGATTCCCGTTTTTGTAATAATACAGTATGTTTTCTTATAAAAACACTGATAATATGCTCCACTGGGCTGCAGAACTAAGATGTAAGTACCTGTTCTTGTAATGCTGCGGATGTCATGACTTCATAATCACTGCCTGCTTTTTTTTGTTTTTTGCGCTGTGTTGTGAGTCTTGCGCTTGTCACTTTTCCAGATGTTGAGGTAAAATTAACATCCCAATTGGGGAGACATGGCTGCAGACACTGTGCAGAGAGGCATCAGTCACATCTACCATTACTTTGAGAAGCAGCTTTTGGTATGGTATGTGCACAGACACACCCTTTTTTCATTGCTATACATCCTTATTAAAAGAAAGATGAGATTCTTGTTCCCACTCACATCCTCAGTGCGTATCTGTTTGCATGGTCTCCATGGTGACAAGTAGGGATGTGCAGAGAGCCCTGTATTTGTCTGTTTGTTGAGGCAGTACCTGCAGTAATTGTTTGTATTCTATTAAATTCCTGTCTCGTTTTTACCACACTATTTTTTTTTGGTTATTAAAATGTTAAAATAAGTGTTCTTCAATTAACTTTTATAATAGTTATGAATGCATACATGTAATGGTGGTTTATGGCTACACGTATAACTACAAACATCATTGAAAAGCAATAAAAATAATAATAATTTTAAAATAAAACATGCAGTTCCTAATCCACACAAAAACTAATTAAGTAAACAGTAAACTATTGAGAGAAAACAGGCAAGAATAGACAAGTAAAATAATAAAAAAAATGCCTTACAAACCAGTTTAGGTGTAAAAAAGAAACAAAAAAAACACCACTCAACACAGAATAATACAGTTGCAGTAATGTACTAAACTCTTCCCAGACCCTCTCTTTTTTAATAATTATATTTTTCAAAACCACAGTGGCATACACTCTAACCAAATATATTTAAGGAGGAGGAAAAAGGGGGGGGAAGAATAAATACCAAGACTAAAAGATTGATTCCCAGTTAAACCCAGCTTATCAGTCAGAGTTAAATTTTCTATTAGATTATTAAGTAACTTTATCTTTGATAATATTTCATCTTCTTTGTCGTCAGTAAAATTCGTTTTTTAAACTCATGGTTTTATCTCATGTTTTCTCATAAAGTGTGTTGACATTGTTAGAGCTTTTATTAAATAGCATTGGCGCCTTCAGCTTATTACAGCTCAGTGCATCCCGAAAAATCATAATACAGCTTATTTACACAAAAATATTGAACAATACAACAACTATTGAGTATCTACAGTAGAGCACAGTATAGTATATGATTTTAAACTCAGCCCAACATTGATTACATGTGCAGTATGTACGGTTTCTGGATTATAATGTCAAACCTATGTTACATATCTTGTGAAGTTGTTTTCATTTCCTACATTTTTTTTGTTTACATTTTTCATAAATTCATAAATGTAATCAATTCATTTACTTTTTAATCTAATCATGGGGCAGGCCCATAAAGGACGGATCAGTGGCCATTAAAATCCCCTTTGCACATGTGTAGTTTAACATTATATTACGATACACTTCTTTTCATCTTGGTTATTTAACTATTTTCAGTCCATTTACTTTGAAGAGGAGGTGAAGTCATCTGCAGATAATCTAGTTTACAAAAAAAAAAAACTCCTGAACATCTGGATTTTAAACGACCAAGTAATTATAAAAAAATAGATATTTTAAATATATCTCCATTGCTCTTTGACTAGACCGCCTACTTAAATCAATAATAAAGCTAAAGCTAAACTAAACAGAGATAATGTTTGCATCACATGTATTATATATACATAGTGCATAGTATTATCACCCACCCCCATCATGAGCCTTTCATGAAGTCCTGCTGTGGAACACCAGTCATGTCACTGTCATGTCAGTAGGTCACACTGTGTGGATGAATGAGCCTTAAAGGGCATGAGTAGATCACTGACAAAACTTGTGATCTGTAACCTAACCTGAAGTCAAAGAGGCCTGTGTTAGACAGCACAGTATAATATTACAGAAAGCCAGTTGGTATAGCGTGACATTGAGAAACTGCATTGGAAAGTGCAGGCACAGTGTGTGTGTGTGTGTGTGTACGCATGCGCACACACACATACAGTAAACCTAAACACTGTGCCTTGCTATGTGTGAGGATATACGTGATCCATCAAATCCAGACTACAGTCTAATTAATGCAAAGTGATATTGGCAGGCAATTGCCATTTAATCACACAGAGCACCAACAGGGAAGAGGGTGCATCTTCACTTAAAATAGTTGATGACTTTATTGCCACAAGGCAGAAACAATTGCTTGATAGCCAGATTGTGACTTTTACACCAGTTAAATTATGGACCCAGAGCTAGAGGGTATAAGACAGCAACAAAAAGAACAGACCAAAGAGGAGACGGGGGGGAAAAAAACCTTTACTCTTCATTTCCTTGGGTTGAGAAATTAAACAAGGAGGGCAATAAGGAAGCTGGTTTCACCAGAAAGTCTCCAAAGATTTCTTAAAATGCCTCCAAGCAATGTTGGAGTGTGACTAGCAATACAAATGCTCTATTGCATTTATTTTTAGCTGCTGTTCATTGTCTGAAGTTCTAAAAAAAAAAAAAAGAATCATATTATATTAAAATACAGAGCCCAGCAGGTATCAGTGCTAAAACTTTTGATAATTTGTTCATGGGTGGTAATGTATATCCTCAAATTGATTCAAGGGTGTAATTGATTGATTTTGCTTCCATGAATTAATCATTTCTGAGTCGCTTCACATAAATAAGTTTTTACCCTGTAAATATGTTGATAAGGGATGTAGCACAACATTGTGGTAAATGGCCCAATTTTTTAAAGTATGATTACAAATCTCAGTCCAAAAGCAAAATAAAAACTATTTCAATTTAGCTAATTAATTTAATGTACCTAAGATATACTGTCAATCTTAAGTATAATCACAAATCTCAGTCCAAAGGCAAAATAAAATAAAAAAAAATATTTCAATTTAGGTAATTTAGGGTAGGTAAGATATATTGTCTCTGACCTGAGCAAAAGCTAGCCAGCAAAGGGTAAACCAACGCTATCACATCATCCTTTTCCAGTAAGAAAAGAGCACTTAAAATATATATAATAATAATAATAATATTTGAGGATTTTATTTCTATAATTCGAGGGCACCTTTACACTAAAGCAGCTCCATGCTGGTTGTTGGCAATGGCACTGTGTCAAGTTTTTTCCTTATTTTATTTTGACTAGTGCCGTGCCCGTAGGAAGTATGCATTCCTATAGAGAAGTGGAAGCATAAGTAGATTTTTATGTTCGGCCAAATGAGGGTGTTAGACTGTTACGTAGCCTCTTTACATTTGGTAAGACATGGACATCCATTGAAATAAGGAGAGACGTGTAAATATAATTTTTGTAAGAAAAAGGGTACAATTTATGTTGAAAGTGCGGATGTCAATCTACATATCAGTTTTGAAAACTGTGGTGATAGGCCAAGTAAAACCAGACTTATGATACATGTCTTACAGTGTCCTTTTTCCTGTATAGTGAAACAACCTGGGCATGTTACTGTAATGTGTTTATAAATAAATGAGTTTAGTTTTAGATTTTCCAAGACTTCAGTTCTTGGAAGGCCTTCTCTGCCGCCCTGTTCCATGTGAACCTGATTGAAGAAGGGGCTGCCACAGAACTGTAGTTCCATACAAAGCTCCTATAAAAATTAGAGAACCCCAAAAACCTCTGTAAGTCCCTGCGTGATTGGGGAGTAGGCCAATCCACCACTGCTCTTATGGGATAATGTATAGTTCACACTGTGAACTATATATTCACACATGGCACTGCCATGGGGTAATATATATTCAGGGGGTAATATTGTCAGTACGGACCCAAAAGCAGACAGTGCCGTGTCAATCAAAAAGTCATTTTTATTAGGAAAACAACACCTGGGCAGGTCACAAAAAACTCAAAATTACTCCGAACAGCAAAATCCCAGGAGAAATATCCACACAAAAAATGAAATGACAGAGTTCCAAAAACAGGCCAACTTCACCAACAGGGAGAGCAAGATCCAAACACACTCACGATAGACAGGGCGGTAACCAGACAAAGGGACAAAGACACAAGCTGGTTTAAATAAGGCAGGTAATCATGACACAATGAGGAAGAGGTGATGGTGCTGGGATTTTTCTGAGGGTCTGTGAACACGTCTTGGAGTAAGACCTGTGTTAGCACGAGGAATAAAGTAGCAGCTAAACTGCCTGAAGTCTTAATGTGTGGTTTTTGAAAGGCGTTACAATACTTTGATTATGTTGGCTGCAGGATCAGTGCAGGAAGAAACAGGACAACGGAGCTTTGAATTGTCACTGTGAAGCAACATGAGGAGGAGTCATAGTATGGAGCTTTACACTCTAACAGTAACACGCTAATGCAGAATAATGCAGTAAGTCTATGGGATTTTAACTTGTATCTTTTTGTAAAAGATTTTTGTGGTATAGACACGTTCATTATACAGTAGCCAGACAGGAAGTGATGGGGGAGGAGACATGGAGCAATGGGATGCTTCAGCCAGGACTCTAACCAGTGGCAACCACACTACCCCTATACCACCACAGTGCAACTACGGGATTTTAACTTTTAATGATGATAATGTTAATATTGATGTTTTAAATATTCATCCAAAACTTCCACAAAAAAGGATACACACCATTGTGCCATGTGCAAGCTATATCCAAAGGTAGGGTTGATCTGACAACACACACAGACACATACAGACTGACAGACACATAGACACTCCTTGTCAGGTGTGTACTGGTAATACTTGTAGGGATGCATCTACCTATGTTTATAATGCATGGAGCAAAGATTACCTGGCAAAGAAGGTTCTTTGGCAAGCCTTTAAAACATTTGATTATGTCTTTGATACAAGATTGTTAATATACTTGTGTCAATTAGGGTTCATTTCCAGCAAAGTCCATCCAGAGTTTCATATTTTGGTTGATGGAATTGTCCCGACAATCCAATTCTAACAATGTTTGTGTCATTTTTTGATGTACAATACCCAACCGGAGCTCATAATGGCTCGGGCGTGTCTCTCAAGACCAGCAGTCGCATACAGCAACGGGAAGCTCTCAGCCAAATTGAGATTGCTGACTTTGTCAGAGATGTTTTCAACAACTGATCATTGTACACGTTAAATGATGAATCTTGGCATGCAGTGCAAAACTCTAAAGAGGAAGAAACTAATAATTAAAAAAAGAAAGAAAAATAGCTTTTAATCAGCGTGTCTCTGCTGTAATTAAAGTGTATATGTATATTAAAGTAAATATATCTTCATAACTTTTTATGTTTATTGTTTTAAGATTTAATGCTTTGCGGCGCTGACTTCAAGAAGCTCCGTCTAGGAGGACTGTGATGAGTTCTGCCTACGCACACACCTGGATTTTGCCGAAGTCATATCCAGCATGCTTAATGACCTTGTTTAGCTGAGGGGGGGTGAAGGTGTTCCGAGTCTGCCACATTTTCCTAATTGTCTTTTAATTACACCTCAGACTGTATCATCTGCAGTAATTTGAGGCAGCAGGTCAGTTCCCTGATAGTGATTAAAAAAAAAAAAAAACATTAATGCAACATTAGGCATAGTTCTTTTAAAGGCTTATAATTCAATCCAACCTAAGTTGTTTGTGTAAGTGACTACTTATTAAAAATGTCACAAAACTTCACTTCTTTTGTTAAGATATTAAGTATACTCTAAGATATAATTACTAAATGGAACTCAATTCAACAATCAAATTTAGTAATCCCACTATGGGAAAGTAAATTTGAGCAGCATTTACACAAGATGAATGATACAATAAATGAGAATAAATAAAGTCAGCCAGTGGAGGGGATAAAAGGCTTTAGATAACGTCATCTTGATGGCAACAGCAATATTTCTCTTTCAAATACATGTTCGGGAGAAGCCACGATACTACTTGCTTTCCAACGGATTTCCTAATTGCGAACGGAATTTATGTCCCTTTTGTTTTTCGCGGAAGATCTCGGAACAGATCTTTAAAATGTTGTTCAGGCCGTTCCTGTCTGTTACTGAGAGGTTGTGCAACCAGCAAATGAAAGGGAAAAACAAAAAAAAACTTGCAAGACTCCTGATAAAAGATTGATAAAACCAAAAGAAAAATAGGCCTGACCAAAATGGAATTATGTACCAGGAGCAGTTTTAGTCAGCCACAGGTTGATTAATTCACAACAGCTTCACCGTCAAATTCATCAGTTGTGGCAGAGGAAAGATTTTTAAGATAGAAATAACAGTGACTATACTGGGCTCCCTGCTTCTGCACAAGCTGAGCTGGCTGCATCATGCTGCGTCTCCCGTAGTCTTTAGAAGATGGTGACCTTGAAGAAGTGGGTAGCTCGGCACTCCTGTTCTCCTATACTACTGAAGATTTCAGAGAGTCTCCCCCACTGTCCCTTTCAAAAGGCCTACTCGTTATTATCTGAGCAAGGGCAGAAGGTATTCACCTTCCCATGCTGGCATACAGCTCTTTGCCCGAGCATGGCCTCATGTTTCTGGCTACATGGGACTCCAGACAGACTTCCAAAATGTTGGTGTTTCATAGCCGTTTCATGGGCAAGCTTTTGGCAATTGTTCATGTAAGACTGGTAGCAGCTCCCTGCAGCAATAAAGAAAAGGTTCCAATTTGTGTGGCTTCAAAAGACTGTCAGGCATATCTGAGAATATCCCGCTCTGGTGCCGATTCTTCAGATGAAGACCAGATTGCATGAGTTTTCCTTATTATAGTGCGAGCTGGTCAGCCACTAAGTATTCCTTTTTTTTTCTTGTGTGATGAAGAGACGGGAGATTATCTGATTTAGCTCTTCATCAATAAACGGCAGCAATGTGACGAAGCTTGATGGTTCTGTGTCAGCTCTCTCTGCAGAGCTATTTTTACAATTACAATACCACACCAAGACAGAATTGTTTCTAGCTTCCCTTCTGTGTCGTATTGCCTGACTTTTATTTGTACAAATGCCACAGATGTGGACGCCTTGTGCCGCTCTGCATGTAGTAAGAGATGGCGTCCTTACCTCATTTTCCAAACAGGGTAAAATAGGAGAGGCAGAAGCAATGGAAGTTGGTTATAGTAACCTTATTTCAGCAAAAAAGTGGGTTGTCCTTGTGTAAAAATAATTAGAACTAAAGTTACATGGGTAACTAAGTTAAAAAACCTAGTAGATGTGTATTACACTACAGTTAATCAAAAGCTAAATACAGAGCTTGTGTTTGGAAGCCCACTGTAAGCATATATACTTTTCTTTTTCTTTCTCTTCCCTGCTGTGCTTTCATTATGTGTCAATCTGTACGAACTCCACTGAAGTGGAAGCAGTCAATATCACCCTGTTCTGAACCATGTGAAGGGTGAACTCTAATCGCGGGCTGCATTGGGTGCATTGGTGCTCTAAGGGATGGCTCATCTTCCAAATAAAATGTGTTGAAGCAGAAAGAACAAGGGCCCTAATTGCTTTTAAAATACTTGAGAATCTCTCCCTGCTAAATAAAGAATGCGTGGACTCTAAAGCATGACAATTCTTTAACAGCGATTTGAGCTGTGCTCAGGATTCTGCCGTACCAAGTCAAGTCAAACTCCACATACAATTTAACACTGTTACAACCAAATAACAAGGTCAGAAAGTCTCCACGAGAATCTTTAAAACTTGTAGAACTGACTGTAACTGATGTCTACTAGTGTTACTGTCTCACAAGCAGAGTGCAGTTTGACTAATCTACCAGTAAAACAGCTGTTGAGAGTTTTGTGCATAATGGAACCTAATTTACGATTCAGTCTTTATTTGAATGCATTTGATATAATTAACTAAGTTTGCATTCGGTGCCGGGAAAACGGAGTCATCAGCAATTGTCTACCCCTGTAAGGCAGCATACTCTAGCAGTGCTACCATGGTGTACCCATTAGACTACATTGTTGAAAGTAATAACCGAATGATGGTTGCTGCTGGTGGTAATAGTGCCTTAAGGTTATAGCTGTCAGTGATCATCTCCTGCAATGAGCATTACAGGCTAAGCCCTCCCCACACCCGTCCTCCAGAACCCATAAAGGCCACCCTGTGCTTTTGTTCAGGCAATCAAGATATGCATGGACATTAGTTTCGAAAGCCAAATGGTGCAATTCAACCCTGACCTGCCTTCAGCGTAAAATGAATTGAGACTGAATTATTCTCCCCCAGTTACTCTCCTATGCAGCACCATCATAAAGAGCAGTCGCTCTAATTTCCTTTGACAAATCGTTAAAGAGCCCCGGCACTAATGTGTCAATTCATCTTCACTCAGGCTATTTTAGCACATTACACTATACTGTATATACACACACACACACCAGCTGTTGACACTATTTAAACAAAATGTGAATTGCAACACAGTATGCTATTTTGTCTACACAATATATAAACAATAAATTACTTCTGTACATATGTTAATTTAACATCTTTCATGCCCTGCAAATTGCCCTTTATGTTATTTAATATCATTATGAAAGTAACACAAACCTAAATTAATGTGCAATATAACAATATATACATTAAACTGTCTATGGAGGAGGAATAAATTTAATGTTACAAATTCATAAATGTTCCCCTCGACATTACTCTAGAATTGATGCTGGGACACTGAGTTACTAGTTCCGTCATCTGTATATGTGGTCAGTGTTATCTTCCATTTAAATGTGAACAGTTTTCACACCTTCATGTTTTTCCCTCTGTTGTACTGCTGGCTCACATTATAGAGAGCAGCACCTGTGAATTTGTATTGATCAAATGGAGAGATAGAAGGGGCTACAGCCCGCTGAAAGCTGACAAAGAAAGCCTTCATTTCCCTGGACTGCACAAATAGGAACTGCAAAATGACAGACCTCATGTATATAAGGACATTATACCATCTTTTTGATGTATCCCCGAGTTAATTGTGTGCTTGACAAAACAGGTGCACCTCTGAAACCTTTTAAGGAAAGAACATCCCATTGAAAACCCTTAAATGAATTTTAAAATGAAAGCTTGTTTCTATTCTCTTAATCTATGCACAACACATTTGTGCTTATTAATCATTCAAATATTCCCTCTGATACCTGCTAGGCCCATAAAAGCTCGGATTCAAATTCAATACAAAACTTACTCCATTTCAGATATTAATGACTATTTATAGCATGCATAATTTAAAAAGGAACCTCAATGGTTATCTGAATATCGCTGATAAAACTAGACAAGAGGGAAAAACAATACATGACTGTCTAATGGACCTACATGTTGTATGATGAATTATCAGATAATTTTATCATGGCTAGCTCATTTTGGGGGATTTGTTTGTTTCTGTATTTAATCAGACCCAGTTCAATTAGTGAAATCTCTGATCATCTATTAAGATACTTTGGTTGCTTCTTGGCTTTGGAAATGTTTGTGTTGATTTCCATGTATGGATTAGAGGAAATATATGTTGAACCAGTAAATTTTACTATCAATACACTGCGTTCATGCATTTTTTCCATTACAGACAGAATACCAGCTGACTGCTTCTTCCCTAAATAGTTCTTACATAGTTCGGAGCTGTGCTTTTTGTCATTGTCCTGTTGTTGGAGCGCCATCCACAGGCTATGGCAATGCCAAATAGAGTAATAGCCTCCTCATTCATGATTCTTTTTACCCTGTACAAATCTCCCACTTGACAAGCACCAGAGCACCTCCAGACCATTGCATTGCCTCCACCATCTTGACAGATGGCATCAAGCACTCCAGCATCTTTTCATTTGTTCTGTCTCTCTCAAATGTTCTTTGTGATCCTAACACCTCAAAATTTGATTCATCTGTCCAAAGAAATCTGTTCTAATCTTCTGCTGTCCAATGTCCATGTTCTTTTTCACATCTTAATCTTCTCATTTTATTAGCCAGCTTCAGATGCTCTATTCTTTGCTACTACAACATCCTGGTTGTTGCCATTTCATTGTTCATGTTGAAACCTGTATTCTGCAGGTATTATTTAATGAAGCTGCCGTTTGAGGACCTGTGAGGCATCTGTTTTACAAACTAGAAACTCTGATGTACTTGTCCTCTTGCTCAGTTGTGCACAAGGGCCTCCCACTTCTTTTTTTTTTAGCTTGGTTAGACATTTTGCGCTGTTCTGTGAAGGGAGCAGTACACAACGTTTTGTGAGATCTTCAGTTTCTTAGCAATTTCGCGCATGAAATAGCCCTAATTTCTCAGAACAAGAATAGATGGAGAACTTTCAGAATAAAGTTATTTTTCTTGGCAAGTTTGAGATTATAATCAAACACACAAATGCTGACGCTCCAGATACTCACCCTAACCTTAGGAAGGCCAATTTCATTGATTCTCTACTCAGCACAACATTCTTCAGTGGCACTGACATACTATCAAAAGCACTTTCTAATGATCAATTATTTGTTTAACATGATAAACTTTAATCCATTCATATATGGCACATGATCACAGTGTAATCACAGTGAAATGTAAGAAAACACTTAACCAATATTGTTATAAATAATAGTGTGCCATTGGAACATTGGAGTGCTAGGTGGTATGGCCTTGGTGTCAGGGAGGAGGATGGGATGCACCATGTAATACATGGAACCATTGGATAAGGCAAGGCTCCATAGCTTTAAACCAAAACAAATTGGCTTACCTCTTATGAATTGCTTACATCTACAGTAGGTCGACCATAGTATACGATGCTCTCATCCATTGACAGCCATCACTGAAATGGCAGAATTGTCAGTCACATGAAAGTAAGGACATTATTTCATAAAGGTGATTTCTCCTCATTGCATGTAAAATGCTTTCATTGGATACATCACTGTCAGTACAGGTTTCCTTGGAACAGAGCTGTATCCAAATGTAATAAGGATTCCACAGAATATAAGGGGCTCATTCATACTTAGATACAGTTGTTTGTCCTTGCTCTGAGTGTCAGAGGTTGGACATTTCAATGTTGATCTTTCCTATTAGTAAGAAAACAGCCATTGGGTTTGGTCAGCTTTTTTACACATTCTGCAGTTTTTGGGGCTCTGTACTATATTTTGGCAGGCCTCTACGTTTGAACACTCAATTTTTATTTTTGACCAACTGCAGCTTTGCCCTTGGCTCTTCTGGCTGGCCCCTCTGGCAGGTAGAGGCCCTTGGCTTTTCTGGCTGGCCTCTCTGGCAGGTCATCATCACTCATAACGTTGTTCCTGTCATGATATGTTTGCATATGCATTCAACAGCCTGGCTGACAAATGGTCTGTCTCCCCCTCATAGTCCATATCTGACCCATCGCTATCCAGACTGTTCTCATTCTTTTGGCGTCAAATTTTATTTTGGCACATTGAGCGGTGCCACTGTTCAACACAATGGGTACCCCCGAGCATCTTATTTTGAATGTGCAGAATTTTGCATAAACCTCTATAAAACTCCTAAAATGTGTGAAATATACGCAATAAATACTGATAGCATATGGATGAGGTGAAAAATGTTCACATTTGGAGGTGGAGGGTTGGGTTGATTTTAGATAAGTTGGCTGCAAAATCATGAGAAGTTGCACAAGCAGGAGAGCAGAAAAGTGATCTTTGACGCAGTTCATTAATACCGGCTTGCAAGTCTGTAACTGAATGCCAAAAATTGCAAAACAGAGTTTTCAGGCACAAACCAAAATACTTGTCCTGCAAGTATAGTAATAGTAATTTACTGTTACAAACAAAAATGTACAAGTTTACAGTATACAAAACCCTCTTTTAGAATGATATAACCCATATTTTATTTATTTTGTTATCATTTTTTTTTGCATCAGAAGGCACCTGGTTGTATGATATCATGTCCAAAAACTGTGATTTGCACTGATTTTGGAAGACAGGTTAGTGTTTTCCTGCAGATAGGAGCATCTGATCAGAAATAATTCTTGTGTGTCATTCTGGAGTATGATGCCAGATGTTGCTGGCATAAATAATTTGTTTAATGGTTAATGTTGTAATGATCCCCCATTGGTTTAGACAATAAGCTGGTGGTTATTCAGCCAGGTGTATAATTAGATAGATAGTGTGTAAATTCTTAAGTATAACACCAGAGTAGAGTCACATCTCTTATGGGGGGAAACAGTATCTTGGTGTTCAGTAAAAACAGGCACATCCAGCATGCCTCGCCTGTTGTAAACATGAATTGGATTTGTGGCAGGCTCTTTAATCTTTTTTTAATTGTTGGATTGGAAAGAGGGATCTTCCTTTTGTGGCTTTTCTCTGTCTAATCCTGCTAAGACCATTAGGATCAAACCATGGCAAATGGTTTGGGGAAGTCAATCAATCAATCTTTGTCTGTCATATGTAATCACAGTGAAATGTAATCTTGTCAACTCCTTCAATTTGTGCCACAAACAAACCAAATAAGTAACAATTAGCAATAATCAGTCCTAGGCAGGAATATCCTCCAGGATCCCAGTGGCCTGAGGGTATAAGATCCTCCTGAGCCTTTCAGTGCCAGCCCGATCCCTTTGACCGCAGCTGGGAGAAAATGCTGTCCTTGGGTGGAGGGAATTCCCAGAAGATCCATGTGGCTGTGACCGCAGCTTGTGTTTAAACCCTCCACGTTTACTGCGGTATTCCTCCGACGCCTAGATGAATTCAGAGATGGTCATACCTGTTGATGTGGTCCAGATTGCAGCTAGTTTCCATTGTCTCCAACCTCAAGCTGCCAGGCAGCAGAGTTGGTAGGAAAAAAAAGCCTCTAAAGCAGTAAGTTGACCACTTCTATACTTAGTCATGTTTTCATTGTCCAATATTGTATTGTACTTTTGTTATTCACAAAAGCAGTGGTCACAATAGCTGTAAGCATATATAAACATACATTCAAATTAGCTTTTTTTGTTCAAAGTTGCTAATCGTTGCTATTGCATCTTCTCTAGAGTCTTTCTGAAGATTATTTTGCTGTTTAGGTCCAAGTTTGATATTTTTTAAGGAGCTCACTCCCGGTGCAGCCACTTCTCTCAACTCTTTTGTTAAGTAGGTGTTGGTGCATAAGTGATAACAAGATTACTTTCATGTTAAGCATCACAGTTTTGAATAATCCACTGACAGAGGTAATTTGAAGTCAACAGCATTCAAGCTCATTACGGGTAGGTTCAGCTGATACTAGAATGAAAATCTTACCTCAGTCTTAACTTTAACCTAAGGTCTAAAATAAAGAGGTTCAGGTGAGTCAATTACCTTTAATCCATTTATGAAAATACTCTTCAATTTTAGTAATATACTTCAAGTACATACAACCTTCCCCAAAGAGGTCCAACCTGCGGCAAGAAGATCTCAAATATCAGCTTTGTCATCATTGCTTGTATGGTACATATCCCAGTGCCACATGTAGAATTCTATTTTCAGTACCAAGCATTGAAGACACCATTGAAAGTGTTGCCATAAATTGTAACATGAGTTTACGAATGCTACAGTGTACTTGCATTCTACACAGTATGTATGCTAAAAATGTCTGGAGTTTTACATTGAAGTACGATTTTATGGTTGTTTATATGTTAGTGTTTGCTAATCTTTATAGCTAAAACAATGACACGTGTAAAAATAAGAATTTACACACATAAAAATAAGAATTTCCAATTTACTTAAGAGCAGATATAATTAAACACTATGTTATCCACCACTTTGACTCAAGGCAGAAAACCTAGTAGTGTTAGGTTTGCCCTTCATTCCTCAGATGGACAGATCATCATTCATTACCTCACCAGAGCCCAGGATAAGTGGCTCTTAGAAATCCACAGTTGGTTCTTAAGAATCAGTTGACAAAACCTGGCACTTTATAAAAAATATATATATAAAATTGGTTTCCTTTGGTGCCTTTAAACAGGAAAATGTTTTTTGCTTTCTACCAGTTACCCTTCCATGCCACTTTACTGTTTTTCTAAAGATTCATAAAAGAAGCAACAGGTGAGGTGGATCTAAATGCATACACTCACAAAGATTATTGCGAAGAAAATTATTTTTTTCTTATTGTCAGGCTACTCAAACAAGTCTCTACATTGAAATCAAGAATAGAATTCAAAATCATCCTCCTCACTCATAAACTTCCAAATCATCAGGCACCATCTTATCTTAAAGAACCCATGGTTCTTCATCACCAAACTAGAACGCTGCACTCCCAGAACACAGGCTTATTAGAAGTTCAAGAGTCTCTAGAAGTAAAATGAAAGACAGAGCCTTCAACTATCAGGCTCCGCTTCTGTGGAACCATTTTCCTGTTTCACTTCAGGGAGCAGACACACTCTCTACATTTTAAAAACTTTCCTTTTTGAAGTAGCTAGGGCAGGATTAAGCTGGTCTAAAACCTAGCTGTACTGCTCTAGGTTTAGACTTCCAGAGTATCACGAGCTTCTCTTTTTTCTTTTTCATCTACTTATACATTTCAAACTTGTTGTTGCTGAAGTCTGTACGAGGTGCTTGAAGTTTGAAGGGAAAACAAATCTGAAACACCTTATAAATTATCCCCATAAGTGCTTTAAAAATCTTTTAAAATTCACATGAATAACATAACACTTCCTTATACTTCATCATTATAATTTGATCAGAATCTAAGTGCAGAGAGTTTGGTTAACACCAGGAAATAGACCAGGATGTTGCACCGGAGCCAGATCAGTGTCAGTCATTAGCATGATTTTCTAGCTAATTCAGCAGTAAATATGCAGCCTTGTGTGTCCAACTGTGGATGGCGAAGCTGGTGAATGGGTTCTTCTAGTTTCTTTGCAGCAGTGGCTGCAACCAGTTAACTCCACTTGTTAGCCGTTGAACCGCAGCATGCAGACGAAGCCTTAGCACATCTGTTGATCCCCGCAGGACTCCACTCAGATCTGGACTGTGTAGAGGAGGTTTATGGTTCGTTTGCTGTTTGACAGGGAGGTAGCAGACTTGGTTATATGAGAGTGTAGCTAAGCTGTAAGCAAACAGTATGATTTTAGCAGAATTTTCTATGACGCCACTGAAAGTCTAACTTTCATGCAGTTTGTGGTCCCAGCGTTAATCACCACCTCTCAATTAAAGCTGGAAAACAACTCGGCTGGAGAAATGCAATTTTGTAAATATTTAAAAATGTATAGTTGTCAGGGGGGGGAATAGGTGCCTATTGCACCTATTGGCAATAGGTGCTTATTGCCAATGCCTATTATTAATAGGTGTATGACCTATTGCATTTTGTTGCACTTAAAGACTTAACTGCATTTACTCTGTAAAATTATTCGACTTTAATAATAACACATATGACACATATGACCTTCTATGTAAAGCAATCTATTTTCCTTTGTGGAATGAATAGCTAATTAAAACACATCTTAAACGTCATGAACATTCCGCTTCTATAGCTTATCTTCTGGAAATTAACTTTTTGACATTGTTTTTATTTTATTTTTAGGCACAACAACATTGGACCAAGGAGCTTCTCCCTTTTCCAGGCAAGCTCATAATCAAAGTACATATGGCAGTGATTCAGTGTATAAATTAAACTAAATTAGTCTGCTGCTGAAAGTTTCAGCCTTTTGTCATACTTGTGCAGTGCCGGTAGAAAGTATGTATGGCTATGTGGAATCCCTAAGGGGAAGCTTAAGTGTTTTTTTTTTTGTTTGGCAAAAGGGAGGTCAGTGTTGGACTGTTACATAGTGTTAAGAAATTGACATTGGGTAAGACATGCACTGAGATATGGAGAAACATGCAAATATATTTATTGTAAGAGAAAGGCTACAATTTATGTTGAAAGTTTAGATGTCAATCTACATATCACTTTTGAAACTGTGTTGGCCAAGTAAAACCGTACTTACAATAAATGTCTTACGTTGTACCTGTATAGTGTAACAACCTGGGCATGTTACCATTATGCGTGTTTGTAAATAAATGAGTTTAGGCCCAGATTCTATTCTATTCTGTTCAGCTAAACCTACTAACTTTTAATGATAAAAAATTATTAAACACACACACACACACACACACACACTGTATTCATAATTTCTATTTCTCATCCTGGTTTGACCAGCAATAAGTTTTTTGACCTTGCAATACGTTTCAATTACGTTCAGTTACAACAACAAAGGGTCAAATCAACAATGATCATATCTTATATAGGAAACCTCTCAATTTAGTTAAGTACAGTACATATAATGTACATGGCACTGACATGTCCTTTTACTGGATCTGGGCATGTTTATGTTCTGTATAACAAAGTCCGGTTCCATGAGAAGTCTTACTCTGAAATCTCACAGGATGTGAGTCAAAATCAGTTAAATATTCAGCCATGATATGCACTTGTGCTTTGATTCTCATCAGTGGTGTAACACCCACCGGAAACCCTTGTAGCTTATGTAATGATGATTTTTGTGGTACAAAACAGAACGATTACTGAGCCTTGCGCTTGAATTCTGGATTAAGTAGAGTTGGGTACAATGTACTGGAAAGCCTTTTCAATTTTTCCCCATTGTAAAATGTCAAAGGTAATTTATGTTCATTAAAAAAAAACTAAATAATAAGGTACTGAATATTAAACACTTAATGTTAATGTTATTCTGCTTGAAAAGCATATAATCCTATTTTATTATCTTGTATTGTGGAAACGTACAGTATGATAGTTTTTATTTAGTTTTTTCTGAGTATTGTGGTATTGAAGAGAGGCTCTTGTCACTATAAAAGCCTTTATTCTCAAGTACTGTTCACTGTACATTGGAAAACCTTGTTCACTGTAGTTTGTATGTGTTTATTTCTGCCATCACCCTGGTTCTCAGCAAACACAGGTCTTGCTGTGATTATTAATTTGTGCTCGGCCCATCCATGGACCATGTTAATACTAAATGTTTGTAATTAATCTTTTCTGCAACTCAATATTCAAGACAATCAAAGTCTTTAGGTGCCATGATGTGAGTTCAAGTTCACAGCAGCAACTAACTATTAAAACCAAGGACAATTACTGACTCTAAATTTATTTTAGGCATAACAGAACCTACGGGCTCATTATACAACCAGCCTGGTTTCTGTTATACCAGAGGTGCATTCAGACCACTCATATGGAGGGTCTCATCACCATCCTGCATTTCCTGCTGTTTCTGAGCACACAACTACATGTTTTGGTAGAAATAAAACATCAGTGCCATGTTGCCAATTGCGTTACTCTGGAAAATGGATTTGGGTAGTGCATTAAATTGCCAACTACGTGATTTTTTTTCCCACAGTAAAATACAGAATAATTTGTTTAAGTTTTCTGCACTTAATTTTCTATTTCTCGAATTTTTTTAAACTAAATTATATATCTCACCAGATGCACATGGCTTATGCTCTACCCTTTGTCCCCAACTCATCACCCAGTGTGAACCAACATACAATTTAAAGAGATACTTACATCTGCAAACACTGGGGAGGTTGAACTTTGGCAGAAACATGTCTGGAAAAGGTACAATCCTTAGGACAATCTACAGATTGTCAAATCAGCTGCAGAAACTCTATAGTGGTTGAATTTATAAGTGTAAAAAGCTTGACAGACAGATTGTTGTGATCACCACTACTTTCTTTGCCATTTTTGTTTTCACTAACAACACACACACAGAGCACATCCTGCTCAACGAGACCTGGGAACTTGCCAAAACACTAGTTAAGTAAAGTAATGTTGCATTCAGTCCATGCACACCGGACCAAGGGAAATCTGATTCGGTCCAATGGTGAGATTGATCCAGAGCCGTAGTCTGCGCTCCTGCAGCTAACGCTGAAATTCTCCTCCAGGTTGTAGACCAGGGTCAAGGCTAGAATCACTTCCCCAAGCACTTGAATCTTCTGAATCCCCAAAGCAATGCCTCAGCCCTAATTGGCTTTTTGTGATTGGCTTGTTAGATAGCCGGGTCCTATCCTGAAATTCCCACTCAAGTGTGGGGGGCCCGTTCATTTTCACCGTGAGCCACTGAGCCATAACAAGATGTCCGGGTCTTCCTGGCAGGCCACTATGATCCTCCTGAGGGCAATCAGTAGAGACTCTCACCTCCTGTGTCTTAGAAAGGGACTCCCTCAGGTCCTGACTGGGGCCAGGGATCAAGGAGCATGTCACTATAACACTCTTAGTCTTAAATACAAGTTCATTCCTCACCTACAGTCCTCCAACTAATTAAACTCAATGCTCAGGAAGAAGCCTGCCTTCAGCAGTTCTATGAACCCCAGTGATAATCATGGCCACTGTAGAGCAACAGCACAGAGTGAAGAGAACATGTGTTTTTTAAGCTTCAGAATCCAAGTTTGGCCTTCAGCTTATTTAACAATACTTCTGTGGACAAATGGCTGAAATTGCTATTACTGATATTGACAGAACGGCATCTTACCTCTCTTAATATCCTGTTTAAAACATCTTCTTCTTATCGATTGTGTAATTGACTTTTAAAATGCAACATTAGGAGCATTTCACACGTTTCATTTCATTTACAGTAACAAGCAGAGTGACTTTTAATGGCACACAATTGATTTACCAAGATGGCATACAGATCTTTATAGATAATGTTAAAACTCGATCTAACTTTATCAAAGTAATAAATTCACCAGACATATTATTGGACTGCAGTTGTGAGGCTGAGGATTTGATGGTCGTTTGTATTGCAACACTAGTAATCTTGGAGCCTTTCTACTCTCAAGACAGTCTCTTTTATACAGCATAGTTACCATGGAAAAATGTTTACAGAAGACGTTTATAATTAACTCTCAATAACACAAATTGCCTTCGGTGCACAATAGTAATTTCCTTGCAGTCCAGACAGCCGACTAATGGTGGCTGCTCATTGTGCGTATTTCAAAATGGTGGTTTTTTTTCTTTCTTTTTTTTCTCAAAGTTTGGAATGAATTAATTCAACTACATCAGGGTAGTTACTGGCCCAAGAAGACATGGGTTTTCTGTTTATGCATCAAATGTTTTGGAAAATTGAGCTTGTTCATAACAATGGTAATTCACTTGTTTTGTCGCTTTTTTTTTTATGTTGGAAAATACTTTTGTCATCTGTGGAATTTGCCTCAAATTGCGCCAGACAAGAGGGATGACTAACCACAAGTGATTTGTGGCGAGACCGAGGTCAATTAAGTTCAAAAGGCCGGGCTGCTGCTGCATTTCAATTTCTAATTTGTGGATTTGAGATGATTCATGTGCATTAAATGGAATGAACTCTGAATTCAGAGGGAAAGGGGAAACAGATGCTGTCAAAATCATGTCCCCTGTTCTTTAAAATGCATGCATAACACATGCAGATGGACATTCTGCATACTGTAGGACGATAGTTATAGAGTTGAAGATTTTGTAGCTTCCGAGGCAGACTTTTTTCTCTATATATTACGATTCCCTCCTCGCTTTACACTCCAGCTGTATGTTTTAGGAGGGACTGTTGATCATTAGCACTTCCCCCTGATCGTGTAGTCTGGCATCAGTCCCTGCTCTGTCATTGGCACGCTCTCCCATCTCGTGTTTTTAAATTGTAGGAGGCAAAGAATGGAGCTGTGTGGGGCTTGTTTGTTAACGACACAACACCCTCATGAGTTTGTGCTGGCAACACGCCTAGCCACCAGAACTGTGGCTCACTACACTAGAAAACTGGAAGTGAACCCACTCTCGTTCTTAAATGTGCATATTTATTTAGTCATTTACCCAGCAGTCATTAGGGCTATGTGTGCAGCTTTTTTTTTTTTTTACTGTGATCTACGCAGACTAATTATATCAAACTTGCTCTTTGGGTTTTAATTTGTTTACAATAGATGATATAAATGAGGCTTCACAGATGATTGAAGTGTGGCGCTGAAAATGCAGCTGCACTGGGTTTACGGCTCGACCAGGGTGTTCCATATCAACTCATTTATCTTCCTTTGATTGGACTTAAAGGAGACCTATTATGCTAATTTCCAGCTCTATATTTTATTCTGGGACCGCACTCGAGTAGATTTGCATGATTAGCTGTTCAAATAACTCCCTTTTTTGAGTTATACTGGCTCTTAATGCAGCTCCTCAGTTCAGCCTTTGTCTGAAACAAGCTGATTTAGCTCCTGTCTCTTTAAGGCCCTTCTAGCGAGGAGCTCAGTCTGTTCTGATTGGCCAGCTTCCTGAAGTTTCATCATAGGAGTCAGGTACCAGAGTCATGCGAAGTTGAAAAACCAACATTTACTCCTTTTGCTGCTGATTTTTTTACCGAATTAGCAGAACTTAATTAGCCGCGCTATTCTACAGTTAAAAACAGGTCAAGACAGCAAGATTTGGAGATATTTGGAATGGTTCATTGAGCGGATCAGTTGTCAGACAATGACAAACAATCATAAGGGGGTGTCATAGGAACCAACACACAAGGGACAACATAGGGTAAGAAAAAAACTTGTAGGATTATATTATATAAACAACTGAAAGAGAAACCAAACTAGCTCTTGAGATAGTCCAATAAAAGTACTGCAATGGAAATATATTTTTAAAAAAAAAACAACGAACAAACCCAAAACAATGGAATAACACCATAATGTTGCAGCAGTGGAGCATGCTGTGCCTGCAGCAGATGACCATTGTTGTGCAAGACCAAGCTCAAAGTTCAGTTCACACAGATTAAATTGAACTAAATTATGTTCATTTCTTTCATTTTGTTTGACCTGTGTGGAGGATCTTGTGTTGGGCTGTTGGGCTTAATCTCTGTTATTGATTTCTTGTGATGATCATTGACCCACCTTCCCAAGGCCGGTCTGATGCTTCTACTCGATGTATCGTTTCAAACTCCTGGGCAATTTGGCTGACGTTTAATTTGCATAAAAATGCAACACCTTTTCTGTTGGAATCTCTGTTGATTTGTTCTTTCTTCATGGCTTCAGCCTGTACCGGTCACTGCATCCGTTCACTGTTCAGCAAAAACTGGAGACTGGATACTGCAGATGACCATATTAAAGGGAAAATAGAAAACTTGAAATTTAGCATTCACAGCAGTCTGAAGCTAGAGCCTTTTGATAAAAGGGATCACTTTTGCAAACATTTAATTCATCTTTTTGTACTTTAGAGACCTTTGATGTGAATGTCCAACATTGTAATGCCCATGCACACACAATATGCAAATGGTAAAAATGAACACTAGAGCTGCAATGATTAATCAATTAGTTCCCAACTATTACATTAATCAAACCTATTGGATAATCAAGCCCTTTTTTAGAAGAAAATGTCCAAATTGTCTGGTTCCAGCCATTCAAACTTGATTAAAATAATCCACTATCAAAATAGTTGTAAGTCTCAGCGTTTATGAACATTCACATCAATGTGCAAGTCCCAGGAAAAAGAACGAGGAGAGTAATCTCGAACCATTTCTCCACCAGATTTCACGTTTGCTGTTGACTCCTTTTTGCCTTGAATAAAACGTTCCCATTTCTACTTCCAATTGACCTAAAATGGACGTAATACATTTTCACATACTGTCTCTTCCTCCGTTTTCACAGCACTCAGACATAAAAGATGCACATATTTCAGCTAGCTGTTGCTGGGCACTTTTGGCAAGTCTATTATAAACTCGGTTCAATATTTCACATCCAAGGGGCATCAGATGGACACCAGACAACTGTGTGGAGTTCATATTGCTCGCCTGTGGTTAAATAATCCATTGATGCTCTTAAAGTGGTCACAGACTTCTGTAACAGAGTTATAAAGTTTTAATACTAAGCACAATGATAGTGTATTACTCTGATGGGATGCTGGAATTATACATTAATTATTAGGCATGTTCTGAAACTATTTCCAGCCGGGTGTGAGGCTTTCAGGGACAAAGATTCTGCCTACATAACATCCGGAATAAGTAGTGGACAGTTTTATCATGCATATTTTGATGCATTGACAAATCAAGATGTTCTTTGTATTGTTTAGCTATATATATATATATATATATATATATATATATATATATATATATATATATATATATATATATATATATAGTGTGTGTGTGTTTTCATTTAAAGATGGATCAAACCAAAGACAAAATGCATCAAATTATCAAGATTCTGCCAAGGGTATTCATGTTTGTACAAGGTTTAACAGTGTGGGTGGAAAACAGTTGTAGGTTGTCAGAAACCTTTGATGATGATTAAATACAATGAAGGGCCTTAATTATGTGATTGCCAGCTTGGAAACCATTTCACTGAAAATAGACAAGAGCTCGGCGGGGAGGGAGAAAACTCCCACACCCTTCACAGAGAGAATGACAGGTACTTTCCACCGGGTTTTTGAATGGTGCCGTTTCTGCGTTCCGCGTCTCCGTGCACTTGAATGATAGTTTGATCCATTGATTTACAAACAAAAGCATATATAAATATATATATATTCACGTACATGCAGGGATCTAAACTGAAAGAGGTGCTATGGATTAATCTTAGGCATCATGTAAATAAGGCTCCATTACACTACAGTTTGAATTTCAAGTGTGAGCTCATTGTCACTATTGTTATTTCAAAGCTATATTCTAACCCAGTTACTAAGGTAAGCTGATTTTGGTCATAATGGAAGCTGGTAAGATGTGTATATTTCTCCCTGATAAACTGCACACGGTAACTTCAACAATCTTTTATCCTTCCACTTTTTTATCTGTCCGCTATTGCACAGCAGAGTTTAATGTCAACAAAAACATTGCAGCAGCAATTCCTTGTTTTACTATTGGGATTATAAAAGCAATATAATGAAGCTCCACTTGTGCCTTTTTTCATACTTTTCTGCTGAATTACACTATTCTACTGTATTCTACCCTCTTTCTGATTCTTGACCCACATAAACAAAATTAGCTAACATTAACAGTACTACCTACAAAATTACAATTTTCATAAAAAAATAAATAATAATAAAAAAAAAACATTATTTTTATTTTGTTTAGTTTCCCTTAGGATTTTTTTATTCATGTTCTTAGAGCCGTGTGTCATAATTTACAGGAGCTTTTTACATTAAGGACTACTGGAGGCGGTTATAGTTGCAATAAATGTAAAAATAATAGTAATAATAATACCTTTAATGTATAATGTATATAGATTTTTCAATAATTTCAGTTTAAAACATCCAAAAAACTAATTAAAGGAAATTAGGGAATTCGGTTGTCATAGCAGCAGTCTGGTACATTTAAATACAATAAAAACACAATGGTATAAAACACTAAGATACACAAGATGAGTAGAAGTGCAGCAGCAAGATGACGGTAATAATACTGATGGTTGTAGTCTAATTACAGCAATATATAATGGTATAATAACAGTATACTAATAGCTGTATATAAAAAGAGCAGTGCAGGTTTCACAGCCAGTTGTAGTATGATGGTGTAATATAATACATATAATAATACAGTAATAGTAATAATAGCAGTATTCTAATAACAGTATTCTAATTCGCAGTGCAGTTGTATAATAATAATAATATTACTGACCTAACTCACAGAACCACTGACTTATATTCTGGAATGAGTATGCTAAACAACTAGCCCCATCCTGTCCTGTCCTGTAACACCACTTCTCCCTCAAGAGGCGATAATGAGTCACATATCATCCAGCCTGCCCTCAGACCTACATGTGGAAGAAGAATATGCGCTGCCCTGAGGGCTTTTCAATCATCTTGAAAGCACTGCCCCGGTTAGCCAGTGAAAGGCATAGTAAACACAAACGATGGCTGAAGCTCCTGGCAAGTGACCTCTATCACCGCCTCAACCACCCGGCTCGCTCCCGGCAAGAAACGTTTTAGCTTCAAAGAAAAGAAGTGATATGAAAACAAATCAGGAGTTAATATTGGTGTGGGTTTCCACTGCTGGAGACATCTCCCGGCGAGTAGAGAGCTGGGGTTCGATGCTGAACTCGTAACACACAGCCAAAGTTTGCTGTTTAATGAAGTGATATTTAGTGAAAACAACATCAACACAAACTGCATCTAAACACATCCAAGATGGCGTAAATGCATGGTTTTACTGTGGCTGTTTTATGGCTACAATTTTGTAATTATTATAATGCTACAGAAAAAAACACAACACAGGTTGTAGGTTTAGTTTTATTAAGAATAAAAATGAAATGCATGCTTACTGATGAACTATGTCTTGAAATGGGCTCATCCTAATCCAGAACAGGATTACTATTGTTTCGAGAGCAGCGACAGTCATGTTTAAAGCAGCATAGTCACTGCATTAACTCAACATCACAAACACAAAGCAGATGAAAACTTCAGTGTGAGAGCTTGCTGAACAGGTGGCTTGGCTTTATTGGCTTTACTGGCTTTATTTATTGGCTTTTCCCTGGCGAAGGTTTTACCGCTCCAAAAAGTAACAAGCGTGGTTGTTTTTAACTTGAGTAACACATCTATCGCTTCACCTGGTTCTGTGTGTGTGTGTGTGTGTGTGTGTGTGTGTGTGTGTGTGTCTGTCTGTGTGTGTCTGTGTGTGTGTGTGTGTCTGTCTGTGGAGGAGCAAAACCCCTCTTTTGGTCAAAAGAGGCTGATTATAACACCCAATGTGAAATTCCAGCAGTGGTGTTCATCATTTAGCAGCAGGGCTGTGCTGCTGCTGAAAGCATAAAAGGCAAACATTGATTTTTTTTATTTTATTTTTTATTTATTTTATTTATTTTTTTGGGTTATGTGCCCTTAAAAAGAGTCTAAAACCGTACACTCCTGCGTTACGATGACACACATCTCAAAACAAAGCAGTGAACAGTTTATTTCCATGCAGGTGATGCACGAAGATTAAATTATAACCTCTTAGGCCAATAATTTTCAGGACTGCTCGTCTCCCGACAGGCCGCATTTTCTCACTAACAACCCTAACGCAGGTTAGTACCTGATGAGATAATGGCTAGAAAAAATGCTTGTGGGGCCATTTTTCTGTAGAAACAAATATGCCATTTATATGTTCACGCAGAGTTGACTTAATATGGAGCTCCCTATTGATTCTATTCCCCTACAGCTCTTCCACACTCTAATCAGACTAACAAAACAACGGGACAGGTGCTCCTTGAAGATACTGGCAGCGCCATTAAGTATTTAACAACAATGGCGCACCGCAGAGGATGTATTCCTATTCTAGGGTAACCTACTTATCACCACAGTATGAATGCAAATGCTGATGTTTATTACAGTGTGCCTGCATGTTTAAAACATTAGTTGAAATTCACACGTCTGTTCCCAGCACATATGCCTCTGTTGGGGTGGGGCCTGGCGAGGGAGGGGTAGAAACACACAAAAAATAAAATAAAATATCACATTTAAATCGAATTGAATGATGTGTTCTGCATGCCTGTGTGTATCTGTGGTATTTCATGTGGTAATTGTAAGTCTTATGGTTTTCTTCTCATGTGTCTGCTCCAGCAGGCTGTGCAATACAAACACCGCAGTACACATATTTGTGCATGTTTATTTCATGGAGAAGCGGCTTCAGATCCAGAGATCATTCCATCCCTGTGCACCGAGGAAGATGAAAGTTGTCTTTAACCGAGAGGAGCCGGCGTGTGCGTACCCGTCGCGTTGTTCAAATGTGTAACCTTGCTCTCCGCGGTCCCCGCGGCGGCCTGAGCCCTCCTCGCGTGGAACCAGATGTATTACCCTCTTCTGTTGGCCCGCAGTGCCTCAGGGTAAGGCTGCATTCAGGCAAAAATACAGCAATACAACACAGGGGCGGCTTTGGTTGACAGGGTACGTGTTGTTGGAGGTACCAGTGAGACAACTGAAATCCAGGACGTCCAGATTAATGCATGTAAGGACTTATCAGACACCAAAATGCCACATATGGTGGTTTGTAAGACAGGATTTCACAACTGGAAACTTTTTTTTAATCTTCTGTCAGGATGATCACGGGGGAAGGGGTCAAGCGTGGTTCACGTAACAAAGTTAACCATTCGCCAATGTAGTATGACATCAGGTTGTGTATCTGGTTCAACTTCTTGCTTTTTTTTTTTCCTTTTTTGCTCCCGCAGCAACTCCTGCCCCCATTCAAATGACTGAGGAGGGCTGCTACTTTTCACACGTTGCCGGATTTGGTCCGAGCGAGGACCTAAGAGTTTGATCTGGCCCAGTTGACTGTCAATGACGCAGTTTAGCTTTTCTGTCTCCCCCCCCCCTCAGCCTGAGGAGGAAGCATAATTGAGAAATCAGCAGGCCCCTTCCTCCTCCTCCTCCTCCTCAAAGTCATTTGCTTACATACTGTGTTCCCACACCAATCATCAGCTTAGCGGCTTAGCTGTATTTGTACTTGAAGATTGTATGGTCGTTGCCGTCAGCCGTCTTATCCTGGCAGCGAGTGTGAAGGAAAGGAGAAACTTTCGCTTTTGACGTGCATATAACATTGATCCAATTTTTTTTTGTCACGAAATTCAGTGATTTAGAATCACTTCGCGGCAGAGAAAACATCTGTAAACAAATGACCTCGAAAACAGACAGCCACAAAGTCAGAATAGTTCAAAAGGAGACGCGCTGAATGAAAATGATGTCTCCCGAATACACAGCTCCTGAAAGCTTAATCGGCGAAATAAAAAACAGAACATGTGCTTATTTCGGTTTTCCCATTCAGTCATCTGTGATCAGAGAACGATGTATTAAGGAGGGATAAAGCGCTGTTAATCATCTGTCAGAGAGCAGACCTCTTCACCTGCCCTAAGACACTGCTGAAATACATAATGCGATGATAAATAGATGGTAAACATTATTAACAGGCTATTGAGTGGACATTTAAAGCACTGGACAAGTAAGTACACGGCGCCATTGGCAAGCTTTATCAACCTTTTCAGATACTGTATTAGCACAGCTGTCCTCTCGAAAAGGTCACAAAGCCGAAAGAAAGAAAACCGAAATGTTTGAACGGTTCTTAACTTTGATGCAAAGGTGTGCTATTACATCACCGAGAAGCCGTTTTTGGCTTTTTTTCCCCCCTCCCCTGCTGTATTACCAGGCAACCATCAAATTCAAGTTGCTCTGATGAAAACGCTGAGGTGTGGGATATTCCAGAGATTCCTGTGTCATCAGTTTTGGGGGTTAAGGTGTGGAGTCAAGCCCTTGGAGATGTGATCGTTGTCCTCTCTTTTTTTTTTTTTTTTTTTTAAAGGCGAGCAAATTGTCTTCTGAAGAGGCAAGGCCTCGCCTGGCTGCGCCTGGGTCGGAATAAATTCCCAAATTGTTGTACATTATTGCTTAAGCAATCTTCTAGACAAAAAATACCTCCTACCAAGATAATACACCTTATACACCAACTTCTGAAACACAAAAGTGCATAAAACGCACCACTGAAGCATCACAAAGTGCATATTTTCCTTACATGTAAACCACACTGACATATGAAACAAAGAAAATCCTTTCCTTTAAGTTGCAAATACTGAATTCACTTCACTTAAATACCTTTGACAGTGTGAATGATATTCCTTTAACTACCATCCGACTGACTTCCAGCTGAAACATGACTCCCTCGTCAAGATTTCATATGCTGATATTAGAGGAACCTATGTGAATTAATAATAGAGACATAATATCAGAGCAGCTTATGCTAAGAGAGATGACTAATTAAAATTGGCAATGGGAATTAATGTTTCACGTCAGCAGCTGATGAATAAGTATCAAAGACTGACATGTCTAATTGTATCTATAAATCTTACCTATTATGCAAATTCGCATCGGTGCAGCACTTTCAGATATTGCCAATGTGAAGTAAAGTCGAGCTCAACCATCCTCCCTGTTCTATTTTCTCAAAGGTTTGACAGTTTTTACCTTTGTGTGACTACTTCTACCTTTTGATACGTGGAACGGGAAGCTATTATTAACACAGCTTCAAGGGAGAGAATGTGAACATCAGTCATAAACGTTTAAACGAACACTTCTGTTCCTTCGGTCTCTAAACTTACCTTAATTCACTAAATTAAATTCAAACTAACAATGATCTGTGTATGATTCATCTGCCTTTGTGGGGTAGATATGTAATCTAAAGAGCTAGAAGCAATTGGGCAGAAAATCACCTGATCTGACAATATTTCTTGACGTAACTTTTTTTTTTTTTTTTCCCAGATCCAGTTATTTTAAGTGTGCGGTTTCGACCAATCAGGGGCCACCAGGAAAAACCTAACATATTACACCCATACCCCCACCGGGCGAGGCAAAGATTGACATCCTTTTTTTTTTTTAAATTAGTCATTGCATGTTTCTGTAATTACTAATTAATAATAATTTATGCACCCAACACATATGATTATGCTTTTATATATGTCACAGACTATAAATAATGGTTACCTTAAAGTTAAGAATAAATGTATGATTTGTCTTATGTCCCTCAAAACCAGTCCCTTGAAACAAATGAATGGCTGTAACCCTAATTGTTTGACGCGTGTAAATGTTTTTCCTCTACAATGAGGGGACCTAATTTCCAGCAGAATTAACAGCGAAAAACAATGACAGATCTGACACGGTGCTGCTTTGAAAAGGAACCAGATGCTTCATGCAGGACACTTGGCTGCAGGACAACCGGTGTCACGGAGCTATCAAAACACAGGTGCGATGATCACAGAACAGGCTTGTGATCTCCTCTTTTTTTTCTGAAAAACACACAAATGTTGGTTGGAATGTTTCTAATTTGAATGCATGTGTTACTTTGATAGCACATACACACCAGTGAGTATGCACATTAAGTAACGTGGGCACTTAAGTCTATCATTTAAATGTGCCACATTTGGCCAATGCAGCCTGATTTTAATCTACAGTCCCTAGCAGGTTGCTAGCATATAAGAAAACATTAAAATGAAACACAAAGTACAGTATATAAGCAAAGGCAAATAGTAAAACTATGAAATAATTAGCATCCAACCGGCAGCCATGAGCATATGCTCTAAGTGCATATTAAGGCAAAAATAAAGCAACAATCTCACATTCACAGCATGGAGAAAATCATGTGGCATGACAGCAAACAAACAAACGTGTCCATGGAGGCTACACCTCAATGTGACAGGAACCTATTAAGACATAAATACATGTTTACATCACTCTCAATATGGCAACACACCACGATAAAGACAAATGTCACAACTGCTTTTCCAGATCATAAGAGCAAAGTTGTTTCTCCGCAATATTTGAGTTATTTAAAGGACAAATATAGCTATAATGTTAGCTTACAATCAGTCTGCCAGTGCAGCATTTGAACTGAATACATTTTTAAGCCAGTAAGCCACCATTAGTATCTCAATATCACAACTTACCTGAATCAATGCACCACTTAACACTTGCTAGTGGTATGCTAACAGTACATCAAATTGTGCTGTCTAAGGCAAGTTTACTACATTTTGTCAACTGAACAAAATGTAGTTGTCAACTGATTTGTATCTACACTAAATTATGCTAACCATTTTCCATTAGGCTTTGACTGCTAACGTTACAGTCTAATATTATGGTTAAAACAGGCTAGGAATTGCTAGCATGATGCTAACAATGTATTTACTAAAGTAAATGAATAGCTGACTCTTGAGGGTGTGTTACTACAACTAACCACCCGATAAGCCACTCACTTTCATTACTGAAAAAGAAAGAAAGCAAAAGAAACTTGTCATTGTATAAAAAAACAATGAACCAATGAGAAATGAAAATGAAAATTCTGTGCCATGGCAAGGCCTCCTGACCACTGTGGCAGCAGCTGTCAATCACAGCATAGACACACCCAAAAGCATACCATGCTTTATCTCCAATTTATGTTCACTGAGACTGTAATTCGCAATAAATGAACAATATGCTATATTGAAGACCACTTTAAACTATCGATTGATACCATAAAGTCATTATGGAAGTGTTTACACAGGATTCAAGTGACAAGTAGGGGCATCATAGACTTCTATACCACGATATTGCTGTTTTGAGCCAGTAGTCGCCCCCTAAAGTCCATTGAATAGAATGCAGCTTATAGCCACTTCCTCTCAGGCTTCATATTGTAGCTGCTTGGTATTTTACAATTTGAACGACAGAAAGGGCCAGTGCCCTTAATGGACCACACACCCCTGTCTGCCTCACCATAATCATCATACTAAGCTAAATTATTCATGCTAATTTAGTAGATGCTCAAGCTCATTATTGCAATCATTGCAGAGTATCTCTGTCAACACTGTTGATGGAGAGTTTCCTCACATAACACACAGGCAGTATATCTAATTTGGACCAAGGATAAATAGTTTGTGTCCACAAGAGGTTTCTATCCAATAAAAATGAAGGACTGCACAGTGTACCGTGAAGATGACCCAGAATAAATATATCTAATTTATTTGTATTTCGCTAAGATTCATTTATTTGCTTTCCTTAAAATTTAAATATACTATTAAGTGAGTTATTGAGACTCACAAATTCTTTTGGAAATGCCCTTGTCATTTTATTTGATAAATAAACTAAAACTCACCATCTCACTGGAAGTTTGTTTTCACAAAGGCGTTGATGAAGCGTTGAGCATAGGAGGCGCTTCTTTTATCCTCCTAGCCCCCAGTAGGATTGTTCAACGTTGCTGTAGTTCACTGAGAACACTCACTTAAATGTTCCTTCTCGATCCAAACGACAAAGAGCAAACTGTTAAACCTCTATTTTCCTTCATGTGCCGAACAATTTAATTCAGACATTCAATGACAAGTGCATCTTCGTCTACCTAAACAAGTGAAAGTATTTTCAGGCGAAGGTCAATCTCATAACGAATATCTGATCACAGCGTTTCTTATCTGCTTTCTGAGTCAACATTCAGTCTGACAGCGAAACCTTCAGTGGATAATGTTCAGCTTCCAAAATGAACAGAAAGGTGCCACACTTCAACCCACACAGCAATGATACAACAAACATCAGTAACGCAGGTAACTTGGCAACTCATAAGAGGAAAAAAAAAACACTGAATTTATATGTTGGAAAAAAGTCATCAGTGGCGATCAGTCCTCCCTACTCACTCTTAGGTAAACTGCCTCCAATAATACGTTACGTTAAATCTTAACAAATGTATGTAATTATCGTCCTCTCTGGGTCTCTGTAAATCTGTAAATCTCTTGCTTTGGTTCTCTCATGTATGCAGGTAAATGTCTGAGGACAGGGAACTGCTGATGGAGCACTGACTGTAATCCGCAGGCGTTAACACACTAATCTTTCCATCTGACAGGTTTGAAACATGGCACTAGTGTTTCCTGAAGTTAAAACACAGTAGCTTAAGGGACCGAACAACCACGACGGTTGTACATAAAAAAAAGGGAACAGTAGAGGTGCTTTGCTTTACAGATTCATGGAGCGGATGATATAGCCTAAGGGTTCGGTGTATGACTGTAAAGCTTTAGCTTGATTTTATCCACTTGTCAGTCTGAGCTCTTTTATGCTGTTGTACGATGGGAAACATGAATGTAAAAACTGTTACAACAGCTTTACTCTTAGTTATATATGAACAATAAATTTGACTGCTGCACAGGTGAATGGTTTCATTGTACATTGTGTTACCATTGTATAATATAATCCTCCCCTTGCAATCTGTGTTTACACTGGAATACCTTGGTGTGCCTCTAAACCAGGGGTCTCCAACCCTGGTCCTGGAGATCTACTGTGGTGCAGGTTTTTGTTCCAACCAAGCAGGAACACACCTGAATCTACTAATCAACCATTAGAACCCTTGCTATGGAGCTTCATTAGTAGAATCAGGTGTATTCCTGCTTGGTTGGAACAAAAACCTGCACCCACAGTAGATCTCCAGGACCAGGTTTGGAGACCCCTGCTCTAAACGGTTAACTTTCCAGTAATGTGAAGGCAACCTGTGGTGAACCGGATTTTGACTTAGAAGGTATCAACTGGCAACCATGGCTACAACTAGTGCAGGTGATATGAAATAATTAATAATCTAAATAAATACAGTTTGTGAGTAATTAATCTAATTGCATTTTAATCATATCTATTTTTTGTTGTTGTTTGTAAAGGCCCACAAATGTAGATTTCAAATTCAAGGACATTATCTTATTAGGGCAGATGACCATCCAAACCAATGCAGCAACCATCAGCTCACGGTAACATTACTGGCATTTACTGTAGCTACGGCAGCTATTCCAACATCTGCTTTATACGACATGTCTGTATTCAGACATGCTGGTTTTCCGACACTTTTTCGTATCCCTATTCCAACAGATGAAGATAAACTCAATTGTAAGCAAATTCTTTTTTGCTGTTGTTTTAAACCTAAGCTGCATTTGTCTTCATTGACCTATCTGAATTTTTTTAAAACTTGAACTTGCTGTTCAAAGGTCCTAGCAGTGTTTGGCACAAATCTATATTGTTGTCATGCTCCAACTTCCAGCAGGTAACTTTTGTTTGGCAAAGCGATGTACGTGTGAGGTGACGTACGGGTCATTCAATGGGTCGTGTTTAATGTGTTTAAAGCGGTGAACAACTGGGTAAAATAAAAGCGCATTGAATTGCCTCTTTGGCTGAAGTGTGCTATAAAAAGTTTTCTGCGCTAATTACCTCCGCAAAGGAGGTTATGTTTTAGCTAGTGTCCATCTGTCTGTCTGTCTTCTTGGTAGCAAAATACCTCAAAACGTTTGAGCTGGATTTTCATTAAATTTCAATTAAATTTTGGTAATGATCCAGAAGAAGGTTTTGAGATTACTTTGAATCTTTTGTCTGGTAACATTGCGGTAAATGGACCTTCAAACGTGGTCCGGGGCCACCTGCTGGTGATATCTTGCTCCTGCATAGCTTGTTTTCTCTATGCAGGAGAGTCTCTTAGTGTCACTCCACCAGAGACACTAAGAGAGGACTTTGACTTCATCTAGAACAATAATGGTAGGTAGTGGGTCTGAGTGCTTTTCTAGCTTTTATAATGTACTAATTTGTGGTGTAATTAATTAATCTAATTAACACCATAAACCAACAGCCCTAGTTACAAAGGTTAGAAATGAGGCTAAACATAAGTATTTTTCCCCTTTCTTTTCTTTTCCTTCTTTCTTTCTTTCTATCAATGCCGCAAGGTGTTTTTTTCCTTTTTGTCTGTACCTTAAGCACCACTTCATGACGAGTGAAAACTGCCGGGGTGGGAACTTTACCAAATGAAGGGAATGAGGGAAGAACTAAAGACTCAGTTCACTGTCTCAGGGCACACATTTGCATGATGAAGCTTCCATTCAGGTTATCATTTAATTAGATTAATATGCACAAACAATATGTTCACAAACTGAACCAGTGACTTCATGATGGAACAGTAACATGGTTGTCACAGCACTACATCAGCCACTCATTCATTCATTTCGCAATTGTGTGCATGTTGTTCTACACTGGATTAACACATTGGGGGAGTTGCATGTGCTGTGCCTGCAAGTCGTCAGTTGCCATGGAGAAGCCACATCAACGAGGAGCAGCATTGCTTTAAAATCTATGAGGAGGTTATATCTCACATAAGCTCAGATACAGTCACAAAGACCTGCAAAGCCCACAGTTTGTGGTTTGTCTGATGTTTTACTTTGTCTTTGTTCTCCAATGTTAAATAAAAGAAAAACATAAGGGTCAATGAGGGTTATTAATATTATATATATATATATATATATATATATATATATATATATATATATATACGTTATCTTTTTCATTTTCAATTATCGCTCATATTGTTCGACAATGTCGTCATGTCTTTCAGAGTATGCAACTTTTTCTGACGCCACATGTTTCTTAATTAACCTGGGAGGATGCTGAAAAAATGTCTAATCCAGCTGTGAATCATCATGTCTGCAGCAGTGTTTTTGAGATTAGGATGCACTGCGAAGCAGCATCTGTTCTCTGGCCTCTTTTTCCTCTGGACTCAATGGGGACAACACAACAAACATGTCCATTTCCCCAAAAAAATGTTAAGAAGCACTCCTGATGTGCAAGCTCGTCATTTAAAGCTGCAGGGGAAAAAAAGCAAGTCATATCCCTGATATATGGAACTTACCTGTTTTTCATTTGCAAAATCCAAAGTGTGGAACCGTTTGAACACACGTCATGTCCCACCGGTTTACTTTACATCCATATTTTCTGTGCATTAACCATAAATTTCATGAGTCTTTGATACTTGAATTAAAATAAAGTTCATTCTATAGGGGTGGTACAAAAAAAAAAGTCTCCCTGCACCAATTGAGCTACTGAATAATCTGTATTTGGGTCTCCTGCAACAGTTTATTTACAAAATTCAGTTGAGCATTCCTCAACCCAAGAAGCACTTTCTGCTGCAAATCCCAACACTTTTCTTTAGAGTAGCCGATCTGTATTCAGCTTTCCACACTTCTATTAACCGTGGACCGAGCCTGAACCCTGTGGAGTAACTCAGAAGAATATTAAATAACCCGCAAATTATCCTAAACTCGATTAGAAACAAAACAACACAATGCAGCCAGCGAACATAATCATAATTCTCCAGTCATTCAACCATTCACTGAAAAAAAAAGCAAAAAAAAAAAAAAAATAGTTCGACATAAAAGAATATATAGCAGAAATTCATGTTTGCCATGTATTATTTACTCCCGGTTCACCTTGGCAGCTTGCTGTACGAGATTAAAAGAATAATTTCAAAGCTGTAAATAATCCGTGCAGGCACATATCACATCCTCTGAAGGGCAGTGAATTATTTATTGTAATCTGGCAATGCAAGGTTGTTTATCACATATTAATGTGATACATCAGGGGAGTAATTCTCCTCTGGCACACCACAAGCACTTTCACTCACTCGACGTCAGGGTACATACTCTATCTATGAGGATTCATGAGGCTGTAATCTGAGTGGGAGCTAATCTACACCTGCAGCACCCTGTCAGGGACCGATGTTGATTATTTGCGGACTCGTGTGACTACGTAAAGATAAATTGCTCAGGTGGCGATATCCCCCATACGCGCTCTCAAGCTAAATTAAAATTAAAATAATGTTCCCTTTGTGCGTCGTTCTTGTTTTTTCGTTCGCGACCAGGGAGCATCGCTTATGCCGAAAAACAAAGACGAGCAGGACGCCGCAGCGTTAAGCTACTCCTGATTTGGGAATTCCAATCGGAGTGTGACTCTATGAAGCGATCCTACTCATGTATGAAAGCCTCGGAATGATGTTGGCTCTAAGTGGCTGTGCACATATATATATTGGAGCTGCTTAGATGGGCTGTTACACACTGTATACAAACCGACACATCATTAACTTTTCCTCTATTCTGTTTACTCTGCAGTAAGTCTGGAACTGTTTGCAGAATTGTCTCTTACACC
Organism: Lepturacanthus savala; assembly: GCA_030544235.1. Taxonomy (NCBI): domain Eukaryota; kingdom Metazoa; phylum Chordata; class Actinopteri; order Scombriformes; family Trichiuridae; genus Lepturacanthus; species Lepturacanthus savala. The sequence goes on from CM060464.1 coordinate 8,067,718, forward strand.
AGAATGAAGCAATATGACTAAGCGCCAAGCTGCATAGTGTTAGCTTAATGCAAGCACAATAAACATAAGTGTTTCCGAAACCTTAAAGAACAGTTAGAAAATTCCCCCAGATGGCTACATTAATTTGAATTAATTTGAATAAATCCTCACTGCATGTATTTGGAATCCGTCTGAGGTGGCCCGTCCAACCGTCGTGCCGTGTGCTTCAGTAATACTCCAGAAGAATGTGGGCACTAGTAGCTGCAACAAACTTCATTTTTCCAGGGGCTGGTCCTCAGTCTGTGGGCAGACAATATGTCACCAGTTGCACTAGAGACATGGCTATGAGTTGGAGAATGAGAGATTGCCTGTAGGCTCATTAGGAACAACAGCTGGTTGGGTAATGAAGAGGAAACAGCGTGTCAAGAGGTTCCCTAAACTTCCCAAGAGATGCATTTCCAGAGTATGCGATTGAAGAGAAAGATTAATGTTGATGCATCATCACTTTACCGCACTTAAATGACAGAGTAGAGAGCACAGCTTTGTTGAGACAATATAGCTGCGGTTCACACAATGTTTGAGTAAATATCGCCGTTATTGCCGCAGCGGTTTGGATGTATGCGCGTCCCACGTTGAAGCGGATCCAGTGTTTTTTTTTTTTTTGGTATTCACTTTCCTGCTGAAAGCGAGAAAAGACGCTGCTCTGAAATCTGTGATGTAAATACAATAGATTCATTGGCCGGCTGCCAGTTAGCTTAACTAAGCATGAAGGCTGGAAACGAGGGAAAACAATTAACAAAGTCTGCCTGACAACACCTCTAATAGGTTCTCTGCAGACATGTATTTAGAAGTATAAAGATGCCCTGCTTGGCACTGTCTCAGGTTTTATTTCTGCAAAAAATTATCATTAGATCTTTAAAATAATTAAAATGGCACTATCATTTCTTTCCTCATTAAAATTTCCAGAATAAAAGACCATGGATACAAGATATAGTCCTTATGTTTTAGTATATATTACATGTGGTTGTGATATGATACAAGAACAATATAGTGGTTCAAGAGCTTTATTCTCTTTTTCTAGGGATGGAGCTCATTTATTTTATTAAAATTTCATACCATCATTAAGGATTCTTAATAATCCAAGTCTTCATTGATACAACAATTCATACCTTGTACCTTGATGTTTAAGAAATGATTTAATTTCAATCCCAACAACTTTAATTTCATAAATTTTCTCACCAAAACCTGATAACAATGCTTACTTTGACTAATCCTTATTTTACTTACCTTGTTCACATCATAATGTCTTTTTATAGCAGATTATTGAACAAACTTCCTGTCGATTTCAACACGGATTCACACATTGAATCACTACTTCCAGGGTTTGAGTTTTCACTTAAGTGAAGTGCAGCAAAACTTTTGACCTCCTTGCACATTCAGCATCCTGGCGGGTGACTCTCGACTCCAGATATAACGTTACGTTATGGGATCAACTAGACCTGATAACAGTAAAGTTAACGATAAGCTCAAACCTTATTGATTGTGAGTTTTTTTTTTTTTAAACCGTGGAACAGAATCCTTAACAGATAAGATGGAGGCTTCTACTCTCTACTCTCCTCTGATCTCCTTTCCTCATAAAAAAAAGGAAAAAAAGGGCTGCAGTGCTGCTGTGTGTGGTGTGTGTGCATCTGCAGCACACACACACTGTAAAATTACCGACACTCCAGGATGCAGGAGAACACTGGAAGTGCAAAATATATTTACATAACATCTGTCATGCTAATTATATGGCGCAATATTTTAATATCAAAGCGATTGATTATTTGTGTTGCAAACTGATTTTACAAACTAAATCTTGACAAGAAAGCTTATAAACACATTTCCCAAATTACTGAATTATTTAACGCATATCATGTACAGTGTGTGTGTGTGTGTGTGTATATATATATATATATATATATATATATATAACAGGCTTGAGCGTTTATTACGTGACCCGTTTCCAGCACTTGATTCATCGCTGGTGCAAAGAAATGGAAACAGATGTTATTAATTTTTTCCTATTTTGTCCTTTTCAAAGTGTCGGCTTGTTAGACAATAACGTCCACATCTTGTCAGAAGGGTTTCACAGGGATGCCAGCCATTGTTGACTCCAGTGCTTCTCACAGTAGCATCAAGTTGACTGGAAGCACCTCTCTGCTCCAAATGTTCCAATCTCATCCCACAGATGCCCAATTGGATTGAAATCTTGTGACTGGGCAGTCTGTTGCAGTAAGCGGAATTTACTGTCATGTTCATGGGGCCGGACAATTCCGCTCATGTAGCATGGGGGTATTGCCCTGTTGAAAAGATCCTTCTGCAGCAGTGCTTCCATGCTGTTAAGGATGCACCTGATTGGCAATAGCACTCTCAATCCTGTGACATTGAACCATTACCTCTCTTTTATCAAGGGTCCGTGGAGGGAAAAAAAAGACTGATGTGTGGCATGATTGATGCATGTGCTCATGTGGATTTTCCTCCATGCTCTGGTCTTTTCATCAGTCCGGAACAGCAGGAACCAGCATGCATCTGTATTTCCGAATGTCTACTGGAGTCTTTTTGTCTGTCTAGCTGAAAGAAGTATATGTAAGGTCACTGGTAACATTGTTTCATTATTGTTCGTCATCATTGTTCACTGGTCCATACTTCAGCGTAGCACAAGGCAATTAAAGCCACATTAATATTGTAGATATGTTAACAGTCAATAAATCCCCTCAATCCCCTAATTTGGATTACGAGACATAAAATGAAACTTTGACACGTTTTAAAAGGAACAGCTTGCAATCTGTTTTCACTTGACACTATTTATGCTAAAAATGTGGCTTTAAAATCCCAAATTAATTGCATTATTCTCGCCGCTGTCTTTGATTCATGTGCCAGTTGGAAGTTGCTGCCAAAATATCAAAATTATTACCTAAACGATCCCACACTTCAGCAGAGATGGAGCGCTGTTGCATGGATGAATCATGGCTGCAGGTTGACACGGATATCTATCAGCAGGATATTTGATAAAGCTGAATACAATCTTACAGCGTCAGAGACCGCAGGCAACAGGAACCAGCTCACTTCCAATTGCTGAAAAAAAAAAAAATCACAAGAAGAGAAATAACGAAGATTTAAGGAATAACCCAGTGTCATCCTTTAAGGTGATTAGAGTGTAAAAAAAAAAAAAAAAAAGAATGATTGATGCGATGCTTATACATTGTTGGAAAAAAATTTTTAGCTCATATTTTCCATTTAACCCCTCTTCTCTTATTCAGAGGTGTCAGTGCGCAAAGTGACTCCAGTTTGTGTTCGTGTGGATTTATGACAGCATAATAGCATTAAGTGGTTTATTTTCTGTGTTCCCAATTTAATAGACAAACAGGGTTCATGGGGGTGTCTATGTCAGAATCCCTGCATATTCTCACAAAAAGGTTCGCATGATATCTTACAAAAAGTGTTTTTTTTGTGTGCATAATCCTAAGAATATCCAGCAACGTGTTTAAATCATAAGTAGACAATTTGTTTTTGTGTGTAACCACACAAAAATTCATACTACCATAATACGCCTTTTAGTATATTGTAATTAAAGTCGTTTGACAGATTAGAACCCTCCGTATCTCCTCTCTCTATAAAATGTGAGAGAGCGCCTGACAAAGAAAACGCATGACTTGGCAAAACGCATGTAAATGGTGGTTGAGCATTTGAGAGATGGATGGAACTGCAGGACATTCTTGGAGGTTGCGTTTTATCTCCTGCGAACTTTTTTTCTGCCATATCTAAATATATTGTAACATTTGTGTTCGATAGGTTGATTTATAGCTATGCTAACTTATTAATTTAACACTACATTGTGCTGAACTATCTGTGCTTTATTTTTTAGTGGTTTGATAGGTTGTTTATGAAAACAGTGATCTGCGCTGTTAGTTGAATTGACTTTCTAGCTTGCACATGCAAGCTAGAAAGCAAGCTAGGCGGGTAGAGCAGCAGCACAGTGTGGATTTAGGGAGGAGAAGCACAGAACAGAAGGGGGGCAGAGTTGCTTCCATTGAAGTTTCCATTTGCTTCGTTGCTATGGTGGTTGCTATGGACTCTGCTATACAAGGCTATGTGACTCAAGGTCTGGTTAGGTTTAGGGAAGGAAAACATATTTGGCTTAAAATACGATAAAAATGTCAAAATGCCCGACTTCACAGCAAAAATGTCTATTTATTATATCCTTATGTGACAGAAGAAGAGATGTCCAGGTATTGGTCTGGAACAGTGCTTTTCTGTTACTTGTGCAATTGTGCACCTAGTTATCTAACCCACTCAACCCAACACCTCGAAATGCAACAGATAACACCTGATATAGAGAATATGTTGATCAAGGTCATTGGTCTCATTTCGTGGGACATTAGGAGTGCATTACTTAACAGTGAGTGAGCTCAGCCTGCAAAATCCATCAACAGCTTTTGTGTAGCGCTTGTGTCTAGTTTCTGAAGGAGACATGCACAAGCTGTGATCTCTCCTTTTGTCCCACCAGCCTCCCTTCGCCTGATGTGATGGGATTTTTAGTAACATCCAGGCACCCCTGGAGTTCATGCATCAGGATGTCACACACATATACCAGATAAGCATGAAATACTTTCAAACAAATTGTTTACCGTTGGACTTGCCGTATGTTGATCACCGCCATAGCACGCAGCAGAGTTCAGGGAGAGGCTTCAGGGCAGATGAAGGGCAAAAATGTGCGTCTCAGCGGGGACTTGTCACGTTTCCCTTATGTTGACTGATGCGCTGCCGCTTCCATATTGTCCCATAATGCGGGGCTAAATCGCCCCACGATTACATCACTTTCACTTTGAAAATTGAAGCTCTTTAAAGTATGCACGGCACTGACAAGTCTACTCAGTCTTACATTCAACACAACCACGGAATATCTGCTTCTTCACACTGCACAAATGACTCAGGTGTTCATGTTTTTCATGTCACATGCTTGTGGAATTATGTACAGTGTATGGATCAGGATTTCCAACTTGTGACATTGTCAAGTATTAAATGGTATAGAAGTACATGTGTTAATGGGTTCCCTGTCAGGAATTAATTATGTGTTCACGTATGGACGGCCTGGCAGGTACAAATGTCTATACTAACCTTTCTCAGTGGCTGTGGCCGTTGGGTCCAGTATTGAATTTATAATTAACTTGTGCGGAAATGTGGGCATTTTTCTATTAAAAGAGACATCTTGTCAATTACAATCCTCACAGAGATATTCACTGAACTTCCTGTTGGAAGAAAGGTCAATAGCTGTGTGTAATGAGTAATTGACTCAAGGCAGAGAGCAGCTCAGGCTCAGACTGTGGTTCTGATCAAGTAGTGAAATGTGATTTATTTCCATATCATTTTCTCTCTCATTTTCTAACGTGTTATAGAAAATCAGGCCTGATTGAAGTGCCACTGTTGGGGCCAATTCATCAGCAAAAAATGGCTTGGGAAAATGGAGCTTAAATGGGCTGAATGATGAAAAGAACATGGGTTTTTGAATATGAACAATGGCACAGACAGGGACTAATGACCTGCTAGGCTGAGTATCAGACTTGAACAATGGGCTAATATTTGTGGTCCATTGATGATGGAGCACAGACCCAACAAGCAAACATGAGTGAATAGCATTCAAAGGGTTGACATATTGTGGAAGGTATTTATAAGCCAAGTTAAATGACACATGCATATTTTCTTTCTTTCTTTGTTTCTACAAAGAGCCGCCTCTGGCTCAAGGGAAATATGTAAATACAGAAAAGTCCCAAATTCATTTCCATACTGTGTTATACCTGATGGAATCAGACCTTCCACAATCAAATATCATGTTTCTTCAATTTATGTGCACTCTTTTGCAAGTCAAATATTAAAAGCAGAGCATTGTTTCTTGTGTCCCAGTAAACGAAACACCTCCCTGTGTACATGAACTTCCTGAGCAGCCCGTGTGAATTTATGACTGAATTAATAAGCTGAAGCATTCTTGGTATTTTTGGTTTTATTTTTCCAAGGATTGTACTGTGTCAGGTAAAACATGAACTAAAGCATGACACTTGAACACCAAAGAGAAGAGAGAGGGCAAGGGAATAAATAATATAACGGGCGGTGAGATTGTTTCTTGGAAACTTGGTGTTTGGCTGCTAGTCAAGCTGATTGAATATTTATAGAAAAGTATGACTAATGACAGAGACGATACAGTACACACCAAGAGTTTGATGATGGCTTTTGGGCATATGAGGCTTTAAAAGAAATGTGTTCATAGGGGACACACACACACAATCACACAACCAAACATACAGAATAACATGCACAATCAACACACTCTCACACTGGAGAGTCTTTTATGTTTTAAACTTGATTACAAGGCTATAAATTAACCTGTCGAAAATAGTTATGACCTGGAAAAAAGTTTCCAACTTCCAAGACTTTGCCTCGAGGCAAGATCGCTCAATATGGCCACGAGTCCCCTGGATACCGTAACATGAAAAAGGAGTGAGGGAAATTTCAAACACTTGCATTTCTAGTGGAAAATGAAATATTTGGCAGTTTTTCATCAACAGACCAAGGAGTTCCCATGATGCACGGCAATATCGCATAGACATCAGAAAATCACGTTCTGACACCTTAGCTTAGATGTTTTCCTCTTCGCCGATGGCAGGATGTGTAAACACATTTGGCAGTGTTAATCTTGACAACTGTTTAACATGGATGATTAGGTTTGTATGATGTTGAGCCTACACTGTTGAGCACACCCATGTATAATTCTCTGTGAAGTGTAAAAGCTAAAACTCTAAATGCTTCTGACATCTCCCAGCAGGTAAAAGTTTGGAGAGCTTTGGGATATGGATTTTAGCTGCTTTATTGAAGGCGGTGCCACATCTCCAGACTGTGGCTTAATGCAGATGTTTCCACCTCCATCAAAGCCCTGCACGTACAGAACTAGCACAGATATTATAAAATTATCAGTAATGATCCCAGCCTTTTTATTCATGAAGACCGACCCTATACATTATTAATACTCAGGCAAATGTTGTGCATTTTTAATTCAATATAGGTTTAACACATTTATGACTTATCGTGTAATTCATAAAATACTAAATGTAATTAATTAATTATTGTTAATGGTGACATCACGTCAGACCGCTAAATAGAGTAGTGTTGAGATTCATTGCACCATTTAAGAGTTGAGCTACAAAGGTGAGTGTAATTACATTTAAATGATCATTTTGTTCTATTACACATTCACTACTTATAAGTATAAATATCTACGATTAAAATATATTAAGAAATATGGTTTGTAAATTGATGATTTACAGATTATACTTCATCAAATATTTGTATGCTCAGTTGAGATTTAGCAACAGGACTGAATGGCCATGGTGAAACAGAAGCTGAATTTCAGTGGCTTTCATGGTGTAGGGAATATTGAAGCTGAGAACATATGACTCACCAATGAATGGCTTAGGGGTCCATGTCTTCTGGTTTCAAAGGACTATGAATTTTGAGAGGCAGGGACCCCCTTGTGTTTTAAAGTCAACCTCAACAGCATTTCAAGAGTATTGAGGTGGGGGAGAGGATGGGATTGGAAGGGATTTGATTGGACCATTGAAAAGTAGGTTAAACCTACCATGTGCAGGATGCATCAGGCATGGTTTCGTCATACCGTGCTTTCTGAAGTGTTAAAGATTTGGTAGATAAAGATTGGTTGTGTTTGAGCAGGATGTAGCGACTTAAACTTCAAAGGTTTTGTACGGCACGTGATTGTGTTTAACGTGGGTGTACCTGAATCCCAAGTATGGCCACATAATGAACTTTGCATTCTTTTTTGCTAATAAGGCCCCTCCTTGGTATCCATGGAATCTATGTTGGTCTCTCTGCTGTCTGTATGCCAGGGCATCACATGATTCTAAATCATGGTAATTTGTAATTGTACACAGGCTGACGTTGCAATTGAAAGATTAATCGTGAAGCACTAGTACTACCCAATGAACTTCCTGTTTCTCTATGTCCTACTGTCACATGCTACTAATCAATGCAAATTGCAAATGTCCACTGGAAGGAGACATAATAATAGAATCAATTATATCACAACATTACACCCCAGGTCGCAGAGACAATCCAATTTCCATATGGATTTGTCTTAAAAAAAAAAAAAAACAACAACAGTAAAATCTCAGCCAATCCAAAGAGAGCGAGGAGTGACGGGCATACCTAACGGATGGCCCGACTGCCCCAAGTTTTTCATCAAGAGGTGTTTTCTTCAGCCGCTATTCATTGCTAATGTCAGTCAGTGGCCTCACAATCCTCCTCACAGATTTAGCACTTGGCAGCAGCAAATGTCACGAGTGTCCGGCTGACCTGAGATGTCAAAGCACGGCCTTCCAGAAGAAATATAAAATGCCATCGCACGATCAAATGAACCGAACCTAACACAGAAAGGTGGACGTATTTTCATAAATTATGATAGTCTACCTGAAATATTTTCGTTTTAAATAAAGTTTTCCATCACGTAAAAGCATATACTGTGCCACCAGGATAGCACCAACACTGAATATAAATGCACTAAAAGCAACCAGGAGTTAGAAAACATGAAAAGCACTCAACAATCCTTCCACTACTATAGCAGACTGTTTTAAAATAGCTTTTTATGGTATGTAATCCTGCTCTGTAAGTGTCTCTGATCACTGAAATGACTTTAAAATCAATACTTCCGTGTGCACTAAGAGCCCAAATGGCAGACACAGCCTGCACTCTCCCTCTTGAACATGCAAATACACTTTGAGTCCCTTACACGTGCAAGGCACAAGGTGATTTTTCATGGACTTCTTGCACTTTGCTGCCACTGGTTTCCGCCGTGTGATTCAATGAAAATATTAAATGACCCTAATGACGGTACACAAGAATATGGAGGTAGATGTTTGACATTCCTCCAGAAGCGCCTGTCTCCTCTGCAGAGCCATCAGCGCCGTGTCGGTAAAGCCTCATTAGAGCCGGAATCCAACTGTAGAAAGGGAATTTTTGCAACATTAACTTTAACATTGCCAATCCAGTAAATAATATTCTAGTTATGGCCCTGATCACCTGCTAGAAAAAAGTGAGGGAGAGATAGAGAGAGAGGCAGGAGTGGGTTACTGAAAAAATGGAACCTCTGAATGTATTTTGCTCAATGCTTGTTTTTTTCTTGAATTGAGGCAATTTAAGACAAGTGTATATCAAAGTGCAATGATACTGAAATTGCCTTTTAGGTTGAATCATGTAACATTTTCGTCTATTGGAGAATGTTGTGCATTGAAGGTCTGGGTCCTTAAATACTGTATGTGATTGCAGCAATTGTTTCTTTTTTAACCTCCAAATGTTTTAACAAATCCATAATAATTTGTAATATATGTTTTTGTATTATTTGTTTATTTATTTTATTATTATATTTAAATTTGCTGTCCTGAACAGCCACTCTAAAAGTATAAAGTATTTTATAAAGATATGAAGTATCGAATGTGTGTTTCCTGGGAGAAATGCAGGACCAAACAATAACTGATGCATTCTACATTCATGAATGTTGCTTAACCAGGTTGTTAAGAAAAAAATAGCAATGCTATATGTTAAAGTACAATGTCTGCAGCCAAAATACAGTGAAACATTCATTTATTATAGTTTGTAGCTTCTATCTCTATTTCTATATGCAGGATTAAGCACTATCCACACTACTACATTTTTACCCTAAACTGAAAATTGAAGCCAATCACATCATGTTACCATTCACATCCACTAGGCAATGTGCATGCTATTATAAACACTTGATTCTGTTCCACATACTTCTGTACAGTGGGTGGCGCTATGTATGTAACATTGCTATTGCAAGAAGTGCCGGTGTAATCAGGAAGCAGATTGTCAAGGTGGTGGAAAACAGATCTTGGCTCAGTTCAGAATATCCCCCCAAAAAACTGGTCCTAACTTGTATTCTTAACCTTTCACTTTTCCTTCAGTGTAAACATCACAGTGTCAAGAAAAGATGTAAGCAAGGCGATAGGAGGAAGCTTCACAGCCACAGGGCATTGTGGGACGGCGTTTGTGCTTTCCTAACATGAAAAGATAGTCCAAGCTAACCAAAGTAGCTAATTTAGGGAGCATTGGCGCTCACTTTCCTTAGCATTTGGGTAATTCAAACAGTTCCTATAATGGCTACCACTCAGGTATTTCTGTCATTTCATGATGGCGTCTCTTTGAAGGTTCATATACAGTGATGTTTGATGATGGATTTCTTCTGGATCATTACCAAAATGTAATTATCTGTTCACAAAACGGTTAACATCATTTGCTGAAAATTTGACGAAAATCTGGCTAAAACGTTTTGAGGTATTTTGCTAACAATCAGACATAGTAGCCGGATGTAGCCTGAGGAGTGGTTGCCTTTTGTGAATTACAATTTGAATAGATTTTTGCTTGCAGATATTGACTAAAGGAAATGTGTTAATGGTGTAACTGCACAGACATTGAATTAAATTTACAATGCATTCATATTATAGATAAAATTCTCTGTAGACATGGTAGCTGATGGGCAGCAGCTGCTTTTCTTATATCGAGTATTAGTACAACAGTCCACACTTGTTTGTTTGGCAGTGTTGGAGCTGCTCAGTCCAGCAACATCAAAGTCACAACATCAAAGTGGTCTGGTCTGTACTTCCCGGAGGTTACCTGGAAGAACAGTACATTTCAATATCCATTAATGTTTCTTTTTTTTTTTTTTAGTATTTCTCACTATCATACTGAAGCCCTGTAAGCAGCAGTGGTTGCCATTATTATTTTAATTCTGTTATCTGGAGATCCCACAATAATTATTTCCTTTTGAAATGATTAAATTGACAGTTTCTGCATTACAAAATACTTTTAGGTCGTGAATACAAAAGGAAAAAAGAAATTAGCAGTGGCACTCCAAGTAGAAACAAGGTTAAAACAAACGTGTCCATTTTTACCTTAGTTCTACGCCCTGTGTCTGTGCCCTGATGAAAACCAATATAGCTGCAACACATAGGTCCATGTACTTTGAAATATATCCTTGCCATGTTATAATAAGGGCTTTTTATACCTTTTTTTAATGCCAGAGTGCTTATTTTTGGATTTGGATTTAACCCATATGAGAAGAGCACCTCAGTACAACTATCTGAAATCTTCAGAGCACCTCAAGCCCCTTTGTGTTTTCTACAAAACATTTCTAAAAGTACAAAATTAAAAAACAATCTTGACTCAACACTACTGAAAATAGAACCATATATTCTTCACACAAAATCTAATATTTTTAATGCTTTAATGCATGGTATTTTCTCCTTTTATTATCTTTTCCCAAACTGAATAATCTGAATTTTCAAACACACCAGTGCTTTATTTTGAAAAGACACAGTCAGGTACAGTGTGTGTTGGTATTGACTGCAAATGATGAATAACGTTAGCTCAAAAAAACTAAATAATGAATGCATCATCTAGAAATAACAACATTAAACTAATAAGATCAACCACACACAAAAAATTCAATATATTTTTATCCAACATTTTACACAGGACAGTTTATATTTTACAGAATTGCAAAATATTCACTACATGTAGGCAGTTAATATTGGGTTATGTTTTAGACTTGAAAAATGTATGTCAGTGTATTCAAAATTAAAACAAGTTTACACCTTTTTCACGATAAATTTAATTATGATTCACTATTTTGCTGATTAGTTTAAATGTATTTTCATTTATCACTTTCATATGTTATGATATTTGGGATCCAATTTATCTCAGTTCCATGATTTATTTCAAATTCAGATCTTGTTATTTACAGTTTCAATTATTCTTTTTTTACACTTTCAGATGTTGCTTTTTTAGTTTCAGACTTCTGACCCTGATCTAGCGCGGTGGGCGTGGCATCAACTGAACGGGATGTAGAATCATGACAGACAGCTTAATTAAAATGCTACAGACCTGCTACTATCATGTTGCCTTCAGGGATTGTAGGATTTGACATAAATGGGAGTGAAAAAACTGCTTTCAGTCACAAACTTCCATTTATACACAATGCCAGAATATCCTGCACAGCTAAAACTGTTTTAATTTCCAAGGTTATTTAGTGGAAGCTGTTTTAGACAGTGCCGAGGACCAACTGTGGTAGAGGAGCAACAAAATGACACCAGATTATGTGCTTAGACGCCTAATTAGACAATTAGAATACAAGTACTAAAAATTTAGATTTCCACATAGCACCATGAATGCTCTCTCTACACTACATACACACACTCTTAGTTTTTCAATAATTTGTTCAATCTAATTAGAAGAATGGATCATAAATACATTTAACTTCAACTTCTTTTTCAGTATCTATTTATGTAAATTGGCTCCATATACTTGTACATCAAATCAGATGCACCGTCTGAACGTCGATTGCCAATAGTTGTCAAAGAAATCAAATGTATTTGTGCAGCACAATGGTACATGCATGTAACCAGTCAGGTATGATTTTTAGACGATGTATTAAAACATCTCTCCTTTACAGGATGTAGATATTGACAGGGCCTGCACATATTGACGTGAGGTGTCACTTGATATCAATAGGTCACTAGGGTTGATGTGTCATTTGAAAAAAAAACCTGGCAGTCAAATATGCCACTGTGCTTTCACAAGACACTACAGCAGAACTGCTGCTGCTGCTGCTATTAGAAAACTCAGCAAAGGATTTCATTTAACTCAAAAAGGTGGCATTGCCATAAAGTTATTATAGGGACAAGGTCAATAGGATTTCTAATGAGCTTTTAATTTCAGCAGCCAACAAATTCTCAATATACAACGCTGTGCTCTTATTTTATCCTTGTGTGAATCAATATTGTGGAGAGGCAATTATAGATATTATTTCAACACATCCTGCAACCAGACAGCAAATCCATTGGTCAGTTGCCAAAATACAGAAAGGAATTACTTCCTGGGAAAAAAAAAAATATACAGGTGAAAGAGTAATCCAAAGCTGCAGTGAGGCTGGCTACTCCTGAAAAGCTTTAAACATATTGAGAAATTATTTATTTTATCTTCCAAAAAAAAGGTTCCCTCTTGTCTCCCTTTTTCTCCCGCTGATTGTCTCACCCTGTTTTTTCCCTTTCTATCTATCCTTCGATCTATGTGCTGAGTTGGCTAAAGTGGAGTTAACGAGGATAAGTGGACCACATATGTGCAAAATAGTTCAATAAAGAAAGCTAGAGCAGATGTTAATGATTATGGATTTAGAAGGATGGAGTAGAATACATAATCGCTCCTCACCTGTATCCACAGCTTCACTACGTACTGATGCTTTGACAGGGAAAAGTTTGAAAAGCAGGGAAAAAAAATTCCAGTTTTAGCGCGTTATCGGAAAACAAACGCAGCGAATATCATCAAACGTTTCATGAGTTTCGAGTGTTTCTTATTGCAAGCTTCACAGCAGCTTCTGTCGTGCTATAAGGAAATGTTTCAAACAATTCCAAAACTTTCATCATTTTATATTTGGTGACAATTTTTTTTTTTTGCCTCCAATCTCGGTGCCAACACATTATAGAATACTATCAGTTCCACTACCCTGCCTCATATTAATTTTTCCCCTGGTTGGTTTTATATCCTTTCTCTCACACCTAACTCTTAACTCTCCCACATTAAAGCTGCATACCAGTCATTCCAGTTTTAATACCCCGCTGAGATTAGCAGGTACAATATTATGGAAGACATCCACAGTGTTGTAGTACAATGGCCAGAGACCTATCTAAACTTGCATTAGGTAGTTTACAGTACAGAAAACAATTATAAGAATATAGGTTTTAACTTGAGGGAATAGTTCAATCATCTCACCCCTGAGTGCAGTTTTGTGCACTTTCATTGCTGAATATGCAGATATTGATTTAAAAAATATAAATACAAAAAAAAAAAACATATATGGTGGAACTATATTTCTGATGACACACAGTAAGGTTTGAGGGGTGGGTTACAAGAACCTTTCCACAGTTGAGCTACTCATTAAGTAACAAAACAGGTCATTGATTTTACAGCTTTGTCCAGGGATTTTATGGGACATAAGTGACTCTCATAAGATTTCACTATGCATCATTAAATCAGAGATGTAGATGATCCCCCAAACATTTTCCCCCTTCGGTAATGACAATGAGCCAAAGTCCTTAACTTCCCACCTCCGATAGGTAGAGGGGATGCAGAGAGCTGAAAAAGGTTGACTCAAGGTCACTCTCCTTTTCTTTGGCTCGATGTGATTCCGCCTCAGCGTCGATGCAGAATTACCTGATGATGGTGGTATTATAATAATGGTTTCTGTTGCAGTGTAAAATAACTAAATATGATGCCAACAGTGCTGTGAAGAATGAGATGCATGTTCTACCCCCTTTTCAAAATTAATTTCATAAAACATGAAAAGGCTTTTAAAGCCTTGCATAACTTAATGGATGACCTTCTTATGAGACAGTTGCAGTGAAGTGCAAAATTGTTGCTTGATCCCTAAGAGTGCCGGTAGACATGCAAATGGTGCCATCTGTCCACTTTAGAATTAATATCCTAATATGGGAACAAAATTAGACTTCATAATATTGATGAGGTGCCCTATTTCTACCATCATGATTCCAGCATTTTCTACTTTGTGTGATTCACTCATTTGGCTTATTGCTTCACTTGAAAATATTATTTTATAAGCGTTCTCTACAATGCAATTGGATGATTTATTTGACTTAACTGTGATAAAGTGTTTTGAATAATGAATACATACGCATATGATGACTGCCTGACAGAGGTATTAATAATGTTGGTAAAGCCATCATCTTGCCGGTCTCATGGCTCTGGTTTGCGCGATAGCAGTGTGGGAAAGGGAATAAACCTGCCCCGAGAATATATTGCATTTTTCATCCTCCAAATCATTTTATTAGAGAACTAGTTTTTGATGTAAACAAACTGTTCCTAAAATATGCGAGTACCCTTGCAAAAGCGCATTTAATCAAAAACAGAGGCGGATTTGAATGCTTCGGTTCATTTCTCCCGCCCCTCTATCGCATTGATTTTAGAACATGAAGTGATACAGTACTTCTGAAACTGGGCCAAAGCGGCAACGGTATCACATGAGCCTTTTGAGGGGGAAATATATCAAACTTACTGTACCTGTGTGTGCAGAGAGACAGATATGGGTTGATTGCCAGAGTTGTTAGAGGACATTTACTGTAATGGGGTGAAACATTGCATGAAAGCCACACTGAAGGCAGAGAAACAAGTGAGACACCTCAACCCCTGTGATCTCGATACTTGCTGACGGTGGAAACTTGGATATCTCTGTCAAGGTTACTTTCTTTTCTGTCATCTTTTCTCTTCTTTCGCGCAAAGCTGCAACCTTCAGGGTGTCATTCAAATCCCACTACCATTTCACACGGCTGCACTATAAAACATTTAACACTGACAAACAAACAGACAAGACAGGATCCTAATGCAATATTTAAATCCTGCCGGTGCTATTGAAATGTAGTGTAATCAAAGCATTTATATAATAATCACACAATATGAGGTTATTTGGTGATTTCCCATGGGCAAATATTTAGAAGTTATAATCTTAATATTATGAGGTGTCAAGTAAAGAACTGTGTGATCTCATATTAAATGTTGAACTGTACCTAATGGAACAATGTTTTTTCGGCTTGTATTTCAGAGTTTTTGACCATTATTGATGCTGTAGTGCAATGTTTTGATCAGTGATGAGCAGGTTAATTAAAAAAATAAAAAAATCAGTAGTTATCGATCCCAAATACACTAGATCATTACAGCTATTGTATTATGTTCAAGCACATTTTTAAATTCTGACATTTCAAAGAATTTGCCCACCTACACCCCTCTAACATAATTTAAAATACATGTGCATGTTAATTTTTTTGATATAATAAATCTGAATATTATAATGAAATTGGCACTTAAAATAATAAATGACTATCACAAATCTAAACTGTTTCTTTAAAAAAAAAAAACAGGTTTTGGCAGTAATGGAGTTATAATTAAAAAATTAGCCGATTAGATTATTTGATAATGAAAAAATTAACACTATTAGTAATTCTGCTATTTAAAACACAGTTATTCCCTTTTTACCACATTTAACTTGCTTTAATTGGTGCAAGTCATTATTTGGAATATTAACTTGGAAAATGTTAAGTTTACATGTAGATATTTTTGGTCATAGTATTTTGTCTGATAGGTTGAAATAAAAAGTGTTTATTTTACACCACAGCATACTTTTTTTTTTTTTTTTTATAATGCAAATTACTAGGGAAAAGAAAAAGAAACAGGTTGCCTTGAGCTGTCTCATGCTCCTTTGACTTGTACTGTACTGCCTGGTGAACACGAGATGCACACGCTGTATTTTTGTGTGAACCGGCAGAGAGAAAGGTCTGATCTCTACAAGAGAATGTCATCATATCTCTACAAAGTATTTTACAATAATGTGTGATGTAACTACACAGACACGAACCTTTTGAGAGGTGTCAAAAGGAATTTGAGAATTTCAAGCAGCAAATGGCACTCCAATTACCGAACCACCGGGGTGCTGTGATGATTAGTGCTTTTGTCAATTTTGCAGCTCGGGACCGATGTACAATATGCAAATCAAATTTGACATTGCAGGAAAATGTGTTGGTCAAAACATCTCTCGGGGTAGTACCTCAGAATCCCCTTCCGAGGCTGTATGGACTTTTTGACCTCATTAAAATGGTGGTTCAGCCTCGCACAGGAGGGGAGACGCAGGCAGACATGTACGTGGACTGAAGACGATCAAGCGAGCGATGTAGAAATGTTATTATGTATTTTATTTTATTTTGTGGCAGCAGCTGGGATAAAATTGCATCTGTAAATAGGCTGTGTGCATGATGAAGTCTTTGCCCAGATACAGAGTGTGACCCAGAGGAGATATAAACGAGGAGGGGGTTTTGTTTGGCTTGCTGTGTCTGCTACGACTGCTTGGCACAATAAGGATAACAAGAAGATTAAAAGTAAAGACCGCACTACTAAAGTTATTTTAGCCAGAGAGTCGTACTTTCCTTCTATTTTTAAACACTACACATTTTGGAAAAGATAAAAAGGACCGTGCGTTTTATTCCTACCCTACTAATCCATTACCGTACCTATTGATGAAGCAGATATTTTTGTGTAGCAAACACGAGCGGAGAGGCGCATTCATCTCTAGATATCTGGCAATTTTAACTTCCCAAATCACTGCCCTCGTTGTAGCGGAGTTGAAAAGCACAGTGCATGCAGGAACTAGAGCCTTTATCCCAATAAAAAAAAAAAAATGCCCGGTTATCCACGCGCGGTCTATTCATTATTTCCCTGCTTTTGTCAATTACTTTGATTTGGGCCCGTGCTTGATGAGGTGCTCTCCTGTCCAAAGGGATTACATGTCTGGCTGGTGTTGCCAGTGGCTACACTGGTGCGGTAGGAGTGGCAGCGCAGTTCTTCACTGTAACTGGGAGATAGCATCTAAATGTTTGTCAGATCTATTGCCCACTGTTTAGGGCTGCCATTACTTTTATTCTGTCAGGATTGTCACTTCGGATGGGGAACTGCATCAGCTCACTGTTGTCCCCTGAGGCAGAATGAGCACAGGAGGCTGTGTTCTCCACAAAGATACAGCTTTCCACTTCTTAGGCAGCCAGGCCTTCAGCTGGGGACTCTGGGTAATGTATCTCCGAGCTAGATTTGGTTAGAATTATGGGTCTTATGTGATAGTGAAGATTTATGATTTGTGACGTTAAATGCTTAAGATGAGTTTTTCAGCTTCTTTACTTTACTGTAAAGCATGTATTGAAGTTTTGCAAAAGTAAAAAAAAAAAAAAAATGCTTTTTTCTCACTTGATTTAAATAGATGTAAATGTTATTCATATTCTTTACATACTGTTGAGAAACGTGTCTCAGCCAGCTGATCAACTGCTGTACTCACTTAACACCCAAGGCACACATGTGCAATAAGCATGCTGTTAGCTGAATGTATTGTCTCAGGGGGGAAAATATAGCTCATTAACATGTATTTCATCAAATTCATTAACAAAATTTGAGAGAAATAAGTCTTTTTTGTGCATAGAAAAAAAATCTTTTATTTCAGCTCATGAACAATGAGATATGTTGCAGTTATATTTTTAGTCTGTGTGTTTAGGAGCTCTGCTGAAGGTGAAAAATATGCTGTGGAGTTACATCAAGGACAAATATCTTCCCACGCTGGTGGCAATCAGATCCGCTGCCTCTTCTTAACATGCGAACAGGTGTCAGGCACAACATGATACAATGGAGCTGGAAGTTCATTTAAATGACTCCAAACGCTTCCATTTGAGTGTCATCAGCTAATGCTTGACCTGCTACCGTAGATGATAAAGCTGATGCAATGCAAATCATGCTGCAATTAGTTCCCTCGTTTAGAATTCAATCAGGAAACACACTACGTAAACTGAATATTTATACATACAGCTCTGGACACAAAAACAAAATCTTGTGATATTTTTTTCCACAGCTGCATATTCACAAGATTTAAAGTGGTTAAAATGGAATCACTTTGAGAGACAGTGGGGTTGTCCTTTACTAAATGAATAAACTGCAGTTTTAGTGGCTATGTTGTTTAGAGTTCAAGTTTGGGAGAATGTCAATGACAACAAGTGCAAATATAAAATACCTGTAGACAATGGCCCAATATATACAATTATGCTATATGTGTATGTTTGTTAAGTTAGGAAGTCAAATGAAGTATGAATAAAATAAATAGTTTACTAGAAAATACTGATATAATACAAATGCACTGCAGAAAAATAAGAAAACCTTTCAACTTAAGATTTAAGACAACAAACTTAAAAAAAAATTAAGCTGGGCAATTATATTAAATATTTTAAGCTTTGCTTCTGAGTTTCCTCAATTCAGATTTTTCAACAGTAAGCTCTAATTACTAATTTATAATTTTCCATTTTAATACATTTTAACTGTTCATGCTAACTCGTAAAGATTGCTATTGCCATGGCTATGGGAATCGTGACAATGGGTGAATTTTCAAAGATGTTGAACTATCGCTTTACCACAATACCAACCAGTCAGAAGACAACATGCCCAGACAAGCTAATGTTAGTGGCTAACTGCTAGCATCAGTTACCCACTAACTGCTAAGCATGAGAAGCTGTTTCAATGTAAAAAATGTGTAGGTCACTTTCTCTATTACGACACAACTCAAAAGAACATTTAACTTTAAAATTAGTTAAGTTTAAGGTTGTTTAAAACATACCGGTTGTGACTAAAGCTCCTAGCAGCAGCACAGCCACAAGAGACATGAAGTGAAAAATGCTAACTATGTTATATTGTCAAGTTTCACCAACATAAATTACTGCTGCTAGTGTTAGCTTTTTTGCAGTGTGGAACAACACAAAGCAAGTTTTTATCCACTTTCTGACACCATTTCAGTCACTGATGTGTTGAATTTTCACATATCTAACCTTAGTGTCTGAATATTACTTATGATTCCATGAAAGCACAAGAACCCTAGATTTTAGATTACATTTATGGTTTTAGGGTTTCTTATTTTTTTGCTAAAAAAAAAAAAAAAGAAAGAATCGCCTGTCCTGAACAGACTTCTTCCATTAATGTGCTACTGTAATTAACTTAGTCTGCTTGGTTGTCATCAAGAGTTTTTTAAGAGCCTCCTAATAAATGTGATTTATTTTCCAAGCCAACATAAAATCCATGGCAATAAACTAATAATATTGAACATTGTTTGAAAGAAACAGTAGGCGAGAGGGAGAGAGAGGGAGAAGTTTAACAATCCCTCTGGGAAAATAAAGTCATTTCAGCGGCAAAAGACATGGAGGGTACGGCAGAGCACTAAAATGTATACGGCTGAAAATTTCAACATTTCAGATAGGTTGGGCGAGGGAGATATATGGAAACGGATTCCTCATGTATAAATGTATTAGCATTTTCTAAAGCTAAATGAAGATGTCCCCTATTGATATCCTATTTAAATATTCATTAGTTTACATATGAGCTGGATTTACCAGCGTAATACATATTGAGGCTTTAATGCCAGTTAAGGGAATTATTTTTGATCAGCTTTTGCTTTAGTCTAAACCATTTTGGTCTTTCTCTTCATTTCTTTTCTCTGCAACATATGCAATTTGTTAAATGCCATAATGAGCAAAATAGGTAATTAGTAATTACTTATTTTGTAATTAGTACTAATACAAAATATTAATAATAAATGTCATCATCCAAACGACCAGCAACTCACTTCTTGTTTAATACAAACAAAACCAGAATATCTGATATATATATATATATATATATATATATATATATATATATATATATATATATATATATATATATATATATATATATATATAATTTTATTTTTAGATGTATTTATTATTTTTTTCTCTTGATGTGAAAGACTATGAATATTTGACAACGTTAATTAACGTGACAAGTGATTAACTTTACAACTTTTCCACCACAGAAAATATATGTACATTAAATCAAATCATTTAACAAAATCTTTCAGAAGTTTCAAGGGGAAAAAATAAAAATAAACTAAGGTACGCCTACAGAATCGCATCTTTAAATCTCCTTTATGTCTGATTTGAAACACAAGACGTATACATCATGGCACTTAAAAGGATAAATGTCAGGGATTTAATGGATTTTAGTACATACACTGTCCAACAGGTTTGACAGATTCAGCCGCCCTCAGCAGTTATGAAACCAGAGTTCGATTTAACACATTCTCATCCTCAGCTGCACTGCTTCATAATATACTGTAGAGCACATGCCTCAACAACCACAGAGCTCCTGTAAATACAGATACAGACCTCACATTGTTCAACTTGCAGTTTGACAATAGTGACATCACACCACCACAGCTCTATTCTACTGGCGCCATGGTGATGCATCGAGGCTGTGTAGAGAGATACATAATGCCTGATAGCCGCCCTCTGTAACCCATAGCTACTTTACTGAGATGTGTGGCAAGTTAGTGGAGGCACCAAACATGCATGGACCATATGGATAATAAAAAGGAAAGGATGTTGACTGCAGGAAAATGTGTCATTGTGTGTGTGTGTGTGTGTGTTGCTTTGGTCTTTTAATACCTAGAAGAAAGTTGCAGGCAGAGTGTGGTTGTGGCACAGACTAATCCTGATCGACTGTGTAGAGTAGCCACATACAATCTGTTAAAAAAAAAAGAAAAAAGAAAGTGCTCAAGACTACACAGGAGGAACCTGCATCACACACAATTATTACACAAAAAGACCATATTTAACAGCGCATTAACTGCATTTTCTGTCAAGGAGCGAGAACTGAAATAGAAACCTTGGTCACATCTGCACTCATCTAATATTGTTTTGGGTTGAGATATCTATTGTAATGAGGACTGCCAACAGCAAATGAGAGCCCAGATTAGACTAAAGTGACCCAGAAATGTTATGGCAGAAATCATTGTTTATATTAAATGGGAGAACCATTTGCAAACTCTTTTCCTAACTACTAACTTAGCTGCAGCACTTATACTTTCATTTCTCTTCTGAAAAGTGCACTTTTGACTGTGCCTCCTCATCCAAAGCTTTGCCTGAATTCCCTATCTCCATTTATTTTAAAGTGCATACTAATAGGCGCTTATTCATGTTGGATCGACCCCTTTTTGTCCTATAGATCAGTGTCATCGCCATCAGCGTCAGTGTTGAGCACTGTCGCCGTCACACCCTTTTAGAAGCCTTAGGTTTCTATAAAACTCCCAAATTGTGTAAAATAGACACAAATGGACTGATGATGCCTATATAAGGTTCGGGGGTGGGGGGGAGGTTGGGTAAATGGTTGAAAAAAGAACAAAAGGTTTCATGAGCAGCAGAAGAGCAGTGTTCCAGGTCACACATTTTGACATTTGACATTTATCTAGTCTAGCCTGTCTAACACCAGACCTCATATCAATTGATAGTCGGTCTGGAAACCATCCGCTCATTTGTTCGTATTGGAGGCGTGGTTTATGAAAGCCCAGAGCTGTGTATTGGATGTTATGAATGTCTGTCAAATGTGTCTGTATGTAGCTTATAGCCAATCATATCAAACATACCCAATGATGTACCTGATACCTGATAGCTTAGTGAGTTTATAGATGAACTCTAACCAAATCCTAACCAAACCTTAACCACAATGTTGTCCCATGATCTGTAACAATTGGTTTGTTTGCAGTTGCTCCGAGTGTCAAATTTTCATGTGGACAGGGCTTACTTTGGAGTTAGCTGAATGCCCGGTGGACCTAATGTGGACACTAAAGGTTCCCCTTTATGTCCTATATCTTACATTGAGGTAGCCTGGGTCTACCTAGCATGCAAATTTGCTTCGCTCTGCAATTCAGTTTGGACCCAATTTTCTCCTCAGCTCGGGTGCCAATCACAGAATGGGGGGAGGTTGCAGCAAAATAATGTCAAAACACAGAAGAAGGTCAGTTTTCGAGCTTCTCTAACCAACTAAACCATTTTCAGCTGTGCTTACATGATTGCACAAGGGTTTTCTAATCATCCATTAGCCAAACATATTGTACCATTAGAACACTGGAGTGATAGTTGCTGGAAATGGGCCTCTATACACCTATGCACCAAAAACCAGACATTTTCTGCTAGAATAGTCATTAGCAATGTATAGAGTGTATTTCTGATTAGTTTGAAGTTATCTTCATTGAAAAAACATAGCTTTTCTTTCAAGTGACCTTAAACTTTTGAACGTTATTGTACATACGGACACATTTGATAGACATTCATAGTGCCCAATAAATGCCTCTGGGCTTTCATGAACCACGTTTCCAATATGAACAAATGAACGGATGGTTCCAAGACTGAATATCAATCTACATTGAGATGAAGTCTGGTGTCAGCCAAGTTATCAAGTTATCGTCTCAAGGAGGGGTGCGAAAAAAAAAAAAAAAAAACACCATTTGACGCCGTGGGAATGAGTCTGTCACATCATCAGTGGGAGCAGGTACAGAGAGCAGAAACGCCTCATTTTTCCGGCGCCAAAAAACAAACCTCACAGCATGATTCTCTGTGAAATCCACCATCACGTGTGACGCAATGCGCTTCAAAACCTTTCAAAGTCTCGCTGTAGACCTCTGGTCTTAGGTGAGTCACATGATGCTTCAATGCAGATTATCTCTGTGTGAACAAAAGAAAGGCAGCACGCATGTGCACGAGGAGGCTGTGGAGGGGTTCTCTCTCCGCGCCCTCCTTGCTCCACTGAGCTGAGTCCAATTTGCCCTTCTTTGAATATTTGATGTGGGAATTCTGCTGCTGCCGGTGGTGGTCTCCCCCCACCTATATGGAGAGGTGAGTACGCCTTTGATTGGCAGCAGCGATGCCTGAACTGCGACTAAAATCCCCCATCCTTAGATCCCACCTGCCGGCACGGCTTTCCTGATTGCCCAGTGTAATTGACACATCCTTTTGTTAATTATCAAGGTGATGTGACACATGTACTCATAGAGATCAGTGAATCTGCATTGCAGACACATTCCCTGCTCAGCGTGTCAGCAAGGTGTCCTCTGGAAGCAAGCCTCTGCCTCAGGTGATTAAAGATCCTGTCATGTTACATCTTCCAGAGCCAATAATTAAAACAGAAACATAAAGCAGGGTCTAATGAACTGCAGCTTGATCATTATTTCATCAATAAATACACAGCGTTCACGTCTATTCCTGTCCCCGGAATAAATGCCTCGCATGCACTTTAGGGATATGTCACTTATTATATGGGGCAAATAAGTCATCAAGAACAAACATCTTAATTGTCGTGGAGACCTGCAACTGTGTAATCATCATATTATCATATGAATTGCAAAGAGTTTACACAGCTGTAAACAGAATGTATGGGACAACATTGATAACTCTCATTTTAATTGAGAACGCCAATTTGTTTTTGTCTACATGGTTGGTAAATTCACTCTTACCTCAATCAAATCAGCATAAATTTGCGAGCTTAATTTTTTGCCATCGAAGGTTTTGCAATTTAAAGTAAGGGAATTATAAGCTTTAATTAACCCCAACCCTGATGGCTGTTATGTTCAGGGTTCAATTTATTCATCCATAAAAACACAGAATTTGCAGCACTCGCATCCTTCCCTTACAACTCTGATTAGAATATAAAGGAA
Source organism: Lepturacanthus savala (assembly GCA_030544235.1). Taxonomy (NCBI): domain Eukaryota; kingdom Metazoa; phylum Chordata; class Actinopteri; order Scombriformes; family Trichiuridae; genus Lepturacanthus; species Lepturacanthus savala. The sequence goes on from CM060464.1 coordinate 8,091,920, forward strand.
GCATACGAATCACGAAGACGCTGCCAATGCAAATATTTTCGCATTAACCTATTATTATACAACCTTGAGAACCAGTGTGATTGTAAGCTTTCGCGCAATTGAACTGTAAATTTAATTCTAATGCCCTCCAATGTGTGAATGCAACTCAATGATCAAGTTTGCACAACAATCCTGCCGTTATACCTTAGAGCTTTTGCTCATCACCCTGTGGCACATTATTGCAATGTAAAAGTTTCTGGCTCACCTTTTGCATAGGCTTTTAATGCCTCGCTTGCGTGTCAAACATCAAAATGGAATTATATTCATTTGAAAGTCAAGGCCGCTCTTAACGGTAATGACAATGTCAAATTGATGCCTGAGTGGCAGCCATTCCCCGGCTCAAAATAGATTTTTATTTATTTTTTTTTGTTATTTGGTGAGTGAGAAATGCTAATGATGCAGCCATAGACAAATAAATGCAATTTTATGCTTAGCGTGTCATTCATTGTCAGAGTGCATTAAACACTAAAGGGTCCACATAATTTTTCGGCCCCGTATATCAGCACGTATGCGGTGTCACCAACCATTCTATTATACACAGCATTGTCTCTAGCCCCGCATTTAAAGTTAGGCTGGCATATTCAATTCAATGGAAGTCATTACGTGATAATAAGGTGCTGGAGAGCAGACTGGTAGACTGGTGCGTTGGCTGGTGTCAGACAGAATGAGCTCCTTTCCTAATTAAGATTATTTTGTTCCCATGTTCCGTCATGTTGTTCTGGAGTATTAATGCTTCTGTATAAGAAGGTCACATCCTGCTCCACACACACTATGGCTCATATTTTAGGGCATCATCGAGCCTCTGGCATAAAGCTAAACGCCAACCTGGATGAGCGTGTCCGTTCCACTAATGATGGCAAGTCACATGAATTTTCATCTAAGACCTCGTATCTCCATGTGTTTCCTTTTTTTTTTTTTTTTTTTTTAAAGGGCCAGTCTGCGCGCCGCGTCTAAACAAACACGCATTCCAGCAACAACCGTTAATTACACATTCCCAGCGACAGATTCAGCCATCGACAATATCTGTCAGCTAAGAGGGTTTCCGACGCTTTAATTACACGCAAAAAAAGAGAAAAAAAAACGCAGCATAAGAAAAGTGCTTTACAATGATGCAAGACCACTGACAAGCTCATATTCTCGTCAAAGCTATTAGGGATATCAGAATAGTAGCTTAGACGGAGTCAGAACAATGTATTCATTCAGGAGTGACTGATTAGAGAATTAAATTCACAAACTTTATTGTAAATTTGAAAGGGATTACTGGTAATGGAGAGGAATCGGTTCCTAAGTTCTTCCAATATCCTTCCCTGCGTTCATGGCGCTTCTTTATATTCACTAATTTAAATGTGTCTGTTGTGTCTGCGCTGGTTAAAACGTCACAGACGGGAATCTGGAGCAGGCAAACTTGAGGGGGAAATGAAGAAAAAAAAAAGGGGGGGGGGGGGGGGGGGGGACTGTATAGTTGGCTCCGGTGTGTATGCTCTACGGCTAACATGGCGTGGTAAGGAGGGAAGAGATAAGGGCTGTGGTGTTTTCACACGGCTGAGGGCTGTGAGAAGGCTCAGGAGTGATATGTGGTGACAGCACAGTGCCACGCTGTTGACACAGCCTGCATCTCCTGGGTACCGAGGGCGGGATCGCCCAGGGCTTGATTATTTACAGGCCTGCGTGCTTTCAAAATGTTCAGTGAGGACACCCTGAGAAACCCTCCTTTGCAAGGCCTTTTAATTGGATCAGAGCTATCATTTATTAATGGGACCGACTATATGCAAGTCTAGTTTTTTTTTTTTTTTTTACTCCCATGATTATTAATGGCTGCTGGATCAAAAGACCGATATGACCTGCACGATACTCTGTGTCAGCCTGAAAAGAGGAATACATTTCCATCACCAAATTGCAGGCGGAGGAAAGGGAGAATCTGCTGTTCGCGCAGGCAGGGAAAGCTCAGGATTTTTTTTTTTTTTTTTTGAAATATGTTGACCCTGTAAGACACGCATGGTAATTTCTGTGAAATCCCGTAAAATATTGACTTGCATTGACTTGCATCATACGCCGAGTTTGAATGGAGGGTTAGACGGATGTTCATATTGAAAGCCCAATACAGTGGAGCTACCCCTCCCCCCTCCGAAAAAAAAAAATCTTTGGGATACAGATTGTTTCAAAGAATTAGGGAGTGGAAATTCTAGCGAGAAAATTCACTGTGAAGGGCGAATCGTATATACAGCGCCTTCCATTTACATACACGTCAACAACTTCAACTTCAAATAACTTCAACCTTGCGGGAGCTTTTGCAATTTAATTTTTTTTGTTGTTGTGTTAGGGCAGTTGGTGTTTCAGAGAAGAAACATCAAAACAGAATGAAGAATATTAATTGTGCCTACGTTGTGTGTGTTTTTGACACTAAACTAACAGCTGTGGTGTTTTGTCTACACTACCAGTATTTAATCTCCTGTCAAATACTATTGTTGCACTAAGAGACCCTTAAGTTAGTTGCATTCACTCTGTATTACATGTTTTTCCTTATTTAGTGATCTTTATTTAGTGATTTATCCTTATCATTGGTGTGTACATATATTTTCTATTTGGGTTTTATTGATTTAAGGGCATTTTATGGTTTTATATTAATGAAGATCAAGTTAAACTGGTGATATTTGCTGAACAACCCAACCCACAGACATGTGTGGGCTATGGCAAGCCACTGTAACATTTAAAGGCTGATCTGGAAATTTGACTATGACTTCTGACTAGTCATAATTACATTTTGAATAGTTTCATCTTTCATATGAGATATATGTAACATAATTGTGACAACATATAGAGATATCTGTATTTCAGTTTTGACTATAGGCACAACAGAATTAGATATTTGCAATGACTTCACTGAAACACCATACAAATCTAAACACGTCTTAAGTGACAATTGCAGATATCTGTCAGTTTTGACTAAGAGTAATGGAAGGTATAGATACCTCAAACGTCCTATATGACATTTCTCTATTTGTTCCTCTATTTCACTATTCTATAAAAGTGGGGGCGTTTCAGTAATATCGTTATTCCATGTCAAACCTGTAATTCAAGATATCTGTAATTACATTCTGACTAGGCACAATGGAAGTAACAGATATCTCCTATTTCAGATATTTCTAATCAAAATTCAGTTCAAGGTATCTATAACTTGCTAAAAGATATTTCAAATTACATTTTGACTAGTCATAACTCTATAGCTCATAACTTTGCCTAGTCAAAACCTAAATTAAGCTGTCTGAACATGCAGATGTCTTTAATTGTGGTGAATTAAAGATAATTTACACTGGCATTATCACTAGTCAAAATCAAATTGTAGACCTTTCAAGTTTCAATTACTACTATTCAGTCAGTTACAGATATCTGTAATTCACAGAGCAGGACTGTAGATATCGGTAATGACAAACCCAATATACATGAATGGCAATGCAAGTAACGTAATTTGTCCTAGGACGATTGCAGTTGTGGAAATCTGAAATGACAATTGTGGATAGGAAGAATATAGTTGTGGACATCTCAAATGTTATTTTTGACTAGGCAAAACTGAAATACAGATATCTACAACAAATATCTGATTTTTAAATCTTAAAATCTGGGCCAGGAAATAATTTTTCTCACACAAACATTTGGAATGTAGAACGGAGCCTACGACGACGGACTGACAGAACGCAAGGCCAAGGTGATTCAACATTCCACTATATAATAAGTAAAGTATACACAGTATATCATAAACACTGGTATTACCATATATACTAATTAACGTTCTATTCCGTTTAGGTCAAACTGGGTCAAAGTGCTGCAACAGTGCATGTTGGCACACTGGAATCGCTGCTACACTAAATGGAACAGAGCCGTAATTGGTATCATTGGTAATACCCAGAGATACATATATAAATATATATATATATAAATATATATATATATATATATATATATATATATATATATGTTCTTACATACACAGACAATTTAATGAGTTATGATAATTTTATTTGTTGTTAGACCAGCTGCTGTGATAGACTCATGCACTAGATGTATTGTTTGAATGGACAACAGCGGAAAAGGCTGCATCTATGAGTGTAGAGTACATGGTAATGCCTGTGATTACCCTACTATTTTATGTCAATTAGCTGAAATGAAAAACTGTGAGTTTCAACTCCTTTTCATATCTATTTAATCTGATCCATTTTATCAGGTATTTTATTAGGATATGTTTCAGTCTAAAAGAAAAACCAACATTTAATTAAAATCCTTCTTGGCACTTGTCTGTCTTAAAAGTGAAAATTCTATTTGCTGGTATCAAAAAGAACCTCACATCATTAGCTTGGCTTAAGATCCTCCGTGGCAGATTCATTCATCACTGAACCCTAACCCATTCATTTCAGAAGTGAGCATGCACTTGAAACATTTAACAAACATTTAACAAACGCTTAATGTGAGCTAAGAGAATTACCAAAATAAAATCCCCCCCTTTGAACGTCACTCCTCTTACAAAGATCCACTGAACACTGTGTCTGTGTCAGTGTGAAACAGCATCTCTGAGAGCCTTCCAATAGTGTCCTCTAAGCCGCATGTTTCCGGTTCTTCATCATCGCTCAGCGCAACCAATGAGATGTGACAATCGCTTGACTGCTTACTACTTCAAAATTAATTATTTATAACCTGGTTGGAAAAGTGTGTCAGAGTGGAATTTAATTGTCAAAGTCTCATTATGCTAAAGGTCATTTTCTTGTCACTCACTGAAAACTGAAATTGCATGGGCATCCTCCTCACAATTATGGATATGAGAATATTTTTATATTGCGAAAAGCACAAGAACTATATCTTCTTTATTTTAAGTGTGCAGTTGTATATATAATTATATAATTTTGCACATACAACACTCAAAACCCTTGAGTGCATTATTGCAAAGAGAATCTAAATGCCACCGTACACGCTGCATACAGTGTAAACTGAGGCTGGCTATGGTCCAAGCATTTTCAGTTGTGATGGAAATGCATTAGTCTCAAACAGGGACCAACAAGGCGACAGCTTCCACCCATGCGCTGTCCCTGCTAGTTAAAAATGAAGAGTGCATTGAGACTGCCACTAGCCCTCTTTAGAATGCCAGCGTGGATGATAACGCCATACGTCAATCACTTTTATGAAAGATGCATTAGGTTGACAGCCGCAACATATAAAGGAAAAAGCGAGCACTCATCTTTCATGAAGCAAACCCTTTTTATAACCTGTGCTGTGTGGAGGAATTATCACATCACAACGGGAATGCATCGGTACATTTTTGCACTTCTGTCTTGGAGATAACCTCATGCCGCATGGCACGGATGCGTGTGTGTCTGTCCCTTACCGTTCCGTACCCCTCCTTTGTAGCGGTAGCTTGAGATGTTTTTTTTTTGAACTCTCAAGTTCAGCGCGATTGTTGTGACAGATGTGAGAATAGGAGTGGGCGGACATGACTGATGTTGAGCTCTCAGCTGTGTGCTATGATTGAGACTCGGAATTACAGCTGTTGGAAAGAAAGAAGGAAAAAAAGAAAAACATGCTGACTTTTGACGGATTGATGCTTTTTGTGCACCTGTGTATGTGTCTATGTCTTCATGCATGTATGATTTGCATTTACAGTATACTACTAATCTAAATTGTCTAAATAAAGCTATTGTATTGATTATAAAACCTTTTTTTTCCTGCAATAAATAAATAAATAAATAAATATATACAGCTCTGGAAAAAAATAGGAGCCCACTGCATCTCTCCATGTATTCCAGCCATTTCATTCCAGCGTCTGTTGAATTCACATGCACACCTCATTCTCACACCTCATTAAAGAGGTACTGATTAGGTGAAACCTGAACCAAGAACAATGGTAAAGACTTGTGGAGAGCATGCCACGCATGAAAGCTGTGATTAAAAATAGGGGTTATTATACCAAATAGTGATTTTTGAACTCTTTAAGTGTAAACATTAGTATTATGTGGTTTAAAAATGAACTTGATCTGTTTTAGGTCTGAAAATATTGAAACTTGACAAATTTTTTTTTGTTATTTTAGTGTTTGTGTCACTTTCTGCAAATAAATGCTCTAAACGATAATATTTTTATTTGGGATTTGGGGGAAATGTTATCAGTAGTTTATAGACTCAAACAAAAATGTTCAGAAAAAAACTATCATTTTGCTGTGGTCTCTTATTCCTTTCCAGAGCTGAATATTTAATATACACTAAACAAAAATATGAACGCTTTTGAGACTAAGACTGGTTCCATGCACACAAAAGGCTTATTTCTCTCAGATTTTGCCCAAATTAATTGAAATCCGTGTTGGTGAACACTTCTCCTTCGCCGAGATAATCCAGCCACCTGACAGGTGTGGCATATCAAGATGCTGATTAAACAGCATGATTATTGCACAGGTGTACCTTGGACTGGTCGCAATGAAAGGCCACTCTAAAATCAGCAGTTTTATCACACAACACGGTATTTCACTACCAAAACTCCGTCGCCGGCATTGTTTCCAAGAACGTCGACCACGTTTAACCGCCCCAGCCAGGACCTTCCGCATCCAGCGTCTTCACCTGGGAAATCCTCTAGGAGCAGCCGCCCTGACAGCTGCAGCAACCGGTTTGCGCAACTAAAGACTTTCTGCACAAACTTGTCAGAAAGCCGTTTCGGGGAAGCTCATCTGCATGCTCGTCCTCCTCACCGGGGACGACAGGCATGACTGCACATCATCGGAACAGACCGGAGTGGTATCGCTGACGTCTGGCACCTCAAATCCCGGTTTTTCGCCGTACCAGGCAGATGGCAGACGGGGTGCGTGGCGACGTGCGAGCGAGCGGCTTGCTGAGGTCAACGTCGCGAACATCAGTGCCCCGTGGTGGCAGCAGCTCCAGACAACAAACACAAGCGCATTTTATCGACGTCAATTTCGGTTGCACGGAGACGCCGTGACGAGACCCCGAGGCCCGTTGTCATGCCATTCATCCACCGCTATCACCGCCATGTTGCAGCAGGATGACACGATTCCTGGAAGCTGAAAACATAGCAGTTCTCGTTTGGGATGCCGTGCGTTCCAATTCCTGCCAATATCCAGCGACTTCGGTCAGCCATCGAAGAGGAGCGCACCAACATTCCACACGCAAGCATCAACAACCGACTATGTGTGATGCAAATATTGGATGCACCAGATACTGACTGGTTTCTCCAACAAAAAAAAACGTATATCTGTAACCCAGACCTGTGAAATCCATAGTTCAGTGCCTAATAAATGCCTCTTTTTTTTTTCTAAAGCAAAACTGCACATTTTAGAGTGGCGTCATGCTGTTTAATTAGCAACTTGATATGCCACATCGCTCGGATGGATGAATTATCTTGGAAAAGCGAGAAGTGCTCGCTAAAATGGATCTCAAAAAAAAAGAGAGAGAAATAAGCTTTTTTGTGCAAAGAAAACATCTTTGAGCTTTTATTTCAACTCATGAAAAATGAGAGAAAAACAAAAGTGTTTCGTTGATGTTTTTCTTGCGCATACAACATCATTAGAGAACAGCCTATTTTTTTTCTTTTTTTTTTTTTGTACGTGTTGTCATTACATTTCCATTTTCCCACGAGGGTGCTGTGTTGAGTGACATGTTGAAAGAATCAAGAGCGCAACATTGATACACAATGACTGGGGGTCCTCCATGAAGGGGACGCCTTAATGTGCTAATGAGTTCAAACATGCAGTTTAACACAAGACTGTCAATCAAGCCGTTGGCATTTGGCATCTGACAGTCGGGTCATATGTTCCTCTGAGGGACACGAGCACTTTGCCCACATTACACTCGGCTTTCTAACAGATTGCTGTGTTCGGCCCCAGAAGGAACGTTTCTATTTTACACTAAAATTAATAACTGTATTAATGTCCACTGAGGCTAATCAATTTTGTAATCTGTTTGCCACCACAATGTGTCATTGATATATCCAGTTCAATTGCGTGAAGCCATTATCAGCACTATGCGAGCAGTGTTGCTGGCTGTAATCTGCAGTAATTGCCCCTGACTCATACCGGTTGATGTGCACAGTGTGCAATGAGCATTTTTTTTTTTCTTCCGGAAATGAAACGAGCAGTTTAATTTCCAAAATATAGATCACCCATCGAGAGAGTTTAAATTAATTAATAACCCTTCCACAGGTGGAGACGTTTAAAATTATTGATTTCATGTCAAATGGCGAGATGCAGACATTTTACCAAGATTCTAAGAGTATATATATATATATATATATATATATATATATATATATATATATATATATTCGAATGATAAACACCACCTAGCTGAAAGAGACGGGAGAATTGAGATGAAGAGCTGCTCCGAAATAAGTCAGAAAACGTGTCAGCCCAGTTCACTCACTCAGTTCTCTTATGAAAATGCAGGCCAAAGCACTCGCTGACGCAGCTGTGTGATACATAGACGGCATTTACATTGTGCCAGACTTTCACAGGCTTATTGTATCAACACGGTATGAGAATACATCAATGTATGTGACAACTTTAGCTTTCACCCCCTGCGTTTACAGGCGTATGCCAAAGTCACTATATATCTTAGCCAGACATGTCATACATTGTTATTGTCAGAATAATTTGAGCTACACAGAAAAGCCATCAGTCGGAATTGTGATGTTCGAGGGCGTTTTTTTGGGGGGGGATTTTTTTGAGAAACATAACGTGTAATTGTTGAGTCCGCCGCCTGTACGGCGCACGCTTTTGAACACGCTGCAAATATCCGTATGGGATGATGGAAATCAATGGGGGATATTTACTGAGCGCGTTGCCGCTCACCACCGGGGATGCAAACTTTTGCTTCGCTGCATTTAAAAGAAAAAATGTGCAAGGTATTTATGTAAATGAGCCCAGCTGCAGTTCATCTGATTTGCATAAAGTGTTGCTAAGTAAGAGGTGATGTCGGACTGTTTTGATGCACGCTGTGCGCGTCTACAAAGGAAACGCGGCGCCAACAGAAGTGTTTAGATAGTTAAATGTCCCAATGTTGTCAGCTCATCAAAAACACAGATGATTGAGTGAGTTATGAAAAACCAGAGGGAGTTTTTTTTTTTTTTTTTGGCGAAACTTTTTAAACTCCGTTGGCAGGATTCTTTTTGTCAACAGAAAATATAATGGGCTTTACTTGGCTGCCTCGATCATATAATAAAAAGTCAGGGAAAATAAGCCAGAGGGACCTGAGGGAAAGAAAAAGCTAAAGTTGTGTGAGAAATACCTGATTGTTGCAGTCCTGCCCTCCTGTCCTGAAAGAAACTTCTCCATGATGTTTCATGGACTACCCAGATCTCCCTCCGCTAAAACAGCGCAGCAAATTTCACACCTGCTTTTTTTTTTCACAGACCTTAAGTCCGACACGCAATTTATTCAGGCAGCACTGGTCGGTCAGCAGTGATAAATCAGGTGCGGTGGCTATTTGTATGGATTTTCCATTCCCACCTCACATATTCCGTGCCTCTAAATGGGAACGCCGGGATGGAATGTTGTTGTAGTTTGTATTTATTTAGCGTGTTTATCTCCTAGTCAGGCTTCATTTGTTTGCGCTTGAGCTGCTAGCGGTTCCTGTTTGCTCTATGACCGTGAACGTGCCGCCGCCGACCGCCTGGGTTACTTTTAATACCGGAGAACATGGTTTTATGAAGATGATGATTACGAAGCACAATGTGACATTAGAGGGTGCGTTTGTTTTCCAATTTGCAAGCAGGACTGTGGGTTCCTAACCACTATAGCTACATCTGGAAACACTAAGATCTCTTGATACAGGAATCAGGAAAGTACACTACCGTGCAAGAGTTTGGGGTCACTTAGAAAATTCCTTATTTTTGAATGGTATTGGTAAATAACTATTGTAAATATCTGGTTTTTGGTGTAATATATAGATGGAGAGACGCATTTCCAGCAACTATCATTCTGGTGTTCTAATGGTACAATGTGTTTGTGCATTGTGCCAGAAGGCTAATGGATGATTAGAAAACCCTTGTGCAATCATGTTAGCACAGCTGAAAACTGTTTAGCTGCTTAGAGAAGCTCGAAAACTGACCTAATTATTTCTAACCTTGTCAATGTCTTGATTATATTTTCTATTCATTTACAACTCATGGTGGTAAATAAAGGTGTGACTTTTCATGGAAAACACTAAATTGTCTGGGTGACCCCAAACTTTTTGAACAGTGGTGTACACTCTAAAACCAAATGGATTGGTCCAAACAACAACGACAATCGTTAGCATCCATCTTTTTTACGTTACAACTGGTAACATTTTACTTGAAACATTCATAGCAGCTGTCGTAAACTGCATATAACGCATTCATGACTGTTTCATGAGATACGACACAACATTCATACCAAACCTTCCATGAATGTGGAAGACAGAATGATGACAACTTGTCCAAAAGTCCAACAATTGAAAAGCAGCATTGCTGTTTTTGTTCCAAACCTCTTCTCCTCTCCGGATCATGTTGTTTCAAAAGAATTGTATTTGTTTTATATCTTATATCAAATGTCACTTTTCTATACAAGTGAAGTATCCGTAATCACTGTGTTTAACACTGGGAGGTTGGATATTCCCGGTAGCAAAAGATGAGAAATCATCTGCAAAGGTTACACTATAAAATAAATACACTTTTATGAAACAAAAATGATTTGCTTGACCATGTTCTGTCTTTTTTTGGCGCTGGATAAGCCCATTGACTCGGATGTGATGTGATCGGGTAAGAAGGTTTGGAACAAAAATGGCAACGCTGTTTCACCATTGTTGGACTTTTATTTTGACAAGTTGTCATCATTCTGTCTTCCACATTCATGAAAGGTTTGGCATGAATTTTGAGTCACGTCTCATGAAACAGTCATGCACCTTTTACATGCAGATTATGACAGCTGCTATGAATGTTAGGAAGTCGACCCAATTTTAGGTTAAAATTTGATTTCCTTCTATAATCAGAGGTCTTTTGAAAATAAAGTCGCTTCAGTTAAATTTATTTCAGTATTTCTAGCTTCAGTTTTGGTTCCTGCTCTTGCTTTAAAAAATAATTCACCCTACTTTAACTTGAATTGTGTTTTAAATCAATTAACACAGAGATATAAGTTAAAATTACACACTGTGTTAAGTTGATGTTGTAACCAACGTTATTACATCAGCACAACTTATCAAATTTATTTTATTTATTTAACCTTTATTTAACCAGGTATGACTTTAAGAGCAATTTATCTATTACCTGGCAAATGGCCCAGCCTCTTTATGAGGGATAGGGGGTATTAATGTTAACAACTTAAAAGGTTTATCTGAATCAATAAGTTACTTTTTTTTTTTTACTTCCAGCCATGCATTTCATTAAGTGGCAGTAGTTTCCCTGAATTACTTTTTAGAGTGTATGATATACTGTATGTGTCCTCAGATATGCCTGGGTAATGATCTGAGACTGGGAGGCGGTAGTTTTTGACACAAATTGCATCACTCTGGTTCAAAGCTTTTCCAAAAGTTTTTTTCCAGGGTGACCTCAAGAATACAACCTTAAAAAGAACAAGGTTCACTGACAGTAAATGGTTTGTTTTTTTGTTTTGGTACTGAAGGGAACCTTCAGGTTTCTTCAGCTGTACATCTCATAAACTAAAATAAAGTGCGTTTTCACCTCCAGTTTTCTAACTACAATCAGACGAGAGGAAAGCTCACACCAAACGAAAACCTTGAGAAATGCAGAATTATGACCTTACCATCGATTTGGAAGCTACATCCATGTACAAAATGCATACACTTCTATAATTCTACTCTCTCACACTTCTATAAGCCAATCACACTGTACTGACAATGGTATTCTATTCCACGGAGTCATTTTCTGACAATTTACATCACTTTATCACTTCCATTTTCCTCAGTTGTGGTGAGAAACTAGAAGACTTAAAAAGAAATGTGGTCAGACGGCTGGTTATCTTGAGCCTATGGAAACAAAAAAACAGGAGGGCAACAGACTCTCTATACTTTGCCTTGTCACAAGAGTCTCCAGAAAGTGACTGAAATTTTATTTTTGGAGTCACTAACTTTTGACTTGTCAGATTCTTGCAACCTGTCATCATTTCAAATGTGTCTGTGGGCCTCCACTGCTACCTTAAAACTCTGACTCCAGTCCTGTATAATTTCCCCATCTACCCAGCTCCCTCTGTGCTAAATTGCATTGGAAGATGGATTTTTGGCATCTGAGGCTGTCAGGTCTCAGCCATGGAAGACTTTATGCACTAGTACACCCGCTATGAAAGTGAATTCTAGAGGGATGGAGGAGTGTACGAGTGGGGGAGACAAGTACTGTCACTCCAGCATGTCTTTAGGCATTTTTCTAGCTGTGATTGTATGTATTTAACAATAATGTCGATGGAGTAGATATCCTTTTTTTCTCCCAACTTCTTGTCTATCCTTTCTTTTTTTCCTCTCTTTTTTTTCCCTCTCTCTCTCTGTCTGAATCTATTTCTCCTGCATCCCCTCGATCTCACTCTGTAGCCGGTTTCCGTGATGATGATGACAGGATCTGGTCCAGCAGCAATCTGAAAGGCCGTCTTCTCCTCGGATTGGACTATTATCTTCATTTTCATTACAGTTATTGCAGTGTGCATATTGCGCAGATTGTGGAGCATATTCTACATTATGACACGGCCCGGGTGAACGCGCCGTCCTCATTGGCTGAAGGGCGTTCATTAATTTTTGATAACACGACCCCTTCAGCAAAAACGTATCACCCAGGATGGCAATTTGACTTGTCTGCTGGAGGAAAAAAAAAAAAAAAAAAAATCATCATGTCTGGCAAGTAGTTTGTGTCTGTCTCAACAAGTCCTCCAAATTAAATGACCACATAGGTCGTTTGGCTTTGCACACCAGGACGACCCACCACCGCGTTTTCTAATCAGCAGACAGAGCCTCTATCAGCAGGACATCATTTGTCTGTGCTTTATAAATTGCTATTAAAACATAATCATTTGGCATGTGTTTTTTTTTTTTTACTGAAAATAATTTACTGAAATAATAAAAGTTTTTTTTTTAATAATTAGAGGCCTTTAAATTTCATAAGCAATTCAAAGAAAATAATGATGTTTTTTATGGCGCGGTCTGGTCAGGTTGAGGCACAAAAAATGATTGTTTTTGTGTCTTAATTAAACAAAGAGCGGCAAACGTTGATGCCTCACTGCTGTCATTTGACGCTTCTGAGGAAGACTGAAGATGTCAGTCGTAACTGTCATGGTAAAAAAAAAAGAAAGTGACTACTTTGTCTGATTAAAAGGAGCAACAACGATTATTTGAAATATGAAAGTAAAATGAACTTGTTTGAGCTACAAAAGCAGTCACTTTCTGTCAGGTGAAGATCGTGGTTTGGGTTAAAATGATTACTTGAAAGAAATTAAACTTGCAGTTTAAATTACTTAGAACACTTTCTAAGGCTGAAATAAAAGGTAAATTACCATCTGCCTCCATGTTGGATACACAGTTACCAAAAAGTCGCTTCTTCACCCCAATCGCCAACAGGAAATGGGTTTCCATCCAGACGTATCGACATTTAATTTTGTGTAAAATCTGCAAAGATAAAATGTGAATTGAGGCCTTTTTCCATTCATTATTGTTTTGCGATGGAGAGGGAGAGTTGGACCGTGAGATTACGTCTTAAGAAAGTGTGAATGTATCCATGGCAACAGTTGACACTCATCAGCTAATCATGGATAATTAAGAGTTAAGAGTTTATTCACAAAACCTGTTTCAATAGCCAAAAGCTGCATTTTCCTTTTGTCGATATGCTGACACATCCACCCCCTCCAAGCGTAATAACTTTTATGTGAAATTAAGCCTTTTTTTTTCCATTTCTGGCATTTACACCCAAGTATTTATTTGCATTTTTTAAAAATACAAATAAGAAAGCAGGATGGACTAGTGCAATAAAATACACTTTTTGAAAAGTTAGGATCTCACCATCCACTCCACCCACCACTTCTGAACATGAAAATTTCATTCAATGTCATTTGAACCGCGCCACTTCTCCAGGTCCTAAACGCTACGGCCGCTAGATGGCCTCTGTCAGTCAAACGTGGCTCTAGGTCTTCTTGGCGACCGACGTTACTACCGATTGTGTTGTTTTTTTTTCTTGAGACGACAGGCTCCTTTGTCTGCGGTTACAAGTGAAGATTCTCATTGTCTCCTCAGTGTCAGAGGCACAGCACTGACACCGCTGTGATAACAATGTGCAAATCCAACATTTTTTTTTTTTTTTGGGCTAAATCCCCCCATACTCCTTCACCCCTCACTCCTCCTCTATGCTGTTTTGTGCAAATAAGGCTCTTCCCTTTTCTGCATGTTCAAATCTTACAATTCGTCCTCCCCACGCCACCACACCCCCACCACCACCACCCCCCAACCTCATCTGGTAAACACAGCTATTTGAAAAAGGGGTTGGGCAAGCGCCACAGAAAAAACAAGCACGCAAGAGGCTATCAGAGCAATCAAGCTGCCAATATTTGCTGACAGTTTCTTGGCAATATTAGCCGACCAGTGTTTGAGGGGAGAAGGAGCCCGCTGTTCATGCTAACAGAGCGGTGAGAGAAGCAAGTGTTCTCCGAGAGGTCGGAGCCGGTTCATGAAATTTTTAAAATATCATACGTGGGAATAAGTTCGCAGGAATAATGTGAACTCTTCGCTCTCCATTTCAAGCATTGTCCTCAGGAAGCCTGTGGTAAATTTGATTGATGGTATATTAATAAGCCGACGTTAAAAATATGGCAGATCAAGTGTATGCATAACCGGAGTGTTTCCCTGGCGTATAACTTTTAAATGGGCAGTATATAGCTCATGTCAACAAGAAAGACCTCTAATGTTTTCTGAAAGCAAGAAAGTGACAAGCCATTGTATAAAGGGGTAATTTGGACCCATTAACAGTAAGCACATTTGCAATGGTGCATGACCTACACAAGTGAAAGTTCTAATGATTACACAACAGAAATAAGTCTTGGATTTTGTTCTTGACATTTCGTAGATACGTGTGGCCTGAGGTCCTCGCTCTCATTGTGTTGACCAAACTTAACAAATTAATGTCCACATAAAACACACTTTTTTCAGTTACAGCAATATATATATAAGTATAAAGCTAATAAAACTTGTTTTGTTTTCCATTCTTTTTTAGTATACTCCAGATAGATGCTTGTTTGGATTTTCCAAACCAAGCTGTGATTTTTTTTTTTCCCCTCCAGATGAAAAAAGGAAAAAAGAAACACAGTCAAGTACAAGTTTTTAAAAATGATATTAAATTGATGATTGACACTGATGCAAAACCCTTCTGCAATTCAAATTCTTCATCTATGTTTGATAAACGACTTTTGTATAAAGGGATGTTCTTAATTTGTCCGCCTTCACTTAGATTAAGTGGGTGCATGTGCACATTAAATCCAACCTTGCTTTTGTCCCTCTTCCAGCACTTTAAAGGCCTCTGCTCCCCCACTACAGCTCGGTCTCCCTCTGAGGTTGTTTTCCCTCCATGAAACACACTAACAATGACTGATGGGTAACAAAGCTCGCTGGAAAATGTCACTTTCGATTCCACTCATGTGTGTAAAAGTGTTTGTAGGGGGGCAGGGAGAAGTGAAGGGGGGAGGTCAGAGAGGTCAAACGGGATGTAATGTGCACATCCAAATGTAAAAAAAAAAACAAAAAAAAAACTGTCTTTTGCAAGTTTTTTTGGAAATGTAGGATTGGGTATGTAATTTTTTCTCATACTTGGCCAGGGGTTAGTTTTTTTTTTTTGCAGAACTCATGTCGGAACACAAACGGTGCATATTGTGTCATAAAACATAGGTGGAGTTTGGCAACGGTCGGATAGCCAGATGTGATGGAAAATGCTTCAGTGTGGAAGAATCAGTGGCAACAGCTGTGCACAACAAAGTGAAACTACTTCCCTGCATTTTCATGCATCAACCGTTTTACTGCCTGCTTTCCCCAAACTGACCAAAGTGTACCTGTGGGGCGTTAATAGGGCTGTCGATCAATACCAATGACTCAATGATTATAGCAGGTGTTGGGATTCATTGGGAACTCACTCAAATTGTGAGTTAACTTGTGCTAACAAAATCTCTACAACCGTTCTGGGCATGTATCTCTTATGTGGCAATTGGGGAAACAAGACATTGCATATAATATGTTATATAATACTAATTATATTGAAGTCATAGAAAATCATCCTTGGTGCATCTTTATCGGATTATAAAATGCTGCAAAACAGCACTGAGTGATATCACCCTGCCTGCTACAAGTTCAACTTAAATCCACAAGAATAACACAATATTTGTGCTTGGTCCAAAGACTTGAAGGTTTTGATGAGTAAAAAAAAACAAGACTGAAAGCCTAGAGACATGTGATACATTGGGACCATCTTAATTCGAATAACATATACCAAAAAGAAGATGTTTTTTTTCTAAGAACTGACAACCAGACCAGGCTTACACTACAACAGCCTGCCCCACACGACTCAAACCGAAACAATTTCTCTGAAGATGAAGAATTCTTGCAGCTTTTAACCCCTTGACACCAACTCAAACCCACAAAACACACATTTTGCTCGTCTGGCTGCTGTCAATTCATTTAATTAAAGGCTCAGTTTGTTTTCTTTTGCAACATTCCTTCAAGTGTGCAAGACTCAACCCATCACTTTATTAATAATACAAAAAAACAAAAAACATGTTTGATGCAGCATATGGTATATACTGCATACTGCATACCACAGTCCATGTGGTAGAGATGCTGCTAGTGTTTGTAGATGGTTTGTTTCAAAAGAGCTTGGCAGGTATTTGTACACGTTTGAGTATTAAATGAGTTTACTTCGCTCTCTCAAATGATCAAACATTTTGTCCTGATACCTGCAAGACTCCATAAAAGTAGATGTTGTGAGCTGAAAAGATCTAAGTTATAGACCTTAAACACAATGGGAACAGTACGCCATTAGTGGTGATTTTCTACACAGTAAATTTAGAAGTCAATTAGTCTCCCACTAATGGGCGAGTACAAAGTTTCCTTGTTAGCCTAACAACTTTACCCCTGCAGTATCATCAGAGTGCATTTCAGTGCATCCTGGGCGATATAAATGCCTGGTACCTGGCTGCAGTTCATCGTGTTCCAGTACATTTGAACTGCACTTTACAAACATGACCCAAACACACCCTTACATGAACCAATACATGCCCCATCCTCTCTTTTTTTCCCCCTTTCTCCACTCTCTTGTTCGCCTTATTGTTGCGTTTCAGAGCAGCAACCTAACATGAGCTTGTTGTTCATTTCCTACAGGTGGCTTCTCCTGTGCAGTGGGTCCTTCACTGCTGATGATATCTTGAAAATAATAATAATAATAATAATTCTTTGGACCATTTGGCATTGTTAGAAAAATACAATTTGTAACAAAAAGAGAGAGAGAGATAAGGTTATGATATTATACAATTAGGCACATTCAGATTGATGACATTCATTCAACAGGAAATAAAGGAGTGTTGCTCAACCAGACAAAGATCTTCAAACTAGGATTTCTTTATAGGTGTTTTCAGTCAAAGCTGAGTGTGTGACTGCGATAACACACAAATGAATAATTCATTTCTTGTGCATATACATGTAATATGTCTCATTGTAGCAATTTGTCAGACATATTATGAAATCATAATATGTTGTCACGACTGTGTTTTTCATTAAACACACACTGGAGGCACACTGGCATGTTGTCCGGAGTCTGCCCTGTAGAGAGTTGATATCGTTGGAATAAATATCAACAAAATATCTTTTAAATTGATGAATTTGTACATTTTGACAACCCTCATATTCAAGCAAAGGGATCTGGTTTTATGATTTCTCTTCATTGAAGTTTAAAAAAAAAACTGTGTGTTGGTTTAAACAAGAACAATTCAAGGAGAGCCTCAAATCACCATTACCATTTGCACAGGAAAATATCACAATTTGATGCTAATTAGCAGCCGTGGCTCTACCTTTTTTATTGCCGTGAATCTACAATCAAGATGGCCTTGTGTGCACCCTGGAGCATGCTGTTCTATGTGAATAGTTGACACATATGTTAATTAATTAATCAGGAAAATATCTGAATACTCTATATACAAAGCAGGTGGGTTATTGCTGTCTGATATATCTGTATGTCTATTCTGTGCATATAGATTCAAGGTAAACACATTGCTCTATATATTTGCTTTACAAGTATAGAGGTTTGGAAATGCTGTGAAAAGGGGAAACAACATGTTAAATCCAGTGACAATGAGAAACGTATACAGAGCTTAACTGCAAAACAAACATTGCCTGCAACATCATGCTTCAATATGGATTAGAGCCATTAAACATCCATTGGCCAAGTGCAGTCCGTTAGTAGCAAAGTTCATTACAGAAAAAAAAAAAATAAGTGAAAAATGTGTTTGCTCTCTGGATCTGTAAGGGTAATTAGTGCTTTCCTTTAGAGTCGTGTTGACATGTGCTGACATAGAGGGTGAAATGTACATGTAAGTGACGAGGCCAAGAACCTTTAGAGATGCCAAACATGTGTCAGACATACCCTTTTAAATGTAAAAATGGATACCAAAAGCAACAAGTCAAAATATTTATTCTGTCTCAATACAAGCTATCTGCTATGTCATCACCCTTAAAGCAGGAGTAGGCAATTTATTATTTGGGGTAATTGCACAAAATTTCATAATAACCTTTCAGTATATTGTAATTAAAGTGGTCTGATAAATCATCACACTCTATCTAATCTATCTCCTTATGGCTCTGTAAACAGCCCTGAGAAAATCCAGACCAGTCCCGGTCCGGAAGGTCTTAGCCAATCACAGTTCATTTAAAAACATTTGGATCTGGAGTGTTTTTCAGGTCCGATGCGTGGGATTCGTGAGGGAGGAAGCTCATGGGGAAAAAAATGAGATAGCAATTCCAGGATTGGTAACAACAGCTTATTCAACTCAAACTAGAACTGGAAGTCAGAAAAAATTAAAAAGGAATCTAAGAGAGGGCCTGATGAAAACCATGGAAACACATGTAAATCTTTGTTTAACATTTGAAAAATGGAGAAAACTGACAATGTTTATCTCCTTGACTGGTAAGGTGCTTACTTAATTTTTCAGTGTTGTGTGTAATTATAGTGTGTTTTGATAGATTTTTGAGGTAAAGTTACCATGAAAACAAGAGATGTATGGCTGTGCTGACTGTTGTTACTCGTTTAGCATAAGGCTAACTGTGAAAAAGCACATCTCTGTGCTCAACTGGCTGTGGTTATTGTTTTCTTTGTTGTAACTTTTAGCAGCAAAGTTGGTGTATGAAAACGGTAATTTGTAGCTGTGTGTTGTTGTGGCTTGGTAGCTTGTGCATGCACAGCAGGTAGAGCAGTAGTGCAGAGTGGAGTTAAGGAGGAGAACCATGAAAAGGAGGGGGAGCAGAGTTGCTTCATTTGGAGTTTCATGCCTGATTTTCAAAGTTGCATACCCCAGCTTTAAAGGACACCCTTAAAATTCCATGCGTGGATCCTTGAGGCCGAACAAATTTGTCAGTTTAATTACCTTTCTTTTTATACATTTGCAAAGCCATCAATAGTAAAAGTTTGAACCCAGCATTTTAGCTTGCACTCTTCTTCTTCCCCTGCCTTTGTTGGCACTTTGCTGGTTTATTGGCTCCACCATTATAGACCAGTTACGTCACCTCTGAACGTGTGTACAGGTTTAACAAAACAGCAAAACAACCAATAAAAAATTGCAAATAAACAAATCCTAGCCCAATTCCACTGTTCCATATGAGTACTAGAAGACAAAACTTCCAAAAAGTACTTTTAACTGGTCAGCTTTACTGAAGATATGCACAGTCTATCCTCGGTTCTTTGAGAACAGTGAGGCTTGGCTGTATTCACTCTGTCTGTCAGCTCTTAAATCAAGAGACTCCCCAGTATTGGTAGTCTTACAGGGCCACTGGGGTGATTTCAAAAGCATCGGTCCCCACAACGGTTATCTTGAACCAGTGAAGCAGAGAAAGAGAGAAAGGTTTCAATTCTATCTCTTCTCACCTAGAACTCCAAAGAATGAGGCAATTTAGTTCCCTATGGAGATACGTTGATGACGTGCTCTTTCTCTTTACCGTACATATATTTGTTGCTGACACTGATTTATTTCCTCTAATAAAAGCCTTTTGTGAATTTTGTCATTAATGTTTCATTCCGACAAAATCTTTGAAGTATGTTTCCAATTACAATCTGGCAAAAGACAATTTACTGTGCTCAGAGATAGCAAAATGGAGTTTTTAGATGATAGCAACTTTACTTATTTAAATACTCAGGCCATTATTGTATTTGTGATGAATGATGCACATTCCCTACAACTACCTGTAAGAAGTACCCCTCACATTTATATATCAGGCAACTCCGATGTCCTCATGCAGTATTTATTATATAATTAATGTGAATGGGTTGGATGGACAATATTTGCTTGGCCTCATAGGCAGGAGCTAAGTTGCCCAGTAGCATGCCCACAGCATATAAGCCTCTGGCCAAACCAAAACAATGTGCAGACATTTTGACTTCCTGGAAAAGTTTTATTACCTTTTCAGAGCAGTTTCTCAATTCCCCAGATGAGCTGGGCCACCGAGGCAGTGGTAATGCCAACTGCAGGCATGGAAACTCCTCACCTTTCTGAAAAATTTGCTTTGCGTTTTTTTGGTTCAAAATAGATACAACACAAGTTGCTGTGTCTTGCTTGCCACCTGCTGATTAAAGCGAAAGGTGTTATAAACCCCGAAGATGGTGACAACTTCAGCCTGGAGCAGGGCACAATGTCTCCCCTGAGCTTCCAGACTGCAGTCTGGATGCTGAATTTTGACTTAATTTTGAATTCAAATTCACCAGATATGTGCATTTGTATGCACATATTTAGTTTTTAATGGTCCTGGTAATAGCATTATTTTTTCCAAAATTCAAAGCAGTTTTGTTCCACTACAAACAAAGACAAATATTTGAATTCACATATGCATTTATAGTACTTTGCAAATAAACTAGATGTACGCTTTTTATAAACGTTGCCAATTACATGCCTAATAGTGGGAGAGTCTTAATGAAGAGGCTACTTAAAGAAAGCAATTTCCAGCATTCTTTTTTATCTTGTTGTTGTCTTCTTGTTTTTGTCTCGTTGATGCATTCAGCTCCACATCTATTGATTCCTTTTATGTGTTTTATGGACGGTGGGTTTATCCCATTATGGCTGTTAGGATTAGTATCCAGGCTGATGCAAATATCCTTGGAGTGTAAAGTTCATTTAAAGTGAATATGTATCATAATGTTCTCAAGTTCTTGTTATCCATGCAACGTTCTCACCTTTTCCACCCCGACCCAGTTAGTATGCCTGCAGATGGTTAGTTCCATGTTTTTGTGTGTCTCACTGAGAGTAAATAGAATATTTATTTTGGTCATTACAGCTGATGCATTACACATTTACACCCCAGAGAGACTCATTCACTAAGATGTGCATATGATTCGTCTTAAAAGGATGATGGATTCGTCCAGTGACAGTCTACTCCATCCAATCCACTTTTCACAATGTAGTGTGGTTTTCTATTGGTATTCCATGCTTTTATATTTATAGATATATGTATTAAAAAAAACAAGCAACAGTGGTTATGAATTAAACTAAATCATCTAAGGCAATTCCCTCTGCACATCCTGACCCTTGCTTACGCAAATTCCGGAAGACGGGGGTGAATTGTCACTTGGGAGATGGTGATTTGCAGATTGTGCAAAGCTGCTGCAGCAATTAGCCTGTTATCAGTGGCTACACCTTCATTCACACTCAGCAATAGTAAGATACATTGTACTTACATATCTGGATCATATAATGTCTGTGTGCAAGCACTGTATGTAATTTGAATTACATCTACATTTTCTCTACATGACCACACTCTTGCTGATGGAGTCTCCAAAGTGCTAACTTCCCCAGTCCCTGGAGACACCAGTTTTTTTTTTTTTTTTCATTTATTCGGGGAGGTGGTCTTTTTTATGATTTTTTTTTTTTGTATTGTTGTTTTAGAGACTTCTGAGCTACCGAAAGATGCATTTGAATCAAGCAAAGATAAAGAATTGATGGTGCATATCATTTTAAGGAGTGGAGATTATTAGTATTATTACTATGGAGATTATTAAAAATAGGTTTTAAATGAGAGTTTCACAGTATGAAATTGCTTGGTATAGAATGAGAAGCGTTAGCTAACACCTATGAATTGAGCTTTAGCTGTGGAATGTGGATTTCTCCTTCCACACGCTGTCCTTAGAATAACTCCAGATACAAGGTGCAGCTATTAGTCACAAATTGTTAAACTTCCTCCCGCTTTTAAGTAAAATCCCAATGGGATTGGTTTAGCTTTCATGACATGCTTTTGCCTCACTTTCTCTCTTATGTTTCAAAGAGGATTACATGCATAAGGCATTTATTTTATTTTATTTTTTTTTCGGTGTAAAGGTGTCTTCTATTCTTTTTTTATTGTGAATTGAGCTTTTACTATTACCATGATAAAGTTGAGCTTGCAACTTTGACATATCATCAACACTTTGAAATAAGAAGACAGTGTAAATTGGGACTAAGAAGGTTCGGAGAGTGGTGTGAAACCTTTGTTGTTGTGGATTACCATAAATTTCCAACTGAAACCCAAATTGTCTCTAACTCGAACAAAGCTCTGGCCCTGGGGAATATGCCAGGGCTATAGATGTCAATAATTCACTTTGGCATGTACATGCATGATTGTAAATTTGTTCTCAATTGCTTTGGCTCATTTCTTGAAACAGAAATAACAATCTCAGACCTTCAGATGCATTTGGAAAAAAATAGCCCTTTTGGTTCAACACAACACCAGAGCTAACCTGCAAAAGGTCATATCTCGCCCAAACCAGTGACCTCAAGCTTCAAAACTAAATCATTTTCTCATAGGAAAAGTCTATATCCCCAAAATGAAAAGTTCCTTGGGCATTGTGTAAACGGCACTGGTCAAAATGTCGAGATGTTTTGTCCGCACAGGCTATTTCTTCAGTGACATTGAACGGTTACAGCACTAGACTGTGTTTTCTCTCGCTAACTGAATACCGTGTGTATCACACTGAAATGACAATTTCACCAGTACAAGGTTTCACGTCACATATTGCCCACACACTGCCGTGGAAATTGTATTTTTATTCACCTAACCGCCTCACATTGAACAGAAAGCGTGCAGCACAATATGCTTCGATATAAAAAATACATCAATACAAAAACAAAGGAAATAACGTGTCGCCTACAGTGTCAAAGTAAAGCTGGAATTCCACAGTAAAGACGCCACCTGACAGGCAATTTACCAATTTGGCAGATGTTCTTGTGATGTTATTCATGGTAAGACCTTTTGCTGTTTTTCATGTGAATATGATTACATGCAATAAATACAGCTGATCTCTGTATAAATGCCTGACAGAATTTGATAATTGACTTACATAATGAAATTTTGTCTGCATGTTTTGGAGGGTACAACTGTTAGCCTGAGAAGCAACATGATTTGTCAATTGATAATTGTGCAAAATGTTCACAAAACATTCTAAGGCAATTTGCACTATGTTGGAAGGAATGAGAAATTCAGATCAGTTGTGACCAAGTTTCCAGAGGTTTGGAGGTTTGCATATGTTGTTTTGAGAATATTCATTTCCATTTGACAAATAAACCAAATACATTGAGGAAAAACAGTAATGTGAGTACATTTAAATAACCAGAACGTGTAGGCATAATAATGCCAAGTAAGTCAGGCAAATACTGAATATCTGCTACTTATTTTGCATTATAGCCTTTAACCTAAACAGGCATGACCAGAAAATTCATCAAAATGTCGTTATCCAAAGAAATGAATGGTGCATTATTAGTGGATGGCTTCAATAATAAGCTATTTGGATTGAAACAAGTATAAATCCAACTTTACCCTAATCCTCACTCCATTTCCCCTCGCTTTTTTATTAAACTTTATTTTCCAATATTTGTTATATTTCTATTGCTGACACTGGCAGCAAAGATCAGCAGGATATTACACAATTGTGCAGGGAACTTATTTACAGAATTGCAGAAAAATAAGTCTGAGCTGTGCACATGCCATCTCTATAGTTATCAATAATTCTCATTAAACCCACTCCCCAAAAAATACAGAAAATGACCTCAAATATCCCCAGATTTTAATGAATACTGTGATTGGTCAACGCTATACATCGTTAAAGAGGTGTCCTGCATTGCACAGTGGAGGAAAGAGTAGGGAAGGAAGACATGTCCTTATTTTTGAACGCTTAAGTAAACTGGTGGTCAACTTCTCTTCTCATTGGAAGCATGTTAAAAAATAACAAGTCCTGCTCCAGGGAAACTCTTTCTTTTGTACCAGTTATCATAGCAATGCCAAACTGCACGAACAGTTCCAGTTTTCCCTGAAACCATAGCTGTCCACAGAGCTGTTGCATTAGTCTGGCATGAAGTCTGCCACAGAAAAAAAGTACAATGTATGTCTGCTGAAAATAATGTGAAAAAACTATGTTTTCCAAAAGAAAAAAAAGCAGTCTTCTGGTCTTAACTATGTGGGTACTGAAGGAAAGTTCACATCATTGCATACAAAAAGAAATTACATGATTAATTATATTACCAAAAGGAAATAGCATCAAATAAGGAATCATTCCATTCCATTATCTCTTTTTTACGTCCAACCTTCACCTTGATTTTTCAAAAACTGAATTATGTTTGTAATTCTATTTATTTTATTTTCAAGAGTCCACAGAAACTTCAAAAATATTTATCTATTTCATTTGTTACCCATCATGAATGTGATATTGTTCTATAGTATTTTCCTTCATCATCATGCAAACATTATAGTGAAATGGCAACTATATACATTTGAATTGCAAATTAAATTCTTTCCCCGGCTTTAGTACAGAATAATGCAACTTCCCCATAATAGATAAACATCTAACTCCTTTGGGGGTGTTTGGGTGGTGGATGGCTTGGGGTAAAATAATCACTTGAAACACGGTTTCTATGCTCTCAAAGTTCCAAGGCTTTGTCATTGTAGCAACAGCAAACACCCTGACAATCGCGATCATTTTTTTTTTCTTTTTCTGAAATGTCCCAATTGCTTTCCGTAAATATTACACTCAGGGTTGTAAAAGGAAAATGAACAGTGATCTCCTGCTGCAGTCGTTCTTCCATCATCAGGAAATGACCTTATATTGACGTCACTGGAACCACATCAGTTCCCAAGGTGGTGATTAGATGACGTAAGTGTAACCATAGGTTGGTTTTGTTGTCCTCATTTTTTTTTAGACCTATACATTTGTTTTCCCTGTGTCTGGCAACAGCAAGGTATGCTGGGGTAAGATGACAATAGTGCGTGTGTTTTTATTTTGTTTTTTTTGCCACTTCCCTCTTGTCTCTCTCGATCTCAAACATGCAAATTATTCTTTCACACTATTAAAGTTAAGTGGGGAAGATGAGCAAAAAGCGAGGGATTTGGTCTGTCATGGTTGAGCGAGAGAGTGAGCGAGGCAGCCGCTGAGACAGAGGGAGGGAATACAAACTAGATGCTTATGCTTCGGACATGATGGCCAACAAGAAATGGGTGTTAGTACGCGTGTTAGCCAGGGCCACACTGCCTCAACCTAATAAAAATTGGCTGAGCATAGTGAAACAGTGACAAATTAAATGGGCCATCAAAAGCACTGCTTGCATTACAGAGACAGAGCAAGCATTTCCTGATGGAATTAAAGTCATTGCACCCAATCTGTAAGTGCCGCCTAAACAGCATTTATTGTTGGACAACAGCATTCTAACATGTTACATGCGGATGGATGGATGGATGGATGGATGGATGGATGGATGGATGGATGGATGGATGGATGGATGGATGGATGGATAGATAACTGCCACCCTATTTTAATTTTCTATTTTAAACAGCATGTATTGTTGGACAACAGCATTCTAACATGTTACATGTGGATGGATGGATGGATGGAGGGATGGAGGGATGGATGGATAGATAGATAGATAGATAGATAGATAGATAGATAGACAGATAGATAGACAGAGACAGACAGATAGACAGATAGACAGATAGATTACTGCCACCCTATTTTAATTTTCTATTTTAATTATGTCCCACAATGAGCCGCATTGACTTACAAGTGTCTTAAAATGGGATTAGGTAATAGAAGACCACATTACCTCTACTCCAACAGCTATCTCCAGCGTCACACGCCATAAATTTTCCATCTCAACAGAGTAACAGATGGTCGACATGTCAGTGTCAGATGCCTTTCTCCCTCTCTCTCTTTTTTTTCTTTCTTTTGCACATGACATACACTGTTTGGCTGAATGGATGGATGGATGAGATGGATTGGTGGGTGGACTGGTGGGTGTGCAGTTGCTGTAGGTTAGAGGAACACACTCCACTGGTGACACTTACTTTGCTATTCGGCGAGAGTGACGTGGTGAGAAATAAGCGGGCAGTGTAAAAAAGAAAGTGACAGCATCAAATGACCAATCCTCTCCTCCCATCCCGATGTATGCGTTTCTGAGTGACGAGTTCAATCTGGAGTGCTGCTGACAGCCAAGAAATGATCCCTCAAATCAAATTCAAGAACGATGGTAGCACAGGGGTACACGAGGAAAGGCTACGGCTATCTTGAGAGATAAAATATATATATAGTAAAATATATATTATTGATTAGCCACACAGACAATGGGTAGCTTCACAGCACATAAAATAAGACTTTGGAAGATTTTTGAAGTCTGTCGTCCCAAGAAAATGGTATAGATTTTAGAATTCTTGAGTTCTTGAAAATGACCTAGGCTATAATTATGCTTGCATTAAAGGTCTTCACAGCTCCAAAGTGATGGACCAGTTTCAGATTCCCAAGCAATTCTTAACAGTGACTGAACCAACCTGACTGCAAAATTAAACAATATATAAATGTGCTAAATACAACCTGACCTACCGTCTTTTCATTGACACGCAACCTAGAGGAAATATTGAAATGCATGATAGACTTAGCAGGGAATGATGACCACTGCTCACTGGTTGGGTAACAGTCATTATACCGAGGAACCAGAATTAGACCCAACCTGGTACAGTCTTAGGTTAGATCTTGTCATATGATTTAAAGAAGTGATGCAGTTCTCTAGTCCACATAAACACGGGTGTTTTTAAAACCAAACTTTTATTGCCCTCAGCGACACCACTGGTCTGATTAACAGGAAGGCCATTTTATCAAATCACAAGGCTGGTCACATCTATACTGCCCTATGGATACAACTAACTGTTTACTGACCACAGTTTTCTAGTCCACACGTGACTGCTGAAACCAGATTTTTTGAAAAATTTCACCCTGGACTCTAGTTACAAAAAACTGTGGTTTCGGGAGCCTACAACTGTGGTTACATGTGAATAAAAGACCAAAAACGTGCAGAGAATCACATGGTTTCAAAAAATACCCATGACATTTTATGGTTGTGGTGTTCACTGTTGCTATGACAAAGGTTGCCTGACTTTAAAAGAGTAGTAACTTTAATCCACATCACATTTCAAGTGACCATTTAAACCCGAACCATGATCTTTCCCTCTTACAAAGTGCTTTTTTTTGTTTTTTTGGCAAAAAAGACCTTAACCACAGTGTAGTCATGCAATAAATCATATACATTTTTTTGGAAAGCTCCATATTAGAAAACACCATGGGTCATTGCAGTGCACGGCTCAGTCGACCTATGCAGTCGTGTAATTGTGAGGACTTGTTTGGATTTCTAATAGGAAACAGAGCAGTGCACTGCTCAGGATTAGCCAGTGGAGGTTTTGATGGGAAGATATATGACAGAAGCTGTTGAGGGGTCTTTGTCTGAAGATGTTAGAGGCTGTTGTCCACTGACAGTAGCTTTTAGCTTAATCAGACAGCATAACCACCATGGAAATGGATTGCAAATAATTTCCCAGGTAATAAACTATTGATGTTTGTCAGGACTTGATGTGTAAACAGAACAATAATTCATAGGCTCTGCAAAGTGCTGATGGTCCCCCATAAGTCATGGCTATGTGTCATTCACACAGTGTGTTGGGATCTTGTAGTTCAAAGCCTACTTAGTGCGATTATTTTTTCATCTTTAAAGAGTCTTTATTAATCACTCTTTGACTTTATATTGCACAAAGACAATATTTTGAGGGATTTGAGTGGACTATAAAATACCTGTATTTTTTTAAAACAATCATTTGTCTGCCTCTTAAATAGATGAGCAATTCCTACAATGAAGAAAACCAGTTTTTTCTCCTTTTTTATTGAATTTGTCTTTAACAATAAAAACATATCAAGACCATCTTTTGTGAAGGATTTCAATCGAGTGTTGCTGACTCCACTTCAGTACTAATTGTTAACATTAAAACATAATTAAAAAGTGACGATCAAGCAGAGACACAAACAAGCTCTGCTTTGCTAATTTAAAAGTTGAACGATGATGTAATCCCTGAAGTATCACCGCAGTGTGTATATGACTGTTTTAGGCCAAAGTTGCTAATGAGTAGTGACACTTGTGTTATTTTCTATTCACTGTATTTTCTATCACAGTGTGAGCTTCAACTGTGCGATTAAATGGAAAAAAAAAATACAACGATAATTAATTGGTAAAAATTCTAAACAACAAAAAGTAGTGATAATAAATGTGTAGGCTGATATAGTCGGAGGGGAACGTGGTGGGTAGCGGGGCAGTTTAGGCGAGGACCTCATTAGTGGCCTGAGGATAGGAGCTCCAGAATGAAGAATGTGTCAGACTGTCACCGAAAAACCAAATGAAAAATTGCTGCAATAGCCAAACTTTAAACATTTGCATGACTCATTAAGTGACTTCTGCGTGTAAATCCCCACGTTACAGAAGACTTCCACGTGTTCCGCGGGGAAAACGCCTCCTCCGCATTAGCATGTGAGGTCGCCTGGCCCCCTTTTGCGTGCCATCTTCACTCTATCAATACATATTCATCAGCATCAGAGAGCCATTCATTTACCAGATTGGAAAATGGGCAGTGAAGAGAGCTTGACATTCACTTTGTGCTGAATTGTTCTCACTTGACACCTAACTTGCTGATTGATGAGAAATATTATGGCCTGGAGGAAAAGCAAAGTGAAAGATGAATGAGTCTAATGCCGGCGCTCTCGTCACATCTAAGAACCACAACTTTTTATTAATATTTTGTTTGGGCCTGAACCTATCCATCCCTGTTTATGTTACACAAGTAGGATTGGATCTGTCATATCAGGTATTTACCTGCATTTGTCTCGTGGCTCCTCCGGTGCGTTTGTGTGTATGTGTGTGAGGGCGCATGGGTGTTTGAGTCTCTTCGCCTGCAACCGAACCAGTCTATTTAAATTGGTCCTGTGTCCTTGTATTAACTGGTTGGAGGTTATGTCAGCTGGATATTATTCTACAAGTGCGTTACGGCATATTCTGGTAATTCACTCGGAACACTTGTCATTAGGGAACAATAAAGCGGTCTGTGAAATATACAGAAGAAGCTAAAGCAGTGACTGTAGCACCTGCCTTTCAATGTACTGCAATATAAAGCGACTATGAGGCTGAAAGGCCTTAAAGGCACTTTTAATGCTATACCAAGGTCTGCAGCATGTGGCTAAACTCACCCTTTCAAGGTCAGAAATAAGAGTGTTGACTTTCTTCCTGTGAGTCTGTAACTCACATGATAAATATCCATCAACAACCATTTTGCACTCAGTTAAAATAAACAAGACTAAGGGGGATACGTATTAAGTCCGCCACAAATTACTGGCTTTTGTGTAACAGCTTTTTTTATTTAGCGGGGTATAATGTAAATGAGCGCATCCACAGTCCATCTGATATGCATAAACCGCCACTTACTGTAAGAGCTGATGTTCGGGGCTGTGGAGCGTACACAGAAGTGTTTTCTGCCGCTGAACTTGGAATACGGGCCGAAGAGAGGTGCATGTAAGGCAATTAGTAGCGAATGCTGAGGCTGAAAGGGAAGTATTAGTTTTACAGGTGTTTGTGCGGCCACCAAAGCGTCGGGCGAATTATAATTTTGACCCGACGACGCCATAAAAAAAGTCACGGATCGCCAATTACAATTCATCCCGAGGGAGACATGAATGGCCGCACCAAATGTCACGGCGATCCATCCGACGTTTGTTAAGATAATTCACTCAAAATAATAAAATGTCAATCTCAAGGTGGCACTAGAGGGAAAGTCAGAAGGAGCCCTTTGAAACCAAAGGCATCATCTTTTTTTTTTGTATTTTTTTTGTATTTTTTCTCAAGACGTTTCAGTAAAAGGAGAAAATGTCGATCTGCTCAGATCTGCTCGGGTTTCATCCTGCTGGAACCGCGAATGTCTGGATAAAATTCCGAGACAATCTGATAGATTTTAAAGATATTTTTGGACCAAAGTGGTGGAGCCACAGACCAAAGCCATGACACCGCCATGGCTATAAAACACTGATGATTGTGCAAATGCTGCCAGACAGAGCTGCATTTACATGTATCTAGCGGCCCTTTAATTAATACCTGAAAAATTCCTGAACATGTCAATATCCTATTCCCCTGTTTTCTGTAATTCCTTCCCTGCTGTTTCAGGCGTCTGCGTTTGTTTAATATGCAGGTGCACACTGTATGTAATTAAAATGTATAGAGAAAATAAACTATAACTGCAATGGCTGGATGCACCTCTTCACAGAGAATCGTAGCAATTGAATTTGCTGTAAAAACTAGAACAATCAAAGCCCACCAGTGTAAATCTGACTGCGGCGGAACAGAACAGCTTCTGTGTGTAGTTACAAATTAAAGTGATGAGATGAAGGAACGGTTTGCCTGACTGGCGATAGAAATCATTGCTATTCTTCTCAAGGCTTTATGTCGATTTAGGATTTCCTCCCACGGCGATCCGATCGGACTAACCCCCGTTCGCGCCCGTTTTGATTTCAGGGCTGTTTTTCTTTTTTTCTGTGAACTACGAAATAATACGATGATTGAGCACTTGTGCTCGCGCTAAGTTGCCGCACCTTCCGCACAATCACGTCGATTGTTGGAAATCCTAAAAGTCTTTATCTAATGCGTCTGCTTCTCCTCCTCTCAGTTCTCTCCTTTGAGATGGGCGTATTTAAAAAAAAAAGAAAAAAAAAAGAGAATCAATAAGAGGCTATTACCTGGATTCACCTCGCCAGATTCTTTGCATAAGGTAAATCGATTGAATGCGTTATATATATTCTGTTTTCTCATTCAGCTCTAATTAAAAACTCAATTTGCCACCTCTAGGATTTGCAATATTTTAAATCCCAAATATAGCAATATACATCACATCAACTGTACGAATTAAACATTCACTGCATGCTCTGTGTGTATGTGTGTATGTGTATGTGTGTGTGTGTGTGTGTGTGTGTGCGCGTGTGTGTGTGTGTGTGTGTGCTTGGTTGTTTTCTGATCAAAAACAGCTCATTATTCTTTCCCGAGATGCACTGGAGAGAATCACGTTGTTATAGGCCGCTGCAAATCACGGCAAACGACCCGGTCGGCACATTCACATGTGAGTGTTTGACAGCTCAATGCAAATAATGTGAAAGGGGCGAAGTACAGAAGAGGGTACGCACCGCTATCAGGGGGCATGTTCTTCCCCTTCATTTTTAATTTCACGGGCATTTTCTGAACTTTCAAGGGTTCTTTTCCCCCCGGTGCCCCCGTTAATTTCCGACCCTGCCAATAAAATCTAAATTGTGATTCATCCCAGCTTTCTCACCACTACTGTCAGACCCCTCTCAAAGCCCCCATGCCAAGATTTAAGCTGTGGAAAAGGTCAAGTGTCTGGATCATTGTCAGTGTCAGCATATTGATAGACTTGTTAGCCCCGAAAATTGATTGCCAGATTGACTGTTGATCTGCTCATGTCAAGAACAGGTTTTGCATTATATTTCCAGGGCACAGCTTGGTTTTCGTTCATTTCCTGCTTCGTCGTGAGGAAACTATTTGTGTAGTCTTTTTTTTATTCAAGGCTGGGATTTTTTTTTTTTTTTTGTGACTCTGTCGGCCCATTATCTCACAGTGGTGGTGTTTGGGATATGACATTCCAAAAAGGTCACTGTGCGCTTTACCGTCAGAAGGCTGTCGTATAGTGATGAGGGACCGTCCTATAATCAGCTCTGTATCCTGCCCCTGCTTAAGTGTAAGACACTGAGTCCTTCCCAAACTACAGGAGCGCTGGACCCTGCACTCTGACTTCTGACCTCCCTGTGGAGAGGGACAAGAACAAATTTCACATGAGAGGATCAAAAAAGAAAAAAAAAATAATAATAAAAAAAAAAGAAGCGAAGGGAAAGGGAAGAGGTCACTTTCTGCAGCACTGTTCTTGTTTCACTCACACTTAAATCAGGTCAAACTAAACTTTCACTCAAAAAAAAAAAAAAAAAAAGATCCTCAGGGCACAAGTGAGGTTTCTGAAGTGGAACCCTGCATGTCAACCACTCTTCTTGCCAGTATACCAGTATTTGCGCTGTGGCTTTGTTGTTGTTGCGTGTCATGCCAGCAAAAAAAAACAAAAAAAAAACAGTACTGCTTAGTTCAGGCCAGAACAAGGCCCGAAAATCTGATCCCACCACAAATAGGAAAAGAAACACGAAAAGTTTGTTGCTCGAAGCAGAGAGAGAGCCTGCTACTGTCTGAGAGATTTTCCAACCATTTGCTCATATTATGTTTTAGCCTCTGAATAAACGGGACAGAAAATCAAATCCATTCTGTTGAGGGTTCTGAAAGGATGAGTGTGTTTTTAAAGGAGCGTCGGTCTGCAGATTGGCTTATAGATGGACCTAGATTGCACTGGCTGAGACAAGAGGAATGGTTGGCAAAGCACAGATAAAATTACTCGAATCCCTCTTATTGATTGGCCTAATTATCAAAGAATCAGCAGCAACTCAGCTTTTAAGTTCAGTGTTGACAACACAGTGATAAAGTCAATGCAATTCAAAGCTATATTTCTATTTCCTCTGGTTCTGTTTTATTATTAATGTCCCTATAGTAAGACTTGTTGGAATTAAGAGAGTTGGAGAAGCAGAAGTGTCTTAATGGGTTGAGCCCAGGGTATTGTTGTATGCTAATACACATACAGTATATCTTATACCAAAATATACAGTATAAGCTCGCATTTGAATTTGAACCCTTTTTTAAAAGGAGAAAAAAAAACCTGCTTTCTCTCCGGTAATCTATTTGAGACCTATAATGAAAGCGTAGGCACGCTCCGATGAGTTTGTTGAATCTGTATAAGATAAGTTGATATGCTTGGCAAATCTGAGTTTGTATATTCCATCTTCTGGGCACGAAACAACTGAGATGGATCAGTGAAAACTAGTGTGGCATTTTAAACCGCAGCCATTCTGACTGAAATATGAGTTGTTTGAATAATCATATCTCAAAGGCGGCAGGTCATGTCTGCAGAAGCACACTGACACACTGTACCTCAGTATTTCACAAGATCACAAAAACGTATATTTTTTTTCTTTATGAACTCAGAGTGTGCAGCCAATGCAGAAAATTCAGTCAGGAGAAATATCAGCATCTCTACAGACTTTGAAACGTATTGAAAGTTTGTACCTTTTGAGAAAAAACACAAGCTAAGACCTTTAAAGCTATTGAAAATACATGGGTCATCTTGATTTTTTTATTAAACTCTTAAATTCCTAAATAGGCTTGAGCTGTCTGGATCTTCACTTCACATCCTCATGAAACTATGATGGATGTTTCTACTCTAGTTTAGAGCAGAAGTTTTTAAATTAATGATTTCACCTAGATTCCGGGTGGAAAAAAAAATGTCCTTGAGCTCTGCCATACGAGACCTTGATAGTCACTGAAAAGACAAAATGTTACAGTCCAGGTGACTAGAAGCTTGGAATCAGCCCGGACGGACGCTGGATTTCCACAATCCAATTTCACCACAATTATTCTTCACCGTATATTTAGAATGGCAGGACTTTCATTACAACATGGCCAGGGGCAAAGAACAAGATAGCAGTCAGCTTGCTTATTTTATGTCCTTCAACCAAATGCACACGGAACGGTGGGTTTTCCGTCTTCTGTTTTAGCACTAATAAATAATGTATCAATGCATTGGCTCATTATCTCAAAGGAATCATCATAGTGATGAATTACTTACCATGTGGCTTTATGTGCACAGGTGTAGCCTAGAGCTTCGACCTTGCGAGCACCAGCTGATGCAGTGCTGATGCCAAATGTTACCTTGAAAGTGTGCAAATGATCAGTTTAATGATAAACTGTGAATATTAGGATTCAAGATTTGTATAAACAAGATTATGCAGCATAATGTTTTGGATGATTCTTTTTTTTTTCCCCAGTAATTAAGATACATTTTTCCCCAGAATGTATAAAGATTTACATTTGAATGACTTTGCCATTTTATTTTATTTTTTTATATGTAAGAAGTTTTTGTTTCCAGCAGCACAAGCACTGCAGAGGCATAAGTAATATGACACGAGTTTAAACAATTTTCCTGTCATGTCTAGTTTTATTCATGTCTCTAGAGCAAGGGACTATCAGCCAAGACCTGACTTCGAAAGGAAAAAACGAGAGAATTGGTTTCATCAAATGCCCCAGAACAACATTTGTGTTCCAGTTGCAAAAAAAAAAAAGCTAAAAAAACTTTGTCTGGAGTGATTCTGATTGTAGGAGTAGGAGCAACATCAGCTCAGGATAGCAAAGGACCACATGCTAACAGTAAAGTTGGCATCTTAAGTATTCATTTTAACTGAGGCTAAAGTCACCTTAAAGATGGAAATTCTGAAACTGTAAATAATTTATGAAATTCAATCATGTTTCATGGCTTGAGCTGAGATTATTTATAGAGGTTATTTATATCTCACAGAACCACATTTCACAACAATTCAGCGCAATTTCAATAGGCGTGCAGCTAAGCGCCGATGCTAGCTGTTGTGCTAGCCTGAACAGAGAGAATGTTTAGCAGGCCCAGTTAAATACAAATAACACACAGAAAGGTGTAGTATGGCTAATTTAAACACTTTCTATGCAATCTGATTAAAAAAATCTTAAAGTTATGCTATATCCATCCGATATTTAAGTGGGTTCACCACTGCACGGACCAACGGCAGATTTGTGTCCTTCCAAACAAAGCTGTGAAGGATCTGTTGCTCAATTACATGTCTGAAACAGACATATTCATCAAAAGAACAGGTGCTAGGTCTTGTCTGAGGTTAACGTTTATCTAACAGAATATCAAATTAGATTTTGGATGACGGAGTGTCATTCCATGCTCACAGCTTTCAATATAACCCGGCTTGTATGCTCAATGATAAAATGCTAAATGGGAAGAAAAAAAGCAGAGAGAAGCTGTTCAAGCACCATTAGGTCAGGCAGAGCAAGGCCTCCAGATATAACACAATAACACTGTATGTACAGGTATATTGGTGACAAGAGTAAATACCTACAGTGGAATTGTATTCCTGTATGAAAATGGTGTTTTAAATTATCCACAAAAACCACAACTTTCGATATCACATCACAGGAGCTGTTCTTTCTAACAGAATTGATGATATCAAAAGAGAAGTCACAAGGAAACGGCACGAGTAAGAATCAAACCTGTTGAAGTGTTATAATAAAACCACACAACCTCCTTCCTATAAAGGCGTGAATCATTTATATCAGAATAGCTTAAAGGCTCGTTTTATTGTAGCACGTTCCTCCGGCATCTATTCTTTTCAAAGGGTAAATGAAGTTCAAAAGCACACACTCGCTGAATGGCTGATTTGTCCGGGATGAAAAGGATAGTGGAGAAATCTACAATGGCTCCCTGCACGGCAATCACGACTTGGCCTGAATGCGCAGGAAGCCATGCCACCATGAGTCTGGTCCAAGCAACTCTATTCAAACGACTACATCCATGTCTCCCTGTAGGAATGGCTCAAATGAGCCTGTTAGCCTTTGAACGAGTCGGAGAGGAAAACAGGACATGTCAACCGGGGGAGAGATCAACAGGGAAACAAGAGGAGCATTCGCTTCTGCCTCGGGGAGTTGTACCAGCTAGTATCTCAGCTCTCCCCTGCACAGATTTGACAGTCATGGCCGATCCCCCAAAACCCTGTTATGTTTAATGAATGAAAGGCAAATTTGTCTCTTTGAGTAGAAGTATCTGAACACACTCCGCCCCCCCCCCGTCTTTGTTGAATTTTTTTTTTACGGCCTTAGCCATAAAGGATAAAAGTGGGATAAAAGTGTTTGTCGCACCACAATCAGTTATTGACACCTTCCTCAGTCACACCTCGGAAGGTGTCGTTGAAACAAAGTGATCTCAACAGTTCGTTATTTCCATCTGTTTCTGGAAACATAGCGCTATATGCGGGACAAAACACACCGCAAACTGGAAATAATTGCTATTTCAGATTCACGAACGAGATTCTGGTCCCGGGCCAGTTCCTTGGCAAACGTCTCGAAAAGAAGATAGTTTGCTGGCACCCTACCGCTCCTCTCCTGCCAGCAACGGCATGTTTAACTATCAGCTTGACTGCTTTGAGCTCACTTGAATCAAGGTCTCTTAGTTATGTTGTCACCCGGTCAACAACCAAATCTTGTACCCCATAAAGCTCATTTCACTGTTTGTTTTATGCCTGCGTGGTGTCGATTAAATAAATGGGGAAAAAGAGAAAAAAAGGAAAAATCATCTAATTGAGCAGCGATGCAGAACTTTGTTTACTGGAAAAAAAGAAATCTTTGTTTAAAACGTGAGACTAGAATTTGGAGTGGGTGCTACTTGGACTAGTCAAGGTGAGAGTGTTGGTGTGAAGAAAAGAAATGCCTCTTCCTCCCCCAAGGGATCAACAACATTCACAGTTAGCGTGGTGACCGATGAGACTGCTCTCGCCTTGCCACATAAACCTTATTTACTATTGCAGCTGTTCAATTTTGCAAGACCAACCCCACCTTTTCTCTCATTCGCCGTGCATGCCTGAAGTGGTGCACCTCGTGCCTTGTTTCTCCCCCTGAGGTATATGCATCTTAAAAAGACTCCACGTTTTATGGGAAACAACCTTGTTGTTTTGCGTTGCTGGAAAAATAACAAATTAGGCCTTTTTTAACGCAATAATTAGAATTCAGTAGGTCCTTCATTAGCGCGTTGTCTTGGAACTCGCAATTCTGAGTTTTTTTTTTACTGTTTGTTGTGGTCCTCACGGGCCGTTACTTTGCAAAAGGCTCACCGTCTGTTTGTTTTCTTGGAGAAGCGTCTGTCAGACAATGGGGCCGGGAAAATCACACGGCTTGACATCCACACTCGCTCACGCTCACAGACAAACTCCCGCCCACGCAAACGCCGAGGAGTAAATGTATATAACTGCGTGTTGTCTGCACAGCGAGCACAAATTCTTTTGTAGGTTTGTGAATATAAAGAGCCACATGCCTGGTTGCCCACGTGCACACATGTGCACAGGCAAACAGAGCATTACTTCCCCTCCGATGCCGCCACGTACACACTCTCTAGGGAGAGGACTCTGTGACGCTAAGCTAATAAAGCCAGCGTGATGGCCACTGCTGCGAGTAGGCGCCTCAGCTCAAGCTGTGCTTCTTGCTCTTTCTTCGTCACCCATCAGGAAGACGGCTCGCGCCACCCTCACGTGTGGCCGGTGCTGTGACCTCAGAGAGCGACCGGGCCGGGCGAACGGCTCCTCAACGGGTCACGTGTTGAACGGAAAGACGGGGGACGACATGTGAGGCACACGAGCGGCATGCAATCGCTCAGGGGGAAGTTGGAAGAAACTGGTCTGAAACGCCAAGGCAGGAACGCAATCAAACCATGCTGCTTGGTGCCATTTCGGAGAGGAAGTCCCTCCTTTTTTTTTTTTACGCAGAAGAACACTTCAGCGGGGGGGAACAGCTCGGATCAGTGACGGGAGAGCGGACTATATTGACAACATGACATGCATTGTTAAACGTTTTCATCGCTGTGAACAAATCCGGATGGTAATGCGGGATCTAGCCTTTGGTCAAATGGACAGTCCAGCTTGCAAACACCAGCAGATGCTACACTCGAGGCACAGAGTGTTCTCAAGGTCTCGGGCGCTATGGATATTAAAGCCCATATCTGGCTTTCTGTCAGAAGCTCAAATGTAAATCTACTGTCACAAATGCGTAAAGTTCGGAGCAGTTAGAATGAAAAGGTGAAATCAATCAGCATCAATTATCTTTGTTTTGCAGCGCACACGTTGGAATTATGCCCCTCTACTCTGCTTGCTATTTCTTCATGACCCGGCTCACTGTAGAGTTTAATGACATGTACGGGTTCAAACGAGCTACATGATTTTTGGAAGAAAAACCAATCAAAGGCGAGACTGGACAATGTCTCCAGCCGTTGTCTGTGCTAATGACTCTGTTTGAGACAATAGGGCTCCCGTACCTGGCTTTCTGCACGGCAAACACATCACGACCCGGTGTTTATTACAAGGAGCGGATAAAAAGTTGAGAAATGTCAGGCTCATCAGCAGGTGTAAACGATTCAAAAACTTGATTTTAGATGCAGAACAAAAAGGTGTCTCATCACTGCCGTCGCTATAAACGGCACTGAGGTTGAGTGAGCCGTTTTAAACATCTTGGAATAGATAATTTCCTTCTAACACCAGAGCTATTGTTCAAAAGAGAAAAAAAAAGGCTTTTCTTCCTTAATTAAACTTATGCGTTGCACTCTGAATATTCAGATTCTTCACATATTTTACCATCGTGGAATTGAGAGTTTTCTCATTAGCTCCTTCACACTCTGGTTTGGGATTCTTAGTGTACAGGAGTGGAAATACTAGACCAGAAACATGTAAGGGGCTCCCAAGACCACGGGAGTCCGCCTGCCAGCTCCAGTAGATCTCCACACTTCCAGGCTCCTGGTTCATGCCACCGGCGATATCAGTGACCCTTTATGACCCTGCTGCCAGTTTTCTTGTTCCCCTTTCCTTTAGGAAGAAGCTGCCATTGTATTAAATGCTCCACTACTCGCTTCACAGAAAGTTTCTTCCCTGTAGTGCAATAGACTGAATAACTCTAACTCTTAATATCGGAGGCTTGCACTTACACAGGTTTCTCTTCCTTGCTTATCTGCACAAGCTGAAACAAGTCACCTAGGCATGTCCACTTTA
The DNA here is from genome assembly GCA_030544235.1 of Lepturacanthus savala. NCBI lineage: Eukaryota > Metazoa > Chordata > Actinopteri > Scombriformes > Trichiuridae > Lepturacanthus > Lepturacanthus savala. The sequence continues at coordinate 8,131,212 of CM060464.1, forward strand.
AACAAGTGCACACTTTTGCACCTGCTCTCCTGCTTGTTTTGTTTAAACTGACTGGATGTCATTTTTGCATTATGTACTTTGATTCATGCACTATTATATGTGCACTTAATTACTGAGCAGAGTCGACTGTTGAACCTGTCCATGCTTTTTAATCTTTTTTTTTGTTTTTAAATCTTTGCAATGAGCTGTTTTATTATTATTAAATGTCTGTGGGATTTTAGGTATTCATGTATTTTTTTTTTGGGGGGGGGGGGCTCTCATACCGCATTTTTGATTCTGAAGTGAAAAAAAAAAAGTACAATGTGGAAACATTTCAAAAATAGAAACATTTTTACATGTAGTGGCATGTACTGTGTAATCTACATATATATTAGCTATGAAAGAAGAGCCAAGAAATGTTTCATTTCAATGCTGAAAGCGAGGCCTGAATGTTTAGCTCCCAGCCTGTTTGGTGTCAAGGAACCACAAATTGATCCACATCAGGCTACAAACCTGTTACTGATAAGATGTAGCCTCGAGGATCCCCGTCTGATGAGATTGGGTTATTACATGAATAGTCTATATCGTAGTTTGGCACGTTACACAGTGACAAGTGTGAAACCCTATGAACATTCCTCGTATATATATTCTCTCATTGAGGTAAGTCAATGAAATAAAAGCCAAATTAAAATATTCCCCATTTTTTGGTAGGTCCCCAGATCCCAGGTTGATAACCTCTTTCCATTTGCCTGGAAGGAAACAATAATATGAATGTCCCATGGGAGTTGTTAGTGCAATACTTTTTTTTTTTACTTCTAAGTTTGTACGATTCTGACTAAAAACAATACAATCTTGTTGAACTGCTCCTCTCAAAACCAGCCAACATCAACCAAATAAGATTTAAACCCCTCTGTTTGTGCTCGATGATGCACTTCCAGGGAGGCGTATGTGCTGTTTGTTGTACGTCAAGTCTACCTGAAGGGGAAATTGTATTTGCGGAATTCCAAAGATGAAGAATCAATATTTATGGAAACAGCTTTTCCATTGTTGTTATACTGATTCAATTTGAGGTTTCGCTTCCCCCTTCCGGACCGAATTTCTACCTGGAAATTGCTTTACTATAACATTATGAAGGCATCACCATTGCCCAAAAATTTCTTTTTAAACACATCTGTGTCTCTATAGTGAGACGAACCCGAGCGCAAAACTTGTTCCAACGTCTCAGGAATTGCTTTTCTTGTGGCTGTCATGCCTGTTTAATGCTGCATGTTTGCGTGTAATGAATTTGTCTTTATCATAAATTCAATATCATGGTGCATTACTTGAGTTTTATAGTTAAGAATTAATCCCTGCCTAATCCGTAAGTGTTGTTTTTAGGGCTTTTCATCATGTTTTCCAATTGAAACTAAAACAAAATAAAAACACCAGCCAAATAATAGGAGTTTCTTCACCGATATATTTTCTGTCTAAGAAAGAGGATAATACAAAACTCACCTGAAATTGGACAGTTAATGATATTTTATGTTCCATGCCGATTTAGGAAGTAGTGTGCTGTATTCTGTGAGGCAGACTATAAGTGTTTAGAGGTCAGATTGGTTAATGGGTTGAAGCCAGTCTGACTCTAATGCAGGAGATAAGAGATCCTATCCTGTTTGCCTTTTCACTGACCGTAACTTTAATCTTTTCCTAACCCTAACAAAGAGTTTTTGTTGTCTGACCCTAACCTCACCTAAAATACTTTTTATTTGCCATAACTTTCAGTTTTTCCCTTACCACAACCGCAACACAGTTGCCGTGTGGAGATATTATAACAAATTATGGCTATAATACATTTGGAAAAGCAAAAAAAAAAAAAAAAAAAACAATGGTATTTTGCAGAATCATCCAATATTGATCTTATATCCTGGAGAGAATTGCATTTATAAATAAAGAGCCTCTAGCATCTGATATGTTGATATGTAACCTCCAGATGAAATAACCAAAGCGATCACTCTAAATTAGTATTTCCTGGCCCTAAAATTACAGGCATATTGCAAAATAATAGCAGCTCAATGAATCACAAACGACAAAACAAACGAAAACTATCCTGAACAGTAACCCCATCTAAATCATCCATCCGCACCGGTGTCCGCACTGACTTTCATTCTTAAGTGACTTTAGCTGCATTCTTGTAAAACCCACAACCACCTCCCTATAAACAATGTGTTCCAGCTGAAGTCTTGTATATAAAACCCTGCTCCTCTCTCAGCAATAATAAGACTTCACTGCATTGCAATTCTGCAGATTTAAATCAGGAAAGACACATTGTTGTAGTCATTTTGGCGGGGTGGGGGGGAGGACTGTGAAAACAAGGGGATACTGCCAATTTTGTCCTCGGTGAGGCATGATGTCGCCGAGCAATCATTCAATTCAGGCCTATGATGAGTATTAGCGCTTGCTCAATCACTGGGATAAAGGCGTAGGGTCACCTTTAATGTTGTGCAACAAAAGACCATCCTTAAAGGTCCAGTGAGCTATTGAAGTCATTTCAGCACTATAGTCCCGCCACTGCAATGAGAAATCCTTTTTATGTCAGGAAGCTTGGCCTGATTGAATTCCTTTGCGTATCAGTGAATGGATCAAGTAAGAAAGGGGAGCAGATTTGTGCTTGTGATAAACTGTAGCCTCTGCTGAGCCAAGGATTTACTGCAGGCCATGTTGATGAAATCCACTCCTGCAGTGTGTACTGTGGAGCCGCTGAGGTATTTTTAACAGCCATGCACAATCCAGATGCAGAATCTCACAAAGAACGCTCACAAATTACTGGCCCAGGTATAACGGGTAATTAATCTTTTCCATGGTGCCACAACACAAGTCTTGTTAATCATGGTGATTATTATTCATATTTTTTGCAGTTATATGTGTAGTTCTACAGTTCGAGGCACTGGACAGTGACAATTAATTTATTTTGTGCACTCTTTATGCATTTTTATCTTTGATAAATCAGTTGTAGGTAGGTAGGTAGGTAGATAGATAGATAGATAGATAGATAGATAGATAGATAGATAGATAGAGTAAAATGTTCCACGATATCTTTTTTTTGTTGTTTTCAAACTATTATCATACATTAGCAGTTTGTGCCTGATCACCACCTTGTGTGCCAGCCAAACTTTCCCCATTTGCCTAAATCGACTGGGGATGTTTCGGGGGGGGTGTTTTGGGCCATTTGCTGCACAAGTATGTCACAGGGACACAGCTCGCAGTGAGCTGTGGCTATCAAGATGAGGCTGTGCAAAAGTAATAGCGGCCACAATAGCTGAAACAAATAAGAATAGAAAGTACAGAGAGGCATGATGTGCAGCAGAAATGGCCCATTTAAAACAGGTTGAACATAGAACATTGGTTTTCATTCCGAGAGAGACAATTAGAGGGCTGAAAGGCAATGCGGCACCGGCCCACCAGCCTAAGCTACTCTGCTCTTAAAACCAGTCGGATCATGTTTCAGTCGCAGTTTTTAACATATTTTATTAATTTGAATTTTATACAGGTCTGTCCTTTTCTCGTTCTTTTCGTTGTGCAGGATTTTAGCATAGCTTCTGGCTCTTTTTTTTTCTTTTTCAGAAAATCACAATAATAAGACTTGTATGGCTCCACCCTAACTACAAGAGTTTGCATGTTTTGTAGTATCCTTAATCTTGTGGGTGCAGGCTTTTGTTCCACTCAAGCAGTAACACACCTATTTCTACTAATGAAGGTCATTAGCATGGGTTCCAGTGGTTGATTAGTAGAAACATGCTTGGTTGAAACAAAAGCCTGCACTAACACTGGCCCTTCTGGATCAGAATTCCCCAACCCTTGGTCTATATGAAGAAAACCCAACGTCATGTGACTGCTCTCTGTCTGCGGCGGCCAGACAAGTATCAATAAAAACAAACACAGCTTGTGTCCTCATTGATAATTTTGGGATTCACAATTTTTAGGTAAACTGGAGACTGGAGTCATTGTTTGGACGATTGTCTGGAGACTTCAGGAGAGCGAAGGACTTGGTAGAAGGAGGTAATTGACATGCAGGCGAGACGGAAAAGAATTAGACAGCTGCCACCTTTTGATTCGAAAGTGCAGGCTTGGGAGGAATATTAAACATTTATGTTGTTAGCGCTGCACTGATGTGTCACTAATTTTGTAAATTTTGTCTTTTAGTTTTCAGGCTGCACTTCACAAACAGGATGTGTTGGCTCGTAGCACTTGAAGATTGGTCGTACATCAAATAGCAGAAACTTGGAACAGATCGGACATTAGTCACCCCAGCTTCAGCAATGAAACATCTCTGCAGACCGACAAAGAAAAGGGTGCTATGGATTACTGAGTGGTTTTGCAGATAAGATGATGTACTTTTCATGCCCACCAAATCTCTCCAAACAGAGAAGAAAAGAATACATATTTTAGGTTATACAACATACACGCTCCAAACAAACAGCCAGGGCAACATCTCTGAATGTGAATGTGTCTGACTACTCGTCACAAGAGGAAGAATCCTCACAGCATAAACATGTTTGTTGTTATTAAGCTTCACAGATGGACAACATGCACAGGGTGTGAGGTATAATTAATTAATATCATTAATTAATTAATCATTAATATCTCTGCCAAGGAGGTTATAGTTTCTGTCTGTCTGATTATTAGCAAGATAGTTCAAAAAGTTGGAGCTGAATTTTCGTCAAACTTTAAGTGAATGTTGGGAATGGTACTATGAACAGATGACTACATTTTGGTAATGATCTGGAAGAAATCCTGGTTGCTAGATCTCTTCGAATTGTCTGTTGTTTTTTAACATCGAGGTAAATGGACCTTCGAACAGGTGCTCAATTGGGGCCACCTGGTGGTGATATCTTGCATCTGCATAGTTTGGCGGAGATGCTTTTCTAATTTACTATCAATTCCATGGGCGTTTTCTCACAAAATGACTAGGTGGACTAATTAGAACAAATTTAAAGCTTGCTTTGGCACATTCATTTAATATGTTAAAATTAGAAAAAAAAAGTTTTCAGGAAGAAAAGTATTAAATCATCTAAATACTTTTGTTGGTTCATTATTTCCTGTAGGGCTACACAGGCGGTTTAGACGTCACTCAGGGAAGTTCCACATCAATAAGGCTGCAGGCTCCATGTGGTGATTTGAAGGTGGGTCGTTCATCAAATAGTCTGCGGTTTCCCACATTCAGAGATCAGCGGCAGATTTTCCAATAGAGTCGGGTCTTAGCGGCTCTGTAGGGAAAGTCTGTTGAGGTCGACCTAGGCCTTCCTTGGAGGTTTGCTTGAGGGGGAGTTAATGAACTTCCTCGGCGCGGATGTTAAAATGGACAATGTCTCGTTCCGGGATTCGAGGATCCAACCGGAGCGTGGAGGGCTCGTGGTAGGGAGTCACCCAGCTCCGGTAGAGGAGCGTCTGCGTTTGAGCCTCCTCTGGTCGGCAGAGCCAGCAGGTGTGACGGCTCAGGCTGCTTGTCTCATCTGTACTCTTGCAGGCCAGCTTCAAGGTCAGGAAGTTTGGGCGGTAGCTCTGCAGGTGGAGGCCAGACAGGGTATGGAGGAACTCAACGGGAGTTGATGGTAGGGCTGCACTGATTAGCCTCGCGGGGGTATTGAGCGCAACATCAATAGTGTCTGTGTTGGCTGCCACGACTCCGTGCAGGTGCAGCATTCTCAGCGGCGGGGTGTGCAAGGGCAAGGGTGGCGCTGCGTAGGGTGCTGAAGTTTCCACCCCGCATTCTTGCAAACTGATAATCCTTCACAATCAATTGCGAAGTTTGCATTATATGTTTTATGGAAACACTAAGACAATGAGTTGAATGATGATTATGTTTCTAATTCAAACACCCATGTGAGAAAATCTATATCAATGATTTATAAGCATGAAAGTAATAGGTTTTTTTTGAACGAATGAATGAATCGGCAGGTGTGATTGGGTTTAGGCAACAAAAACACTTAAGGTTTGAGTGTGTCTATACAGATTTTTCCATCTCACACATATCTGATGGAACAGCTATGCTTTTTATTTCACAGGCAAAGTATCAGAGGCATATTTTTACACTTCAATTCTATTTTCCTCTGTGTTACTAAGCAAAATGTATGGCTATGATTGTGCGTTGAGCTGTAAGTGTGTAATGTGACCGACACTCAACACTCTGCCTGAACGCCTCCCGTGTAGACACAGTATTAATAAAGTTTTGATTAAATGATAACAAATCATTTAATGAAGCTGCAGTCACTACAGTACAAGCAGATATTTTGTTGCAAGATTTGATCTATAGGCGTAAATAAAACTAAATACAAGAGATTTCTTGATTAAGCATTTTGTCATTATGCAGGCAACAAATGTCACTTTATGTTTTATTAAAAATGTTTTTCCAGTTGCAAATTAGTAGTATATAAATGCATTGTCTATGATAAGGTTGTACATTTATTGATGGTTTCAAGCAATGGACTTGCCCTTGTCAGTGGTATCAATATAAATTTAAGAGGCTATTCTCTAGTATCACTTGCCATCTGTTCTTGTCTGAAAACATTTGATCTGCACTGTAATGAATACATTTCCCAATATATTTTAGAATATTGTCAGTGCTCACAGTGAGAGCCACGGTGTAGTTATGTTCAGGTAAGTCCTGCTTTTTTTTTCCCCCTCCTGCAGCATCGATGCAGCAGGGGAACAATGATTACAATGTTCCCCAACCTTCCGAATCCCACTTAAACCCCAGGGAAGAATATTAGCTATTGTGCCAGATTTCCCACAGGCACACAGATTATCCCACAGAGTACACCAAACAATGCATACACAAAAAAAAAGCATTAGAGCATACTGACATGCCAGGTTGTTAAATACGTTTCAGGGGGCTCGGGTTAAAAGGTTTCAGCTCTATTACATTATCGTATCATCAGTAAAGAATAATAGCTTTGAAAAGCATGGGTGGCAATATGGCTTATTAATGGTGGTCACTGGTATTAGCAGGATTCATAAGAAACTATTTGCACAGAAACTGTCCACAGGAGCCTATATGGGTTATATCACACTTTAATATTTACTCTTTATTAGTAGTATACAGGCTAAACATGTGTAAGTAATAAATGTTTTATGACACTATAACGTTGTTATAATTAGATATGAGCATATTGCAAGTGTTTGTCAAGGTGCAACATTTGTTACCAATTATAACTTCTCCTGTCAAGAGACATTTTATTATTGTTGTGTTTTACTGTATTGTCTTTTATTATGTGTTTATACACTAGCCTCTGCTTATGGTTGCCCACAGAAAGAGTTATATTTGTTCACAAATACTAAATAAATACTTGTATGAAAAATAAACATAAAATAGTGCTTATAACCTATTTATGATATGTTTCTATAGAAACACAAATGCCTAACAGGGGGACTCAAAGTAAATTGCTACTATTATGGTAGTAGAGATGATGAAAAAACATGTGTTTTTCTGTGGAACCAATTGATTGCCATAGGCACATACATAAAGACAACACCCCCCCCTAACCTTTATTGGGACCATTTATACCTCCATTGCCCCTGCTGATGCTATCGAGCAGTAACTGTCCTGGATTTACAATGGCCACCCTGGACTGTGTCTCTTTCCTTCGCTCCCTACCTCCAAGTAATAATCTAAGAATAGATTTATAAGACATTTATTTGATCAGCATAATTTGGTTTTCACACACTGCAAGCCTCTAAATCTGTAACATTATTGACACCAGGCTGAAGACGTGTCAGGTGAAATTGACTGTGTGTGCCAAATATTTGTTCAGGTCTGAGAAAACAAATAAATAGACAACAATATGATCAGTTTCAGTGTTAGAACAAATATCAATGGAGGCTTAAAGCTTGGAGGGACTAGTGAAATTATAAGATAGGAAAAAAAAGTGAAATTTTTCGCTTTCCTAATAATCTGACTTAAAAACACCAGGGCAAACTTCATTAAATATACATGCATGTTTTATGTTAACCAAAATGTTTTATTATTTTATATTTCCTTTCACCTAAAATAAGACAGAATGAGGTCAGAACATAGACAAAATAACCAAATGATCTCACCACATTGGTATTTGCGGACTGGATGTGAAATAATAAGAACACGCTCCTGGGGACATGACTTTTCTTGGATGTGCATTGTGACAGGGTTATATTTTAAAATCCTCAAAAACCGAAAACACAAGCACAGTTGGAATATGCTATGATGCTGTTTTTTATTTTGCAGGCCTCCTGAGACAAAGTTTATTTACAAGAAAAAGCAGAAATAAAGCGGACAAAACAGAAAAAGTAGACTCTGCCGATATAAAAAAAATAGCGTAAATCATTCAACAGAAAATCAACAGTTGCTTCAACAGATGTTACCTCAGTGGTCTCAGAGGACATTTTAATGATAACGACGGGACGTTCAGGACAGACGGATGACGTCTGGCTTGAAAGTTAATTTGTGGTTTTGTGGCCTAAACTGAAATTTTGGAAAAACAACAAAATATTTTTCATAATACAATTCACAGTCCACTTGCAGTATCTTCGCAACCCACCATGAGGCGGGGGACCACAGCGTGGGAGCCACTGGCATTAAAAAGACAACAATTACCACATTTTCAAACTAGATACAGCATTTATAGCTGCTTAAAACCAAATACCATCATTTCCAGACTATTGGGCACATCTGAATTTAAGCTACACCATCTATATTTTGAAGAAAAACTAATGTTTCTATACAGGCTGCACTTGACTATAAGCTACAGGTGTCTACATTGCAATGAGATATTCATGGTCTTGATGTAGCACCTGATGAGGCCACAGAACTCTTCCCACATTACCGTAAATCAATCAAATCCCCAAACAAACTGCACCCCAGTCTCCCATACCGTAAATACAGTAAATGCATTTTTTCAGAAAAGTGCCTGTAACACAGCAGTAAATGTCCAGTAACTCGGCTGCTTAAGAAAATAACCAGCCATCTTCCTTGGTGCAAACTATCTGTCTGTAGAAGTCACACTTTTATTTACCTCTATGAGTCGTAAAATCAACATTACAAGGTTAGAAATAACGATTTGTATTTTAAAAAAATATATTTTTTTTCCTTCAAACTTGGCTTTCATCAAAGGAAGGTCAGTTTTGTAGCTTCTCTAACCAGCTAAACCATTTCAGCTGTACTAACATGATTGCACAAGGGTTTCTAATCATCCATTAACCTTCTGATGCAATGAGCAAACACATTGTACCATTAGAACACTGGAATGATAGTTGCTGGAAATGGGCCTCTATACACCTATGTAGATATTACACCAAAAACAAGATATTTGCAGCTACAATAGTCATTTACCATTTACCACATTCGCAATGTATATAGTGTATTTAGGATTAGTTTAAAGTTAAAGTGTATATATATATATATATATATATATATATATAAACAGAATTTTGCTATATTTGAATGAACATTGTCCTTCAACCAAACTACTTTCCAGCACAAATCAGTGTTACAAAAAAAAAAACATATAATCAACCACGCCACATGATATCAACGGTTTTCAAAATCATACATTCAACAAAGGGAAAGGAGTCGTTGATGGGCGACGGCTGGAGAATATGCAGCACACTTCAACAAAAGGTAAGTGAACATGATGAGTCCGTGTGAGTGTATGTATAAATAGAAGTAGAGCCATCAAGTGTACACCCTTGGTTCTGCTACTAAAACAACAACTCTATTGCGACTGGAAGGGAGCTGGGAATGAGTGGTGTGTGTGTGTGTGTGTGTGTGTGTGTGTGTGTGTGTGTGTGTGTGTGTGTGTGTGTGTGTGTGTGTGTGTGTGTGTGTGTGTGTGTGTGTGTGTGTGTGTGTGTGTGTGTGTGTGTGTATGTGTGTATGTGTGTGTGTGTGTAATTCAGATTCCCCTGAAAATACACCAGCACGTGTCAGATTGCGCCTTCTTCAGGGTGTAGTGACACACACATGCGTCAGTGTATTTTGAATGACTCTAACCTATTCAATTAAAAAGCCTTTTTACATTGTTCAAACACCCTTGAGTGCCCAGACTTGGATTGTTTATACCATTCTGTTTTTGGTCTTCTTTCTTTTTAAATAATAATAGGATGTTGGAGAACCTAAATTCTAATTAGCTCCGTCAGCTGTTTGAACTTTTTATGCAGACATCCAGGCCTTAATAAAGACTACATCCTTGAGATCAGAATATGTAGGACAAAAAGTGGCAAAAAATATCTCCAAAAAATGTTGAAAACACTCAGTTCCCGCCCTAAATATCACAGAACTGCACCCTCCAAACCTATCGATCAGCTCAATACTTCATTAGAAAAACTGAACAATCTGTTTGGATACAGTAAGACTCTGCATGTATTGGACAGTGGTATTTATCCCTTAAGCCCTTTTGTTAATTTGCATTGCTGAAAATGTCATCCAGCATGTACTGTAAAGCGTCATTATGTTCCATCACTGTTGAGGTAATTGTGCAACACACAAACAAACACGGATGACCTGCAATATGTTGTTGGCATTTAGAAGCAACTTACACAAAAGAGACGAAATTGCTTTGAAATGTTATTGGCATACCATTTTACAGCGTTCCTTTTAGTCGACCACCTAAATCACATTTATGTTGTCTGAGATGCATTGTAATTCAGAAAGCCACAAATAACTCTTTTTTTTCACCCTCAGCCAGCTGATTCCTGTGTTCCAGCGCTGCTTGTTTATTTATGACCGACATGAGAGCCATGCACAAGAAAGTCCTGTCACTTTTAGGCATTGTTTAATCATATTTTCATGATTTAACTCCTGAACATTCACAGGAATACATTTGAATCTGATTTGTTACAGCTCCTGCTGCATATATATATATATATATATATATATATATATATATATATATATATTGTGCACAGTTTCTCGTTAGATACAAAATGATTACAGGAAATTTCAAAAGAAAGCAGCCCAGTGGAATTAAAAGAGAAAAGATAAAGATTATAGAAACACATCAAAGTGGTACATCAAACCGCTTCAGATGTCTAGACAATGAATAAGACAATGCTGGTTGAACACGTACAGTGGAGCCTTTTCTTGTGAACTATCTGAGTTTCTCTCAGTTCACTAAACAGGGATACAGATCAATGGATGGGAGCGGCAGAAGCAGACCATGGCGTTGTTGACGGCTGTCACGGTCTTTCAGGAGTCCTTTAGTCATTTTCTCTGATTTTTACAGACAGTTTTTTTTTTCTTAAATCTATGGTGAGTTTGAATAAATACAAAGCTGTGAAAAATCCTAGGAGCAAGAAGAAAAAAGAAAGAAAAAAAAAAAACAGGACATCTGAAATCTATTACTTTTCATATTCTGTCACTCCAGATCAGTGTAGATGGTGGAACGTCCGTCGTTAGGCTGATCACTGTTTCTCAAACGCTCTCCGTCATGGGAGAGTCCACCCATGCAAATAACCAGTTTAACAGGGTGTCAGGAGCGATGGAGCTACTGTACAAAACGGCCAAAGCGTGGGCAGCTCCATTGTTGCCAAGTCGCCATTGAAGTGTTGCTCAAGCGCTCGTTGATGCGGTTATGTCAGCCATGGGCTTCTGTATCATAGTAATTAACTATTATCTACATACCTGCAAATTTGTCACCTTTTGGCTACAATTACCTTTTTTAATGTCAACCACGGTAGTTGAACTGAAAAGGTTTTTGTATGTTGTCACCTTTTTTCACTATTACATAGAGTCTGCAGGTCTGTATCTTATTTGATTTAGTATCATCGACATTGCAAATACGCTACCTGGTACTTTCAACCTCTGCCAAGCGAGTGTGTTTGCTAGTGTCGCAATGAAATAAAAATGGTGGGGTTAAATAGCATGGGGCTAGTAGTAAGAATCAGTTGTACTTCCATTGTTTAGATCAGGGGTAGGCAACCCTGGTCCTAGAGAGCCACTGTGGGTGCAGTGGCTGATTCGAGTGGTTGATTGGCAGAATTAGGTGTGTTAGTGCTTGGTTGGAACAAAAACCTGCACCCACAGTTGCCCTCTAGGACCAGGGTTGCCTACCCTTGGTTTAGATGGAATGGAACAGGAATGAGAGAGAAGTGGGGTGCGAAAGGTGAAAGGGCAGTCCCATTGTTGCCAAGTTGCCATTGAAGTTTTGCTCGAGTTCTTCGTCGATGCAGTTATGTTAGCCATGGGCTTCTGTATCATATCAATTAACTATTACGTTGTAACTATGGCTACAATTACCCCTTTTTTCTAACTTTTTCAACCACGGTAGTTGAACTAAAAATGGCTTTCAATGTCATCAGTGTCATGTCTGCAGGTCTGTATCTTCTCTGATTTCGTATCATTGACATAGCAAGTACGCTACGTACCTGGTATTTTCAACCTCTGCCGAGCTAGTGTGTTTGCTAGTGTCACAATAAATTAAAAATGCTGGGGTTGAATAGCACGGAGCTGGTAGCAAGAATCAATTGTACTTCCATTGTTTATCTGGAACTGAACAGGAAAGAGAGAGAGAGTGGGAATGGTGAAACAAAACTGACGATTGGTTGGGAAAACACAACAAGTATTGTACCGCTTGTGTATGTTACATGGGTTTTTTAAAATCTGACAAACATACTGCTGCTTTATAATTTAGCGTGTGTCTTTATTATGCTTCATGCAACATATTTATTATGAGGCGCCGGAGTACTTAGAGCATAGACTATTTACATCTGCGCTTGATCTATCCAGTTCATGCTGAATTCCTGGGGTCTTGCGTTTGAACCCGAGTCAAAGAACGCGTGTCCTCCCCTCTGTGGCAAAGTTGCTCCATAAAAGCTTGAAAAAGTAAAGTTGAGAAAACATGCTCCGTCCCTGGTGGCGTCTCAGTCCTTTCACACGATCACCGCAGAGCACTGGAACATCTGCATAGCCTGAAACTCCTCAAAGGAAACCGCAGATTGTCTCTGGGCAATACCAGAACGCATATAATCAGAAGCTGATGCTTTGTTCATACCATGTTGCACAGTATAGGGGCCTTTTTGCCTTTGAGCTCGCATGAAGCCATGTCACATCACAGTAAGCGCTGGCATCCTCCAGGCTTTAATTGGGACATGGGGAAATGAATTTCCCGGCTATGACCTGTCTAGGATTTACGGCCCGGGCAAAGTGACGACACTTCTCATTACACATTAAGAAACATTCCATCTCTTTGTAATCACGGAGAGAGGCTTCCCCGCAATGAACCCATTTCTTTTCAAATTCAACGATCTATTATTTAATTGGTATCATTTATTCTGACAGAATAACTAAAAAAAGAAAAAAAAAATTCCCTCGTCTTCTTCGTTTCATTTCATTTTTCCGAGGATCCGCCACCATGAACTCCGTCTCACCGGAGAAGATGAGAGGCAGAACGTGAGATAAACCGCTCTGTAAACTAGAACCGCGCTTTATCAAAGAGGCTCTGAGCAACTGTAAGAGAGAAAATCAACAATTTTCGAACTCTGATTTTTTTTTTTTCTTTTCTTTATATTCCAGCGGTCTCAGGGTCCCCCTGAAAACTCCATCATATTTATCTTATATAATACCGTAGGTAGAAAATGAGTCATTACATTAGTAATTCTGTGCTGCCAAGATCCCCGCGCCCTTTCTGGAGAGCCCATGTCATGTCTGTAGCGACTTGAATCATGATGGACTCCCCTAACAGCACATCACCTTCTTCTCTCTCGCTTTATCTGCCCGGGCAACGGCAGCAGGGTAAAAAAAGAGAGACAGAAACATATTACATTCGAATCACTTTTCCATGTTCCCGTGGATTTCATTTCTTTACATCCATCCTATGTGGTGGTTTTAACTAAGCAGATATTATTTATGAAATGCGAGCGCGCAGGGCCTCGTGTGCACGACTCCCTATCATCAAATTAACAGGAGCATGAGACAGTGAACTAAAAAATGCTCGCTGCCAGGGACTATCATAGTCACTGGCTGCAAATGCAGCAGGGCCTGTCATGCAGATAATCATCCCTCTGCTGCAGGGAATCACGGGCCTACATGGTGGTGGGTGTCAGGGGGCTAACGGGCGATTGGACTCCCTACTCTGTCCTTCCCCTGCCTGCACCAGACCTGTCAGAGGCCCGGGTACCATCCCACTGCTCCAGTGTGACAAGACTGACCCGGAGCCTGTGATTTCCCCCCCCTCCTTCTCCTCCTCCTCCACTCTCTTGCTAATCTCGAAGCGGCATCGCAACGGCGGCGTTGGGCGCCACTGGAGGCCCGCCGCGCGGTAAGGACGGGGTCATTACCGCCGCGCCCTTCAGAGAGAGAGTGAGAGAGCTCCTTCCCAGCGCCGCCGTCATTCTCCCTCCACTCGATCACCCCCGGCAACCGGGCGCTCCTCAAGCCCGCTGGGCTTTTTTTCTTTTTTTTCCGACACTTTACGCCGCGACAGGAGGCCAAAGGGCTAGGTGGGGCCAGGCTTCCACTCCCCAGAAATCTAGCCCACCTACTTTTTAATAAATGTGCATTCACAGCGTCAGACAGACTAATTACTGTGTTTTAGAACAATCCTTTATACGGCGGGAGGTCCCTGGTTTTGCCACTTAGGAAGAAAAAAGAGAGGGGGGAAAAAAAAAACGATATCTTACAGTGTTGGGTCTTGATTGCCCTGGGTGATGCCATCCTTGGGTTACACTGCTCCTCACTCCCATTTGTACCCGATGATGTATTTCAAAGAAGATGATAGCAAATGCAGAATTTATTTTTTATTTTTTTTTTAATTCCCTCGACCCACCCCCCTCCACCCCCTCCACCCCCCCCGCCACATAACCAACCAACCTTCCACCGCCCCCACCCCCCCCTTCGTCTTCTTTTGCGTTTAAAGAAGCATGAAGTCGGCCGGGTTTGTCAGTAATGGTTGATAACTAATTCATTGGTCCTCTCTCTTTTTCAGAAGCCAGTGGTTTTCATCTTATTTCCCACTTTAGAAGTTTCACTTTTAATCTTTTACATAGTCGGTATGTCTGGATGCCGAGTCCCTTGCTGGGTGTTTTATATATCCTGCCAACAATAAAACTGCCTTTTATGAACTCATTGCATCTTTTAACTTCTAATTCCCCAGCGGTGGAATGCAAATGCTCGAAAAAAAAAAAAAAAAGTTAAAATTTATACGTGTTTGTGTGTTCGGATTGGTATAATATTCAATAATTTGAAAATGAATATGGCGAGTCACTCCCATGTTAAGCAGAGCAACACACTGCATAATTTTTAATATCAGAGAACAATATCAGCCATAACTGGAGGCTAACTGACTTGAGAGTCACCCCAGGCCAGTGTTTTTGCGACCGCGGGCTATATCTATCATAATCAAAGGCTTTTTTTATGCAAATGTGTGCTGACTGACTCTTTTGGAAGTAGAACGCCTTTTGTATTTCCTATTGAGAATCACTCTCATTAGGAAATGGAAATTCCGCTTCTAAATTAGCTGCAAAAGCAACTTGCCACTGCCTTTTCCTATGTACAACGTGGCTGCACCGCATTTGCAAATTTCAAGCTAGGTGATGATAATTGTCGTGAAAAGAAGAGGCTTAATTTGGCCATTGTGAAGCTGTGCAAACAGGTATGTGAGCGGTTTTCACAGTGTGATACAGTCCGAATTGATGAAGGCAGGCCTTGTCTTTTCCTTTTTTTGTAATGCTGATATTTTTGCAGCTAATACAGTGATAATTACTAAGAATTACCACAGAGAGTGTCAAGGACAGTGGCTCTGGGCTCTTTTAGTGATGTCTCCGGAACACTGGTCTTGGTTCTTTCATGTCAGTGTCCAAGTTTAAAGCATCAGCTATTACAGTTTTTGTTCTCAAATGCTTTGGCTCTTTTTTGAAATAGAAATAACATTGTCAAAGCTCCAGATGCATTTGCCAAATAAAAAAAAGCCTGTATGGTTCAGTATAGCAACTGTAACTGTTGTGCATGTCATAACTTATATGTATATACCGTTTGGAGGATACAACTATTAGACTGAAAGTCAACACAATCAGTTGTCCAGCAAGATGCAGTCAATTGATAATTCTGCAAACTGTTAATTGTATTTACTCATTATTCGAAGATGTGCTGAGGCTTTTTTTTGCAATTTGTAGAAAGGAGTGACATTCCCAGTGGTTTGGAGATTATGTCGCTTTGAGAATATTCATTCCGGGTTTGAGAAATGAGCCAAAGAAATCGAGAAAAAAAAAACCCTGAGAATGTGAAAGCAGGCATTTCTCGCTGCACACATTCTTCAAGGCCACTTCCGCACCGTGGCAGCAACCTTTTGTCTGTGGAGTAACTAATCAACGAATGTCACTAAACGTGGCCGTAATGAATGAGAAGATTCGAAATTACTAAGTTAAAGAGAATTTAATTTACAAATCTATGGTAGGGTATGGAATGCATTATGCAATAAACTATTGCCCTCTGTTGGGCAGTGGCGCTATCTGCATTGGTTCTGCAGTGGAGAGGTTATCAGAGGAGACAGAATGACAACTCTCCCCCCACCATCACGCCATTTAATGCAAGGAAAAAAAAAAAAAGCAAATGGGCATTCTCAACGGTTATATCTTTGCTATTTATATAAACACATTATGACTTTGATCTGTATGCATGAGCCTGTGCTTTTCATAGTCTTGAGTATTTTCAACAATGTTGCCAGGACTCCACACCTTCCGCTTCTTTTTTTTTTTTTTAATGTAGTTTAGGTGGATAATTGGATAACACAGGTTTATCCTCAGCAAGCACTTTGTATGAGCAATCCAATTTCACATCCTCCTGAAGGGAAACCATTATTCTTAAACGGGGCTTGATACTCCAGTCACCCTTGTGCAGAAATGCAGCACAAGGTTCTCCCCCAAATCCTATCAGCTTCTAACCTTGTTAGGAGCCAATATGTATTATTGTGCTATAATTCCATATTTTGCCCTGTCCTCACCGTGGCACCGCCATTTGAAAAGATAAAGCTTTCGCTGCCGCTTTGTTGACAACAATGCCTTGGTGGACTGTTTGTCTTTTCTCTGTGTACACTGGCACGTTCGACTTCGCTGTTCAAACCGCACGTCTCTGGTGGACCTTTTTAACTATTTTGCGCTCTGATTCGGGAAAGGGCCTGCAAGCGCAGCGTTATTACAGTAACATCATTATTTTTGATATCCCTGTAGATTTAAAGACATTAAAAATATATACGAGCACTGACAGCAGATCAATACCTCCTAAAAGTCTCAGTCTGACTGAAAGCCTAATTCCTTCCTGATTATGCACTGCAGCATCTAGTTATAATCCAAATAATATTAATACTTTAAAAAATATATGAGTAAAGTAAATGAAATGAAAATACTCAGACGTGATGCCGAGGTTTATAATTTGCAGAGGTAGTTGCCTCCAGCTATCAGCACCATATTTTGGGTAAATTTTCTGCTTGATTGGATGATTGATTCTCGGTTTGCCAGGAAGTACGTGATAGAAGTCGAGTATTTCATCTCACAACTCGTGACGCTGCAGGCGGATTCCTACAGTGGCCAACAGGGGTAAACGCGCCGCAAACGGCAAAACGCAGCAGATACAGAAATGATGCGAAACCAAAAACACATTAAACAAACATAAGAAAAACGCTGCAGGAGAAAAATGGCAGCAATCACAGAAACGAAGCAGAAGCAAGGACATACAGACCAATAAACAAATGCAAAAGAAATATGCTGCAAATATCAAAAAACACACAGAGGAGAGTGAAAAAGCACGTTTTCCTTTATGTCATTTTTCATTACCACTTGGTATTTCACAATATCAAAGAGCAGCGTAGTTATCTAACTAATGTCGGTGTGTTTTATTTAATTTAGCCATAGTTTTCACTTATACCGGACTCTTAATGTTAGGTGGAAAAATAGTTTCGCATCATTTCTGCGTTTGCAGCATTTTGCCATTTGCGGTGCATTTTGACCGTCGGCCGCCGTAACATTCACCTTCTTTTCAATCGAAATATGGTCACTGCCATTCTGGTCATCGCTTAGCTTCACCAGTTGTTGCCATAACAACGCTACAAAAGAATAGTTTTCTTGCAGTGTTTTAACTGCTCTAACGATATTCGCAGTTAATTAAGCTGAGGCCAGTTACACTAGTCTAGCAATCAGGGAAGTGCAGCCTAAAAAAAAGGAGTTTATTTCTGCATTCAAATATGAGGTGAAAAAAACATATGTTCCACAGTAAAAAAAGAAAAAACTAATAATTGAATTAATATAGTTTGGCAAAGTAACTAATTTAAAGATGAACACCAAACAGAATACCACTCATTGGTAGATTTGAAATACTTTTCAAACACATTAATGTGCAAAGGGGAAGTGATTGAATTTTTACTTTATCTTCTCAGTTCATATGAAAGTACTCTGGAATCAGATCATCAAATACTCAAAGCTATTTAAATGTGTAGTCATGAATGCTAATACTGCAGTCTCTTTTGAAATAGGAGATGTAGGGCAATAACACACTTCTTGTATCTACCGTACAGTTTTTCCTCATTGTTCCCCTGCCTCGTTGTTGTCCGTGCTGTAGGTGATGATGTAGGTGATATCTGCTCCTCTGGCAGCAGTTTGTGGCGAGAGAAATAAATAAAGAAGTCGTCCGTACACCCTGCATTGCAGGGCATGTGAAACTGAAACACAAGACTGGACCTTATTTGGGGATTTTCAAATATTCACTGTGAACATATGGACTGCAGTCTGTGGATGCGGTATGTGAGCCATCTTATTTGCCATATAGGCCGACCGCTTTCAATATCTGCATTCATAGCCGGGGAAAATTCTGTTTATGCTGGAGTATGCATGGATAGAAACAGAAACATCACAGCAGATACTGGAGAGGCAGGCACAGATCTGTTTGAAGTGGACAACGGTTCGAGGTCAGGGTACAGAGTACACATGCATATGCTTATTTGCTTTCTTCGCTAGAGTGAGATGAGAGGATCAATATCAATCTGTGCATCTGAGTTTCATGTTGTCACTGCTAGGCTACTGTAGCTCGGCATATAGACCCAACGCAGGGGGAAGCAGCTGGCCCGGGCCCTGTCCGAAGATGGAAAAAAACAAAACAACCCCCCCCCCCCCCCCCCCCCCCCCCCCACACACACACACACACACACACACACACTTCTAAAGCTCATTAATCGTCAAGTCGTGCATAGAAATGTAAATGGCAAATTGCGGTCTTCGCTGCCAGATGTGGTCAGTGAGCGTCTGTTTTTTTTAATGCTTTTGCTTTTTGTCTCGGGGTTTGGTACCACAGGCAATGTGATGACAATGGCTCTGGCATGAAAAACCGCAAAGCGTCATTTCAATGCGTCCGCGTATCGGGTGAGCAAACAAGCGACAACGTGTTCATTAGCGAGCTTAAGAGGCGTTGCTGTGCAGCTGATTCATCTGTTCTTTTCGAGCTTTACAGGGCTCAGCCACCTGCTTCCCAGTGCTTTAGCTCTGCCGAGCTAATGCTAAGCTAGGCTAAGCTAGAGCATTTCCGCGGCACCACCTCTCTTAAGAAAGCAAACATGCATTTGCCCATAAATCACTTTCTATATGATGGATGCAGTCCTGTTTTCTGTCCCCTTGCATCACATCTACAGCCACGGCGCATGATGAGAAAATACATCCGCAACATATGGTCTTCGTAATTGGCGCATGCCGTATGTGATATGTGTGGCTGTACGTGCATTTTTGTGCAAGGCGTTGGTAATGAGAACTGAGTCAGTGACCTAGCTATAACTAGGTAGCGTTCCACACTAACTACTGTCCTGAATCTTTCGCCGGCTTGCCTCGGCGAACCTCTGTGACAATCTCGGCGCATATCAGGGGAGGTAAATTGTATACGGAACGGCGCAAACATCTGTTTCGGAATTGGTTCACAGGGTCCCCGAGGCCCCGTCTCCGCCACGTCTCGGGGAGTCGAGGGCGAGGGACTGCAGCGGCTTTTGGAATCCCGCAGACGATGCAAATCTTCCGGGAGTGGGTGAGTGAAATCAGCAGAAGTCTAATGCGGAGGCATGAAGAGTGTCAGGATGTTTGCGTGGCGTGGGCGAGAGTTTGTCCACCTGCACGCGTCGGAGCAGCCGGAAATCCAGCGAGAGCGGGTTGAAGAAAAACAGTCCCACGGGCTGTAATTCAGGGATCACAGCTCCGAAGTTGCCATACGATATTGTGAACAACATGGAATAAATACATAAAACAATGAATTCCACAACTTCAGAGGAAGACGTAACAAGACCTGATGCAGTTCAAGACAGACTGGAGACATCTGCGTCCCTCCGAGATTTAAATGTGTGTTGTTAGGCCTTTTTATTTTTAGACCCACGGCTCCCAGTGGGGGTTGTAAGCGTGTAATACTGTGTTTGTGTGTACCTGCAACTAAATAACTCACTGTCAAGTACAACCACTCTGGCTTTCACTTCGCCTGAATAAACCACAGGCCTTTTTTTTTGTTTATTATTTTTTTTTAAGCATTTACGCCACTCCAATTGGGCAAAGAAACCCTCCCTAGGGACTTATTACACTGTTGGCTTGTAAGCAACTGTTCAGGAAATGAAGGTATTTCAAAGAACACAGAGCCATGATTTGTCTACAAGTTGCAGTTGTCCTATATGTGCTGCATAAATAAACAATGATTATTATATCGAATGCCCATCTACAGGTGCAATCAGGAGCAACGGGAAGCACAAATGAAATGTCTGTCTGTTTAAAGCAAATAATGAACAGCAATTTTTAGACAGAGCATGATTTATTCACTAGGTAATCAGATATTGTTTAACTTGTAATTATGTGGAAATGACAAGAAAACAGAAGATTATTAGTTATTTTTAAATGCAAAAAAAAACAGGGAATTCACAAGTAACACATCTTTGAAAAATTAGCTGTCCTCACTGTCACCTCAGAACAATTGCATTGTTTCGCAACCTCTTTCATGTTACACTCCTTATGATTCTAAATCTAGATATTGTTTAACAGTAGTATTGTATTAACTGGATGTTATTGGTTAGGGTGTTCAGGTGATATTTATTAGAATAATATTTCCTGTGGAACAAAAAAAATAATCCAAAAAACAAGAAAACAGAGTCAAATATAATATATAATATGTGAGATATTTAATGGCTGTATTAAAGGAGAATTTCATCATTTTTCACCTATTTTCCTAACTTTTAGCATCTATTGGAGTGAGAAGACATTTTTCAATTTCCTAGTAGTATTGAGCATGGACCACCTGCCCACTCCACAGCCGGTGCATTATAATGGAGACAGACCTGGTGAGCATGTCCTGCTGTTTTTGGCTTCTGTGAGTGATATTTTTTCCACATCTGACTGTCTATTGACTGACTCATCAAACAAGTCTTCTCTGTCGTCAAAGGAGTCTTCTTTATCCAATCTAACTGTAATGGCAATTCTCCCAATGTCTTATATGTCCAATGTCCTTGTCATTATTATATAGGTGAGTTTGGATTGGTCTTATATAAACAGTAGATTACTTTTTCCAGTCGATCACGGTACGGTTGTTTGTTTATTGAAGCAGTTTGATGAAAAGGAACATGAACATGTCAGTTTTTATTTCAGCAGCTTGTAGTGTGCTCTGATCCTGGTCTTTGTATGTCATCTGTGATAATAGCTGTGTGTTCTCCCTCTGCCTGGGCCCTGCCCCTACCTGCTGGCTGCATCCCAAAACCCAACGCAGTGCATTTAGTCGCCGCCACCCGCCATATATAATACTGCAGGATATATCTGAATAAAGCTATATGACAATTACCAATGAATAACGAAAGGAGCTACAGTACGTTACACCTTTTTTTGCTTCATTTTTTTTAACTTTACACATTTTCAAAAAAAAATGGACTGTGTTGGCATTTAATCTTCTGTTTCTTCGATCTTCTTTTTTATAGTCTTTTTTATTTTTTAGGGCCAGAGGTTTCAGAACATGGCACCTTTGGGATCTGGTCTTTATCACCAGTCTATGCTGTATCTATGGCTCAGCTTCTTGGAGCACACATATCTTTCTTATTGGCCTTTCAAAGACGTTGTTCTTCGTCTGAAGTCGTACTGCGCACACAAGTCCTTGTGTGTCTGGTTCGGTCTGGCCAGTAGCCAGGTGCCTTTGGGCCGCTACTTTTGACCGTTGTCGTTCTTGGGGCAACTGTTCCTGTGTTTTTCTAACGGGTCGATCGTTTGGAATTGCTTCAACATCACAAATTTAACAACGCTTGCAATATATCATCATTTAAGTTGATTTGCCCTAGTTAAGCCGTTGAGTGATTCTTCCAATTTCCGCTCTGATAAAGTTTGCACAATTGTCTGATTGTATTGATGTAACTTGACCTTGTCAACGGATAAAGCTTCATCATGCATGGTTAAGGGGCCTGT
This sequence comes from Lepturacanthus savala, assembly GCA_030544235.1. Classification (NCBI taxonomy): domain Eukaryota; kingdom Metazoa; phylum Chordata; class Actinopteri; order Scombriformes; family Trichiuridae; genus Lepturacanthus; species Lepturacanthus savala. The sequence goes on from CM060464.1 coordinate 8,153,583, forward strand.
TTCAAGTGAATAGAGAGCCCAAGTACTTCTGCCTTCCATGGGACACTATTTAGAAAAAATTATGTATGGTGATCAATAGCGAGACACAACCTACCTTTTACACCTGTTTGAGTTGTGCTTATAATCACACATATGATCAACCACCCTGGTTAAGTTGCATATGAAGATTACACCATACCTCTTGACAAGACTTGGTTCTCTCTTGATCTCCATAAGACTAAAGTAGTCCCACTCACTCACCTGTAAATGGAGGCTTACCTGTTAGTATCCTCTACGATGGCGAGTTTGTTATTTTCATTCTCCATCTCTTCCCCGCTGATGTTTACACACAACAGTCTGTTATGATCTTTTTTGCAGCGGAGTTAGCTTAGCGAGACACCATATCATTTCTTCCTTGTCCGAGTTGTTTATGGGTTTTGTCGTAACAATAATGTGCCTGAAGGTCTTCCGGGAGAATAATAGGATACTTGGCCTCTTCAGGCCTTGCTAGTCCATTCAGATGACCACCTACTCTCGGAATTCCATTATTCAGTTTGTACAAATGTCTGCCTCTTTTGACACCGTTTTTGCCAGCTCCTAGTTCAGCTAGTTCTTCTTTAAATCCCCGTCCTTGACTGAAGGAGACGACTGCGCTTTCTGCTTGTCTTCCTGACAAACACTGTCTCTCCTTTTCAACTTTCTCCTTTATTTTGCCAGGATCCTTTTTCACTGCAGCCTGAATCTGAATTTTTCACCTTTGAGTCAGCTGCAAGACTGTAAGCCAGGCAACAGAAGTCTTCTATGATGGGAAATAGTTGATCAGAGTGTTTGTGGGGGTCAAATGAAGACAATGGATTTCATTGTGATGCCTTGTTTGATTACTGGATCATTAAGAGAGAATGCAGAAATGAGGTTTTGGCCATTCTAATCTGGTTTACAGAGGAAATCTGGTCCCTTGAGACATCCTTTGCAGTTTATGAAGCAGACTGTTTTTAGTCCTCTAGAGGCCTCCTCTGCAGAATTTTCCTTTGTGCCAACATATCTGTTTTGTTATCCATCAGATAATCAGATATCCCTTAAAAAAAGAGATCCTGCTTGGTTGCAGTAGGGTAGTATATTGTGTAGTGTAAATCACTTTGAGTGGTTGAAAACACCAGAAAGGCGTTATATAAAATGCAGTCACCAATTGTCATTTGTGTTAATAGTGCAACTCTGGATTTTCCTATTTTGAATGCAACATGCACTTATCTTCATCTTTGTCGTCATTTTCCAGTCTTATCTATAAAACCGTCCCGCAGGCTCTTTCAGCTGTGCATATCTGATTTGACCAAAGTTTGTGGGGTTCATGCATCAGTCCATTTTAAACTCCATCTTTTTGAAATATGTTACCCATTCTGTCCATTGCTGAGATTTGGAGTATGTTTTCTTCCCATCCAAAGCTTTTCATCCAGAGTTCCTCTAATAATCAGTTTGACTGGAAGAGTAAGTGGTGCAGAAATCCTAAAGGGTCATATATTGAGATGAAACAAGATGCCATGTCTTGTGCATGGTCATTCCTGTGGTGATATTTTGAAATTTAACACGTTTCAATGCACCAGTGCAATCGCAGTGGTCTTTCTAAAGGCAGATTGCCTTTGGTCAAGCACAACTCCTTAGTCTCTTTTGCTTGGTTTTCCTGTTGTTGATTCACTTTGACAGCATGAATTCTCCCTTTTGGCAGAGAGCAGTCAGGTCTCTTACCTGAACCGCAGACATGGATTTCAGACCATTATCTACATAGAAGTTATTCTTTACTGTGTTTGTCACCTCTGCTGAAAAGTTAGTTTTGTTGTCTTCAGCAGTTTTCTTAACACCAAGTTTGCACAACTGGGTGACGACACTACTCCAAACAATGGATTTATCTGGTATTCAACAAGATCTTGTTTCACATCGTCATCAGGCCACCATAGGAATCACGGATAGTTCATATGATTTGATCATATGATGCTTCGAGCCTGATGAATCTGATGAGATCTCCATTGAGTGAGTAGATAAGGTCTGGTCCCTGCAGCAGCTGCCAGATAAGCAATGTTTCTTTGATAACCACACTGCAGTGGAAGACCACTCCTAAGGTTCCTTTCTTTGAGTGATGTGGGATATACCAGAGTCCTCCATAACTTTGACACTGCTGGTCCACCGGTACCATTTTGGCATAGTCAATCATTTCTGTGAGAAAAGATGTATATTCATCATGAAATTTCACATTACTTCAAAACTTGCAGTCCAGGCTCCAGATGAATGATTCACAATTTCCATTAATTGTGCATCTTCTCTTGACATTTTCTCGTCTTTCGTTGCTTGTTCTTTCACTGAAGTCAGCGGCGAGCAGGAGCGGAAAACCATGCAAAGCGTGGTTAGTTCAGCTGAATACCTGACAATGCTCCTACAAGTTTAAAAGGACATTTGCATCTGGGGCTGCAGGAATAAGGAGAATCATTAAGGTTCCAAACCACTTGGATAACAGCGTTTTTTTTACCCTGCTGCAGTCGGGAAGAAGGTACTGGACATGGAGAGCTTCTATCCTCTGGCCATTAGGTTCCTTAATAAAGTTGCTGCCTGATGTTTAGTACTTCATTCATACTATAGGTATATTCTGTGCTACTGATGTCTTCCTTTCAGTAAGGAAAATAAGATACAAAATGTAAGCTTTTGCCTCACAATGTAAAAATAGATAAAAAAGATCATAGTATGTAAGCCTTTCGTTTGCAGAGTATTACTTCACAACAGTACCACAGGGCATACTGCTGCTCTGAGCCTCTAACAATGCTATATCTCATAGCTGAATGAGGCATTTTCAGCCTTATAAATACTGCTTTAATGTTCCACCTGGGTCCGTTGCTCTGCCTCCCTCAGGCTGTATTTCTACACGTGTTGCTGGATAAAATGATTAATTGATACATGCAGTTTATTAGGCCTTTGTTGACTCATTAATACTACAGCCCTCTTTCTTTATACTAGATGTTTCATCTACTGGTGTGCGTTGTGTGGCATGACTGGTACAGTCTATACATTTTTTTTTGTAGTAATTTGTGGCAGCAGTGCTTGCTGTTCTAGCCTGGCATTGTGAGACTCAGTGCAACACAAACGAGAGCTCTTGGATGCCACAAGACTCCTGGAAACTGGGGAGACGGATCATTCAGAATAAACATACAAATAGTCTTATGGACTTAATATGTAAATTTGCTTGTTTGAATAATGCCCAACTACCAACACAAATACACACATCCCGATATTGTGCCTACAATATCTTGAGCGATATGAAATGCAACAACCACAGTACACAAAATGTAACATTTATTTCAATTTGAAACTGCGGGGGAACTCTTATTGTGGCATATTTCACAGAAAATGTGTTTTTGCACTTCATTTATATTCATTCATTATTCCTGATACTTTGCAGTACAGTGCGATTGTGTCAAGTCACCTACTACCAAAAATGCCTCACCCCAACATATTTCATGCACATTCTCCTTCAATTAATATCCAGCAAAGCTGCAGTCTTTTTCATATCTGATGAAAACTCGGGGTGGTTACCAATTAGTCTGCTGTTAATTATCTCCTTCTCCTTTGATCTTGACTATGACTGCTCTGTCAGACACACTCATTTATTCATCTCCTTTGCTTGGTGAGATAGACTTTTTGGAGATTGCACAGATTGATGCACATTAAAAATGGCTTCAGAGGCAAGCTGGAGTCTTGTGAGAGCGAGCACATGGCTGTTGCATTTTCTTTGTATGTCTGCAAGTCGTCTTGCATCTCCAAATCCCTGCTGCGTAAAAACCCAGCTTATTTGAGCATCATGTGTACTCCCACCACCCCTTTTTCTTCTCCTCTCTTCTATCGTCGTATGTCTTTGCTTTAGAAAAAACAACATAATGCTTACAGCGTCTTTTAAATTCCCACCAAAATGCTCATAATCAATACGGCCCATTAATATGCTCTTCCTACAGCCGACGCTTCCTCTGATACTCACGCCCGTGGAATGAAATCTCTACCGTAAACATCAAACGGGCCTGCCCGCGTGCAGGGAAAGAAGTGAATATTTAAGCAGGGCTCACACTGATGAACACCGCGGCACCTCCGTTTGTGTCGAGAGATAATATTCTTAGTTCTCCCTCTGTACAGTGGACAGTAAGTTGAATCTGCTTGACGCCCAGGATTAGCATTAGCGTCAACACAAGAGACAACCTCGACAACCGCCACCAGGCAAAGAGAGCTCCCATGAAAAGGAGGAGGGGAGGGGGGGGAAATTAGGTGCACGCTTTGTAGTACAGTATGGCTTTACTGAAACATTCCGGCAGTTTTGAACTTGCCCGCAGTTTGAGGGAGCTTATTTCGAAAACTCTAAAGCATATCTCGCTGTTCACACTGACATCCCCGCTTTCACTCGCACCTTTATTCTCACTAAAACATATTTCTGCGCGGCGCGAGTTGGCAGACAGCCTGGATTTTCTCAATGGCTTTGACCCAACGAGTATGTGAATGAGATACGGCTCATGCATTTAGAGCTCTTTGATTTAAGCGGAATACTGTATACAGCGCAATCCTTCTGAGTGCTGGCTTTCAATGAGCAGCTAATGTGAATAATCGAAGATGTACATTCTTTAAAACAAAAAAAACAAAAACATTCACGTACAAACAAGTAAGCTCTGTGTTTCAAAACCAACAGCACTGGGAAGTGAGACAAAACCCAGAGAGCGCGAGGGAGAGAAGGGGCAGAGGAGAGCGGAAAACAAGATGGAAATCTGTGTCCCTCAAGCCCCATCTTCGAATCCCTCCAGTGAAGAATCCCACTCAAGGGTAAAGGATAATCTCCAACTGAGAGATGCTTTCCTAGCTCGGCCAAAGCCTCTCTTGTAAGAAGGAAACCGCCTTCTGATCAGATTACAACAGGTTAAACAGATTTCAAATGCTGTAAGAGCACTGAGACACAATCACAAATTAAAGATCCCTTCAGTTAATTTCAAATGTGCTCGTGAGAAGACATATATGGTTACCATAAATAAACACAGGGGGAAATATATACGGCACAGCACAGGCTGTTAAAGGCACCCGGTTATTTTAATTAAGCAGATATAAAAATAAATAAAACGAAAACATCTCTGCAGTGCTAATCTGCACTTCGTTTTTTTCTGTTGTTGTTATATGTTCATGGAGTGAAACAATTAAGATTTGATTGCTTTTAGAAGGAGCCATATCTCTGTAGTAAGCTTGCTGTCAAACCTGTGGCAATGATTTAATTTCACTCAGTTAATCAATCTGTTATGCTCCTCACAATTTTTTTTCTTTTTGGTCGAAGCGCAGGTACCGTTTTCCATTTAACGGAGGAATGGCATGGAGAGAAAAGAAGAAAAAAAAAAAATCAAACAAAACCATTCGTATCAACTTCGCTCAGTTTTTATGACTCGAAGAAGTGAAGAAGTGAATTTCATGGTACTGTTTCCTAATTACTTTACCCCCCTCCCCCCTCCCTTCTGTAAAGGGATGTTCATTGCTAATGCATGGTCTCGAATAAGCAGACTCACCGTACGTCCTCCTGGGACAGGGCTAATTATGTGTTCAGAATCTGCGGCATGACTCTCTGGGCTTTTATGCCTCTGTCACTTCTCATCCACTCAATTGGATTGGATATATCCCAAAAAAAAAACACCCAACAGCCTTGATTCCCTCCGCAGGAGCAGGTCACGGCGAGTTCACGGGGTCAGGAACGACCATACGCAACAGTTCACATGGGTGTCGAATGAGTCTAATTACTGGGGTGCAGATGGGTGCGGAATACGTAATCGTGAAACATGCTTTGACCCTCCAGAGATCCGGAGGAAGTATCACACTGGCTTTCCCACAAGGCAGTGCACTGCCCTGTTACAGCCCTGCATGGGGAGTAGACTACTTCTAAGCAGATTGGGGTTGTTAAAACCGTGCATTCTTGGGCTTTGGGATTAGGATTTCTGGATCAACTTGGATCAGCTGCATAATGTAATCTTATTGACATGAGGAATCACTATGACAGTCTAAACCAGAAATACAATAATCTGCATTAGTGGGGGGAGAAGGAAGTGCTGTAGCGTCACTCTGCGAGATCAAGCCGTGGCTTATCTTGTTAAAGCAGTGGCTCCTATATGAGGGGAAACTGATCATTGTGTCAGGTTGTCAATTGAGTTGGAGTTCAGCCTTTTATAAAAGTCCAAATCAGGGCTGTTCTTTCAATGGCAATTTGAAATCCAAAATGGGGAGAACCAAATTGTGAAGAATCGCAGGTCGGCACATTAACCTTTATGCTATGTGTTCCCAGTCAAATCTTCAAGTTTTTGTCTCTGAAATGTGTGATTAATTTGATCAGATTCACCTAAGATCCCATGACGTTGTCCACAAAGAGGATTTCATCACACAAAATGAACTGTGTTAATTTACATACAATTTATTGTGTTTTATTCAACTTTCGTACAGTTTCGCTATTCCTGGTCAAAAGTGACCGATCATTAGAAATGAATGGGGGGAGAGCAGGATTGATGTAAGAAATTGAACCCAGATACATCTACATTTGTCAGATGGACACACACACACACACAACACACACACACACACACACACACCATTTTAAATGGTTTCAAAATATCTTTGGTAACTTTGACCCAAAGTAGTCTGTGTTTCATTTGAATATTTTTTCCTATAGTCTTAAATACAATAAGATTTAGTCTTCTTATAAAATAATCCAGAAATTGTGGGGGTTTTTTTGGACTTGAATACAAGATGTTTACGTTCAGATCAATGAGACATAAACTACCACTTAAAAGTTTTTGGCGTCACTTGCAAATTTCCTTATTTTTGACAGACTGTGTATCGAGGCCCATTTCCAGCAACTATCACTCCAGTGTTCTAATGGTACAATGTGTTTGCTCATTGCGCCGTAAAAGAATTTCCTATTCATCTTAGAACTCCTGGTGGTAAATAAAAGTGTGACTTTTTATGGAAAACACTAAACTGTCTGGGTGACCCCAAACTTTTGAACGGTAGCGTATATGTATTATTACATTTTTTATGATGAGTCTTAATGGAACGGTCAAATTTGACCGGGGGAAACCAAACTGATTAACGCGAAACGAGCGCAACATGAGGGTTAAAAGCTAATTAAAAAGTAAGGACCTTTCTTCTGCTGCGTGCGGCGTTTTGCTCCCTTCTAATCTTGGAAAAAAAAAAGCAAACTACTGTCCTGAAGGGTAGGAAACAAGCCCGCTGACAACCCGCCGAGCGCCCGGGGGACGCAGTTGAACGCATGCTTGGTTTGTTGTATTCACATGTAGGCCCTCCCAATTCCCTGGTCTGCGTGTGTCTCTGTCTTCTGTCTGAGGGGCAGTGGATCAGAACCCCCCGAATACATGCAGTACACAGTTAGCAGGTCATTCTTCTGGAGCCCCACATAGCTGTCAGCGAGCCGGGCCTGCCAGATTTATCATAGTCTCTGAATTTTCGTATTTCAGGCTTGTGAGGGCAAAAGTTGATGCTGACGTTCTGAGTGACAAGCTGCTTTACCGAACGGAAATTCCAACCGGACCGTTCCATATTCATGAACCCATTTAAATTCTGGCGCCGTACACGGGTTCCTACAAGATATCGAGGAAGACAGTCGGTGTATCCTATTCAAATCTCACACGGCTGTCTTTGTGGAACATTGTGGAGGTTGTTTTTTTTTTTTGCGAGCAAAGGAGGGTGGCAAGTATTTTCGCTTGTTTAAATTTCAAAGGTTATTTCTACACCAACAGCAAATTGCTTTCGGATATAGCTTAGAGGCTAACATGCGCTCTGTAGCAGGAGGAGGAGTAGGAATTGTCCTGTGTTTTTTTGACACAGTGCTTTAATTTAAAATAATATATACAAAAAAAAAATTGTCTGCAAAAATTCGATGATGCAGAAGCCCTGTGTAATAGCCCTCATAATGAAAGATTGCACACAGAAGGTTTTCTTTTCACATAACATTACATTACAACCATAAAAATTTGTTTGTGAATTAAATTTTTGTGGAGAGTCATTTATCCTGAAACACTGTTATGTGTGGAGACCATTAGATACCTACAGAAAGGATTTGTTTTTTTGTTTTTTTTAGAAATACAAAGTAAAAAAAAAAATCGCCCAATCCCAATGTCAATAAATTCTAATAAACAAATAATATTAAAGCGTTCAGTTATGTTTTCTGTAGGTTTTATTTCCTGGCACATTAGTAAAGAAAGTTTTAAAGTTTGTTGTTTAAAAGCCTCCTCCTCACTTCCAGGAATTGCATTTTGGTGGCTGTACTGAACCCTTTATTGGAGTATTGAATCTCAATACTTTCTTTGGACCAACCAAAATCTGTCTGCGGCACAACTGAAAACTGTATCCGTATCAGAATTTGGCAGTGAAAGCTCCTTCAGATATTTGGCCTGTTTACTTATTCTTTGAGCAGTTCCTGATTTAAATCAGAAAAAACTTTAAAGACCCAGTCAAATTAAAAAAAAAAAAATCCCACTTGTAATCCTGTGTGTCTGAATGAATTGCTCGTGTATTTTTTGGAATATGCCAAATATCTCGAACTTTTTTTTTCTTTTAGTATTTTCACATAAAAAATGTATCAATATTTTTATTCATCTTCCTGTCAAACAGTTTAAAACTCATCCTGCACTCAGGGCCTTTTAGAAAAGTTCACCCAATAAACTACGATTTAACGAAAATAAAATCGAAATGCCTCTTGTTACTTGTTCAAACTTCAAATAATTTGTTCCAGTGGGGAAAATGAACGAGCCCAAAAGGCTGGAGGCCTGAGCCACGTATATTTCATCTGTGTTATCTGTGTTTTCTCTGCACGTATATGGGCTCAATGAAAGGAGAGAAGTTAAATGAGCCTGAGTCCGACCCGAGGCCCGATCGATTTAAGAAAAAAAAAAAAAATCGGTCTGAGCCCAGCCTGAATCGACTCAACGTGTTGCAAACCTCTAACCTGTATTAACCTGCATACAACACCCTACAATGCCTGTCCTGCAGCTGTGATCAAACCCGTGCGTCTCCTCTCGCCGCGTCGCCAACATGATTTCATCAAATATATAGAAAAATATCACTTTCTTTAGGGGTTAGCCTTTTACAACATGTTGTGCCCACACTTCTGACATTTTTGGCTGTTGAATGTTTACCGAGACGTTTGTTCAGCACGTTGCACCGCGTGGCCCCCGAAGCCAGAGGAGCAATAATCATAGCACGGACCTGTTGTTTGTATGTTTTATTGACTTGCTCCAGGGTCTTCAGCGGGGTCTCACACTCTGGCGCCTGCGAGACTAATCGCAGGCTGGTCCCGAGCTTGTAAGGTGGGGGGAGCACACAAGGCAACATCATAAACAAGTTCAAAGCACGGCTCTCTTTGGAAGACATGCACTTCCCAAGGCCAAATATCATGTGTCGACACACAAATCTATGGGAGACGGTGACTGACGGGTAAACTTCGACGTGAGCTCGTGTTGAGCAGGTGCAACCTGAGAACTCTTATCAACAACAACAACAACAGGAAGACCAGCTTTGGTTTGATTCGAATAGTTCCAGAAATGAAGCAAAACAAGTTTGGTAATTATTTCATATAATTACTGTACAGGAGTTGTCATAGCAATGGTGCGCGCACACAGATTATTAACATATTTTTTTTAAAGCCTTCTAGATGAAAAGAAATAGAGTAAATTAGAGTTTACGAGCAGCTGTCAGGTCTATTGAATGTTATTTTTTTATGCTGTATGTGGCACCAAACAAGCACCTTGCAAAAAGGGGGAAAAAAAAAACCAACCGGATGCATTCACAGCAGTCAGGCTGAGGCGTGCGAATGTGTAACATTTCAGAACCACGCGAAAGGAGCTTGTTACTGGTTCAGGGAAAGAAAAAGAGAAGTTAACTTCTGCAAGAGAGGAAAAAAATATTCGTCAACGCGATCACGGAGTTCGGAGATCTTCAGCAGTGGCGGACTCGGATTGTTTGAGGGGCAGGGGTGGGAAAAAAAAGAAAAAAATAGAAAAAGGTGGGGCAATAGAATATAGAAAGTCCAGATGCATGGTGAGAGAGGGCGAATTATCGCGTTGTGTCCACTGGACCAGGCACCATGGAGGGCATTTTATCAACTTGTCTGGCACATCGGGGGGAGGGGGGGTGCTGCATTAAAGGAAACATTTGAAACCATTTTAAAGCGTCTATATCGTCGCCCTATTAAAATAATGGCTGAAGTCATTTTGTAAGAAAAGTGAGATTTTGGGCCTAAATCATCTCTTGATGATGCTGCCACATCTGGTAGAAATCACATTAATCCTGAGTTTGAAGGATCATACTCTTTAATGCCATTTAGGACAATAGCCATTTTACTTTTTGCCTAAGTCAAAGTTTTTTTTTGCCAAAGTCAGGATAAAATGCCAATTTAACAAGCTTTCATTACGGTGTCTGCTCCAAGAAGCTTCTATGGTGCAGAAGAAGCTATAAACATGATTCTTAAATCAACTTCTATTGGTGAGTGATAAAGGCTATATGCTATAATGTTTTATAACAATTTAGTGTACGTTTCACAAGTTATACTTTAATAATAATTTAATATAATGTGCTGTGCGTATCAATAAATGAAATAAATATGTAGCCAAATATAAAGAAAGAAAGGAAGTTCCAGGATCTTCCATTAAACGTGTGTCATCACTTCATTGAAAATTAACATATCTCAGGTTTCAAAAAGTCATTAAAACTGGACGTGGGAAATGAGTTACGTTCAATAAAAAACAGACAAAGAAGACCTGGGAAAGCGATGATAAAGGGAAACTGCCTCCTGACCAGTTTGATTTACCTGACATTTGTTTAATTTAACTCCAGGTAATCTAAGATTTGAGTTTGCACTCTGGAATGAAAGGGCAGTTTACTTCAGCTTTAAATTTGACTAAATTACACAAGAATGTCCAAAAATTGGCCCGAGTTGCTTCATTCTTTAATGTTACATAAGTAACACACAAGGTTCTATGCATATCCGCAGTCATCCACCAAGACCTTTTTGATTGTAATGATTAATAAATATAATATCCTCTGCATTTGATAAAGTTTTTTTTTGTGTTTTCTTAAAAAAAACATAGGCATTATTTAAATAGAATGATGATAGTATCTTTTCAGGTAAATGCACGATCATTCAGACATTATATGATAAGTGCTATGGCTGTTAGTTTAAAGATTCCGGTCAAATATTGGCTCATTTACATCAACCATGCAGCAATAACGCCGCCCATATTGGCTCAGCTCAAGAGGTGGGACTGAATCAGAAAGAGTGAGTTAGCTAAAGCTCAAGAGCAGCTGAAGCACTTAATAATAGGAGTCACTATGAAATTACATGTTACCAATCAATTAGTGGCTAATGTGGTTTTTGAACACCACCCACTTATTGAAACTTCAAAATAAAATGAGTTTACTGAATTATTACATAGAAGCTTTAACATATGGAGTTGACCAGTTATTCCATTCGCTTGATTTATATCATTTGAACGTCACTATGCAAGAGGCAGAAAGAGAAGGTACAAAATAAGTGTACGTACATCCGTGTAAGATGCCACCTGTATCGGAGACATAATGCAACTGAAACATCCGGAACACTGAACCAATATTCATATATTATAATAGTTCAGCCTATACAAAGATAATCCCATCACACTGAAACTACTGATCTTTTGGTTTCAATCGTGGATTTAAGGTCATATGGGAAAATTAGAGAGCGATTTTAATTTCCTCTACATGGATAAACCAAGCCGTCATGTGACATGTGGCATATCCCGCTGACAGCGGTCTCGTCGGATGTTTCGTCGCTCTCCCCCTGTTGTCTCCAGTCAGACGGATCATCGACGTGCTCGGGGACAAACGGGTTAAAGCGTGGTCGGATGGCGTGACTAAATCATTCCTTTTAACATATGTGTGTGAGCTTGCATAATATCTTTCCCAGAGACCGTTTACAATCTGACAAGCAATAATGAATGCCAGTAGACTTATTGCCCTGAAAGATAAACTTTAATCAGGCTCCTTTGCCTTTTCCTCTGTTTGAGCATGCCTCGGCATATCCTGTGTTGCATTCACCACAGTGAAAGCAAATAGCAAATGGGAAGTTATTTAAGATTTTTCATTTAAATGTGAAGGCCTCCGCGAATATAATCACCTACGAAATTGGCAGGAGTGACCCTCCAATCAGTCTCTGTTTGATTCATCCTAGCCACAGATTGTTGGTCCATTTACTGAAGCACATCATGCTGCACTTTTTAAACTTGCGGGACGTCTGGAGATTTTTATCTGTAAATGTCAACATCCATTCGTGTTGTGCTGTTCTGCATTTCGGTTGTTCGGTGTAATTTGTGCACGAGGGTTCCCATTCAGGCAAGCGACGAATAGTACTATTATCTCAGATCAAAATAAATCCAATGATTAAAGGATAGGTTTACAATGTTCCAGTTTGTCTTAAAACAATAGGGAGACAGACATATTCTGGATTATATGTTGGGTCCAGCTCAAAGGAGGGAATATGGCACTAAAAAGACTGTAGCTTTAAAGATATTGACTTGACAGATTTTGACTAATTGACAACTGTTATTATGTTTTAATATAGTCCTGATCATAATGACCAAATCTTATTTTTTTTCAGATTTGTAACCCTTTAAGCGACTGTTTCTTTGCATAATACATTTACTTTTAAATTCAGGTTTACAGAGGTGCTCACAAATGGCTGGAAACACAGTACAATTTATATTTTTGTAGCTGCATACACACGCTCACACACATGCACACTGTGGAGCACAAACAGATACCACCTTTGGACACCCATGTGAATGCAAACCCACCATTTTCATTTGTATTTGTTTACTACAATGGCCTGCCAAACTCAATAATGAAAAAAATGCATGCTATTTTCCCGCTTTCCACTACGGGTGAATTTGTCTTTCAGGAAAAAAACAGTAGAAAATACATCGATCAGCTGGAAAATAGTTAAAACTAGAAGCCATAACTGCAGGATGGATGCATATAATGGATGGCATGATTTTATGCTGCAATGGCTATGAGATCAAAAAATGAAGTTTTTTTTATGGGTTAATATTTGTCCATTTTCTCCATAAAGATTTGAGTGTCTGTATTTTGGCCACGGACACACACACGCGCATGCACACACACACACACACACACACACACACACACACACACACACACACGCATGCACACACACACACACACACACACACACACACACACATACAAACACAGACACTAATTTCTCAATACAAACATACAAACCAAACCCTGACCTCCATACTAACACACTAACACACCCACCATTTTTTGTATATATTCATATCATTGATCTGCAGTGCTCTATAATACAGCAACAACAGAAACCAGGAAAAAAAATTGCATGTAATTGATCCCGAGCCAAGTAGGAGAAAAATAGTAAAAACTACAATTTTGAAGGACTGCAGGATGAAAGCCAAAGAAAACTGAAAAAAAAAATGGTTTTATGCTCTAAAAGGCAGTGGGGTCAAGAAAAGCAGTTTTGCTGAGAGTCAATAGGACAAAAAATATCCTCTGGGAGGAACAAAGAAACAATTTTGATTGCACAGTGTATTAAAGACCTGTTATAGGAGATGATGTTGAAATCCCACAACATTTCATAAAGTACACAAGGGTTAAAATTGTCTGTATGAGTTGGAGGAATGAGATTAGATCATTTTATATATATATATATATATATATATATATATATATATATATGCATCATTTCTAACTACTTGTCATCTCCTTAGTCTACATAAGTACATTTGAATGCACCATTGAAGGGTGAATTTACACAAAATCAATCACAATTAAGGCACCTAATAACGTGTTAAATACCTTTAAAACAGGTTCCATTGAACTACTACAGTAAACAAACTAATTGGAGATTGTCTTATCGTTCCGTGTGTCGATTGCTAATCTTTCTGTCAGACTGCGGGAGACGTGATATGTATCTGTGAGCCCGTGATTATTTTAAATTGATTCCGCAAATTCTTTGGAGAACTCAATTCATTTGTCTTTTTAATAATGCAAAATTTAATAATGAATCCAATTTGCTTCTCCTCAGTGGCCTCCTGGATTATCCTAGGATGCAGAATACCGTCCTGGCATCTAAATGTCTTCAACACAAGATTAACAATTGACAAAGGGTTGCGGGTTGCGGGGTGATTATTGGCTGCAGGCGGAGATTAAAGCAAAGCAGCAGCACAGCTGACAGTTTGGTTATCTCTTTTGGACTAAATGAAAATCATGGCCTGAATCCATCAAAGGAGATTAGGAGAATGAGCCCATTACTGATGTCCTCTCTCACAGGTTGGCGTGTCTGTAAATGTCTATCTTTTTTTTTTTTTTATTTTATTTTATTTTTCCCCCCAGTCTTCGATTCGAAGCCAAATCTGTTGATTCACCTCTGCCGCTCACTGTAGACGTCACCTTCCACTGGTGTCAGCAGCCTCATTTGTTTATGCACTTGAGAGCTGCTGCTTTAATTGTCTCCGGTATGCAGCTGTTTCTAGCTAAAAGAAGAAGAAGAAAAAAAGGGAAACTCACTGTTCCTCCGAAAAATAATGAGCTAGTTAAGATTCTGTACAGCGCTCTATATGGCCTAAAACAAATAATATGAGAGTCGGATGTACAGGCGCATACTGCAGCAATCTCTCACCCCGAAAAGACTGTTGGACGTTTCCTTTGTTAAAGAGCTGGTGACTCCCTACTGCACTCGGGAGTTATCAAGAGGGTAGCCTGCACCCCTCTAGTTATTAGCATCTGAGAGGTCTGCGGCACCACCATGTATTTCACCCACTGAGTGACAAAATCACAGCTGACGTCGGGACTGTCAAGGGCACATTTCCCTCAACTAGAGGGGAGATCCACAGGGAGAAGCGAGCGAGTGTATGTGTCAGGGAAAACGACAGTGTTTTATGAATTTCTTGGCAACTCACATCTTTCAGGAATAGTTAAGCCCCCATCACCCCTCCCTCCCTCTTCCGCTCCTCCGCTCTTACCAGGGGAGAGGAGTGTGTGTGTGTGTGTGTGTGTGTGTATTATATGTTAAATCTATGGTCTTAGGGCAGAGTGAATCTAAAAGCAAGCCTGTTGTCAAAACCAATTTTGTATATCACAGAGGGGTGCCATGCATTATCATAGCATCAGCTCAGCAACTAGGGCTTTGAATTCATAATCAAACAAAGGTGGGTTGGACGCGGTGTTCCAAGGTTGCCATTCTGAAAGTGAATAGGACACGGCAGTAGGAAGTCACAATTGAATATTATATTAAGAGAGAGTCAAAATTCTAAACATCAATGATACATTGACTTCCGTGACTTTGAGTTGTTCCGGCTTCTTTGATCTACCGGTTTTGCTGCTTTTCTGTTTTATATGGATATCTTTTCTTTTTTGGACCATTATGTATTGCAATGGACATTTTTCAGGATTTTATGATTTAAACAATTAATCAGCTATGCAGAATGGAAAACAAATATGCTTTAACTACAGTTAATTATTTGTTATAGGAGATGATGTTGAAATCCCACAACAAATCAAAGTACAAAGTACACAAGGGTTAAATTGTCTGATTGAAACAAGAGGAATGACATCATTATATATATATATATATATATATATATATATATATATATATATATATATATATATATATATATATATATATATATATATATATATTATTTCTAACTCCTTGTCATCTCCTTAGTCTACATAAATACACTGCTGAAAGGAGAATTTGCACATAATCAATCACAATTAAGACACTTAATGACATGTTAAATATCTTTAAAATAGCTTGCATTGGACTACTACAGTAAACAAACTAAGTGGAGAGTGTCTTATCATTGAATTGTAAATAGGACACGACAGTAAGAAGTCACAATTGAGTATTATATTAAGAAAGAGTGCAAGTCACAATTCCCATTCTAATTAACACCTGCATGCTATGACTGATTTTTAGGATTGGGCAACAATTATTTTGTGATCAATGAAACACTTTAAGCGAACATGAGCATTAGATTTAATTAGCATAATTTAAAAAGATGGACTCGTGGGACTTAGTTGAATATTTTTAAAGAATGAAAGTGTTTCTTGATTGCGGCAAAAAAAGAAAAAAAAAAAAACAACTGTAACTCCGGGCCCCCTCCGCTAAGTGGATTAGGCTGCCGGGAGTTTTAAAAGCTGACAGTCTGTGTGTCCCTGAATGCGTCATGTTGTCACGCTGTCAAGTAAACGTCAAGGTGAAGGGGTTTTATTACCGGGAGGTAAAATTACTAATTTGCTGCATTTTAACGCACGAAGCGAGAGAGTAAGAACATTTTAACTGCATTCTATGTTCGTCTTACATCTGACTGCAACACACCTGATTATGACGATGATGTACGGATAACAAAGCTAATGCTAGCACTATTAGCCCGACTGGCTAATGGCTAACCTATCACCAAGATAAGAGGAGGATGAAAAGGAAGACAACGTTTTTTTTTTTTTTTTTAAAGGGACATTAACCTGTTGACTTAATTTTGTCCGGTGGAGCATGGTGGAAAAGAAAGAAAATGGACATGAACAAAAGTAAGAAAAAAAAGTCATGACCAGAACTTAAGTGGTTTTGTTGAATGTGTTTTAAAAGAGAAGCGATGAGATAGCTTCCCAGCCCGGGATGCTATCGGCAGCGCAGCATTGGGACTAATGACGCAGATGTGCGCCTGTTTGGACTTTTCCCGCTGTTTAACCCTTCATTCACACTCGCTTTACACTGTTAAACTGTGTAAAGCTAGGCGGTTAGGGTTCGGGGTCCTGCCCACGGACACCTGGACATCTGGGAACCGAACCGTCGACCTTGAGGTTGGCGGCTAACAACGTTACCTGCTGAGTCACACCTGCAGCTACAACGACTGGTGAGTGAAACCATGGATGTAATGTATTATAAAACCTGGATAGGGCTCCTTCTCCTAGTGGCCACTCGTGGTACTGCAACAAAAAAAACATGTGACCCATAGACTGCAATAGTAAAAGCACATAAAACTGTTGACAGGACACCCCTAAATATAAGACCTGCTAATTACAAATCTTTGTATTATATATTTTTAAGTGATGGACTTTTTTTTTTGTCGAAAACCAGAAAAGCTCTAGAAAACTCTATTCCCAGTGTAACTTCCCAGCTTGTTGTTTTTCTTCAATTTTTATTTTTTTTGTATGTGGTCAGCAAGTGAATTAAATGGCACGATGGGAGGTGACTCTACTGCGGTCTCAATGGGTCGCATAGCGCAGAAATAAACCCGGAAGTCAGAAACTTTTTCGGCATATGTGCCATTCCTTTGAAATGAATGATTTTCATTTTTCACTCCGTTATCTAGTTCTATTATACGTCCACAAGTAAAACTACTGGAAGTTGTAGAATGTGCTGCATCTTGTTCTGGGTGTGGAAGCCCACCGAGGCCTTGAAGAGGTGGATCCAGTCAGCTGTTGGCTGTGGTCTGAGTCTGCTTGTTGGGACAGTTCATTCATGAAAAAGCAGAGTGAGTGAGTCGTGTATCTGATAAATGCAGCGACACTTTCTGACGTGGAGAAATGTGTCGGTTTGATAGGCACGTTGTTTCTTCTTGATGAGAACATAAGTAACTGTCTAAAAGCCATCCTGGAGCTTTGTAACTGAATGTAATGCAACGGTGTGTTGTATTACACCACTATGAACAGTCTGAATTTCAACAGAATGACATATTATTCTACCTTACCTTATTGCTTGTCTTCTGACTAACAATGCAAAACAGTGACTATATTTAGATTTAGAGATCTCATTTATTTTTTATCTAGTATTTTTGTCTTTTAATCTCATATTATTTGTATCTAACATTTTAATTAAATCAAGATCACTGTACTCATCATCTGAATAATTTCTTACCAAAACAAGACATTATCCCCTGATAAGATTTCATTTTGTTTTGCAATGCGCTGCTATTTTTAAGTGCTTAGTTTCACACTTACATCAGCTAACCTTGATAAATGTGGGCTCATGATGATAATAAGTATAAAGCAGAAAGAGGGCTGCACGCTGTCCCCGTTGCAGAAACATTTGAATACAAATGGCCGCCTGTTTTCTTCTTGTTCTTCAGACGACCAAGATTGCCTGATTAAGTGTTCTTTTTTAGACATAGGCTTGCTTCTCTCAATAAGTGACAATTTTAGAGTGCCATTTTATAGCTGTGAATTTTAAAATGACTTTTTGAGAAGGGCCCAATACTCTCTGCTGATTTTCAAGCTCTGCCCCTGTTATTAAATTATCAATTATTATACATTATTAATCTCTCTCTCTCTCTCTCTCTCTCTCTCTCTCTCTCTCTCTCTCTATATATATATATATATATATATATATATATATATATATATATATATATATAGTTTAGGCCCCGCAGGCTCTATATTTCGTGATTATTCAGTTCGGTGTGTTTGCCCAAACATTTCAAAACACAGTGTTCTCACTCTGCCTGAGTGGCAGGTTTATAGCCTTAAAACCCACGTGAGATCAGACAAACATGCACCTGCGAACGGGTTTTTGACAATGATGAGTCAGAGACGCTTGCGGGAAGCATATGGGTTCGTAGAAGCAGCCGCGCGGCCTGCTGAGATTCTCCATCCACCTCCACCAGGAAGTTGCACGAATACGATGGCGTCACTACAACACGACCTTAGAACTCGCTAATTAACTGCTTAAGCCCCAGGCCTATTTTTTTTTTTCAGTTTTTCTGCGATGGTAATAAAAAAAAAAAGGAATATCTCTACAACAGCAAAGGTTATGTGCATGTGCAGGTACCATGTGAGGTGACTACAGAAGTATCAGAATCAATTTATGTTGCTGTAACAGAGAAAATATGGTTAGAATATTGCAAAAAACAAAAAAAAATCTAAAATTGGGTTTAACTACAGATAAAAACACTTCATTTAAAACTTAAAATAAGACCGAATTGTCACAAATCAGGAAAATCACACTTGAAATAAGCTAATTTATCTGCAATGCAAAGTTCAATGGTTAATATGATAGTTCAAAAAGTAAAATGTGTTCATATAATCATAGAAATCACACTGAGGATTGTTACTGAACATGAATATATTCTATAAGATGTTTAAAAGGGAGATTATAAAGAGCTGTTTTACTCCAAATAAATATACTTTATTTACAACTTAAAATAAGACCAAACTGACCCAAATCTGGAAAAAAATCAGCTGGAAAGAGCAAAATTATCTGCAATGCAAAGTTCAATGAGTTATTAAGATGGTTCAAAAAAGTTAAATATGTGTCCATAAAATCATAGAAATCCCCCTGAAAATCATTACAGAACATGAATATATTCTATAAGATGTTTAAAAAGGAGATTATAAAGAGCTGTACTAAATAATCACACAAACGGCTCAAATCTAATTATACTAAACCATTGACTTATTGTACTGAATATGTGGATATTGCCAATATACGCAATTCACAATAAGTTAGGGATATTGTTATTTACATGAGTGCTGTTTTTCCTTTTTGTTCTGAATTTGAATGATATAAGTAAAAGTTCCCTTTGACGTTAGGGTGAAAATGTATGAAATCCACTGAGTCGCTCACAATATCCCCAACTTATTGTGAGTAGTTGATACTGTAACTGTCACATTGTGTTTTACTACAGATACAAATACTTTTAGCGTTGTAGCTGAGGTTTTCTCATGCAATATGTGCATAAAACTCAATGCTGCCCCCTTATCAGGGGGTTTTGGATTCTAAAACCCCAGTGAGTGTCAGCTTGTGTAATTATTCTGCTACTTGAAGCTTGCATTTTAGAGAGTGTTTAAGTATCCTCTCTTAGGCCAGGCCTGTCATTAGTAACATGAAGAACCCACTGGTGTGAGACCGGGCGATGTAATGCAACGGGATAAACAAAGTGTGGGTCAAAGGCTTTTTTTTTTTTTTTTTTTCCCCGGCAGCAGTCGCAGATAACCCATCATCACTTCCTTTGAGTTGGAGCCGAAGCCTCCATTGTGCTCATTAACGCAGCGATTTTCATAATGCGAGACGTTCTGTATCAGACTTCATAACAATATGTCTTTGTAGCCCACATACCACTTTGCATTCTAATGAAAGCCACGCGAAAATGTAAAATTGAATTGATGTTCAAGGAGGTGCTACAATATGACTTGTCTGGGGATAAGAAATACCTCTAAGATCATTGTTATGGAAATCTTGAGCTTGTTCACTCTGAGAAGAATCAGGAGCCTCGGCTGTCTTATGCAAAAAGATTGATTTGACACTTAATCGATTAAGGGGACACGGATACAGTTAAATTCCTGCCACGGCGAGCGATACTTCAAGTCTGCCGGAAAACTCTTTGGCGTGCATCGTTATACTTCAAGATGAGGATTTGCATAGCGCCTGGCCTGAAGGAAAAGGGTACAGCTTGACCCAAGAGAGGCCAGTTGGATAATATGGGGTTGTAGTATTATAACAGTAGCTCACTCCGTCCATAGATAATGGAAAAATATTTTACGATTCTTACCGGGCGAGGAATGTAAAAGGGGGAAGGGAAAAAAAATAGGAAATGACTTGACTTCCCAAAAATAGATGAGAAGTAGGGCAGATGCATAGAGTTTAGATATAAAAGCCCACTGCATAGTTGATGACTAGATGTGATGTTATTTTCATTGTGTATTTATTGAGCGCAATTATTAAGTCCTATAAATTATTCGATCAGCTTCTTAATCTTTCATGTTATATATATAATAGAGTTAAATAATTTCTGAGCTGAGACGGTAGGTCTGAGACTTCATGACAATCTGTGAAAATAAAAAAAAAAAAAGCCAAGTAAAGGAGAACGTGTGATTTGAACAGAGAATAAGAGACTGATTAGAGAAATGCTGACAAAATACAGGAGAACTCCACTTGCAAATACAGCTCTGGAAAAAAATAGAGATCACTGCAAAATCATCAGTTTCAAAAGGAACATTTTTGTTGAAACTACTGACATTTCCCCCCAATTCCAAATAAAAATGCAATTGTTTATAGCATTTATTTGCAGAAAATGATAAATGGTCCAAATAACAAAAGACACGTTTTCAGACCTGAAACGAGATCAAATTCATTTTAAAACAACATAATTCTAATGTTTACACTTAATAGTTCAGAAATCAATATTTGGTGCAATAACCCTTATTTTTAATCACAGCTTCCATGCATTTTTTCATGCTCTCCACAAGTCTTTACATTGTTCTTGGGTGACTTTATTCCAATCCTGGTTCCTCTTTAAGCAGAATGAGGTGTTCATGTGTCGGAATTCAACAGACGCTGGAATGGAATGGCTGGAATACATGTAGAGATGCTGATTTCAGGAAAAAAAAATGCAGTGGTCTCTTATTGTTTCCCAGAACATTTTCCCAATCATCATTCAATCAAACTTTTAATCGAAATTCAGCAACACTTCTGTGCATTTTGCTTTGATAATGCAAAGTCAGGCTCCACATCAGTCTTCTTTGTACTGAATTTTGATGTTTAACACAACAAATTATAAGATTAAACAAAAAATGTAAAATAAATAACTAAATAAAAGTAGTAGTAAGAATGGATTAAAACCCGCATTTTATGATAATGTACCAAATGAAAATGTGCTTGGGTATGTTGAGAGACACCTTTGCAATTCCCTGGAACCGTGGGGGTCTGAAATAATGGGTCCTCGGCGGCGGCGGCGCTCCAATCTCTGCACTCCAGCAGATCGACACGCAAACGCTATTGGACAGCTCATAGTTATTATGCTCAGGCGGTTTCAGAAATGAGACCCTGGCTGTTTTCTCAATTTGGAGCCTTAAGGCGGTGATTTAAAGAGGTAAAGGGGCTAAACTCAGGCACAGAAGCGCGGCCCAATCTATCATTGACACGACCTTGACTCGCCGAGCAGACCGGGAGATGAAACCTAAAGGGGCATTTCCAAAGTTAAGTGCGCAAATGAGCCAAAAGCCGCGTTTCCACAGGTCCCGAAAAATCTCTTACAAGGGATCCGCTGTAATTGAATCTCAACCTCTAACGAGGTCACTTGAGTACACAGTATGTGTCAGTGTAAAACGATGAAGCAGATATCATTACATGGCTAAATGGATAGCCATATACTCGGACTGAGCAAGTGTTCAGACCGTGAAGTGGCTCGAGGCAAAACGCATGAAATATACAATCTTTTTAGCTGCATTGAGTTATATACGTATTATGGAGGGGAAAAAAAAGAAGAAAAACACCATTTCAGTGCTTGTGTGAACATATTTAGGTCTCTGGTGTTCCTGCTAACACGCAAACTGTGAAATTAGACCACCCACCCACCTCCTCTGCTGAAACCTGGTGGAAAGCAGCCGTTTAGAAATGAAATCCTGCGGAGTGGCATCAAATCAGGATTAAATTTTTAACAATAACTGCCTTCTTGTTGTGGGGAGTAGTTTTTCCCCGTTTTCACACGGGGCTTCAGGTCAATAAGGACAGAAAGAGCCGATTCCTTTTAGTTTTGGGGGCGACGTCTCACGCGACGTAACCAAACAGCTGTTTGTTTGCTAAGCATTTTTCTCCTGACTGCTCCGCCGACCTGGGACAACACGAGTCAGGATTTGCTGAAAATACTGTTTTCAGGAAGCCGTTCCCACGGCAACTATCCAAAGAGAAACTGCAAATGCTTGAAAAGTTTTTCTACCTAAACGGTGTTGTGTGTGTGTTTGTCTTTTGCCGTTTGACGTTATCGTTGAAGCCTCTTTTCTCCAGGCAGCTGGCCAATCACAACAGAGCGAGCGTTTCAGTACGGAGAGAAGGGTGGACAGGGATTTTTTTCAGAGTGACTGAGAGGGCAGACTCCATTGCTGCTGGAGGTCTGATCAGGTGCTTATGGACCATAATAGCAGCCTAATTTTTACAAAGAGACCATGAAAATGAAAATGTTAAACTGTGAAATGGACATAAAAGGGCCCCCTTTTTTTAAGACGAGCCCTTTCTCAGGATTAAAGACGCTTTATGGACGAATCAGGGACTCCTTCTCATTAACGACACCTGGCTGAAACCACAATATCACGATATTATAGGCTACAGCCTTTCCAGTAATGGTAGTGAACATTTCCAACCGGCAGTAGCTAGTGATGTTGGTTGTATTAAAAACAGACCTGGATGTGGTGCTATCACTCAGCCAATTTGTCCCAGACGACACGCATCGCATCCGAAAAAATTCCCCTGCCGCCCTCCAAAAAAGCATTTCCCCGTAGACCACCACTATCAAAGAGACATCCGTAAAATTGTCACATAACACCTTGAACTGCAAACAAGGTCATTTTATGACCATTTTTATTATGTTTTTTTTTATCCATGAAAGTTTTATGTGTAAATCTTTCCTTGAGCTGAAAAAAGTGATTTTTCCTTTAAATCTGTAATGTCCCCATAGTGTCTATGGACCGGGCCCAGGGGCATGATGGGATTAACATCATGTGTGTATATTCGATGGGCAACATGGACCAGGATGCAACCAGAAAACGTTTTAAGCGAATGTTAATGGCCGTTTCATACCGAATACCAGTGTTGTTGTTTTTTTTTTCTTTTAATATGAATTATTCATATACTTTTAGGGGATATGGAACAAAATTCATATCTCAATATTTTTTAGCTGACTGGCGATATGATATACATCTCAATAATTTTGTAGTAACAAAACAGCCAGTCCTGGTTTGAAACTGCATGTGCCAAATCTCTCACAGACACTTTTTTTTCTCACATTTTTATTTTTTTATTAACATTTTTTATTAACATTAACATGGTCATGCAATGGTGCAGAAAAAAAAGAATAAACTAATTAAAAAACTTCTTAAATAACCTAACCCTAAGTCACCTTAATGCTATGAATTAGTTTACTGTTGTAGCGAAGTTTTTACTTAACTTGAGCTCATAAATATAACTTAAGTACCTTTTCTCTGGCTGGTAAATTACCGACTCTCTGACTTGTTGCTAGGTGATTGACGTGCCTGACAGCCGCATAACAAGTACTTAGACTTCTGACGCTGATCAAACAACCATAACCGCAGGAAGCTACACGTTAGAGAGCAGAGCAGAGTCAGACGTCACTCAATGACTCGTTTGCTAATTAGACCACATACCACTTCTTTGTGACCAGCAGCATCTTGTGGGATTATTCAAACCCGTGTTAATACTAGTCTGGTCATTTTAAGGCACTTTACTGCAGTAATTACCTTCTAAATCATTAGAAAAGGGGGTTAACAGTTAGTCATGCATGAAAAAAACGGGATGACACCGATATAATTCTGAAATATACTGCGATATCAATTTTTGCTCATACATTTTCTTATAATACACACAAGATTGGGTTGACGATTCCGGTTAAGTTCTTACATTATTAACAATTGCTTAATTCATAATATCTAATAAACTCTATCCATTATTTGACCACTAGATTGTTTTAATTTTTAATTTTTTACTCGCACGCGCGCACACGCACACTGTAATCTTAGAGTTTAACCTCCAACAGAAAGAACCTTGGACAGAGAAGCACACCACATATTATGCATCATTAATTTAGCTTAATGATTCAGACGATAGTAATACAGTGTGCTGATGGGCTCCAACTGCAGCAGCGTGGATGAGCGGCGGCCATACGTTGTGACTGCGGAACGCTCTAACAGCCTTTTTTCCTTGAGGAAAGTGCAAACACAATGTCCCTTTTAGAAATGTGTTATTACCTACTCAGAATGCAAAGCCACGGACAGAAATACCACTAATAAAAACTGATGACGGCTATAACTACTAACATTTAAATGTTTTCACAGTAGATGTGGATTATATGTCCTCTTGTGTCATCTAATTGTTACATGAGGGAAGTTTTAAAACCCAAACAAAATTTGTTTATGTAAGAAAAAAAGAAAATCTCTTGCACTGATTATTTAACATTTATGGCAATTATAACAAGCTAATAAATGCATAACAGCAATACATTTATTCTTCAATCCCCTTCTATATAGTGCTGTGTGGTTGTTTTACATATTTTCCCTTTCAAAAGCCTCTGATATTTATTCACTTCCTTTCCATTGTCTATCAACCTCTGTGTCCCTGTCAGCTGTCCTTTCCTTGACACCAGTGACAGCCGTCTTCTCACACAATGATCTGATTAGACAGCGTGTGCCAAATTAAAGAGCAGCAACCTTGGGCCGACTGTCAGACGAGCGTGTCGCAGGACCATTCCGATATTATAGTGTGCCGCAAATCGGCTCCGAACGCAATCCTGAAAACCTTTTTGGTTTTAGCTAATTCCCCGCTGATGATGCGAATATCCCGTCTTAACCAACAGGTGAGAAGAATTCAGTTTATTGAGGCTTTACGAATGATTTCAGAAATGCGTTTTCAACCCAAAAGAGACAAAAGTCGAATCCGGAGAAATGAACTTCTCGAATCACGCATGCCTACATGTGCACTTCAGGGCTTTGCTTACAGACTGGAGTAATGTCTCTTCCCCTTCATATTCTCCTGTAGCATCATTATTTCTCTTCCAACATCGTGTTCTATTTGCATTTGTAATATAATTTTAGCATATAAAGCACAAAATATGTTAAAATATGTACACTTATTTGAAATATAACATTCATAATGAGGAGTTCCGGGAAGACACTGCTTTAAGATTATAAATGAACACAGGAAAAAATGGTATTTGATCATGGAAAATGCTTTTTGTGCGTTCTGTTTTGTTACTTTGTATGTGGCCTTTTATAGAAGAATGTAAAGACAATTAGACCGTTTGGAAGTTTTACTGCAATTGGGGAAAAATTGCAATAAAGTCAGACAATCAGACCAGTCTGGAAGACGTTTTAAAAATGTCTAGCTAACAACATCATGAGGAAATCTCATTATGTACAGAATGTAGGAAAAGCAAGTGGCACTTGAGCTACAGAATGTCCTTTTCCCCATTAATATGCAAATGTATTTGGTAAGACGCTTGGAACTGAATCGGATCTCAGCCGTTCTACAGAAGGCTACCTGTGTGTAAATTATGGGAAATCATGTACTTTGTTTAAGTTCCGGATTCAGCGGTTAAAACCCCATAAATGCGCGAATATGTGGAGTAAGGCAGCTACTGTCATGTATCTATCAAGTTGTCTTTCCAAAAAAAATAAAATAAAATAAAAATCTGATCCACACAGATGCAGGCGCCTGCATGATGACATAATGTCTCACAAACCGTATCATGCTGACACAATATAAAGCTGACAGCATGTCATGTGTCAAGCTGCTGTACACACACACACAGAAGAAAAAAACAACAACAAATAACACACTGAAGCAGAATTTCAAAATAAATGTCTTGTTAGTGTCAGTTAACCTTGTGACTCGTGAGTCATCCTCTGCCCTCAGATGACCCGCGCTCCAAACCGCACACAAGCTGAGGTCGGGTCATGTATGTATCACCATGGAGCTCCCCAAAAAAGAATCCCCAGGCTTATTCTAAAGCTCCCAGCTAAATTCTAAAATCAAGAAAAAAGTTATTCATAATGTTTATGTAAAGGCACAAATTAACGGTCCTCACAGAATCGCAGCCCACATCCTCCACGGGCTGTTGGGGTTTGAATTAAATAATAAAATGCACGTTTGTTCCATGTCTTCCAGGATGCCGCATATGAATCGACGCGGCTAACTATCGGGTGACATCCCTGTTTCAAAAATAAAGCAATTTTCTGGTCTTCCAAGGCGGGAGAGCTGATACGTAAGATGGGGTTACCGTCCACTTCCTCTGGCGGTTATGTAATGCAACCAGCCGGTGAAATCGAAGCGCCCTCTTTTTGATACCGCCACCATCATGGATGACATAATACTGTAAAATCGGTGCAAAAATGTTGAGTTTTCATCTTGACTGAAATTGGGCAAGGCAGCATGCTGCACCGCCCTCTCCCCCAACCTGAGGAAGTGCTGCTTGTAGGAGAATTACTCCTCCTCGCCAGAGTAATGCAGCATTTTTAAACATCACTGTTGCATGAACTATAATTCCAGCTAACGTGTCTCATTCAGGTCTCAATGAGAAGAAAACCAGTCCAAAGACTAGACGGCAGTCCTCCCAAGCATGCTCACAGACCAGAGAGGATGGTGAAAAGGGAGCTCCACAGGGGACAGCTACTTTTTGCTGCTACAACAGATATGTGGTCTCGTGTTAACATGACTCCCAACATGAGTCTGTCCAATGTATTACACCAGATTGGTCCCTAAAGACCCAGTGTTTGGAAACTCCATGCATGCCGGATGTCTGCACAACAGCCCGCTTGGCTTGGAGCCGACAGTCATTGTTGTCTAACCGGGACACGGGCGAAGGAGAGACCGGTCTGCTCCGCTAGATAAGGACAAATATTGTGGATGCAGAGAGGGAGCTGGGATGGCCTTGGTGGTCCTGCCTCGAAATCCAAAGCAGCTCCTGTTGTTGGGAAATGTAAAAGTTTATTGGACTTGCTCGAGAACTTCAGGCTCAGCGGAGATATATATATACGAAAGGCCCCCCCCAAGCTGCAGCGGTTGTTGATTTATTTGTAATGACGTTATCGCAAGATCACCTGATGATTATTTTTTAATATCGACATAAGAACAGTTGTTTAATCAAGAAAACAAGTTAATTTCCAGTGATGCTTAAACCTGTTTCTGTGCATTGTTGTCTGCATACGTGTTACATGTGTCTAGTGTATTTTCAAAATAAAGTTCTGTGTTCATGGTAAAAAAAAAAGGCAGTATATTATAACAAATTTCTCCAATGCAAACTTTCCATATGAAACATACTGTGTATCAGGGTCATTTACACTTGGCACTAATGATAAACCCGATTTTAGTTTCTAGAGCCTTATTTTGAAATACAATAGATTCAGGTTCAGTGTTGTTGGCTTTGATGAGAAAATAAGATTTTTTTTTCACCCTGAAATTACAAAATAATTAGTGATTTAGAGATAACGGCATCAAAACAGTTGCAACCATGACCCCTTAAGGCTTCTGTAGGAACCAGACCTCATGTATGTGCATAGATTTATATTAATTTCACAAGCCATTAAATATATTTGGATTATATACATTAAGAGAGATAGGAATTATATTATTTTAGTCTTTTTAAGGTTAGTGGAAGTTATTAACATTTTTAGCACGTGTCATAGGTTAACATCAAAGTTTAAACAATATATTATTTGCTCCTCATGGTTGATGGCACACAGCACCAGCAGCACCACAGACTGGTTATTTTTTACATCAAAATATCGGCAGTTAAACTTTAAGACTGCCACAAAATGCATTTTTAGTGACTGCATTCTGCATGGTACATTTTGACCTTTAAGTTTCGGAAACAGCATGAATAATAGCTCCGTCGTCGCAGATAAACAACATTTTTCAGTCTGTGAATCAGTCACCTTTGTGGATGCTTGCTTAATTATCTTAATTATATTTTGATTCATAATCTTTAATTGGAGACATGAATATAAGTGTCTTAGCACCTTAAAGTTATGCACAAGTTGACGCTAACAAAGGGAGGTGATGAAACTCTTCCAGTCGGCCGTAGCTGTAACACTCGCTCATTATACTGCAGCTTGTGCGTAGTGACAGCAAATTTGTCACATCTGCATGGTCAGACAGTTAACTGACCTTGCGGGTAACGCGCTTTATTAAAACTGTCGCTAATTTCCAAGAAATGAACTTGAGATCAGGCAGGCTGATAAGAGCCTGCAGACGGTATACTCCAACAGACGTATGGAGGTGTGACGCTGCTTTGGAGCCGGGTTGAAGCCCAGAGTTGCTGTTTGCATTCAGCACCAGCTTTTCCATTTGGAGCCAGGACTGTCCAAATAAAGAATGGGCGAGGTGGGGGATGATGCCTTTCTCGCTCTGGAGACAAATCGCTACCTCCAACCTAAGCTAACGCTAAGAGTGAACTGTCAATCTCATCTGTCAGTCAGCGCCCAAACAGCAGACAGCAAAGCTAATACGGTGTTTCTTCACACAGACCAAGTAGCATTGTATGGCGCTAGGGGCTCTGTAGAGGACTGGGGCGACGACGGCGTCTCCCGCTGTCTGACGTGGGGGGGGGTGTCTGAGTTGTGTCTGGTTGAAAACATCGGGCTATTGACATGTATGCCTGTCTGATGATCTGACTCTGTCTCGCTCTCTGTATGTTTGAGTGAGAGTGACAGTCGCGTTGGGGGAAAAAAAAAGAGGAAAATTTAATTTGTGGCTCTCAGTTTTCATTGTGTGGCGCAGCGCCACACAATGGTCTATATCTGTAATATTTATCTTTATATCTTAAAGGGATGCAGCTAATGACTATTTTGATATCCAATTAATATATCCTTTTATGAAACAATTAATTTATCATCAGTTAATTGATTGGTTCATAAGATGGTGTAAAATGATGATTGCTATGATGATTGCTATGATGATTGCGATGATTTGCCAAAGCTAAAGATGTTTACAATTCAACAGTTTACAATTATATAAGACAGAGAACGAAAAACGAAAATATTCCGATTTCAGAAGCTGGAACCAGATAATTTAGACAATTTCTTCTTAAAAAATGACTCCAATCGATTGTCAAAATAGCTGGTGATCATTGTAATAGTTGGCAATTAATTGACTAATTGTTGCCACTGTAATATCTTAATAAAGGAACAATCATTTCTAAGATATCCACCAGCACACTTAACAGAGGCTCAAATCTAGAGATTGAAACCATAATAAGACCATTGGAAAAATGGACTTACTATTTAATTAGAGAAGTTGACTCTTTTCGAATGGGAGTCCATTGGAGCCAGGAAATATCCGGCGCCCGCGCCCATCTCTTTGGATTCAGTTGCTTGTTGCCACTTGTACGATTGTGCTTGACTCTCCAGTGTACAAAGGGTCAGGAACTGTAAGCTGCACGACACCACCACACTTTAAATCACCACGGTAATGTTCTGAGACCGAAGCTAATGTGAAATATGTGTAAGCCAGTTAATTTTTAATGCCAGTTTGAACTCAATTCTGAAGTTATCATCATCATCATCAAGCACTGGCACTTTGCTCCATTAGGCTCTTTGCAAGAACACTCAGGGTCATTTGAGATTCGCCGACATTAATAATGATATCTTACAACAGGATAGTATTCCCGTTTGATAGGGTTTTTAAAGTTCCTTTACCTTTAGTAGCTTAGCGATCGGCACGTGACATTTGGGAACAAAGCCGATACATGTAGGCAAAACATTTGTACAGGATTCTTTCTTTAAATTTGAGAATAAATTAAATAACCTACATAAAAACAACTCTTTCAAAATGAAGCAGTCTGTTCTTTTAATGTAGGGAGAAAAAAAAGACTCACACTAAGACTATATCACTAACATAACTAGCACCCATGTCTGTCTGTGACCGTAAACAACCTGCAGCAGAATGATAATACATATTATTCAGTCTACATGCGAGTCACTCATCAAGCTTATGATGTTTTTATCCTCGTATGATGAATGAATAAGGAAGGTAATATATACGGTGTACGCCTCAGATAAAAATGTTCCCACTTAATATGGAAACATCAAATGAATCACATTGCATGCGCCAGGGTTTACATTATGTTCTTGATCATAGATATTTCTTTAGATAAAATGCTTTTTCAAAATATTACAATTCCACTTTCTATTGCTCCCTACACCACTCTCTTTTAATAAGTTGTATATATTAGAAATATATGTCATATATTACATGAATTCTTGTCAAGTCCCTAAAAAAACCATGGCTTATCTGGTTGCTGGGGCGTTCAAAGCACAAGCTGTGTGTGTGTGTATATGTGCGTGTGTGTGCGGTGTTGTGCATTTGCATGATGAAAACTGTAAAAAGATAAGGAAGGGACTGTAAATAATAACGCTAATGCCGCGAGGTGATGTGCTCGTCAAAATCCACACTCCCCCCTTCTCTACACACGTTGCAGCACTGCTTTGCAAAATTACAGTAATTTTCATTTAATCATCTAACGTATGCTTTCAAGAATTTGATGATGTACTTCAGAGTGAAACGCAAATTCTTTCTTTCTTTTCCCGGCCGTTCTAACACTCCCACTAATTCAACTTCCCCAAGTGAGCGTTTCACTTCATTTGTGGACCTTTTAGGAAGGTCTGAGGCTTCTGCGGCACACACGCCATCGCGCTGTTGCCATACCAACCATATACTGTACACTTTGGATTTATACACTCATCAAGCCAAGAGAACAAAGGACACACCACGGGCTTGATTTATCTTTTTGAGAATGAACACAGATGGTGCCGAGATAATTGCTCGATTTTCACCAATTCAAGTGTGGCGATTTTTGTACGTTCACCCACCAGCTAAATGATTTTTTTTTCTTTTTTTGGGGGGATATGCAAAGCGTTCAGCAGCACATTTGGTTTCTATTCACTCTCCGTCGGGCTATTAATTTACAACATAAGTCATTTGTGATGCCTTAGGAGGAAAAATAACGTTTCCAATCATCCCTGGTGATAAGTGTGCAGTACAAGTATTCTGGAGAATTAGGCAAAACTAGAAGTCAGCTCTCCTGGGCAGGAATAATCAGTTTCTTTATTACTTCCTTGGTGCGTTATAAGTTACAATCCACCATGATGCTTCTCTGCATGTATCCACTTAACATTCTGAAATAATAATAATAATTAGAATGATAACACGATTTTATGAAGTAGTGCTGACTTATTTTCTGGTTCCTTAATGTCAGCAACATGTTGCCTGGCTGTTTCTTTCCTCAAATGCGAAATATCCAAAGCGTATAAGAGGGCGTCCCGTAAAGGTGCTGCGATGAAGCCTGTGCTCATCTATGCTCTGTGATTTTTTTTTTCTTTTCTATTTCAATTAATGAATAATGCAGCCCCATGAATTTGCACAATGTTGCATCAGAAATCGAGTAATAAAGAGGAAAATTCCTTGAAGCAGAAATAAGCCCGACATAAATGTTTCAGTGCTGGGTTTTCCACATGCAGGCAGAGTCGCCACTGACATATGGGGGTGCCTGGGTCTCACACTAATATCAAGCTCTAAAATATTTGAATAATGGAAGGAACAGAGCCTTCCTTTCAAATCGTCAAAGTGAGTTTCTGTCAAGAGGCAGACAGAAAGCTCGCCGGCGAGAGACAGAGGGAGAACTTTGGTCAGTATCTGCTCTGACAGGAATGACATTTCTGTTCTTGTTTGCTTGACAGAAACCCATTGTTACTGGCTTCTCACACTGGTTAATGCCACAGCATTCCTATCAGAGAACATGAGCTTGATATTTATATCAGTCAAAACAGTCACTTACTGGGGCCGAGGCAAAATGTTCCACTGCTACGACAAGCCGCATGTGTCCTGTTTTCACACAGATGGACAAATGGCGTGTAGCGCCGGCTTCAATGAAAAATATCCAGTTAAATGAATTAAGCCTGTTGGCAACTCATCGCATTAAACAGCGGCTGAGAGAAGTTTCCATTCTTGCGTTTTTTTCAACTTCGCGAACCCTTCCGTGGAACCGCATACAGTTCACCCACAGAGGCGTGCGCACGTGGCGCTTTTTGGGGTGTGTGCTCCACACTTAACTTGAGTGCATGCGTCCAGGGAACAAGGTGGAATGGAAATGTAAAGGATAGCTAATGGAAGCCGTGTTCTTTAACATATCCATTTTTAAAGAGATAGATTGCCATTGACGCTGCAGTATCACAGCCGGGCTGCCTGAAAGCCATTACAATAACGCTACATTTTCGCCGATTATTTATTAATCCCACAATGAAAAGGTGCAAGAAGCCGCGTTGGGGGAGGACACCACTCCTCTGTTGTGTCTCCCGGAGAAAAGACGGGAGGGAAGGTATAGACCTGAAAAGACTCTTTCCAACCCAGCTCCCGTTCTGATTGGTTTTCATTGTTGCTGCTGTCAAAAGCTGACAGGCCTGAAACACTCTGGACAACAGTATCCTCCAGATATGTGCCCTTTCTGGTCTTTGGTGAAAGCTTGGAGGGACTATTAGAGATGTGAAATAAAACTTGCGTGTCCTTGATGGTGGACTTTAAAGGGGAAGGCTGCCATACTTCAATTACTTTTGAACCCTTTTTTTTTTTATCTTCAGGAGACTTTTGTTTTAGGTTGAAGCGAGCGAGGGGGCGCACGCATTAGCATGGCTTTGGTGAAACTAATACAGAGCTTTTAGTCTAAAATATAATGATTTACATCCCCATTCATCTAACTGCATGGTACTGGACACATTTTATTATTCTGAAAGCCATTTATTCAGTCAAAGCCTAAAATGCACTTCCAGCAATGGCAATGCATATACTACATGGATCACGATGACAAAAATTAATCCTAATGGTGTTCCATCAAAAATCTGTAGAGCACCGCATCTCGTGGAAAAGGACATTTTACTTTTTTTTTTTTTTTTTTTTTTATTAGTCATGGTGTGATGTATTTAAGAAAATGACTAGAACAACACTGAATGAATCAATACATTCTGAAATACATATTTTATACAGCCCCTGAAAAAAGGGTGTTGAAATAACCATGGAATAAATTAGCTTGAGTTCTTTTTCAGGCATTTGGAATAACTTTATAGAAATAGCCATTCCTCTCGCTAATGGGCTTGTTTACTTATCTAGGTCATAGAGGTATCTGAAGTATCAAGAGTGGGTTTCATAACCAGTTCATCGTTTCTTGTAGTAACTTGTGCTGAGAGTGTGGGAGAGTGGAGTGTTTCAAGCAGATTATTTTTTTTTAATTATTTAGTAACACCAGCAAATGTGTGTTTGAGATTGGCTTATAGTTGCTGTCATTCATTGACCAATTAATTAAAGTGCCATAGTATGGAGTC
The DNA here is from genome assembly GCA_030544235.1 of Lepturacanthus savala. Taxonomy (NCBI): domain Eukaryota; kingdom Metazoa; phylum Chordata; class Actinopteri; order Scombriformes; family Trichiuridae; genus Lepturacanthus; species Lepturacanthus savala. Next base: position 8,187,510 of record CM060464.1, read on the forward strand.
ATGAATGAATATATAGTTCAGTGTGCAGGCTTTTATATGGTCAACAATAGTCAATTTACTATGTGTCCTGGAAAGTTCATAACTTCTGATTAAAGCTGCAATGATCAATCTATTAGTTGCCAACTATTACATTAATCAATTACATCAAACTCATTTTATAATTGAATAATCACATTATTTTTAAGAAGAAAATGTCAGACTTGAGTGTTTCCCACAGACCAAGTCGCATTGTATGGCACTATACTAAAGAGGACTGTGGTGGGGAAAAAAAGGGGGGGTTCAATTTGTGGCACTCTGTTTTCATTTTGTGGTGCAACGCCACACACTATTAGAGAGAAACTATAATTCTCTGGTTCTAGCTTCTCAAATCTGATTATTTTCTGTATTGTTTAGTCTTGTATAATAGTAAACTGATGATCTTTGGGTTGTGGATTGTTGGTTTGGACAAAAGTGATCAACATCAACATTTCAATCAATAGACTAACCGACTATCAGAATTGTTTTTATTTGCAGCTCTACTCCTAATGCTAAAACTTGCTAAACTAACAAAAATCTAAATTAGCTTAGTCTTGTATCCCTGTGTTAATTATCCGTTATAAATCAACGTTAGAATATTTCTATGTCAAACTCAATCAAAATCCCTGTTGTGTGTGTGTGTGTGTGTTATGCAGCGTGCTATGGTGGAGCAGTGGGTAGTGTTTTTGCCCAGCAGGAAGGTCGCTGGTTCAAGGACTCGGGCTGGGACCTTTCAGTGTGGTGTTTGCATGTCCTCCATGTGAGTTTTCTTCAGCTTCCTCCCTCCATAAACATGCTTAGGTTATCTGGAGACTCTAAATTGGCCTTGGGCATGAACAAAATTCTGTGGATTTTCAAAGTTGGAAACTTACCATGGGAATAAACAAGAATAAATCCATAATTTACACATTCGGAAGGTTGGCCCTTAACAGGAACTTAAATATAGCTAGGAAAGAGTATTGTCGCATAATCTTGGCTAAAACAACCAGATTTGAAGGCATAGTTCAACATTTTTAAAAATTCACCTCATATTCAAAACAATAGGTACCTTTTTTACCAGGCAGAGCAGTGGAGCTGAGAGCTGCTCAGCTACTGCAAGGCTAATGGTATTTTTTGGTCGCCCTCATCAAACTTGGCAAATACACAATCCTGCAACTCCAATTCCCTCTCATAATGTTCTGTTATTATGCTAGCTGCTAGTTAGCTATAATTTGACTCCTAAGCTAGGAGCTAAATGTTGAAGATTTCCTAAATTCTTAAGTTTAAAGATTCTATGGAAAGTTTCTCAAAATTTTCTGCCCCTTTGCAACCCTAGGTATGAGCGTGTGAGTAAATGGTTTGTGCTCCACAATAGGTTGGTGGCCTGTCTGGGGTGTATATCCCTGCTTTTTGCCTGAAGTACGTTGGGATTGGCTCCAGCAGACCCCTGTGACCCTAGTGAGGGATAAACGGTTATAGAAAATGGATGGGGAAAAAAATTATCCAATAAACTTTGTTGTTAATATTTGAAAAAAAATGTTATCATGCTAAATGCTAAGCCTACATCTCAAAAAATTAATTTCACAGGGAAGTGCACCATTTTTTTTTTTTTTTTTTGCTTGCATGGCCTTTACAATGCTTGTTGAAATAATGTGACATTAATCTGAGAATCAGCATGTTCACAGCACAGGAAGTGGAACATGGACAAAGATAAAAAGAAGTTAAGACATCTATCTCATCTTGCAGCAAGGTTCTTAAAGACAACGCGAAATATATTCTTAGTCAATATTAAATAGGGCGTTTCTTTACACAAGTAGGCCTGGGCTGTTGACTAAAATCCAATCATTTGTCGCGCATACAGTACAGATAAAGAGGTTAGTGCCACGAGGAAAGCATCTCTAATCGTTGATATTCTGCAACGTATTCCACAATTTACATACCCCACTCCCCTCCTCCAAGCTATAAGACAAATATTACACAAGACCAGCAGCCGCGGCGGCTGAGGAATTAATAGAGTTCTGCTGTTGTCAGTACCGGCCATGCCGCCGCCGCCGCAGCTTGTGAGGAAAGCTGAGACTGATTAAATTTGATAGAGGGCGAAGAAAGGGAATATGTACACAAAGGCACACACACGGAAATTATCTGCAGGGGAGTTGTCAGCATAGAGAATCACTGTATGTTGGTCAAAGTGATTTTGTTTAAAGTAATCTGAGAAATACAGAAGGTTTGGTGGCTGGGCTTTGACTCGCGCTGATATATTCACAAGGTAGGGTTGGGGGAGGATGCTATAATTTTTTACTTTATTGTATTTTTTTTTTTTTTTTTCAATATAGAATGTGAACAGAGGCTGCCCCATAACCTTGCTTTCACCACATTATGTGCTAAGGCTGTGTACACTGAATGCTTGATCTCCTCCCAGCCCCATTTGTCAACGAATCAGGATTCACCGAGATCCCATAAATAACACCAGTCCATCATCGGGCAGATTAGGTGTCAGGCAACTTCCGCTCCGCCCCACGTGCCGTGTAGAAGCCTCAGGGGGCCCGTGTCCCAGGAATGATGGGTAATAAAAATGAATCATAGATGAAGGCCAGAGACAGGGTGCTACAGGAGAAGTCTTGATGCATTAAACAGGAACAGTCGATATGTCCTCTTGTGATAATAGAGCATACAGGAGCCGCCGCCAAGCTATTTAACGCTTGTCAATCTAAACCACAGAGGGTATCGGGGCTACAACAGCAGCACTGAAAATGTTTCATTTGGAAGGTTAGGAATGATTAACTTCCGCCCTGTTGAAATCACCATTTTTTCCGAAGTGACGGTATTAAAAGATGCGGATCGGTTCGGGATGAAAAAATTGCGCAAATACCATAATGTTGCCGCTCCTTGGCCCTTCCTCCTGTGATATACGGCACTGACAAACAAAAAGGAATTATATAAGAAAATGTTGATTTTTTTTTTTCCTTTTTTTTTATGCACGCGAGCCACTTTAGTAATTAACAACAACACAAACCTAAGTGCTGCGTCGCAATAAGATTTAGAGCCCTGTGACTTTCCTATCTTAGCAGTTAATTGCTTCTGATCTCACTTCCTTCGGTCATCATTCTGTGGGAGGCTTTCTGCAAGCGTAAGAGCCACTTCCTTGTTCCACCTTTCAGGAATAATTACATCCCCTGCACACTGATGGATATATTAAGAACAGAGGCAGGAGCAGAAGCCCACTAATCCCATGCTTTCACAGAACCGACACAGAGATTTTTTTTCTTTTTACAGCGCCTCGCTCTCTCCACTGCAAAAATTTGGACGAGTATCAAATTGGCCTGCAGCGGCGAAAATCTCTTGCAGGACGGGTGTCACTTCCTCCCGAAGTAAGTACATTGGTTACATCGGTGTTCCCTCTAATTGAAGTGGATATGTCAGTTCTGGACAGCTTTCGCGCCGGGTTGTTTTGGATAATTACGTTAATATGGTGCACATTTACATGACCTTATGGGAAGAAAGTGTGGCTGCCAAAGCATGGAGACAGGCCATACTAATCACTGTCAAACCCAGTCAGCTGACCTATAAACCAAGCCTCGATATGCGAGATGTGAACTCCCGGTGCCCTCGGCCCGGGCTTGTATATCGTAACAATTATTGACACATTCCCCATTAAAAATGTATTCAGGAAGTAAATGTATGCGGAGAAGAAGCATGAGGAGGAAGTGAATGTATAAGCGAGCGTGAAAAGGGATCAAAAGAGCTTCAGGCTTCACGTCGAGTCAGTGTGAAAGTGTAAATACCTGCACGTCAGAGACAACTTTAATTTAAAGGACAAATTTTCCCTGGTCATACGCTCGTTGGCTTTAGAATTCATTAAGGAATGAATTACAGGTTTAACATGTTGTAACTTACAGCTTCCTCTCCCTCAATCCGCCTCCTACTTCTGCTTCAGTGTTTTTCCAATAAAAAAAAAAAGAAAAGAAATTAGACAGATGGGAGAGAACAGTGGTGCGTAGTGTCACATTAAAATTATGAAAAAAAAAAAAAGAAAAGCAGCAGTCTGGTCTCCCCGTGCAACCTTTTTCACAACGCAGCAGGAAAAAGGAAACAAGAGGAGGTGCCGAGATTAACATGTTTGTGATGTTAACGCAACTTCACAGTGGAAAAAACCCTCCAAGAAAAACTAATCTTGAGGTTTTTACTGAGAAGCAGATGTAGTGAAATAATACTTAATGGTCCCGGCTAATGTTCGTTTGGTTTTTCTCAGCAAACAAAGAGGTGAAACACTCAATGAATCTGTTTATGTTCTGCTTTAGACAAATCCCTAGTAACATACCGCCACTGCATTGCATTGTGGTATATAAACGCTATAGTAGGTGTGGAGAAATGGGTAAATCTGCCTCTTTAACAACAGGGATTCCTCTGAGAATCGTTGAATAAGGCCACTAGTTATTGTTATTCAACAGGTCTTATAGAAACAATATGGAAGTCTGTGATTCCTAAGGACAGACACAAGGGATGCACCGAAATAAAAATTTGTGTCCACAGCTGAATATCAAATGCTAAGTTGTTTTTTTTTTAACATTGCATACATTTTTAGACATGTTTTTTTTAAGGAAACATCTCAGGTAAGCATAAATCTGACCAGCTTTCCTTTTAGCTGCTGCAGCTGACAAATTTAAGCACTAGAGCTAAAGAGGAACCCCCCTTGGTTGAACCCTCGTTGCAATCTGCAATTTTATTGTCACTCTCCGACACTTTAAAAAACCTCCACACTGCTGACATTTTACAAAGGCGCCAGGTCACTTTGTTGTTTGATTGCATGACTGTGTCACATGTCATCTTTTTCTTCCTCTTTGGAGTTTTAAGGCAGCCAGCATCCAAAACGTTGCGTTGCTGCAATCTGCAGCACTCGTACTTTATTTTGTGTCACACGCCAGTATTTGGCTTTGCTATTAACTCACTCCACCAAAGGCTGAATGTGGCAATTTTTTGCAATATTCGGCCTAGTATATTTGGTTACCAAATATTTGGTACATCCAGAGGGGTTGTTTTGGTACAGCAAGGTAATACACACTTATAATTACGGCCTTTTAATGTTAAATAAATTTTAACACCATAATTGCATTAGGATCCTCCCACAGTCCAAAAACATGCTGAGGTTAATTGGCGACTCTAAATTGCCCGTAGGTGTGAGTGTGTGAGTGAATGGTGTGTGTGCCCCACGATTGGCTGGTGACCATCTAGGGTATATCCCTGCCTCTCGCTGTAACGTGCTGGGATAGGCTCCAGCAGACCCCTGTGACCCTAATGAGGAATAAGCAGGTATAGAAAATGACTGACTGACTGAATTGCATGAGGAGAAAAAAATCACAGACGTGTCGAGTTGCTTTTGAGCATTTTAAAAACAAAAACTGAAGTTTGAGATTATTTCTCCTTGTTCCAATAATCACACACACTTGCCTGAAGCATATTCATCAGCTCACGTTAAGATTGTTAAGATTTTGAAAAATAGCCCTTTAAGGTACATTTAGAACAGATAAAAATGAGATTCATTTGTAAATAGCGAGTAGCTGAAATTGAAGGATAACATTATGCGTTAATCATGATCGATAGTCTATCTTCTTGATTTTTCTCTCAAATCGCACTAGATTGCTGCATTTGAATTTACAATTTTCAAATATTTCTAACCCAGGATCCACTAGGAAGGTGTGTTCCTTGCCTTAAACTGAAATGAGCCTCTGGGTGCATCCCTAACAGACACCAAACCCAATTATGACCTAAGTTGCCCTCGAAAAAACCATCCTTCATCCTGAGGCTATGACGGGCTGCATTCACCTTCACCACTTGTATTTCAGCAATATCAGTCACATGTCTTTAAAGGACAACATCATCTAAAACGTGTTTACATCACTTAATCTTAATGTGTTAAACTCAAATGTTACTGGGTTAATTATCAGAAGAAATTCAAGGTGCATTGCCGAAAAGCAGTTTTTTTTTTTGTATTTCTATCATTAAAGTATTTTAGGGTAGACTTTTCTCATAAGCTACCATTCCACAGTGTCTCGCACTGTGTCAGATAAAAATAATGGATTTAATAGTGATTTTTACTGTCCTCCTTTATGTTACACATTTACAAGGGTCAAATGAACCACCTCATTTCACCCTGTAGACCTCCATGTATGACCAGGTGAGAGGCTTGAAGGTAGGAGTAAGTAGTCTGTGAGCTACTGCTGTTCATGTATGGGCCAGGGTATATATTCTGCCCTGTTGATATACTTTTGAAAGCTTCGTACCGTTGTCATTGAAGAGTAAAATCAATTTCTAAAGAAAAATCAATGCCAATTCCCTTCCCTCTGGGCTTGTTTCTGGCTTACAGTAGCCTATATGGAACAAGTGCAATGGAAATAATGATCTTGTTCTTCTGGCTACACAGTTTTTTTTTTTTTTGACTGTCTGAAAGTGCTCTTGAGGTCTCCTGTGGAATGGGCTCTGAGATTTGAGTTTGCTCAAATTAGTGTAAATTACCCCACTTCTTCCCTCTCTTGCTTCAGTCAAAAGTCCCTCTCCTGTCTGCAACTGGTGCAAAGAGCTGCAATGAGGCACAAGACAAGATCACACAGACAATCAATTTAAACATTACAGCTCCCTCACTGCTGATTGCGATTCTTTGTTTGACTTTAAGATGTTACACGCGTTTTTTTTTTCGTTTTTTTTTTTAAGTCACGAGAGATCCCAGCTGCAGGTGCTTTGTTTAATGCTCACACTGAATGCATCATTAAATCCAAGGCCTTTCACAGCCCGAGTCGACGAAGTTGAAAAGGTGATCAAGCCTTTCTCAGTTGAATTATACAGTATTAATTTTTGAGATATATATTCAAAACTAGAGTTTTTGTTGTTTTGGTCTTGACAGCAGAAGCATAAATAGAGATTCCTTCTTCTATGAAGATGATGTCCTGATATATATGCCTTTAACTCAATGAGAGCAAAGGAGAAGCAATTTCTGCCGAATAATATAGACGCTAACGCATTTTATGCATTTTTTTTTTGCGGTAAAGACTAACAAATTAATATAGAATGTGCATATGTTTGTTACATGGACTCCTGGCTGTGTCAAGTAGTCTTGATTGAACACAATCTTTCTGCAGAGGGCAGCTGCGGAAGCCACAGGGAGCAAATAAACAGATTCATGAATATAATGCATACTCAAACAAATAGCACCATCTTCTGAATACCAAAAACAGTAGCAACTGCATTCCGCTTTGATTTAGTGCCACCACATTTATTTTCATCTATTTAAATTCCACTCTTGCTTTGTAATCACTGTGGAGATGCATTTTTTTTGCCTTTTCTCTTTTTTAAATGTGAGGGAAATATACAATTTATGCAGCCAAACAGAGCCTTGTTTTTCTTCCTTGTCATGCCCCGTGATCTTATTTTGCCATCAAGCTTCCAGCAATGCTTCAATATTTTTTTTGATATAGTGACAGTTTACCGAGGGTGGGAGGGGTGTGGGGGAGATAAGAAATAATTTCGGTTCAATTGAGTTGAAGACCTAATGAATGTTAGGCCACACATATCCCGTTTCTTTTGAGGCAACAGTCGATGCTATCTCTCTTTTTCTCTCTTCCTCCCTGTCACTCTTTCTGTCGCGCCCCATTCTTCCCCCTTTTTCTTCTGTCTCTGGCTCGCGCCGCTTTAATCACAAGGGGGCCACGGGCAACTTGTGATGGGCCGCGGCCGTATTGCTGTCACAGTGCCCCCTCCCTCTCTCAACCCGTGCGGCGCCCGAGCCAGAGCTGGAGCAAGGACACAACCCCTTCGGGCAACCACCTCCCAAATCTGAAGGGATGAAGCACATGTTGCCACAGATAAACCACTGTGATCAATCTCATGGATGCACAGCGAATCAGTGGAGCGAAAGGCTTTGAAAATCAAGCCCTGTCCCTGATGTGCCCAGCAATGATTATGTGGTAAGTGGTGCCAAAGGCAACCAGCAAACATCAAGGAACTTGGAGCAGCGGGCCTGTCAGTTCTCAACACTAATTAAACATACACAAGTAGCCCAGTGATACGATGCCAACAGGGCAAAGGCTGACATCCTTTGGTGCTTAATAAGTTGAAAATCCTGATTGCCAATGAAATAATTTTATCATTAGGCGGTTTAGAAATTTATCGCAAACATCAAGGTGGGACTTTGGAGCGGAGCGGTTACCTAAACGAGTTGTGCCCGTTCGCCACTTCATTGTGTGTTCGCTTGTTGTCAGCCGACAAGACGCGTATTTAATTAGAATACAGTACGGGCCTCTTTTGTCCCAAACTCATCAAGCATGTCAGAGTGAACTCCCATTTGGAAGGCTGGAAGGAAGGAGGGAAAAAAAAAAGAAGACACTTTCTTTTGAAGAAAGTGACAAGAAATTGTGCTCTCCTGTGATGTCATGGGTGACTCGGAAATGTTGACGTCCTTCACTGTGGCCGACAGCAGTAAATATATTAAGAGTGAAATTCAGAAAGAGAATTGAAGTGTGACGGCTACTTAACCATAATATGCAACAATAGAAAAAGGGGGGAAAAAAAAAAAGACTTTTTTCTTTGTCTCCACAGAATTAGCTTCTGCCTTTTGTATCTGCTATAACAAACTCAATTATTAAGATGTTGGAGCATTAATATATTTTCTCAGATAAAAATGAACTACAACATATCTAGCTATGACAATATTCTCGCTAGCTGTTATTGGCCATCATTGATTTTTTTTTTCTTCTTTCATCTTCTTTAGGTACAAGAAATTTGATACTAATTTTGATTTGATTTTCTCCAGTTTCTATTGTAGAATAACTTTTAGCCTTATGTGGTAAAAAATATATATCACAGAGTCAGATTTTGAGCTCACTATTGCTTTAAATTTTGCAAAGTTTTAGCAAACTCTGTATTTTGTTACAGCATTTAGAATTTGAACATGCCCCTTCCCCCCAAATAAAAATTATTCAGATTAAAATTTCTTCCACAACATTAAATAACTCACATTCTTGTAAACCCTATGACTCTAACATCTCATGAGGCTGTTAAATATATTTAATGTGCTTTTTATATTGTATTGCACTTTTGTACACCAGAAGCGATTATTTAAGCCAGGGGTTGACAACCCTGGTCCTAGAGAGTTGCTGTGGGTGCTGGCTTTTGTTCAAAGCAAGCACTAACACACCTGATTCTACTAATGAAGGTCTTCAGCAAGAGCTCTAAAGGTTGATTAGTAGAATCTGGTGTGTAACTGCTGGTTGGAACAAACGCCTGCACTCACAGTGGCTCTTTAGGACCAGGGTTGTCAACCCCCCGATTTAAACCGATTTTTCCTGCACACTGTTGTGGTGAGAGAAAACTGAAAAAAAAGCCAAGCAGTTGTTGGAGGCTCTGTTTCAAAATGTGACGTCTCTATAACTGTAGCGGGATGAACACCAGCTTTTTTCCCAAATGTTCTTGTTATTAAACGGTCATATCTATATCCTACAAGCTCTGACTGTCAAAATATTGACTATAAAATGATTCCTAGTTAGCATCAGTTAATAACATGTTCTAAGTTGTGTGCAAAAGCCTTAAGAAGACTTCGGATCGGATGCCTGTGGAACTCTTTAGACTTCACTCTTTAAACTAACTAACCAATGGGTTTCCATTGGTAGTTTTGATATTACAGTTCAGTCAAATTGGACCACCAATCAGACATTTGCTGTTTCTGACTCCCAGTGTTTATAGTGAGGTTCTACTTTCAAAGCTCAATAGAGAAATCACACCCTTTTTCAGAATCTTCATGACTTTTATTAGCGCAATATGTCGATCTCAAGACCTGTCAAACCTGACTTGTTGAGGTTTTATTTTTATTTGGACACTCTATCATGTGGTCTATCGGCCCGTCAAGGATAAGCGCTGGTGGGGGGAGGTATTGGGAGTTCAGTTGCCTGACTGACTGAGGGGAAAAAGTTGTTAGTCTGATAGTCGTGGCCAAGATGTTCTAGTACCTTCTGCGTCCACAGCAGTAGTAGCTCCACAGTGGGTAATCTCTCTAAACTTGTTGGCGACTGAAAAGCCATTCCAGTTTCCGTTTGTACCCTGAATAGTATTAACCAATTGCTGTGGTTGTATGCGAGTGATGAGTCTCAGCAGAGAGCTGCACAGAATGGCCAAATGGTATCTCAGGACCTAAGGGAGTCTGTCACCGTTTAGCTTTTATTAGCTTTTTATCAATTTTTATTAGCGTTTTCTTCAATTTTATTAGTGTTTTATCAGGTTTGTTGTCAGTGGAGCGGTTGTCATGGCGATTAATAAGAGAGCTGCTCCGTTAAGGTTAGCCTTTACCCTAGCTTGGATGGCGGCTGGCTAGTCGTTCTGGCTTGCAGCCTGGTAATTGAGGCAACGCAGATTCTTGTGTTTGCCATTAAATAACGTCCTCTGAGTGTACTTATAGATGTCCATTAAAGATTCACTGACAAAAAATATATAGAGAGTACACTAGCTACAGAAAAAAAAGCATGTCTTGATCCACCAAGGGCCTCTTTGACTGAGCGTTTGGCTTCTCTTTGGTGATCATTGTCTGAATGAGCTAACGACCTGTAGATTCAAAATGGAGCAGACTGCGGGATGAGTCAAAGTGCTGCAATATCATCTATCATCCTCATTCACACTTTGTCAGCTTCCCACCTGCACGTTGAGCACACTGTCGTTCTGTGATGATGCTGACCCTCTGGTTAAGTAAGGCTAACATTGTGTGATGTGTTTTGGGATTTTTTTCTTTTTTCTTCCCTCTTTTCCCCTTGATCTGGTCACGCTGCCCGCATAAATTAGAGCCGTGTTCAGCAGACGCCCATGCTGGCAGCCCTCCAGCTCAATCACATTGATTTTCCATAACAATATGAAGAACACTGTTCACTGCCGAGGATTAATGAATTGCATCTTCAGAGTCACTTTGGCATTCCTAATGAAGGTAGATGAATTTCCCTGAGCGGGCCAGCTGTGTTTGAATTGGTGCTGACTGTGCCAGGGCACATCCATGGCGAAGCCAAGGGAAAAAATACAAATATTCCACAGGCTCATAAATCTTTCTTTGGTCTGTCAGATAATTTTAGTAAAAACATATGATTCAAAGTGTGACATTTATCATCATCAAGCACAGGGCCGTTCATCCTGCTTCTTCCCCCTCCTCTTTTTTTTCCCCCCTTCACCAGTTATAAACATGTTTGTTGTTGGTGGAATCAATTCAGAAAGCATTTGCGATATTTGTCTGTAGCTGCATTGTCAGGAACATTATGGATGGTGACAGAGTTGTATTACGTTGTATGATGATCTTATTAAATCCCCGTAAAATCATCTAATTGCAGGGTTTTTCTTGCTGTATAAAAAGGCATGGAAATTAATTCTGTTTCTATGGACATAATTGTAAAAAAAAAAGAATTATCACTGCTTACTGAATGATTTTTTTTTTTTTTACAGTTACCTATAAACAGTAAATGACAGTTATCACATGTAATTAAAAAGTATTAATTGCATTAGAGCAACATGCTGCATAGGGTTTAACATTTCATTACAGGATTGGATTTTGCAGCAGAAATCTCTCGATTCCTACAGCAGCGATTTCAAGACATTTAGCAGAACAACTTATTACCAAGGGGTTCATGCATTTTTCTTTGTGATGAATAGATTAATGAAATGGAAATGAGAAAAACTTGCTATGACACAACTCCCTAATAGACTGGGCAAGAAGTGGAAAGGAACTATATTCTGTCTTGATATAGAAGTACACACACACACACACACACCCAATGTGTCAGATTGAACTGCCTCTACGGAATACGCAGCGACACCAGGATGGACACGTTTTTTCATTTTTAATTTCCTATGAAAATGTGCAGTTTGACACTTTTTTTTTTCCTCATCTCTTTATTTTTTCCCTTTTACATTTTAGTGTGTATAAAGCGATACGCCAATAAGCCCACATGTGGCAAACCAAGTAGGGAATAGTTTCCACCAATCATCTCCGCCCCAGACTGATTCTGTTTGTGTTGTCACATACGAAGGTTCCCCTGGGAAGGATCGCTGCGGCGCCCGCGGCCTCCAACTCCCATCCTCCCCAGCCGATTCCGATAACAATTAATTCACCCGAATCAGAATCTCAGCCTGGCATCCATCCCTATTTTCCGACCACCAGTTATGTGAACATTGACTCAGGAATAATCATTTGTTGAACTTTCACACCTGCTTTCTTGATAAGCAAGCCTTTGAATTATTTTTCTGCTTGGCTGTCCCTGTGAAATGGCTCTAGGCTAATGTAAGCCTGTTTTCAGATACAGTGAGCCGGATCTGTGGCTACAGGAGCGGCACCGCCACAAACACTGATCCGTTGGGGTGAAAAAGTACTGTACAAGTTTGATTTTTTTACCATCTACTTAAGTAATATTACTTCTGCGATACAAGTGTTAAATTGCTGGTTTTGTTCTGTGATGTGAAACGTCTCTACGCCACTCGTGAACTTTTCCTATGCTTTTTTTAAAAGTGTGCTTCATTCGAGAGACTCCGAAATGGGGAAAACCACAACAATCACGCTGTTGTCTCAATGGAGCTTGACCACGTCAACTTCTCGGCGGGTTAAGGAGATGCACAGCACACTAATCCAAGCGGTGCAGCAACACGCGTAACAAGCACAGATAAAACTCCTCTCGCACAACATCCCTCCTAATCTCTGTGTACTTCCCTCCCGAGAGGGATCAGATGATACGAGCTATGGGGAGGTTGCATTTCTCGCACAATGACGAGGTGCATGAATCCATCTTTCTTTGTACCCAAGTCTCTCTGTCTTCTTCTCTCACGCACACGTATAAACAAAAGGATTTAATCACTGACACCTAATAAAACAAGTAAAGTACTGAAAAAATAAATAAATTACGGAATCAAATAAATGTGTTTTGTTAAAATAAAAGCAAAATGTTTTGTTATAGAGTAGAATGAATAGTAAGTAAACAACACAATAAAAAGAAATATCGTTCAATGTCCAAAAAGAGAAGTGAACGATGGGAACCGGCTCTTTAAACTGACACTTCACTAGTATGAATTCTTCCCTGAAAATCAAATGGTTTTTTTTCCCCCTCCATACTTTTCAGAGAACATGGCATAAGCATTTGGAGGGGAAATAAAATAAAAGTAAAATACAGCTCCAAATCCAATTTAAACCTGAAAACGTAAGATGCTTTTTAAGCATAATGCCAGCAAGATGGACCGGGTGGCCTGCTTGAGTATGTATGTAATTTGATTCCTAACAAGCATGACATCACTTGCAAGCAGCTAAAATAAAAGGGAGAAAACATGGAGGAGAGCTGCATGGAGGCTTCATCCCTAGTCACCCGAACTGGCTGGAACCAGCGTGAAACATTGCTCACAGGCAAATGAGATGAGGCACGGTTGGAACTGAAGGCAAACAAATCGACTCTCCACACTTGCCTGTGCGCTGTGTTTCCCCCCGCCACGGACGCGATCGCGCGCACGCGCAGGCGGGCGAACAACAAGGAGGGGAAACAAGGGGGAAGGCTCTGCCTGAGGCCACCTACACGATACCCTGAGCCATGTGGGGCTCTTTGTGCCAGCTTTTGAAATGTCTAACATTCAGGTCAGAACAGGGAAGTACATCTATCTTCCCCGTGTCAGGGCCCAGCATTGATGGATGACCTGGCCTGTTGAGTTGTGGTGGCCAGGTGACAGAGCTCCATTAATAAACAGATTGCAGGGCTTCACTCCTTTGTGTGCCATCAACAAGAGGTGCTCTCCTTTATTATTTCCGTGCCACAGATAATAAATACTCATAAACCTAATGACGCCTGATTACTGCTGCAATCTTTGGCTCATTAGGCTGATTAGCTGCAATTGTGCAGCTCCGTGGATGCCGGATGTTTAAAAATGCACTCCTGGTGCTTTGTGTGTGTATGTTTTTGGTTAAATTGACGGATATACTGTAAAGCTCCTGATATATAGTCTTAACTAGTATATTTGTTGGTTTTAACCCATATAAATCTATGACTGTCATTTTATACTTAAAAAATAAAAAATCTAAATCATACAAATACAGTTTTTTTTTTTTCAATGACATGGTAGTAGACGACTTAGACAAAAGGTTTTAAGCAACTAATTTAAGTTTCCTATCATTTGTCACATGTCACATGACATCATCAACTTCCTGTCCCTTCCTCCTGAGAACATGGCGAGGACAAACCCTCCCAGAAAGAGGTAATTTTTTTTTTTTTTTAGATTATTATGACTTTCAGCCCTGACATGTATATATTTATATAATCATTCAAGTCTCTAGAATAATCCCCCTAAAAATAATTTTATACATGGGATAAACAGTTTTTTTGTTTTGGGTGTATTTATGCAAGCAGCAACTATAATAGCCATTAAAACGATGTTTTCTGCAAAGAAAATGGCACAAAATGGAAAAACAGGTACATGATTGTTAGTGATTTAATGAATATAAATATATGCATGCAATCTTTGGAAAAAATCTGGGCTTAAATGGGTTAATAGAGCAATGGCATCATTGCTTTAGTAGCACCGCACTTTTTAACCTTGTGCTTGTGTGTTTTGCCTCAGCAGGGTGCTGTGGTGTGGACATGTCTCTTAATTTACAGTTCTCTGTGTTTTGAGGGGAGAAAAAAAATGTCCTTCAGTGTCAGTGTGAGCCTTCTGTGTCCACAGACAAATCAACAGAACGGGTAGAGTCGCTGACCCTAATAATTTAGTGCATTACTCTAGACGTTTTCAGATGCCACGGAAAGTGCCCATTTTCCCCAAATCGCGCCTTGGCCCCTCCTGTTTATTACAGGTTTGTGACCCACGCTGGGCCCTGCTGAGCAGGGGTGGAGGAAGCAGGGGGGGCGGCGGTGTTACAGCAAACAGGGGTCACGGCAATGACACCATGCATCTCCACATCAAACAAAACAACCTGAAAGCTGTTAGAGGAGGCAAAACTTCCTCAAGTCCCCGAAGCAATAGTTTCAGAGTCAGCAAGTTGGTTTCGGAATCACCTGATGTTATGAATAAAAAGAAAAACAGAATAATATTTTACACCGACTCCTCCAAGGTACTGTAAAATTGTTTTTGGCTGGAGGAAAAGCACAATGAATCATTTAATGAACTATTAAGTAATAGTAAAGACACTCCTCACTCCAGGGCATGTATTCAATATACACTCACATCTACTTGATGATGGATGTGAGAGATGTGGTAATTGATACTTTTTGTTAATAAACTTTAAAGAGAAGCTGTTTTTTTTTTTTTTTTTTTTTTTTTTTTTACATTATTTGTGTGCGTACTGTAGTAAAGGCTGGTTGAGAGTCAGTGCTCAAATGCAAACCTTCACTGTTCACCTTATAAATATTAATATCTCTCACACATTGACATTTCTAAGCGTACATCCCTTTTGAGACTGTTTTCACTGGTTCGTTATTGGTCCCCGGTACCAGGACGGTGCCCAGTTATTATTAATTCTTATTAATATTAATGAATAGTCATATATTCTCTGTTACCCAAGCCTTCCAAAATAACGAGCAGGAAATGACAGTTTAATAGTTTGACAGCTAACATATTAGGCCCCCATGCATGCGCCAAAAAAAAAAAAAAGAGTGTTGATGCAGATGTCATTACACACAGTCTCATGAAACTGCTGCGATTTTCTTACGGAATGATGCATTTGCTAGCACCTTACCACATGCATATAGATTATGTGTTATACCTTAATTAGAAACCGCCAATGTATTAACCTCTCATCGGCTTTGCTATGCATATCATTTGAATGTAGGTGCAATTTGCAGAAAATTACTTCTGCCTTTATAGTTTCTTTCACCTCAACTTTGTCGTCAATACTGAACGCTAGAGCCGCAGTCGAGAAGTACAAGTAAAGGTACAGCGTACGGTTTCTGGTGTTTAGTGGCAAGGTTCAGACTGCAACCAACTGACTACGCCAAGTGTGTAGGAACAGTGTTAGGAAAGTATTCCAGAACTTTAATGTGTTATTAATTACTTACTTAGTTACTGTCATTTCATGCTTCTTTGCTAACTTCATGTTACTATAGCACCTCTGTAAATGTTATATCACCGGTGCTATTTCGGGAAGTGGACAATTCTTTAGATGTAGTACACAAATTGCTTTTCATACAATGTTGTTCAAATGCTGCTGATCTTGCAGTGATTTTAGTTCATTTGTACGAAGAAAACCCCCCCAAAAAACGACCACTTCAATCCAGGTTTAATGCACATTACTGACATTTGTACCAAGTAAAATATTACCTTTTTTCCTGTAATGCCTTACATTACTGTGTTACAGCAAATATCAACGCATTACAGCAATTTATTACTTTTTTAACATGTTACTCCCAGCTCTGTGTAGGAAGACCAATGGTGGCTGTGGAAAACGTGAAAGGTCGCCTTGGTTTAGTTTTTCAATGCTGGGCTGTAACATGGCAGTGCTTCAAATGTCTCAATCTAAGGAATAAAAATACAACAATTCTTATGTTCATTGGATTATGCACTAATTAAAACATTTATGATTATTATACTCCCTTTCTGCCAAGTTTATTCTGCTAGAAGCTGCTAAATTTCCCCAATTCTACCACTGTATACAACCTTAAGAGCCAAGTTTCATTTTCAAATTGTTCTGGTGTATATTAGGGCATACAGTTAAATCCTTAGTATTATTATTTTTTCCAATACCCATGAAGCTAGCAATTCAGTTAAGTCAATTCAATTTATTCTGTAATAAAAAAAAGAATATTCTTATGTTTATGTGATTATTCAACACAGAAAACTTGAACTGCTCCAGCTGTGTATGTATTTAGTATTGTGTTAATGTAGTAAGAAGTAATCGAGTCCAATCAATTTAAAGTCGCACCAATGCAGAAAATTGACATGTGTGCCAGTGCGGGGAAACGGCAGTGTCTAATTTCGCCACATATCTAAACATCTCTTTGTGCTAACGGAGAACAGCCTGCTGACAGTTCCACACAGAGGGTAATAAAACCATTTCAGTGACAACAATGGCTTTATAGTGTATCTCTGAGTGAGGGGGGCTCTGAGGGTTTTTTGTTTATGCATGGCGGAGGAGGAGAGTGAATAAGGGACGGCAACATTGATCTAGGACCCCAAGGCTTCATTTTCCCATGGAGACAGCATGGCTAATTAGGCTAGCATGTTGCCTGTTCCAGCACAGCTGCAGTGAGAGATTAGACAGACAGAAGCTGCCAGCTGTTACTCAGATGCAGTATCACTGACTAATTGAGACCAGCGAATGTTCATGGAGCAAGGCCCATGCCAGTCGTTCGCATCCCGCCGTTCATAATGTGTCCAAAGTATATCATTCCATGATAAGGTTAATCAATGGGATGGCTGTGGAACAGAGGACCTGATTAAAATGTAAATACCCCAAATGTAAATGACTCAATTGAATCATGGGAAATTGAAAGGTTTCCTCTTGAGATGTCTTGGACTGGTTTGTGTTTTCTTTTTTTTCGCTGCCTAAAAGGCTGTGGACAGACAAAAGAGTCATCTGTGTTAGATAATGTATCGCCTCACGTTATTGATCACATGAGAAGGCTCTTGCAAAGTAAGTGCACATGAGCGTATATTATACTGTAGTTCATCAACTGCAATTTTTTAGACATTAAACTAAGTATCACTGAAGCGTTTCCTCTGACTAACAACTTTTCATCATCGATTCTTTCAACTATATGGAATTCAATAGGGAAAGGCATGGTGCCCAGAGTCTATTAAGACGTATGTGTGATGCCCTATGAAATCCATGCATGCAAGTCAAGGATTGGATTGAGCCAGCATATTATTTTGAGTTCTAAAATAAATGGGAATGCTATGTTGAAATCCCTTAAAGATCCCATACAGTCCCATGTTTCAAAACTCTGTCCACAGAGGAATGCATGCAACCTGTATTCAGAAACTGTGAAGTTGGGATAAATCAGCTATACAGTCACCGTTCAGAGCCATTTAAATCAGCCAATCGCAGGAGAGGCTCGTTAATGTTATTAAGATAGACGCTAAATGACCTGTTCTTTCTAGGGCCCCAGAGAGAAGCTTGAGTGGAGATGTAAAATATATTGAGCTGATTTTTGGCGCCTAAAACCACACACATACCTTGTTTGGGATATTACAACTTCAATTAAAACCCAGGATAATTGTACAATATTAAACACTTTGGGTGGAATTCATGAAACTCATATTAAAGGGATAGTTCAACGTTTTTGAAAATTGACCCATTGTCACGATTCCCATAGTCGCAGCAATAGGTTTTGTTGATACAAGCTGTTTACAGACCAGCTACTACAAAGCCGCCAATGGTATTTTCTGGTTTCCCTCATCAAACTCAGCAAATACACAATCCAACAACTCTCAGAGCTGTGGTGGATGAGTTGTGACCTGCACATTCACCACAGTATGGGAAAATAATGGAACATTAGGAGACAGAACTGTTTGGCGAAGTGTACTCAAAAGTGAATGTGCAGGTCACAATTCATCCACTGCAGGATTTGGGAGTTGCTTGATTTGTTTATTTGCGGAGTTTAATGAGGGAAACCAAAAAATACCATTAGCTGCATAGTAGTAGCTGAGCAACTCGCAGCTCTGCTCCGCTGGTCTAAGAACAGCTTGTAGCACCTATTGTTATGACTATGGGAATCATGCTGGTGGGCGAATTTTCAAATGTTGAACTATTCCTTTTTAAATCGTTAAACAATTTTGTAAATTAGTATAATCTGAGACTGAGAGCGCTGGATCTGAATCCTGTTTGTCTTAAATCAATACGACAAACGTGTCAGTTGTAAGCCTGTGCAATTAATTGAATTTTTATCGCTATTTTGATTTTCTTGATGATCAAGTTGAAACGATATTTAACATTTTTATTACACAATTTCTGGGAGAAAGTGCCAGTGTGTGAGGCCACGAGTGCAGGAGCGTGATTGCGCAGATTTGTGGCAACACAACAAATCTGTTTCATCACCTTAAACAAAATGTTTGCCATTTTTCCAGGCCTAGTCAGTTGTATGTAGTGTGGCACACATGTCATATTTGTGTACTTCAATGAGTCCTACTGATTTCCGTTAGTCTATCAGGTCTGAGCAAAGGAGCAGGATGACGGGGCATGCAGATGTGGTGCAGCTGTCCGTAGGATAAACCGTCCTCTATATAACCACACGTACTGTACAGACCCGTAGATAAGACACACGTTTGCACAAACATGCACATCTAGCTCAAACCACTTGCACTCCACTCTCTGTGCACCTCCCCGTCTCTTGACAAACCATCATGTACAATCCTGCCACTGTATAGTGCTGTCAGAAGCCAGCCGAAATAATCTCTTCTGCAGGAGAATTTAACTCCATACCTTCTGGCGCAGTGCAGCGATGCAATTTAATGCCTCCTGTGATAACTAATGGGAGAAACTCTTAAAACTTCAGAGCTTATAATAAGCTTGTCAGCTTATCATATTAGGCATGTGAGCTTATAATATTAGCATTTAAATGTTCCCCGGTATACAATATTGTGATTGGAGGGCTTTGCCATTTTGACTTTGCCATTGAGGAGAGAGGGAGGCAGAGAGAGAGAGAGGGAGGGAGGCAGGGGTGACGATGCTGTTGTGAGGCAGCGTTGAGTACTGCTCGATCATGTCTCGCGATTGATTTACAACAATCATGCTTGAGCTCTAATAGATTCAGAGGCATTTAAATGTGTTGGAAATTAGTAAACCGTAACAAACGACTTCATGCTCTAGTTTCCCTCTTGCAACGGGAAGACAGGGAAGTCAGGTGGGCTCGAAACTATATGAATATAAGAGCGGATGTGTTTGCCTCTCTCGGTTAGTGCTGTGCTGGACAAGCAAGGACCAGGGCGATGTAATAAAAGAATAATATTAACTTATACGCATTTAACTAATAATATTAAGTTAAAGTCTTTGCCTTCTGTCCAAAGCATGTTGGAATAAGCCCCCGCTGGTTATTTTAACGAATGACCTAACACCACTGAAATCACAAGCAGAGAAATTTACTTAACAAATGCATCACTAGATGAAATCAGTAACGATGGAGAAGCAGTGTTTTTCTAACGCCGTGGACACTTTTTGCTGATAGCCAGGTTATCTCCTCTGGCGCCGAGCCAAACTAAGTTGCTCTTGCAAACTTCTTTGCATGATGTCTCTGCATATTTGTGAAACATTTTGCAGGTCATAGACATCTCAGCCTTTATCGTTTCAGCCAGCAGCTTATTGGCTAAACATAGCCTCCTGTTGAGGGCATCCATATATTTTTTATATTGTATTTCTGTCATTCTGTCTTTTTTTTCATGTTTGTATGGTAATGGCTATGCCAACAAATTCATTTATTTATTCACAGCTGTTGTCTTGGAGGTGGATCATCTATGGGTCATGTTACTGTTTTGCAATACAGTAAATCAGCCTTAAGTGATAACATTGCATCTGCAGTAGTGCTGCCTCGCGGTACAACTATTACGCCTCAAAAAAGAAAGGACAAAAGTTCTTTGCTTATAAAGAGCCTAAATCATGATTCTCAGTTTATCTTTTCAGCTAATCATTGGCTAACTTCGTTCCAACAAGTTATACATATATACTTATCCCAAGGCCACAATTATACGCCACCTCTAAAACCTGTCTCGTGCTTTGTCACTCAAGAGACTCATCTCTTCCAGTTTCAGCATCACTGTCCTTCACCTGCCTCTCTTTCTCCCCTCAGACTGGATCCATCTAAAGGCATCTGTAATTATCCTTTCATTGAGCATCCTCAGGATATGACCAAGCCATCGTAACTTGCAATTCTCAATCTCAAGGGACACATTAACACTGGCGGTTTTCCTATACAGTTCACCACTCGAGATCTTGTTAGGACAGTGGATATTCCAGATTTTACATAAGCAGCTATTGGGGAGAATGTTGACCTTTTCACATGTCGTTCTCATTACTCTCCAGCACTCAGAGCCAGGCAGAAGAACGGCCTTAACATCGCTGTTGAAAAGCCTGATCTCAGTTTTGAAGATGCGTTGCTTGGATTTCCACATGTTACAAAGTTGACTGAAAGCCCTCTGGCTCGGTTTAGACAGGTCTTGATGTCTTTTTTTCGGCGCCAAGAATAAGACTCCCACGGTAGGTGAAATCTTCAGCGTGATCCAGTGCCTCTCTATCGGCGGTGATTGGGGGTACTGTTGGGGCATTGATGCACACCACCGGGGATAATTGCTCAGCCAGTCAGACTTTTCCTGGAGATGAATATGAGTGGATGACATGACTGCCAGATTGTCGGCAAAGTCAAGGTCTCCCAAGCACATGATCAAGGTCACATACGATGACTCTGTCAGAGTGACACTGCATTCACAGTGTTCATTGGATTTCTCAATGGTGGTAATAAATACGAGTGGTATTCTGTATGGCCTTAAGATGCGCCATCAGCTCTGGCAATGAACACTATCAAATTAGAGTCAATATAGTTTACATATAATTCAACCTAAAGTACTGCTCAATGATATTTCAGGCAATAAAAATCAGACCGACGCATCCTCGACCTATATGAAATCCTGCACATACCTGCCTGAGTTGACATCCGTGGCACTATCCAACTTTTGATGAGAATTCTGCAGAAAACCTTGCTCGGAATGGAAAGAAGTGTCATGCCTTGCCAGTTGTCACAATCGAGATTCACCCTTCATAGGAAGCTCAAATATGAGACCATAAAGCCTCTAAAATGAACGATCTTCCCATCAAGATGTAGAGCCAAGCCAAGCCAAGCCGAGCAATTTTGGATTGACAGAGATTATTAAACAAAACTAATTATAGTCATTGGTACAGAACAATAATATCCTGCATACTAAAGTATTAATGTGCGAGATTAAAATAGGCCTATCCATTTAAAGACATGATATTTCATTCTATCTACAAGGAGGAAATAAGTCTGATAGGCCTTTTTATCTGTGAGGAAATGGGCAGCAGCAGAGGTAGATCAGTTAATAATTGAATATGCTTTCCCATCAGATAGAGCACCGACTGTGTACTTCACATTGGGCAAACAATGATAATACACCATGGTGATTTGGCATCACATATATCGAAAAATATAAAAATAGCAGTCTTACCCGTTTGGCATATTGCTTTGCAGATTTTAGATTGACATCAATTTCTGAAATAAAATCAAAACCACGAGTACCATAGTGTGTTTTTACATTTTAAGTAACTAAAGTAGGGTTTTGATTTTTTTCTTTTTTTTCCCCCCCAAGATGTGAAATTGATTCTGCTTCAAGAGTTATACCTGCCTGAAATGGGGGGAAGGTTGATGCTTATAGTACAGAGATAGTACCTAATATTGCCTTAAATCGTAGAAAAGGAGATGAAATGGTTTATGACAGGGAGAGAATTGAGATGGCAGGGAATCACTTGTATTATTGAGGGGACTATCTGAAATACCCCCCCTTCAAAAAAAAAAGGGGGGGGGAATGATTGTTCTCTAAGTAGGTCATTCACCACACTCATTAATAAGACGACTGCACAATTAAAGATGAAAAATCACTTCTTAATATAATTTTCAAAGCATCAAAGCATAGTTGTTGAACCGCACTAATCTGGTGTTGCTCTAAAGTGTTAATTTAATGCCCCCCCCATTCAATCCAAAAGTAATGTTCTGGCACTATTGTGCAGTAAATACCAATTAGGTCACAAATTACTTGAACTTAATGAGTATTCAATTGCAGACCATCTTGAATATATCTCTTTGTTTGTGAAATAGCATGTGGGTTGCTCTCCCCATTATGCAATTATTCTAGACGTGCGAGCGATCCAAACTGAGCTTTCAGAGCACTTAAAGCTGATAAATGTCTCATATTGTATAGCATTTAATTTGTACGTCTGATTGAATGTAATCGAGGCATGTGAACTGTCTTTTTTTTTTTTTTTTCAACCTATCTTTACTCCGTGTCCTGGTCCAAACTGTGACCTCAGGCGACTCCTAACATGCCACACAGCGGTGCCACATCTACTAACGTCAAGCCTACAAGCGCGGGATCAAACGGAGACAGAAAAGGTTTGAGCAGGGTTTTTTTTTGTGTTTGTTTTGTTTTCCCATTTTCTACAACGGTGTCCTCTCCCGGAACGTCTTGCGGAAATAAGGACTAAAAATACCCTTCTAAAACAGATATTTTGAAACCCGCAACAGCGCAGGCAACAACAAACTGAAATTTAAATCCCTTCTCCTGCTCTGATCACTTTGAAATCCTCTTGTCAAAAACCACCACTGCCATGCTTGTCACCTTTAAGACTTTCTTTTACCCCATTTAAAGGAACATCTGTGTTGAATATTAATGACTAAATATCAGAGCAGTGCTGATTAAATTATACATGGATCAATGGGGATAGTGAGTGAGTCATCAATAGTTAAAGAAGGACTAAACATACCTCTTTCTGCAGAGTGTCTGTATCCTTTCTAAATGGAGCCTCATCACTTAATGAGCTACTTAACTGCTCAGGACCACTCCTGTCTCTGCATGTCTTATGATCCACTAACATACAGCATGAAAACAACAAATCTCTCATTAATTAGTAAGGAAGCAGATTTGGCTGCTATTAGACATCAAACCACTGTATCCTGTACACAGTTCCATGTTAGCCGATGTGTGTTTCTTGTGGCTTGTCAGCTTTTTAAATTGCAGGTCTGAGACCGTACAATAAACCGGTTAATCAAATGTCAACCACTCAACCTTCTTATTCGGGATAAATGGCTCGTATGTATTCCTGTAGAACACTTCTCCGCTTGACATGTTTCAACATGCTTTAAGTGAAGTTAGTCACGATGGTCAACAATGGTTTTCCAATACTGTCAAATTGCGCCTGCCTCTTTTTGAAATGGCTTTTCAAAACAGGTTGCAATTTTATAAGATTGCAGATGTTCGAAATATTCTGATGGCACATCAGCACACAAAACAGCCTTCAGTCTACTTCAGGAACGGAGCTCATGCAGGCTGAAGTGCCTTTACAATAGAAGCCCTGCGGTACTTGAATGTTTTATCATAATGGAGCAATCAGTATTCAAATCAAGACGACAGACCGCTATATTTGAACAATGACGTTTACAATTTACACTTAAAGCTCAAAGGAATTTTGCCGTTTCTGACTATCAA
Source organism: Lepturacanthus savala (assembly GCA_030544235.1). Lineage (NCBI taxonomy): Eukaryota > Metazoa > Chordata > Actinopteri > Scombriformes > Trichiuridae > Lepturacanthus > Lepturacanthus savala. Next base: position 8,211,687 of record CM060464.1, read on the forward strand.
TAATAGGTTTCCTCTGAATGGAGCCCTACTGTAAACTATCATAGAGGAATATATATAAAAATGAAAGCAGGTTCACAATATTAACCTATTTCCCAGCAAGCATTGTTTGAGAGTTAAAACCGCTTGACTGATCTTTTTTTTTGTGGTTTTAAACATCCGCATTGAAAACTTGCTGTGTATTTTTAATACATGTTAAAAAGCCGTTAGTTTCGGCTCATTACAATAAAAACAATGCAAACCGTGACGGTGAGTACTGAATTCAGTCCCCCCCCCCCCGTGTGCTCTACAAATAATAGAAATCTCTGAGAGCAGTTTTGCATGTAATTTTTGTACTGAGTCTACACAGCAACAACAACTCCAAAGCTGCAAGCTTTTAGTGTCAAATAAGAAAGGGGGAAAAAAACTCTTCAAATGAAGAAAATTTCAATGAAAATCAAAATGAATCTGAAATGAATTGATTTCAAATGACTACCAGACCAGTTGAAGGAATTAACAAATCTCAATCCTCCAAATGAAAGCTGGGGTTAATTAAAAAAAATGAGCTATTTAGTCGAGATGATTTTTGGGAGCATTTGAAGAATTACATGTACTCTAATTCAGGGGCAGCTCTTTCACTCACAAACTTAAGTTAAAACAACAAGTTACATTTTACAGTGTGGAGAAACCACTTATTATGCCATCATGTCCTCACTTATAGGGTAATTAGAAGTAATGGAACCGTGTCCAACGTAAATAAGCTATTTCAGAAAATTTAGAAGCTTAAAAAAAACATATTTTTCCTGAGGAAAAGCCATTATTGACATGAATCCCTCTACCAGAACAATCACAAAGAGTTCCAAGTGTTTACACAGTAACCGAGTGAATCCAACTGACTTGATTTTTTTTTTTTTTTGTGAAGTCATTTGACAATTAGCTTTAAGCATTCAGCCGTATATTAGGTTTAATTAAAAATAAAATCCATGGGTATTAATACAGTAATTGCTGACCTATTATATAACACTGGGCATAAGACAAAGACAGAGAGGGTGAGAGAAAGAGAGAGCCTAGGTGGAGTAAGAAAAGGACTGATAAAGGATGAGACTTTTTTTTTTTTTTTTAAGAAATAAGAAAAGTGCTCTTTGTTTAGTCAGGTGTGGAGCCCTGTGGTGATTAGGCACTCATATGGCAGCCATGGCTGCTGGAAGCCATGCAGAACTAACAATAAGCCTGATCTCCATGGACCAATTAGCCTTTGGAGTTCTCATGTAAAACCTTTCATGAAGAGCCTGTGAATGGAGGCCATTACGGACAGAGAGCCGTGCCAGAAGAGCGGCGGCGTCTCCAGTGGATATCTCCCTCTCTGTCCAGTCAAGCCTGCACTTGTGACAAGCAGCAATGTCCTGAAAACTGTACGCGCCGGCTACGAGGGAATAGAGAACTGACACTGTGCCCTACTGGAAACCAATTACAGCCCTTGAATCAAAGTCTCATCGGCCATTACATTGGGCAGATAGGGTTGATTGATCCCACCTCAAATCATCATTGTAGATAGAATTTGGCTATAACGCATGGATCGCGGTGGTCATCATGAACTGTCTCTTGGTCGCGCTGTTGATCGGAGACCTCCAAAGTATCAAATAAAAAAAGAGCGTACTTTCCTCCCCATTGTGAATTCTACACTGTCACGCACACTGTTCTTCGGGGCGAGGCAAACCTTTTTAACTTTAAGAGGTTTGAATGACATTCCGAGGAAGGGCCTTGAAACATCCCTCGGCGCGCCAGGAATAATCCCTGCAGTCATTGTAACGCTGAGTAGCCTCAAATTCCCTAAGTGCTCAAGACGGTACGCAGTAAACCTAAGTGTCACATGGAGACAGTACAGGGTTTCAGAAGGAGATAAGGCTGTTGTTGAGCAAATGCTGCACGTCTGCATTTTTCTGAAGAGTGCACGCGGAAAGGCTCGTGCAAAAAACCCTCTTGTTCTCCCCCCCCTTTTTTTTTTTTTTTTTTTTTTTTTTTTGGTCTGCTGCCTCGCTTTGTCAGAACGAAGGAGTCGACATTTGTCGGCGTTTGTGTCGTCTTCGTTCAACGGCAAGCAGCGTGTCTGTTGCTCCCCGACCCGCCTTCCAACTACACACCTCCCCGATCACGGCTGAGGCTGAGGGGTCCGTCTCATTCCAGATTCTCCTCACACCCCAGCTGAACCCAAAACAACACGAAGTAAATAATTTCTAACACTTTGTTTTTCATATGCGCTATCCGCTCTCCGGAGGCTGTGAATTCTGAAAGAACGGCTGGGGTAACATCCTCAAAGCTTGGCATTTCCAGTGAGGATTAAATACCTGCGAGTTGGAAGTCAGCGGGAAATGAAATACTGTCTTGCCTGCATCAAAGAGCAACCTTGTCATTATTAGCCGCGGAAGGATAAATATGCAACTTGACAGAAGTGAATATCGTCTCCTGCTTTCTTCTTTTTCAGGTGTCCTCCTTTTTCTGTCAAAATGATTACATTGTATCAGCCTTGAAAGCGGATTGTTGTTAGTGTTTTAATGGGGATTTTGTTAGATATATCGTCCCGATGGCGCCGCAGGAGTCGGCTTTTTCCCGTGATCAACATTGTCACATTTCTCAGAGACATTTTACTTGAAAGCAGCCCCCAAATGGCTTCTCTTTTCTTATTTAAAACCTTTTTTAGCAAAGGTGAGACAGATCTTGTGTAGTTTGTCCCGATCATTGTGTTTACACTGGGGCTGAGTGTGATCCTTCATCTTAACATCACCAAATGAAACATAACTCACTGTCAAAAATGAAAGTACAGTACCGGGGGCCCACAGATATGACAATTAATGGGCCTGCAATGTGAAAAATGTGTATATTTAAATCATTTTTGTCATCCGTGCATCTTGTGCCAAACAGGGTTGAGTGAGGTTGCGGTGTTTCCTGCTCAGTTTGTCTTTTTGCTGAGAAATACCGTAGGAGAGTGAAAGCGTAGCTGTTTCAGATGTGTCGTATTACAATCTCTGCAGAACACGGCTTTTATTTGCACCTTTTTTTGTTGTGAAAATGAGCACAGCGTTTCTTAGAACACCAGCTCCAAGAGTGAAAGGTATAAGGTTTCCACATCGGTAATTGGAAGATAGGCGGGTTCGATTCCCCGTCTCCTCCGGTCCACATGTCGAATTGTCCTTGGGTAAGATATTGAACTCCAAATTGGTCCTGATGAGCAGGAGCACAATTCACAGCAGCCTCCACCATCTGTGTGTGAATGTGGGTGTGAATAGGTGAATGTCTGCATATAGTGAGTGTTCAGATTATAAAGGTGCTATACAAATGCAGCCCATTTACCATGTAACCATTACGTGGGTGTATATCATAAATTACCATCTATTATTTGGTAATTTACGATATACATTTAGAGTTTCAATTAACAGTTAGGTTCCTTTTAAACATCAGGGGCAGATAAATAACCGCTGTTATAAGTAAATGCTGAGCCTAATTTATATATATATATATATATATAAAATAATAAAGGACCAGTGACGCTGCCCGTTTTTCTTTCTGCCTTTTTTGTAAGTACCTCACATCATCACTGTTAAGTGACCGTCACACTCTTGTCATGCAATCACGCCACACTTTGTATTTCTCACAGTGGAAACAGAAATTTCTGGCAGAGATTGCAATTTCATTCACAATTTTCTTCAAATCAGGTTGCAGTGCACAACAACATTTACAAGCATCGCACAAACTGACATCATACCATTAAAACAAGAAATGCCATAACTTTGACAAATGGAATCCTTTTTATTAACTAGAAACATGCTATACATAGGCTACATTGAGTGCAGGAGCAACAACAGTTATTTTAACTGAAGAACTAAGAGTCATCTATGTCTATGTTTAACTTAAAGTAGCGCATGGTCAGGGCCTGAAATGATGGTTTTCGATCTAAAACGATAGATCTTTTTCAATTGGCTATTGTGTAGCCAATCAGAAAAAGAAGCACTCGTGTAATACTGTAATTCTTAACGCACAACCAATGACAAAAGCACTGTTATCTCAGAATTTATTATATATATATATTTTTTCATCCGCGAACGGTGCTTCTCTACTAATAATTCAAATTATAAAATCCTCCTCCAGTCAAACATTACGTCACTTGAATGTTTTATCTTCACTCTGCAGACTTATGCATGTTCAGTTTGACATTAGAAGCCTGTTTTCACCTTAATCTGCTGAAAGCAGAAAGTCTCCCCGTGTCTCTCACCTTAAATCAAAGTGCAAGTTTTTGGCATTTAAAAGCATAGATTTGTTTAGACAAGCGGGCCCATGCGGGCACACAGGCGACGCAGGCGTCGCAACACACACCGATGCCAGCGTCTTGGCACGCCGCTCCGCTGAGCAACAGGTGGCAATGACATGCTACGAAACCCAGCAGCGTCCCAGCAAAGGCAGAGAAGAAGGTGACTGCTGGCAAGCAAACGCGGTCACACAACAACGCAGATTACCAATTCTTAAGTAAAACGATTCAACTAATCCGCTTGGAGCACTTTGCCGTTAACACAGATTTAAAAGGTAATTTTATTTGAAGGAAATCTCCAAAGGAGACCTTCAAACTTTTAAAATTAAAAAAAAAGTAAATAATTGCATTTTAACAGGAGAAAATGTTAGATGGAAAAAATAGACAAAATATATTTGAAGCTGTTTTTCTTTTAATAAAAGGTATGTGTAAATAACAATCTGGTTCGAGGTTTAAAAAAAAAAAAGCCATAAAACATTCTGTTAAAATGCTCTTAATTAAGCCCTGTATTACATCCCAACTTTGTTGCAAGCACAAACAACCGTCCAACAAAGCCAGTGCCTCTCAGATGCCTGAATGGAAAGATCAGCTATTGTGACATGATCGATTATGGCAGGGACACAGCTTTTCTTTCAGCTCAGATAGACTTGCTCTTGTGACGACGGCACATGAAGACAAATGTTTGCATCAATCAGATTGGACTCCACGAGGTTGGCGCACGCGCGTGTGTGCGCGTGTTGGCCACCTAACTGGAAATGAAGACAAGCAACCTGAATTGAGAAGCTATTCCCCTCGTCCACGGCGCGCACACACAGAGGGAGAGAGAAAGATTGAGAGAGAGAGAGAGAGAGAGACTCTTTCCAGATACAAATTGTCTGACTATGTTTGATAGATCTCACTGTAATATATTTGGTTTTAAATGAAAATTGCACTCATCCAGCTCAAGCGATATCTGAGGACTTATGATTTTCTGTGTGGATACACAGCCACCCCTGCAATTCCATCAGTCCCCAGTAGCTGACAGGAATGGATAGGCTCTATTAACGTAGATATAGGGGACCTAGGGCTGCGTTGTAACTAGTGCTATTAATCCATATAGTTGGTCTATCAAGGTGCTACCCTGTATGGGATCAAAAGGAGTAGCCTGCTGTCATAGAAACACATCCTGAATTTAAAACGATGGTTTCAGTTATTGCATACAGATTTTCACAAGCGGTAGTTTCTGTCTTTGTCTCGCGTTCAGGGTTAAATAATATGGTGACTCTAGCACATCATTTTCTCTGATACAGTATACGCTCTGTTTATGTATAGACGAGTTTATCCCAATTCAATTTCTTGTTTCTCTGTGCTGCTTGTAGATAGAGCGATTCCAAATTTGGGGCTTTATTAAATAGCATGAAAACACTAAAAAACACAACCTGGAATCCACATTTTTGCAGCCATCTCAATGACTAGACAGTCTGGAGGTATGACATGGTCAGGCCTTTGATCAACACCAACACCACCAGGTTTGTGTCTATAAGATATCCAATCTCGAAAGGGACGCGCCGGGCTTATACACTGTACATTAGCAATTTAGATCCAACATGGAGAATATTGTTTGAGCATTTGCATCTCAAAGGCACAATTTTAATTTTTGAAATTGGTCTGGAGCTGAGGTGAGGTTGATTGCTTTTTTTTTTTCTTTTTTCCCCTTCTCTTCTTCTCTTCTCTTTTGTGCCTTCTATTACTTTTTATGTTCTGTGCGACTGAGTGAACCCACTGTATTTTATTTTTTTTTTTTACATTTGGAAATTAAATAAAGAAAAAATGAAAATACAATGATCTATCACTGAAAGCGTCGCACCTTTTGTTATAATTTATTAAAAAGGTTACACTGACATTCCTATTGATGTAAAACAAAGAGATGGTAATGTAATTTTCATTTCATGCCACTGCCATTTGAATAGGAATCTATTGTCTTTTGTTTGTGGGGTGGATGAATAACTGAATTAAAATAACTTTACAGCAAACCCAAACTCAGAGGGACATGACTATGCCGTCTACGCATATACAGATAATGTCCTTCATCTCTTGTAATATGTATGTAAATCCGGGCAATGCCCGACTGATGACAGAAAACAGAAACAAAAAAACCCTGTCCAAGTCCATGTTAGGATCACATTCGCTCCAAAACCCCACAAATCACAATGATCTTTGCAGCGATCATTAATGAATGACACCTTAGGCATCTTCGGAAGTTCCTCTATCAGAAGGGAAATGTCTCTCATAAAACGTGCAACTTATATTGATTGTTCTAAATGTTAATGTCTTTTGAGCAGGGACATCTGATATTTCACCATTAAAGCAACAATAAAGCATGTAATATTGTAATGATATTTACCAACAGCTGTTCCCCGGCTACTCCCGGGGGGGTAGGGGTGGGGGTTTATGTTGCCCGCATAGTTTTCTTTATTGATCTATGGGAGGTGGGAGGGAAAAAAAAAAACTAAATGTCAAAAGATATTTTTCTCGACGATATTTCTGCATCTCTAAAGGATGCAGCAAAGCCAAAAAAAAAAAAAAATCCATTTTTAGTTGCAGAAGCAGTGCTTCACTCTAAATATGATCTACAAATATAAAATATATTTATTTGTTAACATAAATTCTGTCTATTTTGACTCAATGACTGCATTCTAGGCACCTCCTCTGCCACTCAGACTGCATTTCAGAAAAACTGAGATTAGTGGCAAATTTGGCTTGATAAAACATTCATTATTACGTGACTTGAGTCTGTATGAAATTGAGAATGAGGCCACACTCAAATGGTTTGTGGTCTCAGGAGCAGAAACAAACCTTTGATTTGGATTTTCTGTCATTGCTTAAGACATGAAAAGCTTGATAACTTTGCACCAAAAAGCAGCGATTCATCACGGGAGGAGCTGGTGGGGAATGGAAACTATGGTGCAATGTAGGAAAAGCTGTTCCCATAATTGCTTCGTTAAAAACCAGTTGCTTTGTGTGTCCTGGAGTAATTAAGCAGTTGGAATTTTACATTACACTAGTGAAAATTAACAAAGAGCACATCTGGGTGTCCCATAGGTTTAGTCATTAAAAAGCCCATTATTTTTCAAATTACTTTTTCAATCTTTCAGCCCCCCTAATCCGGAGGTATTTCCCAACAGACAAGTTCCCGTTCTTGTTTTGAACGACTCCTTTAGGAAAGTTAAACATTTAGAAGATGGCGTGGCCTGCAATAGCTGCTCCTCACAGCTGAACCCTATTTCCAAGACAAACGTGTTTGGGGAATGGGAAGACACCGCAAAGATACTGCAGCCAAATGTTGTACAGTAGCCCCCGTCTTTACCGACATCAGTCACAGGAGGGAAGGAAAAAGAAAATATTGAAAACCAGAATGATTTACTCAGCTAAACATGGTGATGAACCACACAATCTATTGAATAATTGAATATGTTTGTTTGCTATGTCCTTTCTAGATTTCCCTTATTGACCACACTGTCTTGGGGGAGGCACTGCATTCAATGGAAAGCAAAGCTGTCACTCAAATGTGCTCCATTATACTTCATCATAATTGAAAAAAAGGTCTTGTGGGGAAAGTTGACATCAGAAAGTGTCATTGAAACCTTCATACAATCATTAAGAAATTTGCTGTTATGATTTTTCCCATGGAGAGTTATGTCCATTCCCCAAAGAATATTTGCTTTATTTAAGATGTTCTGTAAGGAGGGCGGATGAATATTACAAGAAATGAAGTCTTCCAGAAATAGATGTCTTCATGTTGGTATCAGACCTAGAGAGTACACTGTAATATGTATATATGGTGAACCTAGGGTGCTAGTTTAATTATATGGCAATAAATTGTTTACTAATTAGCATACAGACTAATTAGTGTACAAAAGCAGCACATAGACACATGCATTGCTACTTGCTATTATCTTACATCCTTTATATTGGTTGTTTTTGGCAAAATGTCCAATTCCAAAATGCGTCGCGGCTGCGTCTAGAGAACAGTCTGTTTATCGCTGAAGACGCGTAACATATCGTCATACAGGACTAAGATTGTTCCAAGGCCCATAAGGTAGGCTATGAAATAATTAGTAATCCCTCGTTTGGATCCAAATTCACATTCTCACCAGATGGACCACACCAAAGTTTGTCATTTGGTCAAGTGGACCAAGACCACCTCTTTTAGGAAGTCTCGGTCCGCGTGATTTAGTGGACCTGAGTGCGATTGATGCTTTCAGACCAACGAAAACGAACCTAAGCGTGTGTATTCATGCATGCAGTTCAGCAACAACGTTATTGACACCAGAACATCGAGATCTGCTGAGATGAGCAGATTATTTACTCCTGTTCGTATACTTGTGTTTTACAGAGACTTTAGACATGTCGGAAAAGGTAGCAGAAAATAGTCAAATAACTCCCGACCATGCCATTTTGGTTATTTTGCCGGGTCACTTTAAGGAGCAGTGCAAAAATAGTATCTTTAACCACAATATTTCACAGCAGGCATCATCAAATACCAATTGATGAGACATCACCCACTCTAAGTGCTTTATTCTGCAAGTATATAGTGATTCACCCATTCACTCACTGATAGTCTGCCATGCAAGGTACCACCAGCTCATCAGAAGCAATCTGGAGTTAAGTATCTTCTGGCCCAAGGGCACATCGACACGCAGCCCCGAGAATCGAACCGGCGATCTACCAACCGCTGGTGCGACTCCCCCTGAGACCCAAGAAATAACTTGTTAATATATCTTTGGAAAACACGACTGAATAACGGTGCAACTCACTCAGAAGTTGTTATTAAAAAATCTAGCTGAATATATTAATGTTACATCAAATTATCCTGGAACGTACCAGCCCGGTTTTCCCTGTGGTTGAAATTATAACAAACCCGATGATTGCTCTTAGTGCTTCCCTCCCAAATACACAGGACCAGCCATGAAAAGGCTTCAAACTGAAAAACAGAAATTCATGGCTGGCATATCAACACACTGTTTTTCTCTCTCTCTCTCTCTTCGGGGCCACTGGTATTCCAACATCACACGGATCCTTTGGTTGAGACAAATACATATACATGACCTGCTGTGTACATTTGAAGCGTGTTTGCAGCACCACGGTGTTACTGTAACAGAACTCGTGCTTCACATACAGTCTACTAGGTCAACACTTTAAAGATCCCATACTACTATATCTTACAGCGTTCCGTGTAATTTGGCCTTGGATAACTCCTTTGATGTTGTGTTACAGAGCATATATGTCAAGAATTCTATATTCCCCACATCTGGTTAAATAATAGCCACATGATGATCCGTGGTATCGCCAGCACAACGCTTATAGCAAGAGGTCTCATCTGAGTATGCGCGCCTATGTCGATAAAGCGAGTTCCATACGCAGGATGAATAATAGCAAATCTTTCAGCACTGTTCTGATATCATCTCAAGCTGTGGCTTTTTGAGTCGGGGTCTTCCAGAGTATAGGGAGCGTGGCATAATGTGCTCGTACCGCCTCCAAAGTTCTCAAAGAGTACAAAACATAAGGGATGAATTATTTACCAACGTCAGAATATTTCTGTGGGTTTGCAACAGTGGTGGAGAGTAGCCAAGTCTTTCATCCGTGTGAGACTCTTGACAGTGGTTGCTGCTGTAAAAAGCAGAGCTGGAGATAAGAGAAAGCTTTGACCAGGCTTGCCTCCTCGTGATAAATCTTTATCATTTTAGGTGATGGCCTGACCTCTAAGATGGTTGCTGGCCAAGAGGGTCCTCATTAATACAACTTGAAATCCCCTTGGCTCATTCCGCCTATTTTCTTGATGCCTGTGACCTTTCCAGGATTGCCGCTATCAAACGAAACCCCCCCCCCCCTTTATTTTTTCGCGGCCGAAGAATCGGAGGGGAGTTTTAAGGGGGAGTTTTCGTGAGTCGATCTGGTCACAGAAGGGACCTGTCCCGTAACGGCCAGACGGGCTGTTTGTTTCTTTTACAATAGGCTTGACTTCATTACCCGTATCCGTTAGGATATTTGTGTTTGTTAGGCTTTATCTGTTCTTTCCAGTCATTTTGTCGCGCTAAAAAGACACGACAAACACTAAAATCAATAGTCAGTCAATAAAAATCTTAATGAACTTTCAATGGGAGCTGTGGGGCACAAAATCGACAGCCCTTTCCCTTTGCATGAATATAGTTTAAGTCTACTTGAAGATAATGTGAGGCTTGAGCTGTTCAAATTAGTCCAATCAAGTCAATATTTCTCTTTTTATTGCCACATTCAGTTCGTTTCCCTGCTCCTTACACTGCAGCTGAAAAGGGAAAAAAAAAATGTTAATTGAGACACAAAGAGGGGATTTTTTAATAAAAAGACTGAAGTCTCACTTATCCTTCATCATTTACATTGAAAGCGCATTTCAAGGGGATCTTTTTTATGGTCAGTATGAAGAGAAGTGAATGACTAGAGCAGGGGTGTTAAACATGTGGCCCAGGGGCCAGAACCGGCCAGCTAAAGTGTCCAATCTGGCCAACTGAAGGACAATGTCTGACAAAAAAACGGACCAGTTCCTATTTATTCACATAAATGTGAAGCCGGTGAGCATCTTTCAGGGATCAAGAGATGAAATCTTTACAGTTTTGATTTATGAATGGTTTGTAATTATGAAGGTTATGAAGATTATTAATCGTGTAAACATTTAGTTTATTACTTTCTTTACATAAAAAGGAGATTAATATATATATAGGCGTTATTTATATGTTTAATTTTACTATTTGGGTCCATTTAGAGATTAAATTGCGCTGTATGTAGCCCATGAGCTAAATTGAGTTTGACTCCCATGCACTGGGGCGAGAAGCAACGAATATGAACCCGTCCTTTACTTTATGCAATAAAAAATAAATAAAATATGGCGGTGCTGTTTCTATTACTCAGCTTGACATTGCTTTGGGTGAGTACGGGTACACGGAGGGCGTTGGTGTTATCAGTAATGTTCATCATTACAGCATTGTTCAGCATTCTTTCCACTTATCTTTTGCTTCCCCCTCACAAAAATAAATAAAACTAGACCTACGAGCTGGTATAGCGGCGTCCATTGTCTCGGGATAAAGGGGAGGACAAGGCCATCGCTCAAGAGGACTTCATGAGTTGCTGTAGTATGATTTGTTCATTTGCTTATGTGCAGGGTAAGGTCACTGCCACAATAGATTTTTCATAAAAAATCAGTTTCTATACGACTGAATTTCAACAGAAAGATATGTTGTTAATTATATATCTGGCAATTCGTAAGTATTTTAATACTTAATTTAGCACTGAAATATTCAGTGACACAATATTTCTTGTTTCCCAACAAATCGTGATTTTTGCAGCATAATAACCGACGATATTAATAATTGTGTTCTTTGGTTGTAGGCGCTTGGTTAAAGGTGCAATGTGTAAGATATGCTTCAGAATTTTAGTTTATAACATTCAAAAAATTAACTAATTAACATTAGAACTATTTGTATTGTGTTGCGTTAGTAGATCCAAACATCATCGGGCAGTTTTCTAAGCATCACGATCTCTCAAAAAGCTACAAAATGACTCTGATCGACTAGATTTTTGTACACGATTTTTTTCCCCCCATCTCTTTCATCTTGATTCATCTCTGCTGGATGTTCAGAAGTTTCTGATACACTTCTCTCTGGGCTAATGTAGCATGCATTTATCTGGGCATTCTTTAGGGCGGGAAGTGGCTTTTTTTTTTTCTTTTCCCGCTTCCTGCACCACTGCTACATTCATAGGAATGAATGGAGCCTTTTATACATCCATGGAGCCCCTGGCAGCAATGGCGGAGCGATGTTGAAAGCTGCTGCAATTTTCACTGTTGGGCTGTCAAATATGCGAATTAATAAAGTTTTAGCGTTTATTCCAGGCGAGAAAGTAACCGTTTAGATTCCCAATATGTGGTCTGTTTATTCAATTAACGCCTATTAGGAACGTTGCCGACATTTCTTCAGCAGGCAGAGCTGCTGTTGCATCAGCCGGCTGGTTGGGAAGAGCTGATCCGAACTGATCTGCAACTTTCCCTCTTGCTTCTTGCATTTTAATATCTTGACAATGCTATAACACACTGCCCCATATGTGTTCGGTTCAGGTGGCCAGTTCTTACACATTATACCCTTTTAGCATGAGGAACAAATCATACAGAAATGCACACAGGTTATAGAAGCCTTCGTTTTATGCGGTTGAATTTTTTTTTTTTTTTGTGCATGATTTTGAAAAATTACTGTACTTGTTATGCAGTTGGATCAGCCCACCAACTACAGCAGAATGCTATTCTTATATACAGGAACATGTTTCTTTTCTTTATGTTGCTTTTGTTCTACATGAGGGAATAACTTACACCAGGGCACTGTCTGTATCCAAGCAACCAAAGCATTGTAGTGACAAAGTACATACATATGAAAACATATAGATGACAAAGACCAATGCACTAATGCACCTTTACAGTTTAAGCGAGAACATTCTTTAAAAACGCTTATTCTTTGTCTAAAGTGACAGTGCTGTTATTAATTCCTTTAGGAAATCGAGGTTTTGTGTCACAATTAAGCCACTGACTCTAATTATATTATGATTAATGGCATGGTAATTACGACCCTTTTTACAAAACACATTAATTCGGTCCCAAAAAAAAAAAGTACCCATATTTAATAAAAACTATCAAATCCCAATGATAGAATGTCCATTTTTAAGGGTTAAAGAATACATCTACTGAGAACTCCCATTCATACACAGAACTGGTGGATACAGATTGTAAGACAGGCTCCCTGTAGTGACACATTTTTTAAAATGAATTATGAAGACAATTGTTTATAGCTGACTGTTGAGCTACAGTTACAATGAACTCAGCAGCATGTGTAAATATATTATAGTGGCAAGCATTGTGTTGTTTCACAAAAGTAACATCAATTGTTTGAAAAGAAGATTGCAAATTAGACTGTCAAGGCCGATAATGCAAAGCGTATTAGAGACGAGTGATAAAATAATTGTATGGTTGAACAACACATTTTTACAGTCTCTCCTGACTAAGAGGTGCCGGCAAATAGACTGTGAGCCCAGCTTTTAGCAGAGCATTTATAGCTGCAATGCTGCGCTTTAATTCATGCACATACTGTATTATTAGCTGGTTTTAGGGGCTAAGAGCCGAGACAAATTGATCTTAATAGACACAAACTAGTGTCGACTGCCCCTCAGACATTTGTTTAGTAGTAGTGTTTATCCCATCACACAGCACCTGTAATTTCTCCCATATGGTGCATAACTGATATGGATTAAACAATTAAGACTATTTTCTCTGCGTGACTTCTGGCTGCTCTCCCTGCCTTGAAGAAGTGCGTTTCAAATTAAATTGGCCCGATAGATGAGTTTTCTTTACTTCCCTGAACAATTACATATTAAATATGGCAGGTCTTTTTTATATATAATTCAAGAGAAAGTGAGTTGTGGTGACTCCAACTTTAATTCAAACCCTTTTTTTTTTTTTGTTTTTTTACTCAACGGATAACTTTCTCTTTTTGTTTTGTTTTCAGTGTTTTGCCAATTTCTCTAATGAATCTTCTGAGACCACCGCTTGCATTTGAATTGTTGAAATGGAAGCGGTGGTCTCAGTAGATTCATTAGGGAAACTGTACATTTGGATTTTTTAAAACATTCAGGTCAGGTTAAGGGTCACTATATTGTCAGAATGGTAGGATAGAAAAATCCAAACTGCTTAGAATAAGACCAAATGTTTAATTATAGGATTGTTTCATGTGAGTACAAACAGAAAGTATTTGTACTCCTTTGCTTTGTTCACGTTAGTTCTGATCCAGACTTATGTTAAAATTAAGTTTTCACCCAATCAGTGTACAGTCAATATTAAGATGTAACGATTAACTCACAATATATTTAAAGATGTTTTTAATTTAAACTTAAGTTTTAAAAAGTTTAAATGAACAAAATAAGATTGAAGACAAACTATGCCTGAACATTTGTCTTTGTTGTTGTTTTCCAGCACATTTTGGTGTATGATATATACTATCGTTCAAAAGTTTGGGGTCACTTAGAAACCTCTTATCTTTGGAAGAAAAGCACTTATTTTCAATGAAGATAACTTTAAGCTAATCAGAAATACACTCTATACATTGCTAATGTGTTAAATGACTATTGTAGCTGCAAAAGTCTGGTTTTTGGTGCAATATCTACATAGGTGTATAGAGGCCCATTTCCAGCAATTATCACTCCAGTGTTCTAATGGTATAATGTGTCCCATTGTGTCAGAAGCCTTATGTAATAACATTTTCTATTCATTTTACAACTCATGGTGGTAAATAAGTGTGACTTTTCATGGAAAACACCAAATTTATCTTGGTGACCCCAAATTTTGGGACGGTAATGTATGGGATAGTGTCAAAAAATGCCATGTGGTGTAACCCTAAAAACTTGGTATCAGGTAGTTTAACTCTCTTAGAAAGGTTTAAAAATAAATAAATGACACATGCTTTTCAAAATTCGCACATTCCATCAAATATTGCACATTCCATTTTTGTAAGAAAAAAAAGACTTTCAAAAGCAACAAGAACACAAAATATACATTTTGTGAAACCTGATGAATGCTTTTGAATCTGTATTCAAAAGAAGCTTTTGTCTTTCTCATCTTGCCAACCATCATTTGTCATTGACCCAGATGTCAGGACGAAACATTATCGACTGGTTATGACACATCCGAAGCGGCCCTGGGAAGATCCAGTAGTTCTATCTTCGCCTAGTTTCCAACTTCAAGCATCTTTATAGTCTTTCTCCTAGGGCCTTCAGCTCTGAAAAAGGCGATGCCTGGGCCCGCGACAGCTGGCGAGGCCTAGAGGAAGAAAAAAAAAAAACAAAGAAAAGGCCCGAACAAAGAGTTGTGAAACTTTTTATAATCTAGTAGGTGTGTTTTGGAAGGAAAAAGGACCCACGGTGCTCTTTTGGAGTGAACACCTCGATTACTAATTCATTCCTTTGTGAGAAGAGCAAATAAAGGGGAGATAATTTGATTCCTAACCTATCTAGGGAAGATATTTGAAGGCTACGCGTTTGCATTCGGATGCTCACTCATCCCTGTCGTCAGTGTTGACATTTCATGAAAACCAGCGGGATGAAAAACTTTGATTAACCGAATAAATACGGAATAAAATCAATAAATCTTAATTTTCTAACCTGTAACTAAAACTATGTTAACACATCTAAGGTTAAGATGCTAAGGTAGATAGTGTGAGCGAGTATGTCCGTGTTCGTATCTGGAAGAAAACAAAGTCGGCGCCGTAATTCACAACTGTCCGTTTTCCTTTCATGGCTTCTGCCTCGTTTTTCCCTGACATGCACATGTCTGACTCAAGGCCACATGTTGCCGCCCGCGCTGCAGTCCCGTCCGATGTGTGTGTCAGATAAAGCGAGAGAGCATAATCTTCTCGCCACAGACAACGCTGACAACAAGCCGGGGCTTTTGAATTCAAATAACAAGGCAAATTAATGTGAGCATCTAACGTGACAAATTCGAATCAACAACCTTGATCAGCAGCGGCCTCATTTCCTTAGTAGATAAACGCATTTCACATCGCCATGCCCCATCTGTCATTGCATACTCTATATGTCAACACAAGCACACTCTCTGCATCGCTGTTATGGTAGGGGGAAAAAAAGAGGAAGTGGAAAACAAGCTGCCTTCTGATTGAGGGAGAGCTCAACCCAATTAAGCTTTATAAAGACGGTGAGGACAGGTGTACTGGTTCTGTGGTGACTTAAAGATTTGAGAAAATGCCCCAAAGCGAAGCCTTCAACCGCTCAAAGGACACCCATGTGTGTTAGGGTTAATTGGATGACCCAATCCATCTCAATTAAAGATTTTAAGGCACACATCCCCCCACCCGTGTGTGTGTGTGTGTGGAAATTGAAATCCGCTACAGATGGCTCTTCCTGTGGGGTTGCTCCAAATAATTGCTGGCATTGCTGGCAGATACCACGGGTGGTAGAAGGCGGTCGGGGGTTTGGGGGCTACATTTGTTCATGGGATCATAAAATACTTTTAAGTATTTGGGTCAAATTTGGTGCTGACTAGCACCATGTGCGCCCAGCAACGCTGGCGCTACCGTAGGTTAGCCTTTCCCGGACATGATGAAGACAAATACACACTACAAACAAGATTTAATGAGGCCATTTCTCACGAAGAACTTCAGTGGACAAAAAGTCCACGGGTGGCTGCGGTGAGGGCCTCGAAGTATCTGAGAGTTTTTTTGTTGTTTTTTTTTCCGAAAAGCGAAAGACTAGTTGTAAATGTGTTTCGCCGCTTGCCCTCGACAAGATGAAATTGTCACTTCTTCAATTGATGCTGTCATCAGCACAGCCATCACATCAACATTTCAGTTCATCAAATACTTGGGTTTTTGAATATATATCTGTAAAACGAATGCCTTTTCCCATCACTATCAAATGAACTTTGTGTTTAGTGTAGGGATGCACCGAAATGAAAACTTGTAGCCGAGGCCAAATAATATTAAATGCTTGGCCGGATACCGAATACAAAGTATATTCTAGATTCAATTTTTAGACATTTTTTTTTTTCCAAAGAAACATCTCCGGTGTAACAGGGCTCAATGTCTTCCACAACACTAAACGGTTAATCATCCAAAACCATGAACTCCACCACCTTCTTTGTGATTCCGTTTGCTTTGGCGCTGTCTTTTGCGAAACGTTTTAACTTCTTCAATTTTTCAAAGACGGCGGCCAAGGACGACAGCTTTCGTTTTAGCTGCTGGAGCCTTCTCTCTCTCGTACTCGGCATGCTGTTCAGGGTGTTTGGCTTTTAAATGACAAATTAAAGCACTAGTGCTAAAGTTCTTTGTAGAGGAGCCCTACGTTGTTTGATTGCGTGACTGTGTCGCAAGCCTACTCTTCTTCTTCGGGGTTGTATGGCAGCCAGCATCAAAAAAGTTGCGCTTCTGCTATCTGCAGGACTAGTACTTTATTGTGCGTCACATGCACTATTCGGCCTTGCATTTTACTCACTCCCCCGACAGCTGAATGTGGCGTTTTTTGAATTATCCGGCCGAATATATTTGGTTACCAATTTATCGGTGCATCTTAAGTTCAGTACCCATTTGGCTTCAGTAAGGCCCGCCCCCGCTGACTCTAAGCCATTATCTAACCTCAACATCTTGATTGACAGCTTGCATTAGATATGACTATAACATCACCATCAGATACCACATACAGTTTTTTTTAATCTCACGTCTGTGGCAATATTCCCTGCTGGCCGATTAATTATCAGACCAAATGAATCAAATTCTGATCATGCTGATAATAAAAACAGGTCATTTTTTAAAAAACTCTACCTTTGGAACAGTTTCATATCTATATGTTCTATGTATGCTACCTGTTGTGGTCCCATTTCTGCTTCACCCCTGCAGTCTGGACAGATTTAGCATGCTAAGTCAGTGCATTTACTTGATATCAGACAGATTCATTCAACTGCACTTGGAGGATTCAAAGGTCTGGACTTCACTCATAAGTGCACCCCTTTCTCGAGTAATCTCTCATGCAAAACTATAGAAATGATTAGTGTTGTCATTGTCTTCACATTTATTAGTAAATCCTTATTTAATTTTTTCTTTCCTTCCGTTTTTGCATTACTATCCTTTTAATGTGTCAACAATGTCCTGTATTCCCTCATTCCTGTGTACAAATTATTTAAATGACAAAATAGATTTATTTCAAAGATATAGCTACAAAACACTCATCCATGCATGAAATCTCATAGGAAATAAATACCCTTATATAAAGTAATTGGCAAAAGCTGTTGCACAACAAACCCGGTCTCTGAAGTAGTAACATGGCATCTGTGCATTATGTGGAGAGCAGCCATCATTTGCCCTGGATTTATTTCTTCTTTGTGAAGTTTTTTTTTTTTTTTTTCTCTCTTGTTATTGAATAACCTCTCCAAGTGTTATTTTTTGCATTTGCTTGAAATGGTACAGGCACAGCTGTACCATTGTTAACAAATTAAACGTGTTAGTCTGTGCCTCTTTATTTTCCTGCATCCTGGTGGCACTCAGACCCAAGCTTTTTATGTTCATACAACTTTTATATTTTTTTTTAAAAAGGGTCAAAAATATATTCTATAAGAAAGATGACAATAAAAGTCTATACCAAAGAGCACTGAGGATATACTGACAATATGGAATTTATAAAATGTCATAGTATAAAATATTAAAAAACTGATTGTAAATGTTGAACTCTGGTGACCTGCTTATATCATACTTAATATCAAGATTTCAGCACACTTAGGAATCCATTAGAGTTTCATTACAAAGCAGATATCTTAATATCTCACCGCTTTCAAAATATCCCCACTTTATTTGATCCTATTCATATGCCTAAAGATGTCTACAATGAGGACTCAATGGGAAGCCATCAAAAGCCATTGAAATGCGATTAGTATAGACTGTGGTATTCAATTAATTCAGCTAAGTGAACATTTTCTCTTGCTGGAAGAGATTACAGCTGCAAGAACATCTGCTATCGATGTCTTAGTTGTATTTTGAGTGTGTTTTGTGCCTTTCATTGAAGCGCTTCATAAAATGATGATTGATTGCTTGAATTCATTTATGCTACTTTGGTTAATTATCATCATTATCACTGTGAGAAGATAAAAAGCTATTCTTGTCTTTGTAATGTGTAATCAATGGGAGACATAAGACCCCATCATGAGCCAAATATACGTGTCAAATGTGACTCATATTGAAGGTCGTATGGATAGACGCATTGTATTATATAGCGCCCCAATGTGCAGATTGTGCTGATTACATATATTATCCACATTTAATAAAGAATACAGTTGGAAAAAGAGACAAATCACACGAGGCCTTAGCCCATCTGCAGGTTTTAGTGTCAAGCTGTGTGACTGGCCACAATTCAAAATTACTGTGGTTATGGGATGAAACCCTGGTTCTATAATTACAGTCACAATGAACCAAAATGATTCATGTTCTCAATACTGACTTTAATTAAACATGTAGCTCATAGTTCCTTCTGCAGGTGCTTGATGACTTTGTTCTCTTTTGTATGTTTCAATTCATAGACACCAGTATGAATTTACTGCCATGAGACCTAAAAAATCCCTGCGATTACTAATGTGTGACGGAACATAAGGCACATGGCATCCATGCTGTCTTTTTACGAAGTGTTCAACTGCATCTTATGGACTTCATCGTCATTAAACGGAATTTCTGGTGTTGCATCTATAAGCCATAGTAATTACCCCTCACACTGATCTGCCGTTAAATTGAATGGATGCTTAGGAAGAGGTGTCTGTCTGTTTATTTAATTCGGCAGCTTCTCACCAATCATTCCAATCACGCTAATGCCCCAGTTATCGATCACAGAAACCGTTATTAGGAATGAAGGGACACACATGTTAAAGATCCAGAAAGACGTGTGCGCGTGCGTGTGTGTGTGAGACATACTCACCATAGCCCACTCCTCCCTCACAATGGCCATCTCAATCGTCTGTGTTGACACCTATGGAATTGATTTCCCATGGCAGCACGGTCCATCTATTGCCACAAACATTGGCGCGGCTGCAGTCACATCATGTTGACACAGAACACAATCACTTCTGCTTGTCTGCATTGTTCCTGTGGCACAACAACAACAGCAAAAAAAAAAAAAAGAAAAGAAAAAGGCGAAGACTAGAGGATGTCCAGCGGGATGCAGCGCATCATCTCTGAGATTCAATGTTAACCACCTTTTGTCATTAGTACCGAGATGCATTTGTCTGGAGAGAAGAGAAAAAAAAAAGACAGGGAGGAAAAACAGTTCTGTAATCAAAGAACTGCCCACACACACACACAGAGGCACATAAACTATATCTTTCTTTGTCTCTTGCACTTGCACGAACTAAGAATGAAGAACAGTAAGGCGAACCATTTTAAAGCTTTTCAGATTTAAGTAAATGCTTTTGAATACAATACATGAATAACCGAATAATATAGAATAATTAAACAAGGATGCACCGAATATGGAAAAAAATGCCACATTCAGCCTTCAGTGAACTTAAAAGCAAGGCCAAATGGTGGTGAGACGCAATGACGCAATCAAACAACCCACAGTGACACAAATGTCGGCAGTGTGGAGATATTTAAGTGTTAGAGAGCGAGTATAGAATCGCAGTTTACAACGAGTGTTCAAACCAAACTATCATGTCCATTCCCTCCATCTTTGGCAAACGGAATCACAAAGAATGATGAAGTTCATGGTTTTGGACGATCGTAGGTTCATTTTTGTGGAGGACATTAGCCCGGTCACATGATACCGAGCAGATGGTATTTCTTTGAAAATCATGTCTAAAATTTCATTCCAGACTATTTATGCAGTAGTACCGCATTTGATATTCCGTATTCGGCCAAGCGTTCAGCCACAATTTTCATTTCAATGCATCGCTAAGAATAAACGTTACATGGGGGATAAATGGTGGTCAAACCAAAAAACAGCCCCTGCATACTTTAGTCTTTAACAAAACAACCAGGGGATCAATGTTATCACTCAATTTATTATAGAATCTAATATCAGCAGTTGAAAATAAGACAGTTACCAGCAGAAATCTGTTTACATCCAAGTCGGCAGACGACAAGACGTATACCTCATCAATGATGCTGTGACACAAAATCAATTGAACCCACTGCAAGGTGAGAAATTAATTCCAAAAAGAAGGATTTGTTAATGATGGATAAGCTTGTCCAATTCTAATTGTCCGGCTGCGCAAATACAGAATGTATACATTTTGCAATCCATTGGCACCTGTGTTTAATTTTTTTTTTTTTTTTTTAATTAAAAGACACTTAATGATTTACTGCCCACACAAGGCTGTTTACATCCTTCCTGTGCTTCCTTTAACACTCATCATATTTGTACTGCAGTCATTGTTTTGCTGAGGAAAGAATTTGAGGGACTTGGCATTTTCAGTGCTCTGAGAAACATGTTGGCTCTTGTGTATTATAGCATAGGTGCTGTATTGTTCTGTCAGAAAGTGAGGAAAAAATATTGCCAGCATGAAACATTCAGCAGAATTCTTTGCTTTTTTTTACCCAGCAGTGTGTGCTGTAGCCATGAACTTCAATAGTTCCATAATCCTTTGTCTGTCCAGCATTGATATTTGCCCACCAATTGAATTTCACAGTCTAGACACATTGTGCGCATTCTCATTCATGAACTAACATGGCAATGGCTCTGAACATTTTGTCATTCTGACAGTGTAGGGCAGTGTAGGTATGAAATCTAACTCTAGACTTAGTTGTGGGAGTTTAAATGATTTTGCTTCTCCAAGGAAACCTCTGCAAAACACAGTGATATGTATATGTTCTTATGTAAATTAAAAACCAAGGAGTAAGTCAATATCGGTGTTGAATTTAATTAAGGTGTGGACTGTATCGATATTTTGTTACAGCTAAAGATGCAGCAATTAATGAATACATGTCCCCTGCAGGTAATTACAACACTAATTTGGCTGTGGTAGATTGGTCAAGTATCTGATTTTGCCATCGAGCCGATTTGTTTGACCAAACATAGGACTAATTACCTAATTGGATGAAGGGCAAGCCTGGTAACAGTTTCAGATCGTAAGGTCTCTATCACAGGCTCCCATAAACATCGGCAATCGGTGCACTGGCGCCATTATTTAAACATTGTCTTGTAAAGAAGGTTGAAAGTGTGGCTAGAAAAAGAAAAAAAGGTTTCCAGCGATACGTAGGTAGGTGATAGATAAGGCTACAGGTCAGTAAACATATGTAGCGATGAATGTAAAATGTAAACAGCCATTTATTTGTCTTGTATTCATATTAAACCTACAGAATGGGAGTTCTGTCACCATCTGCTGGCGGCGACAGCGTAGAACCTGACCACTGACATAAAAAGTGAAACCAGACGGTTTCCTGGGAGTGACGGGCTTAATGAGAGCATTTTGGGAACTAAAATCCAGCTAAAAATATATCATCTAGTTAAAGATAGTTTGAAAAAACAACAAAGATGTGGAAAAAGTGTATCATGAAAATATGATGTAAACCGGATGAAACGCAAATTTATGTAAACTTTGGATAGAAAACAGACACTAATGCACAGAAGGCACGTGTGCAAAGTGGACACTGTCAGTATTTGGTAGAAATAAAGTATACAACTCACCAACATATTTAACATGGGCATAGTCATGTTTAGTCATCTTTAATGTGGACATATTACATTACTGCTTTCTGTTATTGATATACTGTTGTGATTTCTGATATCTATGCTAAATGTGGTTAAAGTCAAAAATATGGAGAAATGCTCTCAGCAAACTTCAACCTGCCCTGAATGCTTAGTTTATCATGGATTTTTCTACCTTGAAATACTCATGCATGCCAAAACAACAGCTGTCCATTCCATAGATTTGGTTGTTAGGCTTGTTGCTAAGATTTTTCCAAGTGTTTCTTTTCGTGTGTGTTTTTAGGTCAGATGTATTTAAGAAGTTGTCTTTTTCCCATTAATAACGACAAAGAGTATTTAAATCCCACAACTATGATTTGTGAACATAGCCTCCAGAGCACCCTGAAGTTGGTAATCATGGGGGAGCCTTAAAGATGCAAACGAGGACAAACGGGAGTGTTTCAGACAGAAGCTGAAAGGTGGAACCTGCATAAAGGGTCAATATAAGATAAATGGATTTTTTAAAAACTTTAAATCAGGCAAGATAAGGCAGTGGAGCCCCAGAATATAACATAGACCTGTGCATATGTCTCTGATAATGCAAATTATGAAGCTGGCTTTGATATTGCGGCAAGGAATTTCACCAAAAATATATCTGCATGTATCATATGATAAATAAACCATTAGAATGCTGTCGTTTCCATTATGGCTGTCCACACCACTCATCTAAATGAGAGGGAGAGATATCTTGGAAAAAAAAAAATTCAATATTAGGCTCTGATCCCAATTTGTTACCGCTCGTTCTTTTTATAGTCCATTATTGTCAGCCAACCTAATTTAACTTTCATGATATCTAAATTTATTTAGTTTATAATCCCTCCCCATACAGTGGCGATAGCTTGAAGGCTAATAAGAGCACTGATGCCTATCAGTACGCTGTAGCTGGATGGGTGAGAGAGGCCAATGTGAGACATTTTGCCATTGCAAGATATACATTTTTCATGGCCAAAGTACTGTATGAAATATTGAAAAATCATACAAAACATCATATGATTTTTGCTGGTAGTTTAATCTGATTAGGTCGCAAGTTGTTAGCTAAGTGGCTAGCTGCTTGCTAGTAGCAAGCTACCACTCATTATAATAAGCTACCACTGGCTCAGGGCTAGCTGTCATACATCTGAATAATACTCTTTAAGTCATCTTTATACTTGTTTAGAGTCCATATGAGGCATTTGTGACTTTGTGTGAACAGTTTGTGGTGGCTTACTATTAGTATTGAGCATTTCAGCTTGGTGCTAGAGCTTTAGTTAAATATGCAATCGTCTCCTTTCTCTACATTAACTAATTGTGTGCAGTGACCTACCGCTCCACAGTACCTAAGCTAACACTTGGGTCATAGTTGTTCAATGGGTCAGTGCAATCGGCCGTCAAACTCATGCAAATAGCGTTGCAGAGCTACAATAACGTCATGTAAACTAAACGAATGACTTACACCACTACAATCCAGAACTGCTGTTATTTTTTTCAACCTGATACACAATGTCTGTCATAATCTTATTGAAATAAAACAGATTTCTTGTTTTCTTTTCAAGTAATCAGATGTGTTGAATGATCAAAGGTTGTACAATAAGTTTAAACAGAAAAGGTCAGTAAACATATCCGTACAAGAGGATGATAAAACACCATGAAGCACATGTCCATTGCGGCGGGACTGTCTATGGCACTCTCCGTCTTGCACTTTCCCTTCCGCCGCAGCACTTCACAAGGCATCGAAATACCACTTTGCCGGAGCAAAGCTGCACTTCGCACCATGAGCAGAGAGGGGGAAAAAAAGAGCCCTTGATCCTAATAAACATGCTGCACTGTGTGAAAATGCATTTGGATGATGTCATAATTCAGTTTGTCCTTATAGGCTGCATGTTTGTGGGTTTATATTAAAACCCACTGAGAACACAGAAAGGCCATAGAAGTTAAATGAATGCTGAACGATCAATACAGCAAGCGCCGCGCCGCAAATTGTTCTGGGTTTGCCGAGATATAACATCATGGAAATATGAGATTAATTATCTTGTTTTAGAAATGTTTCCACTGTTTTATTCCTATCTTTGGATTCATGGTATTGTCCTAAATTGATCATCCATATATTTTATTTTAAGATTTTTTGATAAGTGAACTGACTTTGCCGCATGTACAGCTCATTTCGCTATTATTAAGACATTTTCTCCTCAAATTCAGTGTTTCTTTCCTGTATTTTACTTTGCGTGGAGCCTTCTATACTTTCATATTGTCTACTCTAATACATAAAACAGTATATTATTGTCACTGAAGTGCATTGTAACATGTAATAGGGACAATAACTCGAAGGCTACCTGGGGAATATGAAAGCTGTCCTGACATGGGCACGATCATTTGCTATGACCTTTACTGGCCTCCCATTAGAAACCATGAAAAAAAACTGCAATAAGAGCAGTCGCTCATAGCCAGACTGTACAGCAATATACTCCATGTTAGCAGTTACTGTTATGAAGAGACAACCTTCTTTCTTCTTTGCATTTCTTTTACCTTGGGCAGTGCTGTGTCCAGGATGCAGTGAGGACATTATTGCAAAGTAGTCTCTGGGAGATCTTGTTGGAAATAGAATTGCAAAATTAAGTTGGAAACTTTCCATGGGAATTAACAGAGATATATTGGAATTAACAGGAATCTTCATGCACTCTGCATTACTCCATCACATGCACAGATGATTTCTAGAAGCCCGGAGGCCTCACTTTTGAGCCCAAAACATAAGACGATTAAAGCCACACAGTTGATCATAGTCACATAAGTTTTGACGATAGTATGGGGAAAATATATTTCCTCTATCATGGTATTAACGATAAGATATGAAATATAGATGTATTCATACAGTAGCTAACTAACAAATAAGTTCAATGTTAAATGTAAGCTGGTTTTCATTTCATTGACTTTTTTTCTCTAACCATGCAAGAATTTATAAATCTTAAATATATAATAATAATTTTTTTTTTTTTTTTACAAGCTTTTGTTCTTTTCTTCTACAGGAAAATGCAACATTCAAGCATTTCTGACAAGCACATTTTGTTTTTTTTTGTTTCTATAGGTAGTTCTTCCTCGTATGATGTGGGGGTCTAAGGACAGCGGATGTTGTGTTGCTGTCGTACAAATTACGAAGCCCATTGAGGCGAATCTATGATTTTGAGCAATACAAAAAGTGCTAGAAATTTAGAATGGTCAGTGGGGGCAGCGAAAAATACCAGACTCATCGCAGTTGGCCAGTGGCGAAGGTGAAGCCTTTTTCTGATCATCTTGACAGCGAGATAGCACTCTGGTACATTTGAGTAATACGCCTCAACAGTTTAGAGGATAGCACTGTTCTGTCTTTCTTTCCTGCTTACACACACACACACACACACACACACACACACACACACACACACACACACACACACACACTTCAACATCCCAGTTTCTCAATGACTACCGCCCAATTAAGGCCAGTCCTTGCAGTTTTCTGTTCCAGAGAGAACCGCATCCCTCCCGTCCTCTTTAAGGCAGTCCAATGCTTCAGTTGTATTTTCAAGGCGCCGCTCTATGTGCTGCCACATTTTTTTTAGGGGCGAACACCTGCTTGTACTGTTTGATAACACTTCTCCAACATGGCTGCACAAGCCTGGAAGCCTAAAACAAGATGTAATATGGCACCGAATCATACCCGGTGCAATCTGCTGCTTGTTGATACACAGTTTGCTGTCACATGGCTTTTTTTTTTTCCCCCCCACTTGAAATCTGTAGCCCCACTATCATGGTCGATCGTCAATCAGACTACATTTTTATAACATGGTAATAAAAACACATTATTTCTTATTTGACATTTACACATATGGCATAATGTATTTTTTTTTTTCCAGTGATGTGCACATCTTCTTCCTTACAAGAACACTAGCTTCACTGATCAGCTAAATTAACATATTAATTGTTTACTTGTGTCCTCACTCTGGTTTCCAGGGTGTTTCCTAAGAGATGAAGCGTTCTACACACACACACACACACACGCTGCTCAATGCTTCTGAATGTGTGTGTGTGTACGCGTGTGTGAACATGTTTATGCACGATGACAACGCTCCCGTCCGCGCTCACCGGTACATGTGCGTGCGCATGGGGGTGTGTAATCAGGGCCACTTTGGAACTTTACAAGAAGTCATTAACAGTCAAGACTATTGTGCAGACACCGTGATTTCAAAGGTGCTCCACAACAGCTTGTGCGGCGAGGGCTGATTGAACCAGAGCACTTGAAAGGGGGAGAGAGACGTCAGGTTCGCAGCATCCTGTCGCGGCCCATCTGCCTCTCTCTCTGCTCCTGCCGTCAGTCTCCTTTGTGAGAAGGAAGGGGTTTGAACATCAAAGAGCAGCCATGCTACCTTGGAGACAGAAACAATTAGTAAGGGATCTGGTGAAAGGTGGCACAGAGGAGAACCCAGTTCCGTGATGCTCATGAAATATATATATATATATATATATATATATATATGGGCATTGGTGGCTTTTTTGTAAGATTGTAGTCTGTAGTCCACAGAGGGGGAGGAGGTGTGTATGGATTATTCATTTTATGCCAAAATATGTTAAGGTGATAGTGCACAAAGACGACACGTCACAGATGAGTCAGTCCTAAAGCCCCACTCTATCTTGGTGTAGGAGCCATTCATGATTTGATTCATCACATTTGGCATCGTGAATCTTAATATATACATACAATTTACTATGAGAACACTGCAGTGATAGTTGCTGGAAATGGGCCTCTATAGATAGATATTGCACCAAAAACCACACATTTGCAGCTAAAATGGTCATTTACCACATTAGCAATTAGCAACATTAGCAATTTATAGTCTTTCATATATATATATATATATATATATATATATATATATATATATATATATATAGAGCTCTGAAAAAAATTAAAGCCTGCATTTCTTTCTGAAATCGGCATCTCTACATGTATTCCAGTCATTCCATTCCAGCGTCTGTTGAGTTCCAACAGATGCACACCTCATTCTGCTTAAAGAGGTGCTGATTAGGTGAAACCTGAACCAAGAACAATGTTAACGATTTGTGGAGAGCATGCCAAGATGCATGAAAGCTGTGATAAAAAAAAAAGGGTCATTACACCAAATATTGATCTCTGAACTCTAAAGTGTGAACTTCAGTATTATGTTACTTTAAAATTAATTTGATCTTTTTTTTTTGCATTGTTTGAGGTCCGTCAGTATCGTATTTTTTGTTATTTTAACCATTTGCCATTTTCTGCAAATAAATCCTCAATCCTCAATAAATCCTCCTCAACGATAATATTTTTGTTTGGAATTTGGAGGAAATGTTGCCCATAGTTTATAGACTCAAATCTATATATTTTAACGCCACATTGCAATACAAGCTGCAACATATTGAATTAGCCCAGATGAGACAAACCGGCAGATAACACCTCTGGCTGTGATAAGTATATTCTCATTAACACTTGTATCCCGCAATATCTCCACAGCAGCCCAGCTTGAGTCCAGAGCAAATCTCAGGGGGCCGGTGCCTCATATAGAACACCCTTGAGCTGTTTCACAGCTATCTAAAATCTCCTAGATGTCTTTGCTGGCTCGCTAAGCAAATCCACCTACTTTCACCTCGCCTTGCATTTCATTATGAGCGTCGGCGGGGTTCGGGTCGGCTTAGTCGCCGTTTAGTTGCCAGCTGAACGGTCAGACCTAATAAACAACAACAAGAAAAAATTAGGTCAATATCACCCGGTCCTCTATTTTGAGGTCGATCGCTAAGACATGAAAGGACGACTAAACAACCATTTGGCGCAGTTTACTCTTGTGTGCTATTAGTAAAAGTTAAAGTACAGTTGATAGTGCTTATATATGCATGTGTGTGTGTGTGGGGGAGATTTTTAGTAGTGGAAAGTTACAGTTAACACATTCTGAACTGCTTTTGAACAGTTTCTTGCCATTATTATAGGCAATTATAGAGCAACACATCAGTATGTATTCATGTTTAACAGCACATAAATAATCACTGCAGGTCAATGTGGGGAAAAAACACACAAAAAAAGACTAGTATTCATGTGATTGAGCCGATGATGCCAACAGATATCAGGATGCATAAAAGAAGACAAGAGAAGATTGGTATACATAATCAATTTGCCAGGAAATGAGAAAAACATATTAAAAAGACAGACCCTGAATAATTAAATTCAATTATCAGCCGAGGGGGGGAGAGGAAAAAAAAAAAAAAGAAAAAAGAAAAGTAATAATAGACCGCAGAGCAATAATTGCTGTGTTCTTCATGTTCTTCGTTGTACATTCTCTCCCCCCCCCACCCTCCCCACCCTTATGATAATTTATTGTCCCATATCCTTTAAAAATACTCCATCCATTGTTAGACACAGAAGTTGCCGCGGATACATTTAAATGTGACAATATTAATAGATCCATTAGAAGCGGCTGGAAATATAAATCACCGGCCGGGACACGGGCCGCGTGACAGACAGGTGTGTCCGTGTTTACGCGACAGCACGGATGGACGCGCGCCATTAAAAATGGAGCTAGGCTGAAAACCCACCAAAAAAAACAAAAAAAAAATAGTTCTTGATTCTTTTTCTCTATTTATTTATAACATGACCTTGTAAACAGTTGTGAAAACTTTTTTTTTTTTTTTTTGCTTGCAGTTTGCTTCATTTGCACAATGTATAATCTTCTGATTTCCTTCCTCTTCATGAAGTAAAATGAGCACTTTTATCTGCAGGGATGTGGGTGGACAGCAGCTGGACATTTTATGATGACATTTTGTGGGGCTTGAGGAGATTTTTTATTTTTTTTTCTCTTTTCTCCTACTCAAACAGAACACAGCGATCTTCTTCCTCTTTTTTTCTCTTTTTTCAAGGTTATTGCACTTATAATTTCTACCCATTTCAGTGCTGTAGAGAAGACGGGGGGAAAAAAAAAAAAAAACGCAGACAGACACTCCACTGACCGCTGAGCTCTGCGGACCTGTAGGCATGTGAACAGCAGAGGCGGTATCAATCCCTGGAATGGGGCCGATGACCGATTCCAGTTCAGGGCCACATCAAAGAGTGTGAATGCAGCAGCACTAACAGGGATGCTGGGGGTCAGGGACACTGGCTGAGGGATTTAGTCATTTCAGGGCTTATGTGAAGCATCATGGAGAGCAGCCATAAAAGCACAATGTCACTTTGTGACCTGCAGTTGGAGGGATACAAACCTGGAGCGATGTGAGCTGGATGGGAGTGTTGCAGACACACTCAGACATGCACAGGGTTGCTGAATCGTGCACGTACGCACACACAAACCCATAAACATTGACTTATATAAAAGAAAAAAAACAGACTATTCCATTTCTGTGTGTGTTTTTTCCCCTTCTCTCTCACTTACTTTCATTCTTTGTCTTGTGTCATTTTCTCCTTATCTTTCCCTCACAGACACTAATACATGCAAGCCAAAAAACATATATCTGTCCGTGTGCATAAATCTCCAGCAGTAATATCTAAGGATGATGATAGTAAATGACAATGGTAATTTTCGACAGTCAATTTGCCACCGATGTCCAGTAAATTTGCGGTGCTTTTTTTTTTTCCCTCTTCCTCTCCCTCTCTCTCCCCCCCCCCCTCCCTTTAATGCAGCTCGGCGTGGCAGCCATATATCGTACACTTCCGTGACATTTACTGGGGGCAACGACACTCATAGGAGACATTCAGATTTGTCTCATCCGCATGCCGCGCACCGAACACCCATCCGGGAATAGTCTTGCAGCTTTTAGGGGCAATAAAGCTCATCAGGCGCTGTTTCCTTTGTCAGATTAGACTTTGTCCTTCCGTGGTACGTATGTGTCTTTTTTTTTTTTTTCTTTCTTACACTGATAATCAAGAAAAAGGCATCAAACGTTATGTTTGCTTAACAATGAGCTAGGTCAAACAGTGCAGGTGGGCAAGACGAAGGACATCTATGAACAACTGTTGTCTGAAATTCCTCATATCCGGGATGCTCATGAAATAATGACTTACGATGCATGATTAACATGTCCTGTTCATTTTCACACAGTAAATCATTAGCTTAATAACAAGAGGAGCCCCGTCACAAATCCTCTCCTTTCCCTTTTGTAACCGCGGCGTCCACATCAGCCCCTTAATGAGTCGCCAGGTCTACTGTTGCTCGCGGCTCTCACATTCTCATCCACTTGTTATGCGGTAATGAATCAAACTCTCTTATGAGTGCACCGTAGCATGCTGAGGACAAAGCAAGGGAGAGCCACTTAGAGGCACATCCCCCGTTGGACGGATCACAATGTAGCAGAGGTGTTTCTCCCCTTTCTGCTCACATCTGCACATCTGTGGTCCTTTTGCATTGTGTGTGTGTGTGATTGAGTGCTAATTTTTTTTTTTGCTGGAGTTCTTAGCCAACATGGCTAATTTGAGTCTCGGGGCCCCCACATAGCAATGCTGCCCCCCAGTGCATGCAGCTGTTGAGATCCACGATCAAATAAATGGGAGTTGTGCATTGATAATACACTGCCCTCCTTTTTTTTCATTTTCTTTAGCTTGCATTTGATTTCTAAGCTAAGTGATATATAATATGTTTATTTTTTTCACACAATGCAACAGAGACGTTCCAGGCTCTGGTCGCACGGTACAAATAAGTCCAGGGAGAAGGAGGGAGAATAAAGACGGTCACTGCCTGAGTCAGCGCGGCTGTGATTCTGCAGCTTTGGATGTGTAGCTGGCGCCCATCCAGCAGCATGCCATCCCCTCCATTCTTCAAAGTGCATTTATATTACTAGCACTCTTGGCAGACAGGCCTCTCTGGCGGTTAAGGCTGAAGCGCCTCCCAGACTGACGATGATTACGATGGCTATAACATAAAAACTGTTATTGGCCTTGTTTGGTGATGGTTATTACAAGTGTATCAAAAACCCACACATACATCTCCCTCCACCTCACTTCTCCGGGGCTGTAGCCGTATATAGGCACTAATGAATAGGTGATTTCAGCGAATCGACATGTGTCATAAATATTAAATGGCTCCCTGCCCTTGGTTACCTTTGCTGCCAGCCAGGGCCTTTTGTCGTGTACGCCGTAGCTATTTGGCTTTTCAGTTATTGACGGAGGTGACAGTAGGGGACGTTTCAAAGAGAGACGCCTCTCAGGACTTGAGATCTCGATGGTGAAACGGCCCTTTGTAGTCCATTACTACTGAGGCTGTGCCTGTGTCGAGGACTGACCCTTTGTAGTGCGGTTATGACTGTTGTTGAGGGCGGGTGACACCGGCGATGCAAATGCCAGCGCTGAGGACAGTAATGGCAGGAACAAAGACTGATTTTGGTAATAGATTGACTGATTGTGGAATTTGTGAATTCCCAGCAGCTATTATTGCTTATTTATTGTTGGGCTGGTAATCTGTTACATTTAATATCTTTCTATCTATCAATAAAATACAAGCAAGTCTGTGTGTCTGTGGCTCATGTATCTTCCTGACTGTTGTGAAATGTTTTGGCTGGATACTCAAAACATCATTATCATTAAAAGTTAAAAGATAAAACAAGATAATCCTTTATTTGTCCCACAGTGGGGAAATTGCTCTAGAAACAGAAGTAGAAAGATTGCATACAGACTATATATATATATCAGTGTAAAGCCCAGTATCACATTTCTCCTCCTTATTTGGCTTCCTAGCGTTGTCATTACAATTCAAACCTCTGTTGTCCTGTTTCTTTCTGCACCGATCATGCAGCCAACGTAACAAATTATTGTAACATCTCTCAAAAATCACACGCTAAGACTTTAGCTGATTTAGGTGCTAATTTATTTAGCATGCTATCACAGGCCATAGCTGTCTTAATCCAAGACGTGTTCACAGACCCTCAGGAAATCCCAGGACTATCACCCAACAGAACAGAATCTGGGCCTGAACTCATTTATTCATAAACATATAAAAGTACAAAGTATTTAAAACTATATAACAGTTCTATCTGAACAAATATGACGAATCTACTTAAGCTGTAGTAATATATACCTCCTTACAGGCTCTGCACTACAGTTAATTCATGTTTTATAAAGTTTACTTTTAACATTCATAACTGTGTAACTGCTCTTATAAATTATTGGATTATTACAGCGCATTACTGTAGCTACATGAAGATGCACAGTGGTTGCACCCAGAGGTTAATAACTAATAATTAATTTAGGAGTCTGATGCAAATTCTGGGTTAAAGACACAATTCAAGAAACATAAAAGAATTCTGAGGTAGGGCTGAATGATTTTACTTTTCCTGGCAGACACTGTGATTTTGATTTCATTCATGATTTTCTTCAAATCATGTTTCAGTCCATGACAACATTCGCAAGCATCACAGAAACTTGATAAATTCCATAACTCTAATGCAAGAATGAAAACTAAAGTCAAAACGTGATTTCAAATATAGTCCAAATGATTAACAAGAAACATGTTATATATAGGCTACGTTGAGTGCTTGAGCAACAACAGCTGTTACAACTGAAGAAATAAGAGCCGTCTATGTCTTAACTTAAAGCAGGAGGGGGAAAAAAAGTCTTTTAACTTAAAGTAGTGCAGGAAACAGCTAGGAAAACAGCAAGAAAGATCCCAGCTTTGATGATCTCAACATTGCGTTGCCTGCAATCGCAGTTTTCGATCAAAAGAGTTTGCTTTGTCTTGTCGAGATAGGTCTAGTCTGAGGTTGGTATTATAGTGTTGATTTTCCAGTCTGAGCATGTACTATCAAAATTATGAAGACTTTTTTTTTTTTGCCAGAATAGCTCAAAGCTTTTGGTTGGGGGATCGCTCTGAAGTTGTAAGTTGACAACTGTTCTGCTTCTTTTTTTTTTCTTCTGCTGATGTGAGTCATTGGTGAGGTGGATAACCCTCACCAGCGTCAGCGGAGATGCTCATTTACTTGGCAGCAGAAAGGTGCGAGTATGAGCAACTAAATGACTGCGAAGGAAAGGTGTTGATGGAAAAACAACATGTGTTGAGCAGACCCCGCCGTTCGCTATTCAGCTACGCTAACGGCTCCATCCGACGGTCTCGCTCCCTTTTGTAGCCCGACTGGGGAAAAGAGCACCACCTGGATCCTGTTCCTCCATATTTCATGTTTTCACAAACAGCTGCATTTTGACATTATTAAAAAAAAAACAACAAAAAAAAACACGCCACTTTCAACACACAACAGGCCCATCATTCTGAGCCAAGTGCGGTGAGCTCAGTAAAAAACACAATTAAATTATTGCACTGCGATGCAACACGCGTCTCGTTTAGTTGTGGAAAATGTCCTTTTTTGAGCCACCAGAGTCCCCACCCCAGTGGATGAGAAGTGTGCCTCTGTCATACTAACGCCTCCCAAACCATACATTCAGAGTGTTTGCTTTAGATCCCGGACAATAAGCAGCAGTATAAACACTCCCCCACATTTCTCACGGCTGGGAGGCCTGAGCTGTAAAACGCTCAGATTGATAGAGTAATGCTGAACTCCTCCCCTGAGCTGGAAGGGCAAACTCCTGTGGCGCTCCTGCATCAAGCGTACCCTCCCTGTGACTCGGCGCTGGAGATAAACTTTCCCAGACAACAATGCCTCATCAGTGGCAGCAGCAACGGGGCCCTATTTTATTGCCAGAGCTCTGATGTTGAACAATTAACGGCTCACTGTGGTCCCGAGCACAAAACACTACAACAGCCAGGTAAGCATGGCCCTTTCTCTCTCTCTCTTTCACTTTCCCCTTGCTTCCCCAAGTCGCCCCTCCATCCCCCCCAAAACCCCATCCCCTGCAGGCGTACACTGCAATGCATCTCTCATTGCACTCTGTTCTATAAATTGCTAACAGCACGAGAAGGCAGATACAAATAAAGGTGATTTAGCCCAAAGAGATGCTGAGCGATGGCACTCATTAGTCCGCAGTGGAGACCAAAGTCGAGATTTAACTGAGAGGGATTCCTGGCCATTAGCACACTGGCAGCGGCTGTATTGATAGGTTTTTAATAAGACGCTACATTAATGGTTATCATGAGTGAGTGGGTTTATGGTAATGGGAAAAGGCAGAGGAAGGGGGGTGGGGGGGTGGAGAGGAAGTCTCCAATGTGTTTTCTGTCAAATTCAGCCTCGGCTCAGCCGCCGCTGCCAGCAGCTTGTGCATGTTCCTTCACAGGTTGACAATTTGTGGAACACAAACTCTCTCTGTGGTCGGCGTATAACGAATATGGGGGGGAAGGGGGGAAGGATCCTTTTTTAGCCGCGAATTGAGTGACGCGAAGGCGGAAAAGGTGGTGTCATTGACGAACGGCACCAGAGGGATGTCTCCTGTGTGTGTAGAAGTCTTCATTTCCTCCTATTAATCAGTTGGACTAATTCTCCCCTTGTTCCATTTTTAACCCTACAGTGTCACTGCCTCCAGTAGCTCTAATTGAAATATTAGCAGCCAGTTAAGTAAATGAAGACAATTTAATCAGACCCTTTCTCGTGCCTTCCCCCGTCTTTCTGTCTCTCTTTTTTTTTTTTTTGTACTATCCCCTCGCGACGGTGTGATCTTTCTATTAAAAAGGGAAGTTGAGAGATCAATTTAGATTGCTTTTTTAACTAAACTGAAAACTCTATGTCTCAGTGCCAAAAGAAGCCGAGATTAACCTTGTTCGATTGCAAACTTTGCCAAAGGGTGTAAGACTTTGCCAACAACTCCCCCCACCCACCACCGCTTCAGTAAGAATTACCGTAATATCAGAATTATGTGGATAATCAACTTTATGGTATTTGATGACCAATAAATCATACACACCCACCTGCCAACTATTTTCTTAATTTTGTATCTGTCTAGAGTACGAATGTTAATAATGTTCAGTCAGAGAAATAATGTAGTTTACACAGTGAACTTAGTTGAACTGTTTTAGTTAACTCAGAGTGTAGTAAATTCTATTGGCACCAGTAATGAAGCTGCTTATTGAGACTGATACTAGATGATGAATAATCTAAGCAATAACCACACCGATGTAATTAAGTGTGACTAAAAGATCCTCGTCCAGAGTGAAGTGATGCGTGTGCATGTTGTCGCGCACTGAAACTCAATCTGAAGAAAATCGTGAATGAAATCACAATATCTGCCAGAAAAATTACGATTCAAATTTCTTTTCGTAAAATTATTCAACCCTAGTTTCTGGTGTTCTTGCTAACACTCAAACAGAAATAAGACCACCCTCTCATTTTGTTGTGGTCTGGTCTGTCGTGTTGCTAAAACTTGGTTGAACACACGCCATTTAGAGATGGCTCCTGTTGTGATGTCACAAAAAGAGCAGTACTTAATAAGCCCATGGATCTGTTTGTACCCGACTTGTCTTTTTTCGACTGACTCTCAGCTCTCGGCCAATCACAACAGAGTGGGCGTTTCAGTAGGGAAGGGAAGGAGGGAAACTGGGTTTCTCAGAGTGAGTGTGTAGGAAGGCAGACTGCATTGCTGCTACAGGTATAACTCAGGAACTTTTGGACTATGAAAGCATAAAAAATATGAAACCAGAAATGGCAAAATAGGGCCCCTTTATATCATGTTGTTCTTCTCTCTGGACTCTTGCTTGTGTTGGATTTTCTCTCGGATGTAGGTCGTTTGGATAAAAGCTGCATGAAACTCTACACGGTAATAAATGAAACAGTAAATGTGAGGGTGTTTTTTTCAAGTGTCCCTACATGCCTCTGGTTGTTAGTGACCTATTGCTGCAAAACATAATTGAAAAAACATTTTTTTTCAGTAATTTTAATGTGATAGGAAAATGACTACTTTTTATCTAAATTCATAATGTTTTTCATCACAGCTTGATCTTCATGTTCTTTTCTAGTGTGATATATGCGGATGACAAGCCTGTAGGAGGTTGGGCTGACGCCAACACTAGTCCATCTTTGCTAGTATGTAAGATTCCCTCATCTGTCACAGCTCGGGTTATATGTCCTCTATTTTCGTGCGCACCCCACTCTCGTGCATACACTCGGTTTTCACATGCTTGAAATGACATGAGAAATAATAAAACCAAAAGAGCTTCACAAGACATCGCCGAGAAGTATTAAATCAGAATGACAGGCAAGTTGTCACTGTCACTCAGTGTCATCATTGCCCTGGTTATGGCGACTCAAAAGAATCAAATAAAAGAAGAAGAACCACCCCCTCCACACGCGTGTGTGTGCCTGTGCGTGCCTGTGTGTGTGTGTGTGTATTTCATCCAATTAACCCAATCTGGAAAGATATTGGAGTAAAGGTTAAAATTAGATTTATTTTATGTCTACATAATAGAAGAATATAGGTTTTGTGGAGAAGTAAAAGCACTCAGATTCTTACTTAAGTAAAAGTACAACTACCATAATGTAAAATTACTCCATTACAGGTAATTGTCACACATTTAAAAGTCTACATAAGTAAAATTAAAAAGGTATAATCAGCAGAATAGTGAAAGTTTCAAGTGTAAAAGTATGTTATTAGGTAAATGTCCCTTGTAACTAATGTAGTATTATATATGACATTATTAAATTGTTAATATTGATGCATCAATGTATAACAGCATGTAGTACAGTCCAGTGGGTCCCAACCTGGGGGTCTGGCCCCTCTACGGGGTCACCAGAAAAATCAGAGGGGTCATGAGATTTTTAATAGAAAATGCAAATTGCAAAAAAAAATCAAACTCCTGTGACCACTTTTCATTATATTCTCTATTTTTTTCGTAAAACATTATTTATTCTGGACTCTCTTAGAGCTTGAACAGTTAGGAACTGCTTCTCACAAAGCGAATATTTATTTTGACAGACCCATGTCTACGATCTGATGTTTTAATCCGTATTATATTTGATGCAACTCTGTTACTTTTCATGCTGTTTTCATGAGTATAGCAGAAGTCTTTGAAATGGTTGCATATGAATTGTATCTGACACAAATTTCACAGGGGCCAGATGGCTTCTATATGAAAATTTGATAAATGTTTTTGTTAGATTTTGTGGAAAAACCCATCCGCGTTGCCTATAGTTTGATTTCAGTTGTAATTACATTCAAAGATGTACTCTGCCACATTAGTTTTCTAACAAGTTTACTGCATAGATTCGGTGATTACCTATAAACCTCTCTACTCCTGAGCAATAAGATGTTTAATTTTGTCATTATAATCCTGATAGAAAAGACGGGTTGTGCAGGCTAATCACATGATGCAGCTGACAGGTGGAGGATTTGTCATAATGATGTCTGAGAAGATGTTAACTATATTTTGACAATTTGGCACAAGGACGTGGGGTTTCTCTGGCAACCTAATCTTACCCCTGTAGATGAAACTGGAACCTGAAGGAAGAAAAAGCATATGATAAAAGAGAAAGAAACCACTTTACTGTATGAAGGCCTATTAACACCAGGCCATTGTTTCTAAATGCTCTTTGTTCATCAAGTTAGTGCAGAATTTATTAATTATTTATGCTAATCTAAAATTGCAAGGTCAGGATTTTTCTGGGTAAAAAGTCTTTAACAATAAATCAGACTGTGGGATAACTGAGTTTTATGCTTTCATCACATTTTGCTATCAGCTGTTCTCGCCAGAATGTTAAGAGGCCTCCTATTTCCAAGGTATTTGGAGCTGCATAGCTCTGTAGAGCGACGCAGACCGTCTTCTCACACACTCACTACAAGATTAGCACATTAGTGAACACAATCACGGTCACAGTAAGGGGAAAAAAGAAAAAAAAAGACAACTATGTGGCGTGCCAGCACTTTTTCCAGGGGAAGCCAACCCAGAATATTGCCATCCCAGCCACCAACCGCGCGTCTTATTGTCCAATCAGCCGCACACGAGCGCCCGACCTGACAAAACGTCAAGGCTGATTAACAAGTCCCGTTTGTCGCCCCGTGACAACAAGTGGACTTTTAAAGCGGAACGAGGAGTGGATTAACCGCGCTGAGAGGACATTAAACATCGATCTATGCATTGACTTTTTTATTTCTTGGCGAGAAGATGGACTATATATGCATCGCAGCCAGGTACCGGGGGGGTGGGGGGGAACTACCTAGGATAGCTTGTCAATCTCAGCACTGTTTCACCAGTCAGAATAATACTGTAGTGCAGTATTTCAGCAAATTCTGCACTGCAAAAATGGTATGTTAACAGCAGAAAATATTTAGTTTTTGATATAATTTGTCAAATATTTAATAGCAATTCTTTTTTTTTTCCAGATTTGGGTCAATTTGGTTTTCTTTTAAGAATAAAAAGAGTAACCTTTTCTTTAAAAAAAAAAAAGACTTAATTGACTATAATCAAGAAAAAAGAAACTTTAAATAAGTTGGCATCTGCCACTGGAAGAAGATAATTCTGACTCAATATTGGACTAATTGTAGCAAAAACAAGATATTTTCACCCGTTTGTTTTTTTCAGGTTGGTGGAGCAGGCGGGTATGTTGCCACCAAAAATAATGCAAATCCACTCAGCTTTATTGTCTTAATGGCTGGTTGGCAATGTAAAGTCAATTTAAAATAAAAATATATATATTCTTTGGCTGCTATCCTAAGATTTTTCCTGAAAGTCCTCTGACTTTTCTTCTGGAGCCTGGAGGCAACACTTGAATCGCTTGTAAAAATCCAGGAATGCACTTACCGTAAGTTCTGGATCAGAGTATACACTTTATCTGCTATAAAATACTATATAGTATGTAAAAAAAAAAAAAACTCAAAGCTACTTAAAACACCATGGAACAGGCTTTGTCAGCTTCACGCTGTGATTGTACCATGTAATTTTATGAACGCTCCCTTTACAGTACACAGAATATTGATGAGCCACATCAATAAGCATTTCAGATAGCGCCGTCCATTTGCCCGAGCAAATACTTCTTTTTATTTACTTTCAAAAAGTATATGTGTTTTTACAGTAAGGCGTGTGAAGAAAGTGGAACAAA
The DNA here is from genome assembly GCA_030544235.1 of Lepturacanthus savala. NCBI lineage: Eukaryota > Metazoa > Chordata > Actinopteri > Scombriformes > Trichiuridae > Lepturacanthus > Lepturacanthus savala. Next base: position 8,251,168 of record CM060464.1, read on the forward strand.
AATTGAGGCGAAGCAATCAGCTGATAAATCTCTCTTTTTTCTCTTTTTTTTCAGTTTCCCTATCAGACGTGAAAGCCTGATAACCGCTGCCACCCCACCACACCCCCCCACCCCCACACCCCCCCCTCTTCTCTTGCCCTTCACATCTGTGTGTCTGCACAGCCGCGATAAGCAAATCAATATCCTGTCACTTCTCATTTTTACTAGCCCAATTCTGCTCTCTGCACCTTCCGCAAGGTGACAAGCTCCTGCCTCACAGTCTGGACTGGACAATATCAGTCTCCTCTTTGTAGAATATTGTCTTTCAAGCGACTCTGAAAGACACTCTCCGTCAGTAGAACGATGCCAAAACCTTGGCGCTAATGCGGCCAAGGTAGCCGCTCTGATGCTAAACTTTTTTTTTTTTTTCATTTCGCCATGTTCAGTTCACTGATTCCTGTTGTATATGACCCTTTTGCTTTAGTGAGACTGCAGTGAGGCCTCAGCTTTTATCCAATATCATGTGTTAAGATGATTCAATCCAATTTATGAGCCGATACCAAGGGATTTAACAAAAAAAAAAAATACGTACTAAACTAATGTTTACATATCATAGCATATTTTTCTGTAAAGATTGCCTAAAAGCTGCATTCATCCAATTATCTTCCAAATATGTAACTGTAAGACGTCATTGGATTCCTTGCGGCTATGTGTGTGATTAATTCCTTTGACATCGATTAATTTCAGTCATCAGATTATATGTTGGTGCTGAAGTCTCGCTACAGATAAAGATTGAGTCCACGGTCGACGTCGTGCATATTAAACTAAACGGCTGTGCCCTGAGCGGTACAACCACAGTCGTAGAGAAGTTATGTGTCTGAAATCCCTAAAAGCTTCAGACGTTCCCAGCGCTTCGTGATAGATGTTAAAATAATCTTACATTCATTGGCAACAAAAGCAATTAAAGGCGGTTAGAGGAGTTCTGGAAAATGTAACTTGACAACTATATTTAATTGAAGGAGGTGACGGCTATATCACTGTTGGTTTAAAAGTTTCAGGCTCCATCGGAGTTGCAGCTGGTTTGAAAAAAGGGCAAAAAAAAAAGACTGTCCAGCTTCCCAAGGTAAAAAGACTGCGCCAAGTCAATATAACCTAACTATTCCCATTCAGCTGTCACAACAGTCACTTGAAATTGTGAATAACACTCGTGATATCAAAATTCTGTGCCTGGATCACTCTGGACAGCCTTGACAGCATTGTTAGTGTCAGCCCTTTCCACAAATGATGGGCTGATTTTTTTGTTGTTGTTTTCCAAAAGTAGGAATGACAGACATATGCCACGCCAAGGTGCGGGATAAACAGAAGATAATGGAGTGACAACTTTGGTCTGATCATTTCAGTGGACAGCTACCGTTCAACAGGAAAAGATAACAACCAAATTGGTTGGGGCCACTCAAGCTTTTTTATTCACACATTTTCCTGTCCAAGAGCAGCACGGGGGGAAGATTTGTTTAAATATTCAGCGCCCAAGGCACTGTCAAATAACAGCAGACACTGATAAGATTGTCAAGGTTTGCCACTGAAATTAGCGCCTTAAACAATGATTTCTTGGACATATTTCTTGGGGCTTTAGGATTGGGATTTAGAAAATGAACTGCGGAACACAAGGATGATGTGTCATGGAGTGGGCATAATGAAATATGAATTGAGCCATGGGCCATCACTCGCACATTAATGATTTCTGCCAAATGTGTATCCTCCAGATTACTTCTTATCACCACAGAGACACACACTGTTGTCCTGTATAGGGTAAATAAACACCGGCGTCTGAATGCCGGGGCAACGCACAAACGAGACTGCTCCATGTCCGTTTTTTTGAAGTTTGGAACCGGAGGCCAAACAGAATTGACAACCATGCATAATCACCTGCAGTTTTAGCTGGGGGTGCTTTGGCTCTGCTCGGAAACAGCCTTGTTGAGAGCAGATTCGGGCCCCAAAAGCCCCATTAAACTCTAATCCCAAATAGGGTTCCCTGCCCCGACCGTTTAGGAGAAACACAGCGTAGATCTCCGTTCCCTGCCAAATAGATTTGGAAACTACTCCGTTGTTATGTCTGTGATGGAAATGTAATACGGGTCAGACAGTACTTTACCTTCACAGTCTGAACCACATAAAATATGATTAAAGTAATAATGGGTGTACTTATGTACTTAATGTCTCAGTCAGCGACTGTGTCACATTCTCGTCTGTCTGTGAACACAATGAGGACGAGAGTCCCCATTGTCATTTATCCTTGATACCACGGGGCCTGATACATAAAGCATTCAACCTTTCGAGAAACTTGAATGATGCAGTTGTTCCTTTTGTTCACATAAATGTCCCCACAGGACCTGCTTGATCAATTAGCATTAGACGGAACAGTCTCTTTCATTACTGTCTTGCTCAGCATACCTTACAGAGGAGTTAAACGAGTCAGGCAGATAGTTGGGAGACTTCATTTGATGCTTGATTTCATTTGGCATGCGTATGTCTGTAGTTTAGCTTGTGTGTGTGTGTCCAGACTTAAATTGTGATCCTCATGACAGGGTCCGGAGGGTTTGGACTTGATATTAAAATGTTGATTGGGTAATTCGTCAATATAAAGGATGGACAAGACTCGCAGTCACGCTTGGCAGTTCTGGAGATGGCAATGATTTGAAAAATTTCAATGACATTTTGGGGTTGTTGTGAATAATAGTACTGAAAGTACTCTCTTATGTTTGACCAAATAGTTACAAAACAAACGGTGTTTCCATCTTTCTATTTTTTTTAGTGCCAAGTAAGTAAGTGCCAAGTTTAGCATGCACTAAACAATAGTGAACACTGTAGCTCACATGCTCAACTTAGCATTTAGCTCAAGACAGGAAACTAGCATTCTGTTGGCTCTCCGTTTTACTTCCTTTCAGAATAATGCCCAGATTTTTAGAGGCTTAAATTGGTCCAAACTAATTCTCACATAACTATGTCTTTCCAGACGTGTGAATTTGAATTTATATTCATAATTGCAACTCTGCACATCCAGGACACGAGTATTAGTTTCCTCATGAGAAAACTCTCCACTATTTCCAAAAGTGTCTGTCATAGGCAGAGGAGGGTGGGGATTAAACAAGTGGATGAGACGGTCCATGATCGTCAACACCCAAACACATCCCCCCAATGTACAGTATGACTAATCCCCCACGCATACAGGTATGCTCGAAAACACCGGGGAAAAAAAGCCACCACAAGTGCCTCAAACTTGTTTCAAATGCAGCGATTTACTAAACAGATGCAGAAACGGGCAATGCCAGGCATGTGGTGGCGAAGGTGAGTTTGGAGTTTGGATTTTGAAAATTGTAAAGCCTTGTGTGCATGTGTAGGAGCGAGCAGAGTTAAGCGGAAAGTAAAGTGGGAGTGGGAGGTGGTCATCGCAGCCACACGGAGGTCACTAGGAGAAACCAGAGTGTGTATTTATTTTATTTTTTTTTACCGCTGAGGCAGATCATCCACACGTTGGGTTACGTGCTCCCGACCACGCAGAGTCGCCGCGGTCAAGTGCGGTCCTGCTGTGTCAGCCAGCTACAACACGTACTGTAGGTCTGTTACAGAGATAATAACTTATGTAAAAAGAAAAAAAAAAGTTATAGTGCAATGTTCACTACTTGAAACTTTGCTGATAACTTAGAAACTGACTTAGAAGTTGGAGTGGTACAAAAACAAAACGATTATTAGCCTGTTCTTGGTTCTTGCTCAATTAACCGACTCAACCTCCTTCTGATCTTACCAACACCCTTTTTTTCCTGGATAATTTGTGATTATTGTGTGGCGTTTTTCAAGCATTCCAGATACTATCCATTATTTTTTCTTCAACTCGTAGGATAAGAAAGATCTGTTCTCCTTATCATGGCCAGTTATGGTTTAAAATGGAGGCGTGAACTTGGAAAGATCTATAATTGGCAGGGTATAGGGGTAATTTGAACCAACTTCCCTACATTTCTACACCTCCTAACCTCTGGGATTAATTCAAGAAACCTCCATCTGCACTAGACTGAGGGTTCTATAAAAAAAACAAAACCAAAAAAACAAAACCACATCAAAAACTAGTTCCTAAGTGGGTGGATCGGGGCGGGTAATGTTTCGCAGAAGAATAATGACAGACTACACAAGGATGGAGCATTTATATGAATGAAATACTGTGGCCTTCGTCACAAATCACGGAATGATTCAGATAATTATGCTCATCTCATTAGTCAAAGACCAGTCTCCAAAGTCCAACTGCTGCAACAAAGTGAACACAATTCAGACGAATGAAATGTCCTCACAATTAATTACTGGGATTCATGAGAGTTTCAGAGCAACAGACACAAAGCATCTCTGTAACCATAGAAACTCATGCTCGCTGCTGCCTGATTTGCGAGAGAGAAGACAGGAAGAAACGCGGTGCAGCACTCTCTCTTTCTCTCTCTCTTGTCTTGTCCACTTCTCTCACTGCGACATTATCAGAATTAGTTTTTCACTGGGCCAATGGACGCGAGGCGTGCGGGCAGGTGAAAGTTGTCAGGAGTGCGAGTCCCACAGTCCAAGTGTGTGAGAGTTGGCAGCACCGCTCATGAATTATTTTAATGATTGGATCCCACCTTTGCTGCTGCCGTCATGTCCCTGATGACTCAGGATGGGACTGGACCTCACAGATGTAAAAATGACATGGATTGGAGACACACTCCTAAACGCGACCCCTCATTCACAGAGCTGATTTTATGAGCAGATGCAAAAAGGTGAAATTTTGGACGAGCTACAAGTCCACAATTTTAAATCAGTCATGGCGTACCTAATTTCCAGGATACACATGGAGAATGTTTGTTAAGTGGATGATTGTCCATTGCAGCCTGTGGATGAACAGAGGCAGCGGAGAATTTATGAACTCTTGAGAAATGTGACCTTGTGAAGTGCGAGCAATATACACAACGCAGAAGTTCACACATTTGAGCATACATGCAGGCGCATCGCCATGACCTAATTGCGTGCGCACACACACGCCTATTTACACCCACATGTATTCAAGATCCTACTACACCCACACGTTGACACTCGCACAACTGCACAAGCCAGCTCTCTCACTTTCTTTCATAAAGCAGTTGGCTGAACATCTATAAATAGGCTGTAGGGCACTGCACAACCTCAATTTGCCACCCCCATACCCTCCTATAGCAATTATCCCAAGGTTTATTTCGGTTAAGCAGTCAAGCAAGGGGAATAAACGACTCAACCCATTCAGCAGTGGTTAATAGCAATGAGGATACTTGCTAGTAGCCAGAAATCAATCACATCAAAAGGGAGTGAAATAAGATCATCTGTACACTGCTTGGATTGTGTCGTGTTCGCCAAATCTTTCCAATATGCTGATTTGTGCCTTTTTTTTCCTTTCTTTCTGTATTTTTGTTTGCTGCTGAAACCAGGTCATAAGTGTACAGCACATTCATGCTTCAGAATGATTTAGAGGCTTTTCCAACAATGCATGTTCAGTTGCTTCCTACCCAAGCCTATGTGGCATGACTTTAATGTAATACTCTCTGGCAGGAAAGTCCCCCAACACTCAAAACTGTTTTTTTTTTCTTCTTCCCATTCCTTTAGTTGAATGTTTGAGGTGCAGAATGATGTATGTGCAGAGTTTTGATGCAATGGGGGGTATTTTCACTCTTTGCCTGCTGAAGGGCATACACGCCTGAGCAAGGGGAGAAAACGCATCCCCCATTACTCGATCAGTACTCAATCTTTTTGAAATCAGGCGGTACTATTTTAAGCAGCCAGTGACCATTTTACAATTTTAAGCAACTGAACAAAAAGAAAAATAAATAGATTTAAAAAAAAAAAAAAAAACCTACATCTTTAGACCACCCGTCTGCTCGATCTAACCCGTTCATGTTTTCCCAGGTCAACAATCACTGACACTTTGTCACGCCCCTCGACAGCTGATACGGACGCACAAACCTCCCTACAGCATCTGTATGAGACACACCAGGCGTTCCAATGTAAAGCCATCCACATCATTATTAGATCAGAGCAACTGCTCCAGCTGTCCATGCACTCTAATGGTTCCCCTCCTGCAGCGGTAGAAGCCGCTGTGAACATCAGTCCAGTAGCTAGACCGGAGGACCCGCTGCTTGGAAGCATTTTCCTCACTGTCGACATGTTAAAGTTTGCTTTTAATGATATCTTTAACATTATTTCAACACCAAATCTCAGCAATATCAAAGTTAAGTTGCAAAAAAAAAAAAAAAACCCAGGGCACCCAATGCAGAACCTCCGCTGGGTAGACTTCCAAATGACGGCTATGGAGGCTAGCGGCTGGGGCGTAGGAGGCGGCAGAGGTTTTTGCTGGCAGCAGGGTAGTGGCACTGGAATCAGTCATATTTAAATGGGCCGTCTTGTTTGAGTGAATGGCTGTGATTGGTCTGTGACATGCTGATTCAATCAGCTGGCAGTCAGCTGATTACAGCTGCGGCTTCCGACCGCCGTGTCCTGCATGAAGTAAGGCGAGCTTCATTTACCTCAAACTGATTAAGATTTTGTGTGGTGCATTCATGGAGGATAGGCACTGGAGAAATAAGTGGAAGCTTAAGTAGATTTTTTTTATAACGTTTGGTCAAATGATGATGTGTTGGACAGTCTTAATAGACAAATTGTACATTGGGGAGGACAAGGACATACATTGATATACATAGAGACGTACAAATACAGTTATTGTAAGAAAAAGGCTACAATTTATATTAAAAGTTCGGATGTCAATCTACATATCAGTTTTGCGACTGTGTTGATAGGCCAAGTAAAACCAGACTCATGATAAATGTCTTGCTACATACTTTTTCCTCAATAGTGTAACAACCTGGGCATGTTACTGTTATGTGTTCATGAATAAATGAGTTTAGGCCCAGATTTTGTTTTCTTAGGTGATTTTTTTTTCTGAGGGTCTGTAAATGTGTCTTGAAGTAAGATGTGTTAGCTTGAGGAATAAAGTAGCAATACTTACATTACGTTGGCTGCATGATTGGTGCAGGAAGAAACAGGACAACAGAGCTTTGAATTGTAACTAAAGCGCTGGGAAGCAACATGATAAAGAGCTTTACACTGTAACAGGATACATGCTGCTGCAGGATAGCGCTGTGATACTTGCGTCTATGGTATTTTAATTTTTTTCCCCCTTTTTTGTGGCATACAGCAAAGAGAAGGGGAGACATGCAGCACAGGAATGCTTCAGCCAGGACTCGAACCAGGATCTGCTACTTATGAGGCAAGCACTCTACCCCTACACCACTGCACCTATGGGATTTTAATTTTTAATGATGTTTTAATTATCTATCTTTACAATTCCACAAAAAAGGCTACACAAGTTGACCTGACAAACAGTCAGAGAGACGCACAAACCACAGACACTCCTTGTGTTTTTTTTTTTTTTCTCCTAACCATTATTTATTAAGGGTCTAGTTCGCTGAGAGGAAGCCTCTCTTTTTACAGGTGCGCTAATTACTTTCACCCAGTTCCACATTCACACCTGGAAGCTGCTCAGTACAACCCCGGTCTGATCCGAGCACTGAGCAGCTCCACCTGAGCCCTTGCTCAAGGGAGCTCAGCGGTGGTAATGAGGGAGGGGCCAGATTTATCCTGGCTGTCTGTGGATTGAACCGCCGACCCTCCGGTCACAAGCTGCTTCCTTAACCTTTAGGCTGTTATAATATTAAAACTAGTTTAGAAGGCACTCGTGTGATATATATTAAGCATGCAATTTATACAAGTATGATGCCTTCAGCACACATAGATAATTCAGGATATTTTATTGAGGTTCAAGGATGGCGGAAGTACTGAAGTTTAGTATTTATTTAGTCAGTATTTACTCAAGTAATAGTAGAAGTACTACATCAAGAATCTTACCTAAGTAAACATGCTTACTTTTAAATTTACTTTAAACTACAAATGTACAAATGTTCATGTAATGGGTTGTCAGTCCCTGGGGCTGTGTAATTATGATAAAGTATGTAGAAATACATATTTATGCCTCTGCCAATGTCACTGCGATATTGTGCATGCTCATACTTAAAATTCTGTGACTGACAAGTGATTTACTAATTTACCATTAAGACATGATATATTTTACATCTGTTTTTCTTAATCTAAGTCATTTACTTACTAAAATATTAACACCACTTTGCTCAGTTAAGAAAACACAACAGCAACTAATCACAACAGCAACTAATCTCATGAGTGCTATCTCTTTGAATTTTAATCAACACAACATTCTGTCTAAGAAGATTTGCTTTTCAAAGTCATTTATGCTAGCCAGCATGCACAACGAATGCAGCCTAATGTATGTTGAAGTAGAGGCAATGTGCATGGCTATGTTACTGTGTTTTGTGTGGTATAAGGACAAGAAAAGAATGAATATTCATGCAACGCTTCCCATTTGTTTGTCTGCTTTGAGTGGGCATGTCCCAAACAGCAGGAACCTCCCTGATTGGTTGAAAGATGCAAACTATGCTGCAAGGTCATGCAAGGTTTTGACGATAAAACATTAATGTAATGTAACAATTCCTCAAACCATTCCCCTCATTCAAGAATTTAGAAATGGTCACGCATTCATCTCCACACAACTGGACTACTGCAATCAAATATACACCAGAATCAACCAGTCATCCCTTACTCGCCAGTAGAGAACGCCGCAGCCAGACTTCTGACAGGAACCCAGAAAAGTGATCACATCACCCTGATCCTGGCCTCTCTCTACTGGTTACTCATCAAATAGAGAATCCACTTCAAACTGCTTCTCTTCACTTATAAATCCCTGAATGGTCTGGCCCCCCACTTACCTCACTGAACTCTTAACCCCCTACACCAGCGTCAGATCCCTCAGGTCGGCCGACCAGGGCCTTTTAACAGCAAAACAAAGCAATTTCCAACACAGAGGTGACTGTGCTTTCTCAGCTGTAGCCCCCACAGTTTGGAACAGCACCCACCCCCCACCCCCCCCATCCATCCGACTCGCCCAAATCCCAGCTCAAAACATACCTGTACGGAAAATTGCAAAGTTGTCTTTAATACGTTTGATTTGATTTGAAGTACAAATACTAAAAGTAAAAATACTTTGTTAGATTCTATTGCTGTTGAGGTTGAAGGAGTAGTTGCTGGTACTTTGGTGAAAAGCCTAAACGCTGCCCCACCATCCCACCCTGATGCATAGCGGCTGGTGAACGGCTCTTCCCGTAGCCACCTCGCCTGCTGTGCAGCCCAGTGATGGTTCAGTTTGGCCGTTTGCCCAATGTCATTAAGCCATTAATCCATTGGGCAACAATTCTCATGGGACCACTGCAATATATGCGTCCTCCTTTCATGCCAATTTAATTTAAGGTGCTGTTTATTCGCCTGTGGTGATTCTGAACCTCTCGCACAAGGACATGGGTTTCCTTTTCATAGGTCTGCTTTGTTCTCTCACCAGATTGTACAGTGGATAATGATTTTGTTTGTACCGTGTAACCATCTCCGGAAAGTTAGAGTAATCGTCGAGCCGCGATAGCTTTTCTTTGAAAAACGTGTGCATGTGCAGGGTCCCTTGTGCATGAATGCAATCTTAAGCAACCACGTACCTGAAAGTGAATTTTTCATGATTTTTGGGGAATTTTCACCAGTCGAAACTCTGTTGAAGAGAAAGTTCTCTTAAACCCTCAAAAACAACTTTCCCCACTAAACCCAAACTGCTGCAGTTAATATGCTGAGTGGTGAACAGTACAAACACATTACCGTGAAGGCAGCCGTGGAACCCGCTCTTTAGTCGCCATTACTGCCGCGGGTCATTGTGTTAAATGAAAGGTACACTAAGTGAACTTGGTGGGTTAAAGTAAAATCTTAAAGTAATACTATTCAACAGTGATTTCAGGTCAACCTCTAACCATGCATTTGCTTTTTCAGCAGCCAGAGTCTTTGCTGGTTCTGCCCCTTACAAATCTACCCTGGCACACAAGCTGTGAATATAGTTCAAGTTTAGTTCTTGTGGTTGTTCTTAGCTCTTGTGATTTATTCCTTCCATTTCTTGACCAAATTCTGACCTTGATTTAAACCTTTTACTTATCATATGACATTATTAAACCTGAATCAAGTATCCAAACATAATCACTTTCCTACCAATGTGCAAATAAAATACAGTGGTGTGAAAAGGGGTTTTTTTTTGCATGTTTGTCACACTTAAATGTTTCACATCATCAAATTGAAAGATCAAAGATAAAAGAAGTGAACATAAATGCAGTTTTTAAATCATGTTTTTTTTTTATTATTGAGGGAGAAAGAAGTCCAAACCTACATAACCCTGTGTGAGCAAATGGTTGCCCCCTTCCCCCCCTGATTACTGTAACAGTTTTATAGCCTGATCAACATTTCTTGTAACTTGTGCTGAGAGCATGGGAGGGTGGAGTGTTTGAAGGAGATATTTTTTTAAATTATTTAGTTACACCAGCCAATGTGTTTTTTGAGATTGGCTTAGAGTTCCTGTCATTCATTTACCAAATGTATGCCCATGTCCAATTAATTAAGGTGCTATAGTATGGAGTAATGAATGAATATATCTTTCAATGTGCAGGCTGTTATATGGTCAAGCAACAGTCAATTTAACCATGTGCCCTCTACTGGAAAAGTTCATTACTTCTGATTAGAGCCGTAACGATTAGTTGATCAATCGATTAGTTGCCGACTATTACATTCATTTCGATTTGAGTAATTTTTAAGAAGAAAATGTCCAAATTCTTTGGTTCTCAAATATTTAAATAGGACACACACAAACATGACCCAGTATTAGATACATTAAATGTAAAATGTTCCTTCTTTCTCAAAATGTTTTTTCCAGATTTTTCCCCAAGTTTTTCCATTTGTAAGAAGTAAATTAAAAGACATATGACTTGAAATAAATGGCGTTTTTATTTAGCTGCTCATGACAGAAACATCTGTCAGCGATCCCTGTCTTGAGGTGTTTGGCTTGTCTCGAGCACTGGTGCATTCCGGCGACACAGCTGTCATATAGCACCGTATCGCTGTCATATAGCACCGTATCGCTGTCATATAGCACCATATCGCTGTCATATAGCACCGTATTGCTGTCATATAGCACCGTATCGCTGTCATATAGCACCGTATTGCTGTCATATAGCACCATATCGCTGTCATATGCGCTGGAACAAGTTTGTAGCCAGCAGTACTTGGCGTGAAGTCCCGATGGGAGCGTGAGGCTAAAGTCTCGGTTGTATCCGTTTCTAACCATTCTGTAGAGCCAGATGCCATTGTGTGGTGGATTTTAGACCATTTTATGCACAACTTATCGATTAATCGTTTTAATAATCATTATAATGATCGTTAGTTGCAGCCCTGGAACAAAATAGCATCCCCATTTTGGACGAGACATCTGCAGTCTGCTTTGATAAAGCAGTGTGATGTTTGAGTCTGATTGATGCCCATTACCCCGGCTAAACGCACACATTTTAAATAGTACACGTCCCCGTATTTTCATAACAATGAACTCTGATGTGCATTTTTTTCACCGCCTAAATGCATCCATCCTTCCCTCGGTGCAGGTGATGTGTGCTGTAAATAGCCGAGGCTCTGCGGTTGTGGCTGGCTGCATGGGACTTATTGAAAGTGAAGATCTGGAGTCAGCACTTGAACTGCCTGTGCCACGGGGAAGAGAAAGTGGCTCGCATCAAGGCTACGTTTTGAATCGGAGGCGCACACAAAGGAGGAAAGAGCTAAAAAAGAAAAATGTGGAGGGGGGGAAGGAGAGACGGGAAAAGAAAGGAAGAGGAGGAGGAGATGGTAGGAGGAGATGATAGCTAGGTCAGAGAGAAAGAGAAAGCCACGGCGCAGAGGAGTAGAAAGAGAGAGAGAGAGACTTTAGTGAAAGGGAACATCAAGTGACAGAGAGGTCTAACAGACAGAGTGGCTTTGATATCCCCACAGCTTCAGACTGACCTTCACCTGCTCCACATGAACCAAGCAACAGAGACACAAGGTGGATGGACTGTTCCCCGAGCTGTCCTTTAGCTCGCGCTCTGGTAACTGTAATAAAACCGGGCTGTCTGGATGGCAAAGAGCGAATGAGGGGAAAAGGCTCCTGTGACCTACACATGCAACCTGTTTAATGAGCACGGAGAGACGCCGCGGTGAATCATATATACGGCCGTAAAATTATACGGCGCTGTGTCCATAGATGCCGCGCTTGTGTGACATATCTGTCACGGTTTTATAGTCGGATTAACTGAACCAAAGGATTAATTATATGACATTATTAAATCACTTAAGATCAAGTCGTCTTATTTATGAATACATTAGTATCCTTTAGTGCGCGCAATCAACAATGGCTACGACAAAGATGATTTTAATGCACTGTTTATATTCTTGGGAAACCGCTGACTCTGTCAGTCTGATAGAATTCTCAAAGGAGATTTAAAAGCCGACGTACCATCTGATATTTTTTTTTTTTAGAAATCCGGGTCCACGTTTCGGGATAAAACCTGCGCAATGCCGTGAATTTCGGCGAACACAAACGTACAGTGAACAGTGAAAATAAGATTCTGGGGATAATCTCTCCTGAGAGTTTTTTTTTTTTTCCTTTGCATCCCTGTAATGTGAACTTGAGTCTCTCAAGTCATACAACGCCGGCTTTACAGCCGCCCCCCTCCCGCACCATCCGCTGATTTCTCTTTCCTGAAATATTTATCGTCTGGGTAAGAAGGGGTTAGGGTTGTGCCGCGGGGATCTGATCTACCTGTGGGGGGGGGGAGGCATTGTGCTGAATTAGCCAGACTGCACACTACCTTTATCTCCAGACCCAAATCCATGAAGTGCAGGATCTGCTTTACCTTCAGTCAGAGGCATGAGAGAAACCAGCCTCCAGGAGACACTTTTTTTTGTGTTTACCGGGGGAAAAAAAAAAAGATTTTTCGCACTAAAGGGACATTTCACTGAGCATTCATTAATACAATGTTTTACCCGCATTAAATAAATCATAGTTGCTGGATAAACTGACAGTCAAGAGTGGGTCCGGTGGGTTCCTCTTCCTCTGAGCTTCTGGGTTTTGTCGAAATCCAACTTTCCAAATCGACTGTGACTCACCGTGTTCGGCTCATATTAGCCGTCAACAGGAAGCCGATATCTACCCGCCGTACCACTCGATATCAGACGCCGGGGTGAAGCCTGTTGATGATGAAACCCCGCGCAGCTGGCTCAACTCTTTGCAATAGTTTCGGCTCAATTGCTGGACATTAACCATTTAGAGGGGAATAAGGGGGAAAACAGAGAAGAAAAGTTGACAGGGATTCATCGGTCTGATGGAAACTTATACACTACTGTTCAGAAGTTTGGGGTCACCCAGACAGTATTGTGTTTTTCCTGGAAAGCGTGACTTTCCAGGGAAAACACCAGGAGTTGTAAAAATGAATAGAAAATATAGTCAAGACAGTGACAAGTTTAGAAATAAGGAGTTGTAGTTGAAATATTTCCTTCAAGCTTTGCTTTCGTCAAAGGAAGCTCAGTTTTCTATCTTCTCTAAGCAGCTAAACTGTTTCCAGCTGTGCTAACATGATCACATAAGGGTTTTCTAATCATCCATTAACCTTCTGATGCAATGAGCATTGCACCATTAGAACACTGGACTGATAGTTGCTGGAAATGGGCCTCTATACACCTATGTAGATATTGCACCAAATATCAGACATTTGCAGCTAGAATAGTCATTTACCAGATTATTAATGTATAAAGTGGATTTCTGATTAGTTTAAAGTTATCTTCATTGGGAAAAAAAGGCTTTTCTTTCAAAATTAAGGAAATTTCTAAGTGACCCCAAACTTTAGTGTAGTGTAGGAAGAAAATTTAAAATTTAGATTAGTGATATTCAACACGAGTTTAGGGTTAAATTTTGCATTTACAAGTGTGGAAAATGACATGGACTGATCCTTTTTTAAAAAAAAAATGTAAGAGTTTTAAAAGCAAATGTGATGAAATAGAACTTTTAATCTGAGTGCACCACTTAACCCCTGGCAGCCGATACGTTCACCGCGCAAAAAATAAAAACGAAGTTTTTAATTAGCACAAAATGGTCATAGGTTTTCTAGCATTGGGCCGCACCATAGAGATAACGGGTGGGTGTGCACAGGTATTAAATTAAAGCAAAAAAATTTAAAAAAAAGAGGGAGGGGAAATTCAGTTAAAGTCGTTTGCACAAAAGGTCCGGGGAACTTTAGTCTTTAAGTGGCCTCTGTCAAGTAGATGCACTGAACAGAGAGAGTGGCTTGTTTGCTTTTACATGGGCTAATTAGGACTTGAGATGGGCAGAGAGAGGAAGAGAAAGAGTGAGAGAGAGTTACGTCCGTTTCCATTTCAAATTTATCTGCAGAGGAGGAATTAGAGCTGACGTCTCCACTCTATTGGGAAAGCAAACCGATATGAAGGAGGAAAAAAAAAACAACAGCAGCAGCAAAAGCTTTGAAACTCTTTCGCAGTTTCTTTTCATTAATCGCACGCAACACATTCACCCCGCGTTCCCTTTGAACCCTCAGACCCTTTGAGCTTTCTCTGATTAGCTTCCTTTATTAGACAGAAGGCTGTTCATTCCCAAAACATGGCCACATTTTATAGATTCGGTTCGTGCGTTTCTGTGTCTTCGTGGTCACCGGGTATTTCTTTACACACCGGCGGCGACAATGGCAGTCCTTGTTCTACGCTGCCCCATCGGACGGCTTCACAATTTAGCACATTCATTCTTGATTTCTCTTTTTTACCTCGCGATCATCATTGAGCGAATAGCTGCCTGAATAGTTTGTCTTTTCCTTCTCACCTCGGCGGCTATTATCCATCTCGGAGGAAGAACATTCCCCGTTCTGTTGAGCACAGTGAAACAAGATAAAAGCCGTGGCTTTCAGACACTGTTTGCAACCTGACCTTGGAGCACAGTGCCCAGTGTGAGTCAAAAAGTCATTTTAAAGGTGGTTAATAGGAAAAAAACAAAGAGGAAAAAGGGAAATATTCTTCCCGGCTTGAATATGTACGGATGGGTACGTCTGTTTTCATGCAACAACTTTGAAAAGTGCTGTATGAAAGTATTTTCTTCCAAGCAGAAGGAGTCGCCTGGCCTCTGAGCTCACGCTAAATAACATCACATCTTCAGTGAAAATACGAATCATCTTTATCTTTAATCTCCGTGGCGGATATTGGTTAGGGAAAGTCACTTTTTTTTTTCTTCTCCCCTCCGTATTTGCATGTCTTCTTCTTTAATAGCCTGATAATGAAGATACATTCAAGAATCCTTTTTTTTAAATTAATAAGACACATGTCAGGCCTCTTCTTCTTTCTTGCCTGGGGTAACGGGCACTAAAACTCTGGGGCGAGCCGAGGCGTAGTCTTAAAAAACGGTGACAAACCGCACTAAAGTAGCGGGGGTCGCCACGGGCGAAGGTAAAGCTGGCGGGGGGATAAGAACGAAGGAAGAGAGAGAAAGAGAGAGAGAGAGAGAGAGAGACGTAGGGGTGTCAAGACGGAATTACTCCTCATTACAGTGCAGCGAGGAGCCAGTAAATCAAATGCCAGCTCGGGCCTTTCTACAACTTCCCCCCCCTCATCATCAGTCAAAAAGCCCTCCCCATAAAAAACCTGTTTTTTTTTTTTGTGTGTGTGTGTGTTCCGGCGCATGGCTGCCTCCAGACCTGTAATAATAGAAACATGTCCCGGCGCGCCGTGTTCAACAAGGTCGCCTCCTGTGTCTCCCATCTGAGTTGCGGCGGTTCCTGTGGGTGCTGTGGACAAACAGCGTGGAGGAGCGGGGGGCGGCGGCGTCTCCTCCACGGTCAACGGAAGGTCGATTGATGGTATCAATGCCTGATTTTTATTTATTTTAGTTTTTTTCAAAGTCACCCGAGTTGTCGTCTGGGTTTCAGAGGGGGGGTTTACGTGACGCCTGGCCGGGTCTCCCCCTCCCAGTCAGCTGAGCAGGTGATGTCCCGCCAACCGCCGCGCCACTTTTTCACAAATGGCGTGTGGCGGCACCTCGGCGACGCCGCCACAGCCGCGGCGGTCGCGGGGTGAAAAACGACGTCGCACTTCATTAGGTCCCTGCTGGCGGAGAGCTGCTCGTCCCATTAGACGCCGCGGCGTGTCGCACCGTGTTACTGCAAGCCCCATTGCCATTTATTTCACAATCGGCCAGATGAAACGGCTGATATTAACAATCTGTTCCTTGATGTGTTTCTCTCTCTCTCTCTCTCATTCTCTCCTTCTGTCTCTCTCCCTCAGCGAGCCGCCGCAAACTCTCTGCCTTAGCCGAGACGTGGCAAAAAAAAAAAAAAAAAAAAGAAATTCCAATCGTTTGTTATGTTGGGTCACGTTTCGGGACACAATTAATGGGGGGGATCGTGTGGACAGGTAATTTGAATCATCAGCTCCATTTGTTATTTACAATTGTCAATTAATGCCGCCCTGAACAGCCCTTGTGTCAGCTCTCTCCCTGCCAGTTGCCAATTACTCTTCAGCCCACCTTGCTGACCTCCTGGCAGGGAGGGGGGGGGGGAGGAGGAGGAGGTGGTGGAGAGACAAGCATGATCCCTCTGAGACATGAAACATCCCAGCCATCTGCCGCCCGCATTCATGCCTTCTCCAACCTAGGAAGGTAGAAAGTGTGCGCGCGTGAGAGAGAGTGACAAAGAGAAAAGATCCACTGGAAGGAAAAAAAAGAGAAATGAAAGGAGACGAGGAAAAGGTGATAAGAGAAAGGAGTCAGAGCCGAAGGCTGAATGACCCACTATAGACTTTTTATTTTTTTCTCACCGGGGATAATCAAAATGATAATAGCATCCATTCTGCTTCATCCTTTACCCTATTTATGTCTTTATGTTCCTGTTTGTGCACGCATGCGCTGTGTGTTTGTGTATTCTTGTGTGTGTGTGTGTGTGTGCGGGCTTCACAATGCACAGCGTGAGTCAGCGCTGACATCTGATCCGTTGTATCAGACAGCCTTCAAAAATACAGGAGGGAATGGATTCAGACTTGAAGAAACTGCCACGGTTTCACCTTTTTTTTATTAAACACACATGCGGAATAAAAGGGAAGCGTTCCCCACGTTATATCCCACCCCCCCACCCCACCCCAACCGAATCAAATTTGACTCTGTATTCCATTCTGAGCAATAAAATGTGGCTTTATCACTGCAGCTGTAATGACGGGTTTAATTTGGACGGATTTGGCAACTTTCCCTTTTGTAGATTTTCAACAAATTCCCTACATGCCTTTGTCACCAGCTCACGGGCGAAACCTTTTAAACAAGAAGTGAGGAGAAGACTTTTTGGAAACCCAGTGATGTTTCTTCCTAGTATATGTCAAAAGGTAAAAAAAAAAAAATCTGTGCAATTTATGGCTATTTTCACTCTGAACTCAGAAAAAAAGATTTTCGTTGCTGTGTACCAACTACACTGGACCATCTGCAGAACACTCAGGACTGACATTCATTCTAGGTCTGAGATATGGACTATATATCTACAGCTGTTCAAAGTTTGGGGTCACAATGCCAGACAATGTAGTGTTTTCCATGAAAACTCCCACTTTTATTTACCACCATCAGTTGTAAAATGAATAGAAAATATAGTCAAGATATTGACAAGGTTACAAATAATGATTTGTATTTGAAACCGTTGTTTATAAAATAAAGCCTCTAACCAGCTAAACTGTTAGCTGTGCTAACATGATTGCACAAGGGTTTTATAATCATCCATTAACCTTCTGATGCAATGAGCAAACACATTGTACCATTAGAACACTGGAATGATAGTTGCTGGAAATGGGCCTCTATACACCTATGTAGATATTGCACCAAAAACCAGACATTTGCAGCTAGAATAGTCATTTACCACATTAGCAATGTATAGAGTGGATTTCTGATTAGTTTAACAGTTTTTTTAAGGAAATTTAAATTTCCAAACTTATATATATGTGTGTGTGTGTGCGTGTGCGTGTGCGTGTGTGTGTGTGTGTGTGCGTGCGTGTGTGTGTGTGTGTGTGTATGATGTTTCATGACTGAATTTTGAGTAAATTAATCCATCTATTATCTATTTGACTATTATTATGATCTATTATTGAAACAATAACATTCATTGATTAGTTGTTTGGTTCATAAAATGGTGTAAAACGTCAATCACTGTTTCCTAAAGCTGAAGATTATTAGTTTTTTGTCCTGACCAACTCTCCACAAAACAAAGATCATCACTTTACTATTCTAGAAGATGAGAGGAATCGGAAAATATCGAGAAGCTGGAATAATGTGGGTTTTATTCTTAAAAATATATTAATTTAATAAATTCAATTGAAATTGAATAATAAATGTAAGCATTTACATTTTATTCTAACTTTTTGTCTTTATTGCAATAAGAGTAAATCTGCTTCGTTCACTGTGTGTTACCGATCACGGACTCGCTTTTCTGCTTTTTCTTCATTTGAATGGTGTCGTCCTGTGAAGAGCGTCCAGGCTCTAAACTAACAGCAGATCTTTGTGACCTCAACTTCTTGCGGGTGGGGGGATTAAGGCCCTCCGCTTACATCCGACCAGCCTGCCCTCAACCGAGTGTCATTTTCCGCCCAAAGAAAGAGAAACAAGGAGGAAGTGTGAGGGCTGACCTTACGGGATGTGGAATTGCAATTTGTCACAGCGGGCACCTCGACACATACAAATGACAGAGGGAACTAAAATTCCAATCCCTGAGAGTCTCCCCCCCCCCCCCCCCTTTGCTGGAGGGTATTGCTTTGTAAAAAAAGGAACATGACATAACCAACCTTACAAATGTGTCTGATGGCTTTGTTATGGAGGGAGCATGCGGAGGACTTACATTCACCATTATTAGACGCCGAGGCTTTTCAGCCACTGGAGGCTTGGACAAGTCTAAATGCTTTATGATAGGATGTTCATTCAGATCTTCCTTCATGACAACAGCAACAAATCAAACAGGTAACCAGACGTTCGGGTGTTGTCTGTAGGCTACTGGCTGTCAACAACAAATTTAGCTACAGCGACAAGCTAATATGTCACTCGAGGCTTTAAAGGTAAAATAAAAAAGGGGGGGAGGGGCACCCGACTGTGGCCTCTTGACAGATGCTTCAGGTTATTGACACTTACACACGATAGTGATAACGGTAATAATCTTTTATTCACGTCGCAATTTTCACGCATAAAATGCAGCGCGAGTCACTGGAAACAATAAAAATCCAGTAACAGCACAGATCAGTAAAAAAAAATAGAGAAAAAAAACAATCAAGGTGTGAAAAACCTCAAACAAGAAGGTAAGTGGGAAAAAAAATAACCACAATATGAGGTGAAAATAATAAAAGGTTGAATTAATTAAAAAGCAGCGACTCATGAAAACGATGTCAACTGCTGGACTCGTCACGGCAAAGTTAAATAGATAACTTAAAAAGATAAAAGAGATGAAAACAAACAATCACTTATCCACGATATGCCCGTCTTGTGTCCTTATTTTCTAATTAGCTCCGTACATGTGAATGTTGGTGTCAAATGTGTTTAGGGAGGGGAAAACAAACGGGAGAAGCAGGGAAACGGCGAGGAAGGATTGAATCTGATACTGGGAGAGAGAGTTAAAGGAAACATTTCTTTTTAACAAGTGCAGGTCCTGAAAGCTCAGGGGGTTAATGACGGGGAGATAACTCCACTTAAGCAAAAAAACGAGTGGCGTCCTGTTTGCCGAAGAAAGGGCCTTTCCGTGGGGTTTAAGGTTTTTGAAGGGCGAGGAGCAGCGCCTGATTGGCTAGAAACATACCCCCCTTTTTTTTTTTTTTTTTTTTTTTTCCCAAACGTCCTCAATAGACCTTGCACCTTTAACTTTTTTGTTC
Organism: Lepturacanthus savala; assembly: GCA_030544235.1. Lineage (NCBI taxonomy): Eukaryota > Metazoa > Chordata > Actinopteri > Scombriformes > Trichiuridae > Lepturacanthus > Lepturacanthus savala. The sequence continues at coordinate 8,271,073 of CM060464.1, forward strand.
TTTATATCCAGCTTTTGGCCTAAAAAAAAAAAAAATAAAAGTGTTCTTGAGTAAAATAATTTCTCAAGGTTATGTGGAGATAGAGTAGCAGCTCATAATGCAACTCTTTGGAGTTGGATTTTTTTTTTTTTTTTTTCCTTTCTTTCTTTCTAACACACAACGCTATGGTTCACGGTTGTGGGTATTAAGAGCAGCAGATCGATGAATGATATTTGCGCGTTGCCGTGGATGTCGGTGGGGGTGAGGCTGCCAGTATGTACCCACTTGTCTGAAGTGCTGAATAACAACTGCCGGACTCCCTTTGATTCCTTTGACTCGCCACCACGGCCAAACATTACAGTGCCTAACCTGTCAATGACTTACCACGGACCGCTATTGATCGGCGCCGTTATTGCTGCTGGCTAAATTCATTACAGGATCGACCAAGGTTGCCTGGGACGGGGGCGCCGAGGTTGGAGCTTCTCAAAGCACCTGAAAAATTCAAAAAAAGAGTGGAAAAAAAAGAAAAAATAAATAAATTAGTAAAAAAAACGCTTTCAAGGCTCGGAGCTATGAATATAAGGAAGTGTGAATGAATGTAGGAATCTGTGATGATTTTTTTTTTTTGCCAAATCAGTTTTTTTTTTTTTTGACTCCCGAGGAGAAAAGGTTTCCTTCGCCGAGGGGGTCAAAGATGGAACGGAATAATCACTTCAGTTCTCGTTGCGGTCGGTGTTTGCTATCCGTCCGTCCAAACACGGGCTTCAGAAGCTGCACAGACACAAGGTTAAATCGGATGAATGGTCAGGAAATAAAAAAAACCCGTCCTTTTGTCTCTTCTGAGAGAATAGTTCTTTTTTTTTTCTTTTGTCTCTTGCTGTTGTTGTTGTTTTGGGTGCCGTTAATTAAACGGCATATCATTGATTTCCCGAACTGTATATCCTCTCCGTGCGGCCTTGCTTTCACGCCTCAGTTGATGTGGATGAGAAACGTGTTGTACAGTGACAGGAAAATTAAGTCGGAGAGAAGGAAAAAAAAAAAAAAACTTCTGCAAATATGACATAATATTTATCTTAATGTCAACGATTACATTTTATGGAGAAACTTACACAGTTCTGGGGGAAAAAATCAGCATCTCTACATGTATTCCAGCCATTCCATTCCAGCGTCTGTTGAATTCCAACACATGCACACCTTATTCTGCTTAAAGAGGTGCTGATTAGGTGAAACCTCAACCGAGAACAATGGTAAAGACTTGTGGAGAGCATGCAAAACCACATGAAAGCTGTGATTGAATCTAAGGGTTATTGCACCAAATATTGATTTCTGAACTCTTCTTAAGTGTAAACATTAGAATTATGTTGTTTTCGAATGAATGAAATGAAAACAATTTTCGTCAAAAATAAGGAAATGATTATTATTATATAAGCACTGTTTTTAAATGGAGATGATTGAATTTTGATTTGATTAATGGACAATTTTGATTGTCCATTAATCGATTGATTGTTGAAATAATGAATCGATTAGTTGTTAGGTTCATAAAATGCTGTATAATGTCAATCACTATTTCTCCAAAGCTGAAGATGCAACCTAAAAGTTGCATCTTCAAAACTAAACTGATAATTTAGCAATTTTTTTTCCAAAGCTGTATATGTGACTGATTGACTTTGTTTTTTCTTTTTAACCTTAATTGACTCGAGCTTATATTAAACCGCTGTGAGAACATGCGCGGCCATATAAGACATCATTTAGCTCCGAGTAAGAACCGTGCCTCTTGTTATTTCCAAACGAGGAACGTTGCAGTGCTGCCCCTCCGTCCATTGATCCCCTTCTAATTTGACCGTGCCATGTTGATCCTGTCGATGGCCGAAAGCGCGCTGACAAATGAAAACATCTCTGCGCCTAATCTGCTGCTTTATATTGATAGATATAAACCCTCTCCTGGACTTCATTTGTTCTCCTGCCCATTAATCCACAGCTAGGTATCCTTCCATCCGGGGGCTTAGCAGCTCTCTATTCTTCCTTCCCTAGCCAGGAGCTTGGGAACACCGTAGGGGGGCCGGAGGATACGGCGGAATACCAATTGGCCACACCCGGCGGGGGGGTGTGGGGGAATCGGGTAGGATGAGGGATCTCGATTATAGATTTCGTTTGAAACATCTTTTTTTTTTTCCAACCTTCTCCACTCATCTGAAGGCTGGAGGAGAAAGAGGAGAAGTGGACTCGCGATATTGCCGGATGCAGCCCACGTCATCAGGCTGGTGTTTACTGATCTTAAATAGCAAGCCTCAGGTCTGTCGGGGAGGGGGAGGGGGGGAGGAGGGCGGTTGATGCTTTTTCTTTTCTTCTTTTCTTTCTTTTTTCTTTTTGTTTTTTTTTCTTCCCTCCTTCTTCTTTCTCCGGTTTACAAATTAGGACCCTAACAGCGAAAAGTGCAGGCACAGGAAGGAGTGGATTGCTTCTCAGAGATGATTCCCGCCCGTGCTTCTGTACCGGCGGCCCAGCCGTGGTGTAGGTACAAGGTATGTCAGCAGAGATGAGAGGGAGAGAGAGAGAGAGAGAGGAGCGGGGGAAAAAAAAAGAAAAAAGGAGGAGGCGAGGAGGGATTGAAATAGCTTCATTCATCATAAGGTCGCCCCGCGATTTCTCCCGCCTTTGTGATTCCGCATGATCTGGGAGGATTTAGTTTGAGGTCTAAAGCCCTCCGAGACAAAACTGTACAAATTGAGTTTGATAGTTACAGAGTCTTATATTCTGCCCGTAAATCTAGTGTTTGCAATTGAAACCCATACATCTATATCGACTTTGGCTACATTTGCACTGTATAGTTTTAAAACACCTTTTGATTTTCTTCCTCCCCCCCCTTTTTTTTTTCTTTTCCTCCCTTAACCTCCCTGTGTCTCACCCCCCCTCCCTCCTCCTCCTCTCTGTTGTAGGAGATGAAGATAAAAAAGGAGAATTAGCTTCCCCACACCATTTGCATGCAGATTAACCATAGTGTAGCACACCTGCAGGATCACACAATACCCTAAAGCCTTAGGCAGGTCTCACTTAAAATTGGACATCATAAGATTGAATGGACGTCTGATAAATTGCTTTAAAAAAAAAAAAAATACAGCAGCCTCTCTCTGTTTATCGCTTTGAATTCCACATTTCCTTGTGGACAGCACCTTCCCTCTAGTGTAACTTCATCTGCATCCTTGCATCCTCATATTCATATATTTCTCAACAGTGTAAATTCAGAGAGACGAGTTGACGGCGCTCCAAGAACGCCGTCCCATCCTCCGTTTTGATTGGGCGCCACCACCAGGTATACAATAAAGGATTTATTTAGAATCCTTTCTATATTTGCCAGAACATCTGAAGAAATCCCATCTTCATCCGTCAGACCTCTACTTCAAGGGAAAAAAGAAAAAAAAACCCTGCCACTGCAAGTTGCTTGAATACTGTGCGATAGTTCAGTGAAAAAAAAAAAAAAGAGAAACCAAAAAAACGTTGTGTTGTATCAGATAAAAAATATTTGCCCAGAGATGCAATCATGCAAGGTGATAATCCAGCATCTGGCTGTAGCCTGGAGAGCTTTTGGAGAAACCACCGTCCAGGGGGGCTCGGGGGGGGGGGGGGGGGGGCTGGGGCTGTGGCCCAGGGATCGATGCTGATCACTGTAGCTTCCCTCTGTCAGTCAGTGAGCGTGTTATCTGCTCTCACCCTTCACTCAATCACCCGTTCACTCGCTCACTCATAACGGCGCCCTCACTCCCTCACTCCACTGCAGTGGAGTGGATGCAGGGCCTTCCAGGTTCCAAAGCCTCCCCCCCCCTCCTTTTTTTCAAACACTACAACACTGCCCCCTTTTGGCCGGACCCGTCCGTCACTTGGACCCGGATGGCTGTCTCCCCCTCCGCTTGAAAAACGAGCGCTCCTGAACAATTTCTGACACTGTCTTCCGTTGATTTATAAATCTTCTTTAGGAGGATCCGAGGAGTTTTTTTTTTTTTTTTCCTCCACTTTTCTCGGCGAGAAACGGCAGATATAGGCTTGAAGGTTGATGTACTTCCTTTCGGTCGGCCTGAATCACTGCCACTCAGAGCTTGTTACCGAGACACAAGCCGGGGATGGGGTGGGTGGATGTGTGTGTGTGTGTGTGGGGGGCGTTCGCGGTGAAACGGGGCTTGTGGGAGACGCCGGGGGCCGGGAACCGGAGAAGGGGGTCCCGGTGGGGGGAGGGTAATTATCCATTATGATAACTGGGGGACGACATGAGTCCGCGTGACAGCTTTTGTTAGTTTGACCGCCGAGAAGAAGAGTCGAGAGAGGCGAGAGAGAGAAGAGGGAAGGGGGGGGGGATGATTAAAAGAGTCTCTGCCCTCCTTGTGTCTTTGGAGGAAGAAGTATGGTGACACCCGGGTGGTTTCTAAGGATGTGCCTTGACAGCAGAGTGGGAGAAAGAGAGAGAGAGCAGGGAGGAGAGGGACGGACATGAGAGGTAAGGGGGGGGGGGGGGAGCATCCTGGGGGTGTGTTGGCAAGATGTTGGAGGCCCCTCCAGCCCCTCCTCCTTCACTTTGTTGCTTAGAGACATTAGGAGGAAATGCAAATGAGCGGGAAACCGAGGGACTGCATGATTGTATAAACAGTTACACAAACACAGCCACACAGAGCAGTGTGGTTAAATGCCTGATTATGATAACAACTGATAATTTAATGGCTGAATTAATCTACTTTATGCACAGCGTGCAACGACATGCACGTTTTACAATTTGAATAATTAAAGTTCAGAGAAAAATGTCACCATAGCCCACAATATGAATAATAATATATCAAATGTGTTGTCCCTTTCTGTTTTTTTTTTTTTTTTTTTTGTTAGTTTGCCCCCCAAGATGACAAGTTTTTACTTGTTAAATGGAGTTTGTTTGTTTTTTTCCAACAGTTTCTGTGGTCATGTCACAGTTTCGGCGTCCCACGGCGGGTTGTTGATTATTGTTAACTGTTCACCAATTCAATGCAGGGGAATTTTTAATTAAACCGCAAAATGTCAGCCTTTTCCCCTCCTATACAAAGGCTTAATGGGATTTGGGTGTTTCAGGCTTCCACTGAGTTCCACTGACACTCTCATACTTCCATGACAAGTCACGGATTAGATTTGAGTATGGTTTATTCATTTTGGGTGCACTTTATGGCCAGTTGTTTTCATCTCAGCCCTTAAAGCCTTTCTCTTGTCTATGCAGCCCCCCCCCAACCCTAAAAATAAACACGAAACATTGGTTTTGAAGCGTGAAGAAACAGCTGAGATGGAATATAAGTCAGAGAGAGAGAGAATGGGGGGGAAAACTATATCTACAGAGATTCTTGTTTTTCAGTGTGATGAATTAGAAATGTGTGGGAGTTTCAATACACTGGTCTCACAATTCCCATGCTAATAGCCCAAGAGTGTAGGGAGAAGAGGGGCTGGGCCCATGTTTCAGCATTTCATCTGCAATGCTCGTTATTTTTTGCCTTTTTTATTTATTTATTTATTTATTTTATCTCTGTCTATATAGGCCATCAACTTTTGTAACAAATGTATACAGATGGAACATCCATATTCAAAAACTAACAAGAGTACAACAAGTGAAAAGTTTAAAATTCAATAGTAGAAAAAGGCTGAGTGGGTGGAATTTACATCATGTATACAAGCCTGTCAGCCTGTTTATACAGTGTTCATGAAAAACTATTATTTACTGTAACAATTAAGATAAATGTGAGTGATGTGAATTAGATATTATGTCAGATGAAGACTCTTATCAGACTGTGTTTGTGACTGTTTGTTCTCAGTATAGCTCTTACTATGATAAAGGATTCAATTACAGCCAGAGATACAATTGTAGATAAAGGATCATCACATGAAGTAAATGGGATTACACAGATTGAACCGAAATAAAATAAGTATATTACCTGCACTCTCGTGGTGAGGAAGAATCACTTTGATAAACTGAAATTGACCAGTCCAAAACCTCTCTGGAACTTCATATATATACATATAAATGCCAGTCACACACAGGAGAAAAGGGTATGAAATATAATAAATATAAATGATAATCAGGTCGATGTCTGGTTTGTGATTTTATGGCCTGCAAAGCAGCTTCCTGCACCACTTCCAGACGTTTCCAGATGCGGGAAGCTGTTTTTGGGGACAGGAAGACAAAGTAAGAATACAGCTGCTAAACCCAGTGGACCATTCATCTGCTATTAGGAGCCACAGACAGTAGTTCCCTAACGAGTTTGACAGCACGGAGCTAAAAGGAGAGTGAATATTGTGAATATTGGACCTAAATTCATCAGGTAGACAGAAACATTTATTTCACGTGACAGCTTTGAGGCTGCTGGATGCGCAAATAGGCACCTGTTTGCTAACATCTTTGCCATCGGCGACGTAATTAATGTCATCAGGAAAAAAAGAGAGAAAAAGACTACAATAATTAAAATAATTATTATTATTTTAAGGGGGGGAAATTCAGCTAATTTGCATATTGTTTAAACGAAAATATAATATATCTGTATCTGTCTCCTTCAAAATGACTAACAGAGCCCCACAGGACCTCAATACATTGGAATATTTAAAAACATTAATTAAAACCAACACAGAAAATACTGATATGAAGTCACAGGAACAAATTTCCAATGACAAAGTCATTGAAAAATTATAATTACTGAATGATAGAATAAAGCAGATGTACCACCAGGGCCCTCAGTCTGTAGGATGAGGGATATCTATAGACACAAGATGTTTGAACTATTAATGTGCTTTATTTTTAGTTTTTTTCTCAAAGAAGCCACACAAACATTGTAAATTCAAGCACTTTTATTTAAATATACACACTTTGCACACAAAAAACAAAATTATTTACAAAAGAACAGCTGTCTCTGTTTCTTTCCATTTTTAATGTCCGCTTTATTCCGTTTTTGATGTCTCTGTTTCACACCTTTGGGAAGTCCCTCTCCGCCTCAAACGGCACCTGGTAGAGTACAAACCTGATTGTTGTAGTGAGATGATGTGCTGGGTTGACATTGGACAGCAAGTCCCTGGTGATATTGACAAATAGGGCGTCTGCATTTTCCGATTCAGCTGGATTCTCCCTTACTTGGTCCAGGTGTGCCAGCCTTGCTGGGAGGATGCCTTCTTCCATGGTGCACCAGGGCTCCACCTCTCCAATCCCAACAATAAGGGGGTCTTGGTTCCAAATGAGTGGATATTAATTATTTCCTAGCCTACCGTGTCTTCGAAACAATGTCCGTCCAATTTGACCTCATTCATAAAAATAGCACCTTTCCTCTGCCTGACAGGACGGAATTGGAATAATTTGGATTATTAATTGGAATTGAATTATTTGCCAAAAATGGCCAGTACGGAGGATGTAATACACAAAGATAAGCTCAAGTAGCAATGTGCAAACGTGTCGCTCCATGAGTCAAAATTGGCACCTATAGGAAGATAAACATTAATTAAATCAGACCAATTTGGGTTTGTTTTAGGTGTGAAAGCAGACCATGTTGGAGTCTGTATGCTAATTAGTAACATTTCTATTGCCTGGTGTGGCCCGAATAATCAAACTAGTGGTGTGAAAGCACCCCAAGAAATGTGCATTACAAATATGATATTGTTAGTGAGTAAAATGTCTAGTCTGCAATAAATATGTAGATAAAAATGTTCTACATTGTCTAAAGTTGGAGATTTTTGCTCCGAAAAACCTTTACAGCTGCGGTCAGTCTGTCAAAAAAAGCTTGACTGTGGAATTGGACGCATTGCAACGCGAAATGGGGAGAAACAAAATGGAAAATTCTGTCAAGTCGTGAAGACGACGCCTTTTGGAGGAGAATCTCCGTGTGAAGGAGCTCGGACCTGATCGGCCAGCCAATCACATCGTGATTAAACAGCGGGCCAGACACACAAGATCAGAATAATCAGAATACACTCGCACGATTTCCAGGACCTTCGATAAAGAAGGCTTGGCTAACGGCGTGTAGCGAGGATAATGCTTCATTCTGCTCTCCCTGCCTCCTGTTTCCAAACGACAGCATCAGACCCAGCATGAATCCAGACCAGTACGACTGATTTAAAGCATTTTTTTGAAAAAAAAAAAAAAAAAAAAAGCCAAAGCATGAACAAACAGAGATGGAAAATACAGTTAAACTGTTCGCGTTCGCAAGAGTGAGCACTTCGGCCCGGCTTGATGAGTACATTTTACCCAGCGTGAGTCCTTATATACAAATGTTTGGCTCATCTTCAGGTTCTCTGTCAAAAACGTGTGAATGTGTTGATTAGCTTGCTGACAGTGAGTAAAAAGAATACATGCGATAAAGACACACAAAATGAACCCACGTCACAACAGAAGGAGCAAAAGTAAAAGGAAAGTAGGCTGCCTGGCAACAGTCGTCAACACAGACGTTGCCACCCAACATCGCATCTGCGGGCCGTCTCTCTGTTTGATGAACCGGCTCATATTTTCCACACACTTGTCCTCATCTATAACCAGTGTGGTAGCGGTTTCTCTCCGTGAATTCTAGGTCACTTGGCTGTCCCTGTGGTCCGTCATGGACGGGTCGTACGAGTGTCTGTAGAGGCAGAGGCGAACCTGCTCTGCCAATCTACCCCCGAACGCGTCCATCTGTGGAGAAAACATGCTTAATCAGAGGCTTTATTGTAGAGAGGAGCTTTTTTTTTATTCTTATCACCGATCAGTTTGGAGAAATGAGCTTGTGGAGCATTTCTGATTATTGTACATACTGTAAAACCTGGAGTTATTTAGTGTGTGTAACGTTACTGTAAAGGATTATTACAGTAGATTGCTCTGTGTTTTACAATCACAGTAGTCAAAGAGTTACTGAATTATAATAGTTAATCACCCAATACTCTAAATACAAGTGAAATCAAATCAAGTGTTTTAATTTACAGTTAATCATCTAATACTGTAAATACAACTGAGATAACAGTATTTTTTTATTTTACAGTAAAGTCACAATACTGTAAACATAAGTACTGTACTTCTACTGTAAAAAGAAATAATTACAGTAATTTTGATGCTCAATGAAGATGTCAACGGTTATTTAGACTAAATGGAAGTGGTGTGCTATACACGATTTGCAGTCTTTGTTCATACAGTATGTCTATCTCGGGGAAAAAAAAGAGGTGTTTTTGTCTTTGTCAGGGTCATATTATATTTATCTTACTGCAAACCATTTCCCTAAAGCACCCCGTACTATTCCTCTGGATTCATTTCCTGCCTTTCAGGCAGCCACTGCTTACATTTTACTTCACAATGAAAATCATTTTGCAGAGACTTGGAAGTTGCTTGTGATATAGTATGTTAGACATCACATGTTTTGGCTTTTATTGTATATCACTTTTACATCGTTGTATGCAGTTGTAGTAAGGAACTGTTTGTTTTTTTGTTTTTAAACTGCTGAAAAGCAGAAATGGTTAAAACAAGAAGCTACCAAATCCACATTTTCTCCTTCATGATGCACATGATTGCTTTCTATTTGTCATATATAATATAACATAACTTGTGGATGAAATGCTTCTTGGCAGCCGAATCTAAAATGGGCCAATTCAGGTTCCCTGGGGCCCTAAGTAAACTTCTGCTGGGAGGCTGACATATCGAGGATTCAGTGAAGAATGAAATATCTGATATGCTTCTGAATCATGCAGTTCACGCATTTGAATTTAACATGTACTCTGCCTTTCTAGTGACTTCAGTGTTCCTTTGTTATTTGGCATTTTTTTTTTTTTTTTATAATATGTTTTATTGATGAAGTGACCAGGGAAGCACAACACTGTCTTCAAACACAGCTGTGATAGTAAACACATGCCTTTGACTTCACTGGAGATTATTCTGAAAAATTCAAATTGTGCTCCAGACTTCAGAATATGTCCCATACCACTCACACACTGCTGGTGTGAGCTTGACTGTTCTGTTGTTTTTTGTTTTTTTTTCCCACTGTTTTTCCCATTTTGAATATTATAAACCTCATTTTCAAATCACAGACACATGGTAATGCTGATGTATCCTACCGCTGAGCTCTGCTCTTCTCTCTTGTGCCAGTTCACTATAGCAGCAGACAATCCTTAAATCTCCTCTGCCAACAATCTCACATTTAGTGCCTTTTAAATTCTGTCTAACAATGGCAATATTTAACTGGTTTGCTCAGGTTTCCTTGTTGCCACAGTAAGTCACGCCATACAGTGTAAGACTTTGTCATTTGTAATATCCATCAGTCAGTACATCCACAGAAAATGTGCTTATGTAATTCTGGTATGCTCATATGGGTGTAAACCAGCATGTACCAATACTGTAAATAACTGCATTACATAAGCTAGTAGCTCAGTTAGTTGAGATCACATTATACAACAGATTTCCATCAAGCAGCTGTTCAGTACTGTAGGTCTTATTACTGTACACTGTTACTGCCCAAAACAAAAAGATCTTTGAAGCGAAAACACCAGCGAGCTTAATTTACCTGCATGCTGGTGCAAGTCTTTTATGCATTTGTTCTACATTCTCTTTGTCTGCAGGGATAAAGCCATCTTTTTTTTTGCCACTCTTTTATGACCTTCATAACATTTACAACAGCATTTTCACATGGGTGGGCGGACACTTGGAGAGGATTTTCACTCCTGTCCATTGCTAGTACTCTGTAATTATTTCCAAAAAAAAAGAATTTATAATTTAAAAAAAAAAACGAGTCATTGCTTTAGCATATGATTATGTAATTAGGACTTAAAAGCGTCTGGTCCGTCGTTTCAGTTTGGCAGCAGGTATGCCCCCTCCCCCGCTCTCCAATATCTCTCTGACACTGACTATGAAAGTGACAGCTGTCAATAAGACCCCATCTATTGACCAGGCAGAGTCTGTGAGTCAAAAGTAAGTTATTGCTAAGCAGCTTTCGCCAATGTTGATACAGTATGCAGCATTTCACTTATTTGAGGACTGCAGCACTCGAGCAAGATTAGCTGGCTTGAGGCAATGATGACTTGCAAGTGATTTAACATATAAACCCTAGTCTACACCAAAGGGAGAGGGAAAGGGGTGTAAAGTGACTGAGAAGCAAGTTCACCTCAGTCTGGCTCTTTCTCCCTCAACTTTGGGCTTTTTAGCTACAAGTATGTTCATGTGAAAGATTTGGTTATTAGTAGCGGCATCATCAGAACTTCATGTGATATGAGATGAAACGATAATACTAAACACCTACAGAAAAAAAAAGAGTTTCAGGAATGGCAAAAAGTAGAAATGAAGTGCCAGGAAAAAGTGAAATTTAAAAGATAACCTGTCATCATATGACAGAATATTAAGAAAAACACAAAATAATTCTCAAATATAGTATGAGTAAGCTAAGGCTTTAATACAGGTGGACATGGGAGCATGGGGATGGTAAATGCTGGATGCCAGGTTGGCAGAAAGTGTCCGTGCACCAGCTTTGTTCAAGTGGAGACCATCTGCACTGAAAAGATGTCCACGTTCCCAGTAGAGATTCAAATGGTCAATGAAGTGCATGCTGTCGTTGTCGCATGCAGACGAGAGCCAGGTGTTAAGCAATCTATGAGAAGCCCCATTTCGTGGTCGAGAAGGGGACTGGAGGTGCTGGGAGCAGAAAGTGGCTCCCCGGATTACCGACCTGGTGTGGTGGTGGTGAGATGGGGCAATCAGACCATCCTACACCACTACTCTTTTCACAACTTAACACCATGAGGACCATCGTGATCCAGGAGGTGATGAGTAGTAGCCAACGGGGAGCACTCTGATCCTGGATGCAACGGCCTGCTCAGTGGAGAGTAACGTCCATTGAGATGCCACATAAGAATTGATAATGAAAAATAACAATTCAAAACCTCTCCAAATGTGCTTAATAGTGGTTTATTGTCAACATCAGTAAGCCAATATGCACGGAGCATGCTTGTACCAAGATCTAATAATACTGGTTAATTGGCCGTCTGACCTTAAAAGTTGAGGCATGCAAGAAAAAGAACTAATGTATGTTACGCCCTTTACACCCAAAGATGGAACTCACACATGGTTTTGTAGTAGAGGCATGACTATGAATGTGGTTGGTGAGCATAAAGGAACCTTATCCTTTTCGGGATAAACAGGATAAGCAGCAGTGGTGAGCATACAGGGAAATGAGCTGTGACCAATAGCAAAACAAGTACCCTAATCAGCTAAGAAGCTAAACTTAAATGTCAGATGTTGGCCAGCACAAGGCTGGCAAACGAAGGGAACTCATTTTGCATTGTAACCAGCCACATCTCCAACCCTGCAGTTAGTGAAGTCTAAATAAAAACAGACTATGTGAGTGAAAGGAACAGAAATAATGGACTGAATGAGCTGGTTACAAGGGATCTTTGATGGGCTCTTTGCAACCGCAGAGTGCAAGTCAGGGCTTTAAACATATTTATTAATTAATATTATGTGAACAGGCTTCTCCGAGGACGGAGACACTCTCCCCATGTAGATAAAAACAGGTCAATCTAAGTTAGTGAATACAGTGAATTCTTATAGTATTATATTCCATTTCTGCCAAATCCATTCCACTAGATATCGCTCAATCTTACACACTCGACCTTTAACCTCTTAAGATACACTACCGTGTGTGGTACAGGGGAGGGGAGTCATTTACAACAACACTACACTTCAGTCTTTAGTTTCTATAATGCAAATAAAGCAACAACGGCGCGAGCCAATTGAAGCATGGAGATAGCCGGCTTAAAAGCCGATGAAGACCGACTATGAAAATTTTACCATCTTTGGTTTGATGGACAGGAGTGTAACCCATTGGAAATTTTCCATGACAAGACCATCCAAATCCGATAATAGCCAGGGCTTTTGAACGACATTTAACAGGCGGGAACTATGCTACTTACAAATTGGGCATGCCATTTTTGCAAATAAGAAAATGAAAAATGGGGTGCATCTTAAGATGTTAAAAGATATAAAATAGCTTATTAATAGCTTATTAAATATATTTTTAACCCAAATTTTCCCTTTCCCCGGCCACATTAACCAGCTCTGACTGGGAGATCTCGAGGGGTTCCCAAGCCAGCGTGAAGCTGTAATCCCTCCACCGAGCCCTCGGTCTGGCCCATGGCCTTCTCCAAGCTGGACATGCCTGGAACTTCTCCCTAGGGAGGTGACCAGGTGGCATCTTTAAAAGATGCCTGAACCACCTCAACCTGCTCTTTTTTTCTATGCAAAGGAGTAGCAGCTGTAGTCCAAGTTCCTCATGGATGACTTGGCTTCTAACCTTATCCCTAAGCCAGCTGAACCCATTTCAGCCACTTGAATCTGCAGTCTTGTTCTTTTAACCATGAACAAAGGTTGACCGTTTGCAAAAATCTTTTCTATCATCATTTGATATGACAAACATTTTAATAGATAATAATTAATGTGCTTTATGTAGAAGTCAGAGAACTATACAGTAAATATAAAAAAAAAAAAAACACTAGTAGAATAGTGCTATATAACTGAGGTAAGCCACAGAGAGAGACCTGAAGGATTGACTCCACACTCCTTCTGATGTTGTGATGGGTTTTGACACTTACAATCGCCCTTGTGTCTAAGACCCAGTTCAACATCTTTTTTTGATAAAAAGAAGCGGGGGAAGCACAGGTAGTGGGAATGAGGAAAAAGTAGCTGATAGGCTGGGGAAAACTCTGAGAACAGGGCAGGGCCAACAAGGTAAATGCAGGGTAGGTAACAGAGGGAATAAAAACACAAGTGAAGCAGAAAAAAGCCATTCAGTTTAAGCCAATACAGACATTATAAATTATCATTATTTTGTATCCTCACAGGATTTGACATCTAAAACGGGTGACCAATTTATAATATTAAAAGATGGGGCAGTTTAACAAAAGGAAAAGAAGAGACGATACGTGTTAGAAAGCCAATACAAGCAAAAAATACAACAATAAATATTGTATAATACGTTAAACATTTAGCTATAGTAGGTCCAAAAACAGTCTACTACTCAGAGGGACGATTTCCTCCCAAAAAGTGGACATTTTTATTGTAGCTGGACACAATATTAGGTTGACGGCTACCTTAATACAGGCCCTTGGGCAGAGCGGGGGCTCTATATATGCAGTTTCCTTTGTGTCTGTGTGTGTGTATTTGTGTGTCTCTAATTCAGCAGTAGAGCCTAGAAGGCAGAAAGACTCTCCCATGGTTTGGCTTTACCGCTGCAGTGTGAGGCTATTATCAGGCCACGGCAATAGGGGTGAGGAAGGGGCCTCTGTAATAGTTTTTATAGGTTCACCACTGCCCTGTCTTTGCACCTGGCATTTATCTCCCCCTGGAGGTGTAGCACATGATTCTAAATTAATAAGTAGGTACAGGATGGGCTGTCTGTGATGGGGCAGGATGCTCTGACCAGAGAGAGATGAAAAACTAGCTGCAGTCTACAATAGAGCCCTCAATTCTGTTTTGCTCGTTATGTATCCATGGTCTTTTGTTTTTTGTTTTTTTACTCAGTGTAGACATTTGTAGTCTTAGAGAACCGTTGTAGAGTAAGTCGAATCCACTGACAAACAAACAAAACCATTACAAACCTGCTCGCAAAACCTGGATCTAAAGATAAATTCAAATTCAAAGCCATGTGGTCATACTAGCCCATCGGCGTATAGTGAAACAATCAGCAAGATGAATCTGGAAAAGAAAAACCTGATCAAATAATCTCAATTTTCTATTCCACACAGCTTCTGTCTGGACCCCCGTGTGCGTCTCTTTTTTTGTTTAAAGTTGTGCTGCTGGCAGCAAAAGCAACTTGCTGCTTGTTTATATTTGCTATTAAACTTTAATATGTTCAGTTGAGTTCCAGTAGTGTACATAGTCCACCATCCTGCATCTTGAAGTCTCTTTGTCCTGTATGTTTGGGATTGTTGTGTCATATGCCAATGTGTCGCTGCAAAAATGCCAGCTGACTGTATGTCTTTGAAACTATGCTGCGTTTAGAAGAATATATTATCTCCTTAACATTGTATAACGATGATCTAGAATCATCTTCAAACAAATAATTTGGGAAAACCAGGACCAGATCATCTAGCGTATAAATAAAATGTCATTTGAACAGAAATGATCAATTTACCACCTATCAGGATCAGTAAACCTCTTTCCCTTACTACTTAGTCACTGCTAAAATGAACATGTAGTACTGCTGTGTAAGTGTTATTGTATTAGTTGATGTTAATTAGACAGAGGGTGGGCATACTCAGCAAGTAGTCATCTTCCATTATAGCCCTTTGGCAGCATTTGGCTTTTGACAACATAACTCTTTCTATCTGCCGATGACTGCTGCCCACATGGCCAGACTGTTTCATTGCAGGTTCCAGGTGTTTAGATGTTGGAAGTCAGAGTAGAGACAGGGTGGGAGGGTGAAGTAAACAGTATGTGCCTGCATTTTTATACAACGCCCTCAGCCCTCCTGGATTCTAGTTGGCAAGATGCCTTTGTACCAGAAGAAATACAATCTTGCATTTCACAATTCCACCAACGCACATGGGGTTGCACACTCATGAAGGCACATGAACTCAAAAGACATTTGGAAAGCAGTCGTCCTTGATGGTTCAAAAGAGCATATGCACCCCTACAGAAACAGAACAAATGTACATATTGAAGTATGTGTCAGTTCTACAGTCCATGACACACACACCATCATTCAGTTGCCCATGTGTGATCAAACACACACACACACAGGCAATATTTTTGTTCGTTTTTTTTTGTAGAGGCCATGTTTTACTATAAATTTGCCAGGAGAAAAGAACAATCTCATTAGATTGTTCATTATATTTTCCTTCTACAGTGTAATATAATTTGGAAAAAGTTAATTCCCTCAAAATTAATTACTTTCTCAAACTTTTGATTATATTTAAGAGAGGAAACTTATGTTTCCAGGTTGTGTGGTTTTATATCAAGGTTGCATAATGAATAAATTGGCAAAAGCTTATTGGAGATCTGTTATTCTGAGGGTCGATTTTTCAAAATTCCGACAAAATAATAAACATTTAGACACAAAATTCTGAATATCTTGAGTCGAACAAAGTTTACAGCTGGGGGAGCTACAGTACTTCTGGAAATGAAGCTAGCCATACTATTAAAAGAAACAATGTTCTCTGTGGGTCAGATTTTACCCTGTATTTGCTGATTTGATGCAATGCAGTTTGATGGCTTCAACTCATAAATGAGGATATGCAGGAGTAACATCACTAGCCAGAGGGCCTCTGCTACAGTTCCAGGTCAAAGGGGCGCCGATATCAGCATGTGCACAACCATCTTCAATGGTGGTGTCCTTACCATCTACCAACCATTGGCTTGTGCAATACTGACATTAATACATGACTCAGTGTGTCTTCATTTGAGAAGACATACATTTGTTCCTTCTCCCCACATACTCATAATGGAGAAATTCTTCTCTGCCTGGTGATGCAACGTATATATTATCACCAGCAATATGGCTAGGTGTCTCTAATGGAGATAATGAATGCTAGTTGACCGGTAATAGTTGGTTGCCTGGTAATAGGTGTAGGACCTCCCAGTAATATATACACCAGTCAAGGAGTTTTTTTCCCCTTAGTGCATTGCAAGGGAAAACATCCAATACAGTGTTGCTTAGGTTCTTACGGCCTTACCATCAGGAACATGTTGTATTGTGTTTGGGTGAAATTATCGATTCTTTCTCGGTGAAGAAAAAACATAGTTCCGATCTGTACCATAAAAAAAAGTTGCCAAATCTGTCTAGTCTAGGTGCT
The DNA here is from genome assembly GCA_030544235.1 of Lepturacanthus savala. NCBI lineage: Eukaryota > Metazoa > Chordata > Actinopteri > Scombriformes > Trichiuridae > Lepturacanthus > Lepturacanthus savala. The sequence continues at coordinate 8,287,825 of CM060464.1, forward strand.
TAAGGTTAAACCAGTTCATTCTGATACTTGTATTTGAATTGCCAATTGTGTAAATATTGATTAAAATTATATATTAGGGTGCTTTCACACCAAAGGCAGTTGGTACGTAGGAAACGGTTCCATTCAAAATGAAGGCACTTATTTCAGTTAATTTTTGTTTGTATCAAAGCATCAATCGCACCTACTTGCATACTAAATCAAGCGAACCAAGACCTTCAAAAAGAGGTTGCCTTGGTCTGCTTGACTCAAATACTCAAAACTCAAATATTTTTGCCTGGTGCGCCAATAGCAATATTGACCACAAGTTAATCTTTGCCTTTGTTGCATGGTTTTAATCTTTACAGTTGGAAATCAGGTGTTGAGCTTGTTTTTATTGGTTTAGAGCCTAATTTGCTCAAGGGTTTGCTTCCGGCAGGGAGCTGCGACATTCGCGAGACTCTGTCAGAGTTTTTGGAGACATGAGAGCAGGTGCTACCCACAAAGGAGTGACACCAAGGAGGCACCACTGCCTCATGGCTGAACTGTTTAATGCTTAGAGGATGGCTTCAAGCTGTTGGCTCAATCTGAGTTAAGCCACCTAATGACTTTTAACTGTTGACTGGAACGCCGTATTGGGTCCCTTCTGTGTATCTGGTTGCTGCGTTCCAAGCTGAAGGCCTGTTGTCCAGATTGAGAGGTTGCACCCACTGGGAGCTGTTGCTAACCAGGTCAGTGTGAGGCTGTACTGCCATACTGAGAGCAAGTCCTGCTAGATCAAAGGTAGCCTCCATCCACACTCATCCATGACATGCTAAACTAATACCAGGCTCAACAAACAAACTTAAATTAGGACTTTCAGACAGCTGCAACTAAATATTTCATGATTGCAAACGTGTCATTTTGGCCAACGACTTTCAGTTAAGGCCTGTGTGGAAACTGTTTTAAAAATGTAATTTCTAAATAGGTAAAATTAGAAAAATTTCTAATATTGGAAGGTGGTTATATCTATACCAAAAAAGGCCTCAAATGTCCACTAACAGTATTAGCATGGACAGCAGGGTGGTTTAATGTTAACACTGGTGCCTCACAGCAAGAGGCTACTGGGTTTGGATCCCAGGTCCTTTTTGTGTGAAGTCTGCATGCTCTGTCTTTGTTTACTGGGTTTCCACCAGGTGATCCAGTTTACTCCTACCATCACAGACCTGCTTGTTCGGATACATACTCCTATTACCCGCCTTGTACAAACTAACACTGTCCAATACATGAAGTTTAACTTCAGACAAAAGCAGTTTGGCAGCAACATTCTATTTACAACACTGAGACCCAAATTTATCCCACAAAAAGGTATTATATTATCTGAAAGGTAAATTACCCAAGGACTTGCCAGAACGAGAGCCCTTGGGAGCAAGCTTGCATGTATACATACAGAAAATAAAGAAACGCATAATAAGTCCCTTTTTTAGAAAGCTTTAATTGTCTGACTTGGACAAACGAGTGGGCATTTTCATCTTGGCATTCCAGTGCACTTTTGTTGCCCATGTTTTGTCCTGGCAACAAACAAGTGGAAGTGTCCTTCCGCCTTGGCTCAGCAAAGAAACACTGAGGATTGTAGTAATAAAAGGACAAACTTTAGAAAATACACTGGGCATCTGAATTGGCTAAACCTAAGGATGCATTTGTTCCCAGGGGCTGTGGATGTGTCCTTTTTTTTCAAACAGTGCAATGATTGCAGTGGCCATAACTCTTTCACTTGACATTTGAGTGTTTCATTAAGGTTTGCTTTTCATATTGTTGTGTGTACTTTACTGATAACACTGCCCACAGGTCATTTCTGAACTGTTTTTTAGAAATGCATGTGGCGTTTTCATTTTTAATGTATTGAACCGCAAAGGATGTTTATAGTATCTATAGTCGCCGCCTGACATGTGGGCGGTTGTATTCATTTCCGTTTATGCCTGTATAGAATGTGGATTTGCTCTGATTTCAAGGAGCTATGTTTATTTACCCAATATATTAGGCTGGATCACATTTCCACTGTGACACCCAAGTGGTACGGTGGTAGCGTTTCAGTAAATAATGTCCTCTTTGGTCTGCAGATAATAGCTGTCTGAGCTTTCTCACTACAGTGATGCAAATTGACCAAAAAATGTTTTGTGGAAAGTTAAAACTGCAGCTAAATTCTTCCAAGTATCACAGATAAACTTCCCCAGACCTGTAAGTATGAAGCCCTTCTCCAGAACATAAAACAGGGTCACGGTGAACAGAGATCCATCTCCGGGGCCTGTCACCTCTGTTTGTTATGTGGCGTTTCACTGAGCCACGGCGCACCAGATTAAGGGGGCCTGGCTGCTACGGCTCATCCCATGCACCAGTGACATGAGGCAAGCGCAGACACCTGCACAGCAGACAGATATTATGCAGCATAACGCTCACTCTCACATCTGTTGAGGAAGAGACCGTATGATTTATTTATTAGCACCCAATTAAAACTTCAGGAACAAGAACACTTCAATGGGAATATAAATATCAAATAGAGTAAGTTCTACACGACTATTTAGTCATGCAATCTGGCTCGTGCACCGTGGCACGCCTGAGAGAGAAAGAGAAGCCGGAGATCAGGAAATGGAAGTGGAAACACTCGGATCTTTTTTGTGCGCAGCAAAAGAATCCTTTATTTCGCTCTCATCACTTACACCACCTCCTCTACCCTTTCTTCTTCTCGTGGTGTAAATGTGATTTTCTTGGGGGGGGAAGGAGAGGGGAAACGGGGTCGGTGTTTCGTTTTGACTTAGGCTCTGAGCACAGTATAGGCCAATCGATTAGCCTTGCTTGGTTTAGCGTAGGACTAAGTGTTGTGGGCATAGCCGAAGGCTGGAGTGGACAGATTGTGTGGCATTTGTTAAGCTCACCGGGGAGTCAGGGGCGGCATTGTTAGGGTGAATATGGATTTTGGCACAGTTGGGGAATCGACTGACTTTTCTCGTTGAGATCTGATGTACACGTGAAGCCGCCCCGTAACTGCAGGTAACTGCGGCAACGCACGCAATCTGTCGCCGTCCATGTTTTTTTTTTTTTTTTTTACACCGTCACAGTGATATTCCGCCGCGGCGCTTCCTACACGCAACGCTCCATTATCCCTCTTCCTAACGGCAACGGAGGGGTTGTTAATGTGCAGGACACATGGCCCACTTCCTCCTGAATTAATCTATCAAGCTGAAGATATGTTTAAGGATAAGTGCCTTCTCTCACACAGGATCTGAGATTCATTTGAAAGTCATTACTTAATTAAAAAAGATTGGTATCAGGAGGTTAAGGAAGGGGGAAAAAAAATCTCACAGGAGGATGAGTAATTTCCACAGAGACGCAAACGTCAATTATAGACATATAAGAATACACTCAAGGAAAAAAAAAAAAAGCAAAGCACAAAGGTGCGGCGCTGTACTCTTTCAGATGTGTGCCGCTAATGAGCGGAATGTGGCTTTAAACAGCAGATCACATTCGGTAAAAGTCACGCAAAACCCGCCTCTTCGGAACGGGCCGATTGCTCGGCCTCGGCGGAATTGCTGCATGCAGATTTGTCAAGAATCGCTCATCCGACCAACTCCAGTGCACTGTAAGTCAAGGATACGGAGGGGCAGGTGTAAGCATACACATTCGTGCGAGTGTGTGATGGCCATTAAGTCGTTTAAGTGCCCCCTCCGGCAGTCGGTTCCCTACGCGCATTCATATTCTCCAAAGTCGACAACACAGAACTTTTCAAGACAGTCGGTTTAAAGTAAATGAAGTGGTCTATAGCTGATTATTTAAAACCAAACTAAAATGCGGTGGAGGGAGAGCCAACGAGAGGTTCCAGCTCAGAAGTCTCTGATGGTGAAATCGCAGTTTTGGACAGGCCCAGTGGTCGGTCCGCTGCAGGCAGCTCTGAACTCGTTACCAGGTGCCAACGCAGTTAAAGCTTGAAATGTTGAAGTTGCGGAATGATAGCAAGAAACACCTGAAACAAAAACCCACAGAACACGGAGCCCCGCCCCCTTGTCTTTTCAGAGGTTAGATGAGAGTGATCGATCAAAAACCCCAAACCTGGAGGCCTTTGAAATTACATCTGGTGTTAATAAGCCTTGTCCTTATCTCAGTTCTGCCCACATTGTGATTGAGTCTTGATATGCAAATTATTTAGATACGGCTGACAGACTTTATAATAGTTATTTATATTATGGAGGTAGCATTTCACCATTCAACTTGATACGTAAATAGGTAGTTTTTTTTTCTTTTATCTTTTTTTTTTTTTTAAGAATAAGTACATGCTACACGGATTATAACCTATGATCAAGTTAAAAATTCCACGCTATTTCAATGTCTTCTTACCTGCTAGAGAAATACATCTGCATCTTTAAGGATGTGTGTGTACAACAAAATTGTCCAATTTTTTGTATCTTTTTCATCTATTTTAAACAATATTGTAGATCGTGGTTTTTGCATGAATATTGATTGGAGAGGTTTTGCTCCTGAAATATGCTGCTATTGTAAATGAAGAAATTCAATATTCTTCTTTGCCTTTTTTCCTCTCTGAAAATCTCTTGTGATTGTAAGAATATATGTTTTTCTAACCTATTCCAATTTTGATCTGACTTTTTCTATATTATCTTGTCTTCGACACCAAAAACAATACAATAAAATAAAATGAAAGCATCTGATCCTATGAGAGCCGATATATGCGTTCCCACAGTGCGTCTGTAACAGTCTTTGCCGTTCTGTTCTTTACTTTAATTTACTTTTTCAACTCAACCTCAAGAAAGTGAGCGAGGCAGAGCGAAAGGAGGAGGGAGCCTTGTTAAAGACCACTTAAATAACTCATAAAACAGCATCGCATTTGTAAAATTAATAGAAAAGCCTTTCATAACAGGGTGCCTGCCTGACATGCTGGCAGTCTGCCACCTTGCACCAGAAGTGTCCTTATTACTTTTTGACATATTAGAAGCGATGCGTTCTGTGCCTCTGGTAATAAACTAGAACTTTTTTTTTTCCTTCAAACTTTGCTTTCGTCAAAGGAAAGTCAGTTTTCTGGACTGTTTTGAGCTGCGCTAACATGATTCCACAAGGCTTTTCTAACCATCCATTATCCTTCTGATGCAATCAGCAAACACATTGTACCATTAGAACACTGGAGTGATAGTTGCTGGAAATGGGCCTCTATACACCTCTGTAGATATTGTACCAAAAAACTAGACATTGCAGCTAAAACAACCATTTCCCACATTAGCAATGTATAGAGTGTATTTCTAATTAGTTTAAAGTTATCTTCATTGAAAAAAACAGTGCTTTTATTTCAAAAATAAGGACGTTTCTCAGTGACCCCAAACTTTTGAACGGTATTGTACATATCTGACCTTTTGACGAATGACTTGAGTCTGACCTACACATCATCAACAAGTGACAATCGACACTATTCTGCATACAAGTAGGGGAAAGCGGGAAGAAAGCAACAACCAACCCTTGCTCTTTTCTTCCTTAAACTCTTCCTTAAATCAAATATGTTGTACATGTGCTGGCTCCTGTAGGACAGCAACTTTAAAATCGGCACATACTCAGTGCTAGCGTCCAGTCACATACAAGTCACATTTAAATGGAAATGTGACCTTGCAAAAAAATAGGATTTCACAAAAAAAAAAACCTGTGGTGTGAACAGAGTGAAGCAAACTTCAGTTTTTCCGGCACAAATCGAGACAGTTGAAAAAACAAGAGAATGAAAATGACTCCTCTATACACTTATGTAGGTGTTGCACCAAAACCCAGAATAGTTATTTACCACATTAGCAAAACAGGGCTTTTCTTTCAAAAATAAGGACATTTCTTAGTGACCTCAAACTTTCAGTGCAGGTGCTGAATATAAAAGGAATAAACTCTCATACAGAATCAGAGCTCCCCCTTTTTCTTTGCTTGTGAAGTTTCCACCAGGCGCACCTTGCGTGTGCATGTGTCTCCGTCTGTTTTCAAGTGGACACTTCCCATTACTGAACTCTCTATTTGACACAGACCCTCTTCCGCAGGAACCTCGGAGGCATGACGAGAGCCCGAGCGGGGCGGGCGCGACAAGGTAAAGATTTGTCAGGGCCAGGCCGACAAGTGGGGGAGGAAGAAAAAAAAAGAAAAAAGCCCCGCACAAAAACCGAGCTTAGGATGATTTATAGGACTTATTTCTGAGAATGGTAAAGTGAAATTAATCACGTTCCCACCTGACATCGCTGCTCAGCAGTGATAAATGACAAGCTGCCAGGGACAGACAGTGAGCCATCCATGAAGCGCCCGCCGATGTGCTCCTTCCTCAGATAGCCTGACCCAGGGTGCTGGCTCGCCAGATGCCCCCCTCTGGATGGCCGGTGCCAGGCGTACCCCGGCTCCTCCTTTTTTTCCACCACCCCCCCCTCAGCTGGGTACCAAAGTAGGGGTCTAATGACTTAGGGACAGCCTGTAAAGCAGATGGAGCGTGGAGCAGGGGGCTTACCCACTCAGCTAACGGCGCCGCGCGACGGCCACAAAGCAAAGTCACGTGTTGCTTCTTTACTGCAGATTCCAGAAAACAAAAAAGGGTCAGTGAAAAATACTGTTTGCAAGATGAGAAAGTCCAAAACTCTTTAAAATACAGTTTTAAGAAGCATTCATCAGGTCTCTCAGAATGTCTATTTTGCCTTCATGTTGGTTTCTTGTCATTTGTATAATTTTCTTTTCAAAAATAATGATTTTTGACACAAAAATGTCAAACGGAGTAACCGAAGAAAAGAATGATAAAGTTTAAATATATAATCAATGTTAAAAATCTTTTTAAGGGCATTAAACTACCTGGTAACAAGGTTTTAGTGTTACGCCACATTACAAACATGCATGAGGAAGAAATAACTTATTTTTTCTTGTTTGCAAAAAGAGATGAACTGTAAACTGCTTATTTTACCTAACACACAATTTTTACATGGAAGACCCGTTTTTCACACTTTAATTAAAAAAAAAAAAAAAAGTGAAGGTTTGGAAAAGTGTTGCAGAATCCATTTGCACACCTGTCTCGTCTTTCCAGAAGATGAGGTGTAACTTCTTTCAGCTGAAAAACTTTTTTTTTTTTTTTTCAGCACAAAATATATTAATAGCACATTTAATACTTTTCATAATTTCTAAAGGAACAAAAATATCTTGTATCTTAAAATCACATCAAATTGCACAGAGATCACAAAACATAAATCCTTTTTTTTTTCTATGAATCTCACCATGGCAGCATAAAGGCTGAACTATTGCACTTCACTGACGTCATAAAACGTGTGGAGGACGTGACGGGATTAAATAAGGATCTGTTGGGAAAAGACAGCGAAGAGACAACTTGTAGGTTTTGTAGTTTGTTTTTCCATCAGGATCTAGCTAAACCTTTGTGAAGCAGACATACCATTTCCGGGTATCTATTTTCCGTTTATTTTATAGAATTGAGGATGTGATTCTGTTCCTCTGTCTGTGGTTCTGAGTTCTGAAAGTAATTCGAAAACCCATTGAGAAGGAAAGCAACATCGCTGCCGGAGCTGATAGCTAATCTAACCAGAGTGTCGGTGCTCTCTGGATGCGTGGGCAAAGGGTCTCACTCGCAGCTCTTTGCTCTGCTCGGCTATCTTCACACTCTGGGTGTTTTTTTTTTTCTTTTTTTTTTAGTTTTTGTTGCCTTTTTTTTCTTTTTTTTGCATGCAAGATAACACAAAGATCGCGCTTATCAAAAAGAGCATGATACCGTCATTAATCATTAAGCGCGGGGAGCCGGTGTTTATGGGTCGTTTTTGATTCCAAATTCATTCGATGATCCTGATGTTTGAGAAGATGAATAGCAGTATCGACTCACCGTACCTGTCTGTATCCAGCTCTCCGGGTCCATGCTTTGCTGTAGGAACGTATGAATGTAAGTAAGATGCTCTGGGATAGATCTGACCTTATGACTACTTCCTGGAGAAGAGGGGCAAGAACAGAAGAGTCTGCTTTCATCCTTCCTGCTCAGGCTTGTACCAGCTGATAAAATAATAAATTTGCCCTCTTTAAAATGTAATAGGCCAATAACATAATAATTGGCCAATAACATAATACAAGTCCTGAACTGATAAAGTAATAACTTTTTGCCAATAATGTAACTCCTTATTACGTTATCGGCTCATTTGCAATTTTTTTTCCTCACTCGGCCAATAACGTAATCACCGGCCAACGTTATTGGCCAAAAGTGCACAGTTATTACGTTATTATTTTATAACAAGAGGGTAACTAACGACTTTTTTGGTGCCTGTTAATCCATTGATTATTGGAGCGGTGAATCTCTTTTTTGTTTGGTTCTTAAAATGGTGAGAAATGTTAATCGCTATTTCTCAAAAATGAAGATGCAGCCTGAAATGTCTTTTGTCTTAACCAACAATCAACAGATAATTAGTTTTATACTATAGATGATAGAGCTGTAACTATGAACTATTTTGGTAGTTGATTAATCTATCCATCATTGAACTGATAATTCAATTAGTTGTTTGATTCAGAAAATGATAAAAAGTTACTGTTTCCCAAGGCTGAATGTACAAACTAAAATCTTTTTTTTTTTATCGAGACCAACAGTCCACAACCATCTTCAGTTTACTATTATAGAAGACTAAATAAACCACACAAATAATCATATTTGAAAAGCTGGGACCAGAGAATTTGGACATTTTATTTTTAAAAACAATCACTCAAGTTGATTAATTTAATAGTTGGAAAAATAATTTCCTCCTTCCTGCAATTGGTTGATGGACCCTGTGAGTGAGTTCTGTGACATCACTGAGTAAGTATATCAATCATTCACATGCTCTACTCAGGCTTTTGTTATACAACATTTATTGTGCTATTCAGAGCATGGCAAACCGTTCCTCCCTTATTAATGTCAGCAATGGCATTGTGACGTTGGCTCGCCTATTATTTTCCCCAAAAAATCCACTTAAGCCATTTATTGCCCTGAATGATAATGTAGACATTAGTGGCTGTTGATTGAACGTCCATGTTTCCCTGTTGTTCTGTTTGGAGGTGTGTTTGTACATGAAAAATGACGCCTACCCCCAACCTCCCCCCCCAAAGTGCCTATGACATGATTTCACTCTCTGCCATGAGAATAAATAATCTTTACCCTTGACAGCCACATAATTAATAGTGATGTTTAGCAGGTCCATTTCAACAGACCCACTTAATCTAATTTTGTTTCCACGCCGCGATTTGTAAATTACTGCAAAATGACGCGCCATTTACCACTGTCTCTGTCTGCGAGAAAGGCAATTTTTCTTCCTGTGTAATTCTCCCTTTTTGTGGCTCTCTTAGCCGAGGATTTAAAAAAAAAAAAGTGAGAAAGAATAAAAAAGAAACGCTCATCTCTTTTTCTCCGTCTCGCTCTTCCTCCTCCTTCCTCTTTTCTTCCTTCAGCTGCATTCCAACTCCCTTACTCCCTTCTCTGCTTTTCTCTCCAATTTAGCAGCATTGGAAGCCGCCGAGACCCTCTAACACATTAGCTGTTTTACAGCTTCCCCAGAATACATTATGAGCACTGATCTAAAATGTCAGCACTACAAATGCCTTGTCCACATTCCATTATTTGCCACTAAATGTTAAGCGTTTATATTCACACAGTGTTACGTTGACATTTGAGAAAAAGAAGTGAGCGTCTGGCCTGGTGATTTGCTGTGCCATTACATGTCATTTGTGAACATGCTAACAGACATTCAGGTGTCCAAAGAGCTGTTTCCCTTTGTTCACTGTCCTGAAAACTGTCAGACAGAAATACTTGATAAGTCAAGTCATCTATTGATAACAAAAATATATATCTCTTAAAGTACTGACAGGGAAAAGGTTACACCAACCTCTGCACACTGAAGACATTCAGCTTCAAATGTCACAATGTCAAGATGAGTCTGCTTAATAATTAGCCAAAGGAAACCACTTGGGAGGACAAGTATGGACATGTTTGCAATCTGTTATAAAAAGGAATTGAAACGTCTAAATTGCTCAAAGGGTTTTCTTGTTGAAATCATGTTCAACACTCTATTGACCTTACGTACTCTATTCTAAGGGGAATAATCACACTGTTTTCCTACTGTAGTTTCCATCAGGCATTGGTTCTGGCATTGGTTCGCATGTCCAAAAGCCAGTCCATGATCTAGTTTTTTTATGTAATGTGTTCCCGGTCAGCTCGGCGCTCCGTGATGCAAGCGATCTATTCTACGATCCACTCGACGATCCGTTCTATGATCCACTCCCACCCTTTCTATCAATCCACCAGCATGTACAGTAGAGGCATGTCTGAGCAACACCATACCAGAGTGGCGAAGATGCAACGGTTTTTGCATCAAACTAGTGAGAAAAATGTTTAAAAAATGTCAGCCGTGTGGGAGTACTTTTCATTTATATCTGAAAAAGACCAAGAAGCTAAGTATAGTACATGCCATATTAAAAGTTAAATGTGGCAGCATCATTAACACGACTGACCTCATGAAGCATCACAAAAAACTATACAAGGAGTTTATAAAGAAGACTACAGACTCCTTAAACTGTTGTAAATGACATGAGAGGTACAGGCCTGCAATTTAAGGGTAGCCGTAGCATGGTTGACTTGGTGTGGGGTTCACTTGTTCTCTGGGGGTAGTCTGTATAAGCAGTGCAGGTCTAGTTTTGGGTGGTGAAGTGAAGCAGGTGGATGTGTATGATACAGACTTGAAGCGGATTGGTATGAGTCAGAAATCAAGGTTGTCATATCAGTATCAATGTGAAAAATCTGGTGCAGGACATCCCTGGTCTCCATCACCTTCGCGAGCTAAACTGTAGGACCAGACGTCTTGTCCGTCCTTGTATAACACGTAGAGTATGGCACATGGCCAACAATCATGGAGGACTAAGTCCTGCCTTTCCTTTTTTTTCTGGGAGAATTAATGAGGCAAAGCAAAAATGTTTGAACAAACCTCTTGGCCCCGAGGAGTGCAAGGCCCTGACCTGACAACCATTCACAATGTCAACTAGGTGGACTGTCATTTTATACATGGCCACAGAAGACTGATGGAGCCTGACAAACGCCACCAAGTAAGAGAAAATACAATTAGCAGGCTCGTTGGACAGGGCAAGAGGCAGCCATTTATTTAAACTGCTGGGTGACAGCTCGGAGCTGTTGCCGCCCGATCCCTGTTCCGCTCTCTATGCGAGTGCCTCTGTTTCTGTGTGTAACCTATTTGGATCTGACCTTTCTTATTGGTACGAGTGGAAAGCGCCGCCCCCCCTCCCCCCGTTTACTTTAGCGGATAACTGTCTCCATCCTCAGGAAGTGGCCATGCTGCCGTGGCAGCGTTCAATGCTCACATTAGGCTCCATAATAAACAATTATCTAAGTGGGACGTGCATAGGGGGGGAAAGCAACTTCTGGGAGGGATAACTAGGGTTTGTAGAGAACATTGATTGATTGAGTATCTCGCAGCCCCGTTCCTCTGTGGCTTTCGTATTACCCAATGACAGCGAGAAGAAAATCAGTTTTATTTGAGATGGTGGCCCCCCGAGACAGTCTGGGAGAGGGAGAAAATGAGAACAAAAAAGACAAAAGACGGTAAATGAAGAATGGGGTTAGAGAAGGAGCAGCAGGAGGAGGAGAGAAAGAGAGAGAGACACTGAGAGGGAGAGACAAAGTGCAGGAGTGCGGAATGCGTTTCCAGTACATCTGTGGGAGCATGGCAATGAGGAAAGCCATGTATTGATTGGTCGGAGCAAAACTGTAAAACAAGGTCCTGTCGAGCCGTGCGGCTATTGTAGATGACAGTGTGGGGAATGTTCGACTGTTATTTTGTTTTCAATGATTCTATTTCAGGGTCAGGGCCGGCCCTGCTGCCCTACTTAGGAGGAAAAACATCTCAATAGAGCTGTGCTGCAGACAGGTTGGAGAGCTGCACAAGGCGTGTGGGGGCGGAAACCCACAATAGACAAGCAATCGGACAACGTCTCCCAGGGACTCGGATGGAGCCAAACAGGAGTCTGCTGAAGGGGGAACTTGAAAGAAATGGCACATTTGTCAAAGTTGAAATGAAAAGGAATAGGAGTTACTCAACTACCCCTACACCCCCCTCCGGCCTCCATCATCCACCCACCCACACACCTACAGTAATCAATTCTAACACCTCTTTCCACATCACAGAAAATTACTCAAATGAAGCTACTAATTAGGTGACACCAAATTTACACCAATATGTAAGATTTCCTCTTTGAACTGTGTTTACCTGTAGTTTGGAAACCCGACACCACCACTTCAGGTGCAGTTGTATCACACTTTCCTCTAGGTGCAGAAATAAAACCTGCTATGTGTACAAGCAGCAGCATATGGTGTGAAAAAACACCTTCCCACATTTATCTATTTGAACACTCGAGCAATAGGTAAGACTCTGACACAAGATCACAGTTCGTGTACTCTAAGAAAAACCCAATCGTGTCCCGTGGTGGACTCAGACTGTTTGAGGGGCAGGGGTGACAAAACTCCTGATGCATGACAGGGCAAATGATTGTGTTTTGTCCACTGGAAGGGCACCCTAGAGGGCAAATTATCATATTTTGTCCACTTAAATTAAAACACTGCTTTATCGACTTCAAAATTTTCCAGCTAATCCGTAACACTGCACCCTGCAATATAAGAGTGAAAAAACCCTAATTATCGAGGTGTCTTGTCAATAGTGTAGAATGGGTTAACCGTTAAGACACATTGTAAAGTGGCAGGGGGTCATTTAGAGCAAGACTACGCTTCAGTCATTGATTTCCATGCACAAATAATGCAACAATTATGGTCTTGAATTTGTTTCAAATCAATTGACACCATGCACAGGCCAATCGTAGCATGTGGTCGGGATATAGCCAGCTTGAAAGCCAATGAGAAAAGACAAAAAGTTTGACCACCTTTGGATTGATGGACAGCAGTGCAACCCAATGAAAGTTTCCCATGACGAGACCATCCACATCTGATTAGTCAATAGTCATACAATATGTGATATGTTGGAAGTGTGCGACTTACAACTTAGGCATCCCATTTTAGCAAAGCGGGGGATGCGTCTTAAGAAGTTAAAGAACCGATTTTGTCATGTTTTCAATTATTCTAGACAGAAATATGTGAATGACCACGATCTCTTAACGCTGCATTAAATGGTGTGCTAAAACAATATGCAAATACAATGGAAGCAATGCCAACGGAGGGTCACTTAGCATCCTTTGTAATGGTAGATGCACAGAATATGCATTTGAGTTTTAATTAAAATTAAAATCAGCATTATATGTAATTCAGACCAGGATCAAAAGACGGCTTACATTTTACGACTCACAAAACACCTGTCCAGTCATTTGATAAGAGATTAAAATGTAGATAAGGTGGTGGGGAAACACTTGTTTTTTTTTTTCTTGCCTTTAATTAATCACTACCGCCTCGTTTAAACAGTTTGAGTTAATGTACTATTAGTATTCTCTCTCCTGAATATCCGGAATGATTGACTCACAGAGATTGAAGTTATATTAACAGTCTGTTTTACATGTCCCGTGGCGCTCTTCTCACAGTGGGGCTCTTAATCCAGCCCTTTAGGTGTCTGGATACTTATGTGCTTTTATGGATGATGGAGCCAACATCACCCCACGCCTGTGGCACCTGCAGCCTTTGCCTTTGCCTCTTTTTTTTTCTTTTTTACATTTGCACTTCCTCCTTTTGTACGGCAATACACAGTTTTCACACAAAAGCCTTATGTAATGATAGGGAGAGAGGTTTCTATTATTTATACAGGTGGAATGGGTATTTAAAAGCGTCCAATCCCCTCTTCTTCTTGGACGCCTCAGTTCTTATCACTCCTGCTTTTTTTTTTCTTTCTTTTTTTTTCTTTTACAACCTCATTCTCCATTTCTTTGCCGGTTGATTTACCGAGACGTTTTTAAAGATGGGTGATGATGTACTGCATGTATGCATGTGCATTTCTGCGGCGATGCTCCGTACAAAACACGGAGCTCCTTGCATTTCAAGTAGGTCAGGTCCCTCTCTCGCCATGCGGCTGTCTCCTTAAATGAATATTTGCACAGTATTGATTAGCATTAAATCCACAGCACCGTCTTCATTTGCATGTGGCAGCCGGGGATCATCACAGAGGGGAAAAAAAAAAATTAATGATAAGAGCCGTCAAGGAAAAAAAAAAATAGGCGGAGAGGTGGGAAGGGCTGGGTGGTGGTGGTGGCGGGGGGTGCAAGAATAAAATGGAATGTATGGTTGCGTAGGTGGTGGCAAAGATATCAAAAAAAAAATCTTTTCTCTCAACAGGGCTTCCCTTAATAATCCATCCATTATCTTGTGTTTCTCCGCTCGCCATTGGGCCTCAGACGTCCATGCTATGCAATCTGGCCCTCATCAGTGCAGGAAGCCAGATAGAGAGAAGAAGCAGCGAGGCTGGCAGAAGTGTAAGGGGGTTGTGGCGGATGGTTGGCCCGGCACCTCGCTGTAAGATACCAGGGAGATAATAACGTGCGGAGGCAAGCAGGAGCCGTGTATGTCTCGCAAAAGGAATAATTGCTACCATTTCGAGAGACGTTTTTTTAATTGGCCTGGCTGTTGTCGAGGAGAACCTGGAGAGTAGAAGAGCGAGACATCGACTGAGGGGAAGAGAAGGAGAAAGAGTTTGAAATAGAGAGAGAGGGAGAGAGGGAGGAAGTAAGTGGGTGTTGCTGGGGTGGGTGTAGGTGTTGTTGATTCTTCTTTACCTTCGCTGCACCTCTGCTGCCCTGGGAACCGTAGCCATGGAGCTGCTCTTCAGCCATGAGATATTTCACACACACGCACACACAGGCGTAAACAGGCACATCGAGTGCTACCACAGACAGACGACAAAACTACAGTGAAGGGGCAGTACTGTAAGTAAGATTCTAATGCCCCATAGTACAAACTGACCATAATATATCTGCAGGGTGCAGGTATTGATGTTGGTATCGACTTACCAATTCCTTAGCCCGTGTGGATATTCTTGGCTTCCAAAGTCCCTTTCTGGTTACAGTAATATGTCTATTTTTTTAAGGATATTCCCAGCTACCGGTGCATTGCATTTTCAGTGACATATTCTCTGTTTGGTGTCTTGTCCAAGTAGTTCGCCATTAAAGGTTTAAAATCGCTGTAGGCTTCCCACAAAACATGTCCTCTCAAAGCCGTAATCCCCTTATAGATAATTATGGTAAGGGTCACAGTTTCTGTGGCGTGTCTTAAGACTTTTTAAGCAAGTGGATCAGGCCCTCGGGGGATAGCGCTGGTTTTATTTGGAAATCTTGGCCAAATTGTGAACTCAATTCAGGCTAGCCGGTCTCAGAAACATCTCCTTAGAAACTCTCGTCCGGGGTCTCATTTATCAAGAAGTTCTTAAGAAGTGTGTAAGTACTTTCCTAAGCCACTCACACCTGCAGGCAATCTTACCAATCGCAGTCCAATCACAGTCCTCTATCCCCCCTCGCAGGCGTGCACGTGGAACCCACATGAAGACTGACGCAGAGGCATTATCAACAGACCTCACAGTGCGTCATGGCAACAGAATAAACAATGAATAGCATAGATTATAATATAACAATGAATTATGACAGGCGTAAATATTACAGGTTATGTGAAGACAGGTCAGAAAGAATATGGTCATATAGAAATAATGTTGATTTAATTTAGATGTGTTTAATAATGTTGGACATCATATGGATTGAGTAAAATTTATCTTGTTTTTTTTTTTCTTTGAGTACCATAGAATTGTGTATTGGTACAGTAGAAGGGTAGGTGCATTTTTTAATGGCTGCTACCTTTTATTGAAAGTGTTCCCACCAATAATGGGCTAATTTCTGCAGCAGCTGAGCACAATCCACAAATCGCCATCTCCCAAAGTGCCTATTGCCCCTGTCTTTAATGCATAAGCAAGGGTTAGGATGTGTGTAGGGAACTGGCTTAGATGATTTGGTTTAATTCATAACCACTGTGGGGTTGCAGCATGTGTGTGTTTTAATCTTTGATACTTTGCATCGAATATGTTTGTAAAACCATGCTACACTGTGGTTTTTGTAGTTTTTTGTTTTTTTTAAGATGAATCCTACGCACATTATAGTGATTGAGACCCCTGGTTGTTCTAAAGTCTCTGCTCTGATGCAAGAGGGTTTGTTTTGCTTGGATTTACTTCTCCTCCTGCTCTCCTGACCTCATCCCGGATTTTATTGGCATTTCTCTTATCTAACGAAAATAACTGGCCCTCTGTCAAATGAAACCTATGCAAGGTGTTGTGATGCGTTTTCTGATGGAACGACTGCAAAAGAAAACTCTGACTGCAAAGTCGTCCGCAGGAGTTAAAAACGGTTCAACTTGAAATGCACGCTTATTCCAGGGCTTTACGCTGACAGGAGGACAAAGAAGAGAGACCAGAGGAAAATAGCAGAAAGAACCAGAATCTCTGGTGAGCTCTGAGATCATTCAGAGACTGAGCTCCCACACAAAGACACACAAAGGCACAATCCCACAGGCGGTGGCTTAAATTGTTACTGTAGCTAGCTTACAACTAATGTCTGTACAGTCAGTGGCCTACATTCGGCTGTTTGGGGTGAAAGTCTGATGGTTGGATTCACGATAAATTTAATTTGCTCAGCTTTACCACAGCGATGCTACAGAAGCTCATTCAGGACCGTTATGTCGTCAATTGATGTCTTCAAATTTGACATATTATGTAAATCTCCATATATATTTATATATATGATCATATAATGTTCCATATATATCATGTTATTATGTAAATGTATTATATATTAGTGCTATCAAACCTGATTCAACCTATTCAACATCAATTCTATTATTTTACATTTAAATATCCACTATACAAGCTTCAGTATTATATTAAGAAGAAAAGACTAAATAATTAAATGAATTGATTAATTTAATCTTTTCAGAAACATTTCGCAATTAGTTAATTTGTGTGTGTGTGTGTGTGTGTGTGTGTGTGTGTATGTATATATATATATTACTACTACTGCAAAGGAACATGATCATGCATGCTCCTTGTGAAATGGAAATTATTAAAATATTGTGTGTGCATTCGATTACCTGCATGTGGAGCCATAAAAGGACCTTGTCAAGAACACGCAAAGAGCATCTCTGATGAGGCCTGATAATTGAAATTGAATTTATTCTAATGGAGAATCAACATGTTCTTAGTAAAAGCAAAGCTAATCACGTTTGTTAACTCAAAAACGAGATGGGTAAGAAACAGCACCTGCACAAAGGCAATTAGCCAAACCCTGTACTTTCAACAGAGTTTACCCCTCGCAACGCAACGTGTGACACAACATTTAAATGGCGTAAATGGACAAGTGGGAGCTCGTCATTTGCTTTGCAGCTAACTGCATGAATCATAAGTGGGACCTATTTGCATGATAAGGTCCCGTATCATGCAAATAGCCACTTTCATGTTTTTGTTTTTCACTCTACATAAAGGGGTTACTTATATAAAACTGTCCCATGCGTCAAATACAGGGAGAAAAAAAAAATGCACACAGCCTGGATTTAGAAACCTCTGTTTTTTACAGCTCATTTGTACCTCGTTGTCTTTGTGAGGTCATGTAGTAGCTCCTTCCACCCTGTAGAGGCTCCCAGCAGGACTCAGCCGCCCCACCCTCACACCCACCTGACCTCACCATCACACCCACTTTTTTTTCAGTTTTCCAAGTGAAAATCAGCCCATCAGAAGAGTTCCAGCGAGGCGCTCTTTAGAGAACACTGTAAAACTGTTGGGTTGAATGAATACATACGTATATATTCAAATAAAACCATGAAAAGTGCAGATATGTGAGATGAAGCTAACAAAGAATC
Organism: Lepturacanthus savala; assembly: GCA_030544235.1. Lineage (NCBI taxonomy): Eukaryota > Metazoa > Chordata > Actinopteri > Scombriformes > Trichiuridae > Lepturacanthus > Lepturacanthus savala. Next base: position 8,305,691 of record CM060464.1, read on the forward strand.
ATTTTAGGACTCTACTAAAGGACTTTACTAAATTGCATTGCATTCTAACAGAATGAGCTTGTGTGGTTGATGGAAGTTTTGCAGGTGATTTACTAAGAATAATTGACATAAATGACAGGCGCAAACATGGTGGAGGCAGCAGTATGTAAATGAAAGTTTTGTGTGTTTTAGTGATTTCCACAGAGAGTCTGGGTGGACAGCAGTTGTGAAATGAGCTTTTCTTCAGATTACAGCATGTCTGGATGATTCAGAATTTCACAATATGAACCCACGTCATCCTGAATCTGCAGGCAGAGGTTGTAGGAGTTGTTTCCATCAGTTAGTTACTATGATAATCACAGAAAAAAAAGAATTGAGGCGTTAAAGCTGTTTTACAGTGATTCCGATGTATCTTGTGTATGTGGTTTTACTGTAACTGTGAGTTTGCATGTGTCTTTTTACGTCTTTTTACATTCAACAGATGGAGTCCTAAAAGTACATTGACTATTGTGGTTGTTGGTGCTCTCTCTGCCTTAGAAGAACACAAGCTCAGTCTCTTTTCGTATCAAGCCACTGTGTTATAGGCTGCAGGAGGGAGGGGGAGGGTGGAATCTCCACTATTTGCTATCATGGCCACACCTGAAGGAAGTGATGACCTGGCAGCGTGTATGTGTGTGAGAGAAAGGGAGGGAAGGCGATTAAAAAAGATAGTGAAAGAGCACCCATGACGGACATATTTATGCCCGCCGTACTGTGTCTGTATGTTATTTTATTAACAGCGTTGCGGGGAGGGGGACTTGGATGAATTTTCTTACCCGGAGAGAGTGAAGCAGAAGGAGGTTTTGATTGAGTGCCCGCTGAGGTCCCATCAGATGTGGCTTAAAGGAATAAAGGATTCATTTGAAGGAGGGTGAGAAAGATTACATACAGTCCTCACATCTATCCAAATCCCTCCCAAATCCCTCTACATCACACTTATCAAGCCATGTGCAGTATGGTATACCAACTCTCATTGCTCTTATCACAAGGCTACCACAGATCAGTTGTCTAATAGAGATGTAACTTATTCCGCAATACACTTAGGATCACCCACGTGAGTCTAAGTGGGCTCCTGGGCACACCCACTCCATGCACCTGTTTCTCCAAATGCCAAACTTTAATCACAGTGGTTCTTTAAGGAAATGCCAGGAATGTTCATCCAGGCGTTGTATCGGGATGCAGTAAAGCAACAGTAAGCCATGTTTAATACATAAACTCTCACTTAGCTCGTTTGGATCCATATAACATTCGCAAGGACAGGTGTCAGACAATATGCATGCATTTGGTAAAAACTGTGAAAACCCTTAGGCATAGCCTTAAGCATGTTTTTTTTTTCCTGACTTTGGGGCAGTTCAGTAAGGCAAACAGTGTCCAGACCAAGTATCTCACACCAATACACATCAGTACTGCATCATGTCAGCCATCAAGACTCATGTAGCTCGCAGAAAATGGTTAACGACGTAACTGCCACGCAAAACGTACATCTGGAAGTTATCTGATGGTAAAGTTTTACAAAACATACAACATCAAGCTTATTTCCATGGTAGCAAATCATGTAGCTGATTGGTTGGTTTCGTGGAAGCGTGGAAGAGTTATCGGTTGATGCCGGTTTGAGCCCTTCATCTGCTCCCCCACACTCCCTGGTCTCATTAACGCCATTTGGTCAACGCATCCTCATTTAATGACCACAGGTCAATCGTACCACTGCCTTCTAAGACGCCGCTCTCCGAAAGGTTACAAATCGCTGTTCAAATATATTAATGTATATATATTAATGTATACGGTGTGAAGAAGCTTCAGGAAAGGTTTCATTAGGTTTAAAAACACTTTGTTAAGGTTAAGGAAAGGTCATGGTTTGTAAGACAATCAGTTCAGACTCATCGTGAAAATTACCACTTCCTTAAAGGTCTCACATGGTCTCACACGTTCATTTGTCCTGGGTTGTATTTTGAAGCTTAGATATCCCTATCAAGATATATTTTTAGTTTTAAAAAACAAAAAGTCATCTTAGTTTTCATATCTTCTCTCTCAACCTTCTGTCCTTAACTCTGCAAAGAACTGGTTTGTGTGTGGCTCATTAATATTAATGAGCTTCTCCTCTGATTGGCTGAAGGCCTGTGAATGAGTAGCACAGAAATCACTCAAACCTCACTTTTTACAACGTGGTTGTCATGGTAACGGTAAACACCACAACAATCATCGTTTTACTCTCTTGTTTTTAAACTGTCTTGATTTGTGATCGAAAAACAGAAGTGATTAGTAATTTTCTTTAACTATTGCTACATTCAGACTGCAGGGCTTAATGCTCAATTCAAGGTTTCTTTTTGTGAAATTCTGTTTCTTTGTGAGGTCTTTCACATTTCCAGTTAAATGCGAGTTGCTGGCCTACCGGAGCCAGCACATGTATAGTACAACTTTTTGGTTTAATTTTTTTTAGCCATGGTTGTATCTTTCTTCCCGCTTTCGTCCACTTCAGTGCAGAATAGTGACATTTGTCGACTTGTTGATGACGTGTAGGTCGGATGAATGTGACCTGGCCGTTCAGACTCCAGTCACATGTCAAAACATCAGATATGTACATTACCGTTCAAAAGTATGGGGTCACTTAGAAATGTTCTTATTTTTGAAAGACATTTTTTTCAATGAAGATAACTTAAAACTACTATACTTTGCTAATGTGATAAATTCTAGCTGCAAATGTCTTTTGGTGCAATATCTACATAGGTGTATAGAGGCCCATTTCCAGCAACTATCACTCCAGTGTTCTAATGGTACAATGTGTTTGCTCATTGCACCAGAAGGCTAATGGATGATTAGAAAACCCTTATGCAATCATAGTAGCACAGCTGAAAACAGTTTAGCTGCTTAGAGAAGCTCGAAAACTGACCTTCCTTCCATCTGTGGGATCACAAATAATTATTTCTAACCTTGTCAATGTCTTCACTATATTTTCTATTCACTTTACAACTCATGGTGGTAGTGTATCTGTTTAAGGATCACATATCCAAGTGGCCTGGGTTGCATTTGAAAAAATCTGATCTGTGTCTTTCAGATACAGGTTGCATACGGGATCAAAAACTCCTGCAGTCTGAATTTAGCCTATGTCCACTTTTTTCCTCCCACCTATCTACAGACATCACCTGAACTGCGTCACTTCTTCAGATCCTAATCACCTGCATACATCTGTTGGACGGCGTCTCGTCTCTCAGATGGAACTATGGGTTGTTTTTAGCCAACCGAATTAAACGACTCGTCTGGTCGTTTTTTTTCTCGGGCGGACGGGCTGCGTTTAGTCCCCATTACACAGCAGTAATCTGGTCAAGAAAAATAAAAGACAAATAAAGTATTTACTACTTCTCTAATGAGATAAAGTTTGATATGGCGGCGTCGTGCGATGGGGACAGCTGATAAATCTGCCAGGGAAAGTCTACCTGCGGTCGCGGAACGATTTCTCAAAACCAATGTGTTGTGACTAAGAGCTACAAAGATTGATTGACCGCTGGCTATACAGATGGCGGGAGGGCGAGGGCTGAAAGATGTTAAAACAACATCGATATGCTGAAGAGTGGGGCCTTGCTGTGTTATAACTGTATATTCTGGGAACCACTGAATTGTTGTGTAAGATAATACTTTATCCCAAATCCAGTTGAGGACACATTTATGAGGCTTGAACAAGAGCTCTACAGCAGCTTCACACTCAATTCAAAGGAGGTTTATTACTTAGTATGTGCAGCGGCCTACAAATCAGATCTATTCTCCGTATTGAAACCTTGAACTCTTTTAATTGAAATTACACAAATCTTAATGCAGTGAATATCGGGTAAGATCTGTATCATTTATCTTCTAATGTTAGCATTGCAAATACCGAAAGACTACTAGAAGATGTAAGGAAAATAATTATGAACTGAAACTTTCTTTCTAAAGACTTTCTTTCCGTATTACCCTTTATTTTACCACTGAGTGTAATTTAGACCTATAAAAAAACATTATAATATCAGAGCAGATTTAAAATAGAGATGGCAGACTGTCTATCATTACCAGATTAGTTGTGCTTGAAACAAATGTATTTTTTCATTAACTGGCAGACCAATTTCATTACACAACTGCTGAGGGCATGTATTCATTTTCAAGCAAAACTAAACAACCTTGCACCTCGACCTGTCAGTCAGAACCTTATTTTTTTGTTTTCCCCTATCGTTGGTAATAATAATCATTATTTGCAGCCCTGACATTAAAACCCTTATTGTATGGTTGTGGCATTGTGACTGAATTGAATTGCTTGGAGTATACAGTGCAGTTTATGTGATTGTGCTGCTGTTAGATACAGTACATCACCTCGCTGATTAAAAAAAAAACAACTTTCAACTTCGAACCCACAGTTCACAATTGAAGGATTTCTCAAAAAAGTCAGTGTGATGCGACGGGGTGAGCCGCATTTATGAAACAGCTACACATTTTTAACCCACATGAGTATTGTTGCCACTTCTAATCAACGTCTTCTGCCTCTCAAGGTTGCTGTATCATTGCAGTTCTGTGCTGTCCGTCCGAGTCCTTTCCAACGGTCTCCACAGCGTTTATGCATTATTCACCCTTCCAAAGGAACGAGAGCGTGTAGCGTTCACTCTGCGATGCTAATCTACACCTGGTTCTCTATCAAGCGTCATTTGGCGCCGACGTTTTTTTGCAAATTCGCGCCAAATCGAGTTAAGGGGGGGATTTACGGCAGGAATGATAAACTACTGACCGGTGATGAAAATCAGTCACTGCCGTAATCCTCCTAATGCGACGCTTTGCAAAGGGAGGCGTGTACGCAGGTTGCGTTTTGACAATCATGGAGGTGGACAGGTAATCTGTGAGGAAAGAAGCGGGAGGAAAAAAAACAAAACTCACCATGTAACCCAATAGAGCTTGGTAAGGAATGTGCCTTTCCTGAAAAAAAAAAAAAAGAATAAATAAATAAACTCCTCTTGAGTAATAATCCAGACAGTGGAGGTTTGAGCTGAAATATCAAGCGGGTGGAATGGAGGATTATCTTTGGTTAGGCTGCATGAAAGGAGGAGAGACACCTACCTGGAATGGTCGAAATAAGGAAATCATTAGAGATGATGATGTTCAGCGTGGGCCAGGCCGGGGTGCTTTTTTTTTCTTTCTTTTTTTTTTCTCTCTTTTTTTTTTTTTTTTTTAAAGGTCTGTAAAATTTACTGTTGTTTGAAAGGTCACTGTCTGGTGCTGGCAAGCAGCTGGGAGTTGTAAACGACCCTTCTTATCAAATGTTAATGCTGGCAGACCTCACGTCACACACGCCGGCAGCGGGAATGTCTCCGCCGTCCCGCAGGTTCCATGGAAACAAGTCGTTTCATTTACATGCGGAAATGCGACCGGCTAATTGCTTTTTCGTGGAACAGCAAATAGCAGGGTGGCTTTTTTTTTTTCTTTCTTTCTTTCTTTTTCCTCTCCTTGTGGCGGAGGCCAAATGGAGGGCTCACGGGAGGGAAGGAAATGTAAGACGTCCCTAGGGCCCGTTGAATCAGTCTGCTCTTGTCACCATATGTGTCACCCGTTTTGTGGACTGTGGACTCGAGGCCCGAGGCAGGGAGTAGAATATTTCGTGCTCCTTAGGGATATTAGTTGTTCGGGAACAATCGCTGCGTTTGCGTTGGTTCAAAATAAGGCTCCCTTCAGGCCCCTCACCTCTTTATAAATAGGGTCCCTTAATGAAGGAAGCGCGTTGACGAATATAGCTAAGAATTAATTAATGTGCGTAAAAACATATACGTTGCAAGTGTGGATCCTCTGTATAGGCGGATTATCATTTTATCAGTATTTTGTGTTTATTAATTACATGTTTTAAAAAGGAATTAGCAAGGATTTACAGATTCTAATTCAGTGCGTGCATGGTCATATAGAAAAAAAACATAATTTGATGCAGTCAGATGATCTCTTTTTTTTTTTTTCCTCGAATTCAAGCAGCTACTTTTACTGTTTACTATTGTAACTGCAGGCGAAAACTAGCATGTGTTCCCACACTCGAACAATAAATCCAGCCCATGTGAATATCGATGCGTGGCGTGTTCCTGGTGTAAACATCATCACGCAGATAGGGCCCCTCATTATGATCCGTGTTCTAATGCCTGTGGACCAGGAGGAAGATGGCACTTACTGTCTGTTTACCATCTCAAGGCTGATAACATGATGTGACGGAAGCAGAGAAATTGATTTAATCTCGGAAACGGCGTGGCAATGAATGTTAATTTTCCTCGAAGATGTAATCTTTTGCCACGAACGGTTTGTTATAGACTTTAGTGTAAACCCTTCTGTTGGAAGGGAATTACGGCTGTTATCATTTCCCTTTTGTCCCAGCTGAATGGGAGATCAAATGATTCGTGATTACAGTGATATGGTGTTATTTTCACCCCACCCCCCCCTAACCAAAAAAAAAAAAAAAAAAAAAAAGAACGCCGGAACCCGGGAAATGCCGGACGGCAAATCCTACGAAATTATTCATAAACATAATAATATGCTCAACACTTGGCAATTTCAAGAGAGGGAAAATAAGACTTGCATATGAATCCCCTTTTGTCCTTGAGAGCTATTAATAAGAGTAAGTTCGCATTAATGGGGACGGAGAGGAAAGAGAAACAAAACAAATATATGGCTAACACACTGAGGGTCCTGGGTTTTTTTTTTTTTTTTTTTGTATTTACGAGTGCCCCGGAGACACAAAGCATACTAATCACCCAGGCGAGGCCTGAACTTGTGTCTGGGAAAAGTAACAGTGTCAGTGGTAATTACACATGTAGAGTGGGGCTTGTCCAAACACAATTGAGATGTAAAACAAGGGGAGAAAGCTGTGGACGTAAATCCACTGGCTTCCTCTAAACCCCCCCCCCATCAACCTCCCCCCCTTGATGCACCGTTGTGTTGTGCAATGCAGTAGCCCCTCTCTCTCTCACTCTCTCTCTCCTCTTCTTCTATTATACCAGACTGCACCAGTCCCATCAGTCTGTGAGGACAAAAAGTCACCAGTGAAAGAGATATACCTCATTTAACACTGCCCCCTGCTGTCTGGAAACAGGAAGGGCGGCAGCCGGAGCCGGAGAACCTCACCCCCGCTCTATCCAAACACAAACTTCATGAATGCAAACATGACATGCTCTTTAAAAAAAAATCCCACCGTTCCACATGAAAAATACAGCCGCTCTAAGCGCGCTGCATATCAAGCTGTTAAATCTGTCAATGTACCAAAAGTATACAGAGTTAGTCATGAGCAGTTTATGGATTGGTGGTTTTTTAAAGAAAATGACACTCATGTCTCCTTAATGGGCCTGAACGCATACACTCAGTGCTAGACTTTAGCCTGTGAAATGTTCGTAAAGAGGAGGAGACGCCGTCCAGAAAGAGGAAACGAGAGGAACGTGTGAGGGAGACGCAAATGAAGTGACTAAATCATTAAGGCAGACAAATATAGATTTTCTGTCACCGCTTCATTATAATTGTACAGAACCGGACCCGGCAGCGGTGGTGGAGGAGGAGGAGGAGGAGGAGGAGGAGGAGGAGGGGATGTAAATGAGCCACCGGGAAAACCCTGTTTGTAGAACGTGAGCTCACACCTTTGAAAGGCTGCACCCTTAACAACCTGGAGCAGGACAAGTGATCGAACAAGACACGAGACGCACCTGAGAGTGGAGGGAGAGACGGAAACCGGAGAATAAAAGCAAAAACAAGGAAGAACGAGACAAGTGAATTTGGCCGGTACAGCAGGCTGAAATTGGTGCTCTTCTCTCTCAACCCCCCCTCCCCACCTCGCTGCTATCTTCACCTCCATCCAAATCCGAGCTCCTCTTCCCCTTCCACCTCCACCCCCCCCCCCAATTGGTACTGTCCAGGAAAATAAACGATCCTACAGCGCGGGCATAGCGCGGTGCCAGAGTTAACTTAGCCCGAGTCGGAGAGATGTTTTTTAAATTGTGTTCTCTCAAAGGTCACGCTCCCCTTTTCTCGCAGCCTCTGCCTGTCACCTCGGCTTTGCGCGCGGGGATCCTCGCGCCTATCGATCCGGCCTCCCGACAAGACGCACGTCCTCCAGGCCGCCGCCGGCGGAGAGCCGCTCGGATCGCCGCGTGCCCCTCCCACCACCGCCACAACAACCACCACCGAGATCACAAAGCGTTTGATAACCCGGAGAGAGGGCGAGAGAGGGTCCAGGGACAGGAGGGTCTGCGAAAGAGAGATGAAACGGGAAAGGGATGACAGGGGTAACAACAGTGGGGCATTATCTTCAACTTGAACTACAAATTGAGAAGCCACCCCCGGATGTGTGAATGTCTCTTTCTCTTTTTTTTTTGTTTTGTTTTGTTGTTGTTTTTTTTTGGAACTTTGCAAATCCAAACCCGCTGCATCCCCTCCCCCTTCCCCTTGTCTCCCTTGTTAAAACCAAGGCCAAATCGCCCTGGTGTAATTTCTCAACAATGCTTCTGGCTGCTTGGCTTGATGGCTCAATGTTCCCTCGCATGACACGCGCTGCCTCAAAGGGAGGTCTGCGCTTTTGTTCCGCTTCGAACTTGATACCGAAACAAAAAAAACAAACAAACAAAAAAAAAAAAACAAGCCTCTCGAGCAGCTTTTCATCTAAACACAGAATGAACACACGCGGGTACGCTCAAAAGTATATTGAAGTACGAAACGTTAAAGCAACAATTTTTTCCCCCTTTTTTCCTTTATTTTTTTTTCCCCCTCCGCCTCGTTTTCTCACCCTCCCTTTCCCGCGTGCCCCCTACGCGACCCCTCCGAAGGTGTTCCGCGGCTGAGAATTAATTAGATTTTCGCCCAGCATGACAAACTAAAAGATCTCTTGAAAGCAGGCAAATGTCATCTTTATTTGACAGGGTTGGAGGGGGGGGAGGGGGGCTATCAATAAAGTTGCTATCAATCCGCGTCTCTTTATCCAGCAGCTCCAGGTCCTGCAAAACAGGGATGGGGGGGGGGGCATAAATCACAGTGGCCACCGCGGATCTTTACTAACGGCCACCTGGGATACAAATAGGCCGAGCGCTTGTTGAATTAGTGCCTTTGAGTTGCCTGCCTGACAGAAGACTCCTGTCCACTTGTGTGTGAATTAGCAATTGATTGCCGCCTTGTGTCGAACTCTTGCAGACAGCGAGCGCCGAAGGGATTCCTGAGCAAAAAAAAAAAAACCTCCGTTATCACAAATGGATGTTTGATTAATGAAAGAAACGCGGGGTTCTTTAAAAGGAAGGGGGGGGGGGTATAAAAAAGAGAAGCCTTCGGGCATTACCGGTTAGACGCGTTTTAATTCAGGTCACATTGAGAGCAACAACGGGCTTTTAATGGGACGTCGAGTTAATTAATAAAATTCATAAGCGGCGGACTTCTTCCCCTCGCAAGGTTTCGACACGGCGTCCTCCCACGCTAGTCTCTTTCATGAGTGTCTGCTATCAGAGGCGGGATAATGAACCGGCTGCACAACAATGGAGCTGAACCGTTTAGCCTTGTTGTCGTGATGCATCGCTGAGGAGGCGGCGCCGCGTAACGCAGGATCGACCGGCGGCCTCTTATACAGCAGGAGAAACATATGTCCGCATCCTCAGCTCCTCCTCTGGTATGCAGCTTATGCTCAAGGTCAGTCCAAGGTGTGACATGTTAGTTAAACCATGTTGTACCTGAGCTTTCGGAAATTCACGGCCGCCGCGTTAAATACAATTCGGCTTGATCATAACCTGACAAATTGCAATTATATTTCTCTTCCATATTTCAATTCTTGACACAAGAGCAGCGGTTGTTCCAGAATGTGCGCTTTTATGTGTTTTTTTTTTTTTTTTTTCCCCCTCTCCTTCAGTCTGGTTTTCACACATGCTGCTGCTGGGATTAATGCTTCTTCACACCGCACAAGCATTCAGCAACCAGCCACACTTCTTTCTGCAGATTTTTCAGTTTGCTTTCTTGGAGGTGAACCCAGCTCTGGTGGCTGCAGGAATGAAATCATCTCCACCGGCATAAAGGCTGCTCTCTACTGCCATCATGTGGCGACACCATGTACGGCAGACGGAGCACAATCCTTTCATCTGGGTTCTCTATTAATCTTTTTTTTTTTTTTTTTAGGCTCATGAGGTCTGGGGCCTAGTGTATTAATTTCTGTATTAATTTATTAATCCCCTCTCCACCACCACCACCATTCACAGTCATTAAAATCAGCCAATCAGAGGAGAGGCGTATTAATATTAATGAGGCAGAGATGCAGAGAGAAGCTCAATAGAGGTAAAACTATATTCAGATGTTTGTTTGTTTTTTGCTGCTTAATCGTATCTCATTGTCACAACTTCAAATAAAACTCAGGAAATGCGTAAAACATGGAACATTTAATATGAACATATGAGCTGTGCAATCCATTTTAATCATTTTAACTAGTCTTCCTAACAAATGGATTTCAGATTGTAAATTTCCACCTGAATTTGTAATTTTATTTGACTGAAAGCGATTATTTTCTAAGTATGTTTTTTCACAGATCAGATAACATTCCGATTTTTGATTTTTCAATTGTAACCAGTGACGAAACCGCAGTGCAGCCTCACGCATAATATTAAAAGATTTAATTCTGCAGGTGGTGAATCCAGGCAGCCTCAATAAAATGTGGAAAAATAAATGGCCTTTTGATCCTTAGTCATGCAGGAGTTTAATCTATATAAGCTTCATAAGCCAATCATGTGGAATCATGGGTTAAGTCATGCTCCTTTTTCGTATTGTTTATACAGCAAATCCCTTAAATCACGTTGAACCAGCATGAAGGATAATCATTGTGCTGGCAGAGGGAAGTGACTTGTGTACAAAGCTCCATTACTCGCATGTTGCTGCATCGTAACTAATTCAAAGATAACCCCAAAGTGACAGAAATATATATTTTATAAAGGAGGGAGGGGGAAAAAAAAGACAGATCCGGAGAGCTCAGCAACCTTCGCCATAGCCGTGTTCCTTCTAAAATCGGACAGCGGGCGGGGAGATAATCACTCCTGTAATGAGTCCCCAAATTAGGCGGGGAAAAGCATGCCAGATTAGAGCGGAGCACGGAGCCAACAAAGGGCTCTGGGAGAGGGGAAGTAAAGTTGATGGGAGGAGAGGCACGGAGATAGAAAAGTCAAAGGGAGGAAGAGAGAAAGTGCTGGCGGATGGTTTTATTCCTTAATTACTCCCCTTGTTAACCCCTCTCAGCAACTCCACGTCTGGTTCGTGCGCAGGTCAGCACTACAAAGTGTCTGGATGAAGAGGCCACGGCCGGTTTAATCCCACTTCCGTGTGGATCTCTGCTTCTCGCAATAGATTCTTTCCCCCCTGTCACTTGCTGCTCCAGCTCTGTCTCTCCCTGTAGGAGGTAACGCTTTACTTGAATGTGGGTTCACAACACTGTTATAACACTGTCATAATGACGATATGACACCTGTTATGAATTCTTCATTAATGAATTTGTTGTCGTTAAGTGTCATTTGGTAAATTATGTCACTTTCATCACTTTTTTGTTTGACATGTTAACTTGACATAAAACCAAGACAAAATTACCCGTCATAAACATGACCCAGCAGACCTTACTGTTAAATTTTAAAAGTTAAACAGTAAAGTTCCTTATTTTTGAAAGCATGGCTTTTTTCACTGAACTTGAAACTAATCAGAAATACATTATATACATTGCTAATGTGGCGACACGGTGGCGCAGGGGTTAGCGCTGTTGCCTCACAGCAAGAAGGTCGCAGGTTCAAGACCTCCTTGGTCCTGGGTCTGGGACCTTTCTGTGTGGAGTTTGTATGTTCTCCCCGTGTCTGCGTGGGTTTTCACCAGGTACTCCGGCTTCCTCCCACAGTCCAAAAACATGCTCAGGTTAATTGGCAACTCTAAATTGCCCGTAGGTGTGAATGGTGTGTGTGCCCCATGATTGGCTGGCGACCATCTGGGGTGTATCCCTGCCTCTCGCCGTAACGCGCTGGGATTGGCTCCAGCAGACCCCTGCAACCCTAATGAGGAATAAGCAGGTATAGAAAATGACTGACTGACTGACATTGCTAATGTGGTAAATGACTATTCTAGCTGCAGATTTCTGGTTTTTGGTGCAATATCTACATAGGTGTATAGAGGCCCATTTCCAGCAACTATCACTCCAGTGTTCTAATGATACAATGTGTCTGCTCATTGCACCAGAAGGCCAATGGGTGATTAGAAAACCCTTGTGCAATCATGTTAGCACAGCTGAAAACAGTTTAGCTGCTTAGAGAAACAATAAAACCTTATTTTATAAAAAAAAAATATTTTAAATACAAATCTCTATTTCTAGCTTTTTCAATGTCTTGACTATATTTTCTTCATTTTACAACTTGTGGTGGTAAATAAAAGTGTGACTTTTTTTTTTTTTTTTTCCAAAAGTGACATAATTTACCAATGGCACCTACCTGTCATAAGAATCCATTAATGTTCATGACTAGTGTCATTAGGGCTGCTCAGTTATGGAAAAAAAAATCTATCTAATTTATTTTGGTCAATATTGAAATCAGTTATTCGATGTTTTTTAAGTCCACATTGTATTTATTCAGCATGAGTGATTTTGTGCTTTTGTTCGAGATGGTGAAGCAGATTTTTTTGCATCGCCAAAAGTCGCGAATCTCACCTTGTAGTAAATGTTGCATGTTATGTTGCTTGTGCTCCACAGATTCTTGGAACCTTGAACTTGAAGTGTTCCCATATGAGAGAACTTTTCTGGCCCTTATTAACCAGACAGCCGGCAAATAAACCATTTCAACTTCTGAGTTTGCAGATCATTTGATGCACAAATCAGAGTCGCTTTAAAAATTCAGTTCATTGCACAGCCTTAGGTGTCATGTCATGATTATGAATCCCCCCAATTAAGTAAAATGTTACTGGCAAAAACAAGTTTTCCCTTTGTTCTTGAAGGTAATGCTCATAAGACCATACTCTAGGTTATTTAAACAGTGGTAGTATTGTAGATATAGTGGACCACACATATTGTAAAGTCAATCTGTGACTTATGCAGTGAAGTCATCAGCCTCCCTTTGATTGAACATACAGTGTATGTTCCCACAGCATGAGGCTGATTCAACAAACCCCACTGTGTTGCTTCTAACTGTCACCGGGATGAAAAATGTGCTCAGTTCATAACCGCGCTGTAATGCATTAATTTCATGCGAAAATCCAAGCGGAAAGCTTCCAGAAACAACAAAAACCACTGTTTTTCAGGAACAACAGTTCAGTACACTGTGTCCGGGGCTTTTTTTCCTGACAAGAGTGTGTGATCATAGATAAAAGTGTTGTTATCAATAAGATAGCATGATAAAGTGTACACACACACACATACACACACACACACACCGGCCTCCCCGTGTTGAAAGGCCATGGTCTTTAAACACATCTAGCAGAAAGCAGATATTATGTTCTGCAGTATTTACTGTTGGGAATGAGTCTCTGGTTAAAGGTGCATGCTCAGGCATTGCAGTGCTGTACATATAATGATTATAGTTAGTCTTTATGTCGCCTATATCGAGGATTCAAAGGATTCAAGGATTCTTTATTGTCATTCAGCACCTGTACATATTTGGTTCCCTGGTCCCGGGGGGCAGCCCAATGTTCAGTAATAAAAAAATGTAAATGCAAGTTCAGTTCCAGGGCTCAAGGGATGAAATAGTTAGTTTTTTATGGTTTGTAACAGGAGCTAACTTCACCTGCTGCTGAAAATATATTAAATATATTTAATAGAATTATTCTTATACTGACTACAATTATCTTAAATTGGCAGATAATGTTGCTTATTTCAAATTTTTCCAAAATATGACATAAAAAGTCCGAATAATGAGATAAAAGGTCCAAAATATGAGATAAAAATACATCAAAAAATAAAAGGTCAAATAATGAATAAAAACAAGACTAAATAGACCAGATTTCAGAAAAAAAAAAAAACGATGTAAGAAAAATCCTCAGCCAATGGAATACGATACTTCAAGTTAATTCTAGTCAATATTGGACTAATTAGACCAAAACAACACATTTCTACTTGTTCAGATGCTGAATAATATATAATATCATAGTGTTAAAATTGTACTTTTTTACATCATCACTCCTGTTTTCTAACTCAATAGTAGTACATAGTGTATTTTTTTTTTTTTAATTGAGGAGTAATTTCTAGCTGTTATTTATATGTTTATTTTTACTGGTCCAACCCACTTTAGATTAAATTGCATTGAATGTGGCCCATGAACTAAACTGAGTTTAACAGCCCTGCTGTACAATGTAATTGTGTGCAAAAGCAGCTGCAACAGGTAGATCTGACCCAACAATACACCCCGGTACATGCTGCTGCTTCAAATAGATACCCATGTGTCTTTTTTAGAAGGGAAAAAACCAAGAAATGCATTATGGATCATGCATCATGTCGAGGTGGTTTTGACAAGTGAGTTATGTGATGAAGTGCAGCAGATAAACAGCGGTGTGGTGAGGCCAGAAGTCACAAGCTGTTTACCACAGCGTCCGACTAACGACGTGCGCGCTGTCAGCTCCGCTCCGGCGTTTCGGCCTCGCTGTCCGAAGGCTTCCACCTGACTGGCCGTGGACAGGCCGCGTGATCTGAGGCACCTTAAATGCGGCGTAACGGGCGGTACCAGACGTGTCGTCATCAGCCGCTCTCCTGGGGGGTTTTCTTGGCTCGGTTACCTTAAAGCGATTCGCAGCCCAGACGCCAAACTGGCCTCCACGGAGGAAAATAACAAGGCCCAGGACGACGGGGATGTGCAAGACCCGTCCAGGCTGACAGCATCGATATCGGTTTGTAGCAGTCGCTTCAACCACGGTGGTATATAGGACTGTCAGTCTTATTCCTCAGCTTAAATGTTGTGTGTGTGTTTACCTTGTTGTAAAACCTGTGATATTTGAGCTTCACTGTGCAGGATGAGTTTGACCCGAGGATGTTTTCAAATGAATCTGCTGCTGAAGAGGATCTCACGTCATGCAACTACAAATATTTGCATAATCATAGATGTTTTTTTCTTTTTTTATGAAAAAATGAGTAGTATAGGAATCTACCTTGACCTTTTTTTTTAAAAAAAAACATATCAAACACAAATTATTATTCCAAGCAGAGTATGAGAGTAGAGCAAAATTAAGAATAACATTACTTATGCCTCTGGAAATATGAGAAACCACTGCAAAGTTATCATTTTTTTCTTGATTTTACCACTATTTTACTACTAGATATGTGTTTGGGCAAAAGGAACATTTCCGCCAAATTCTGAATAAAAAATATTGTTGTTTAGAGCATTTTTTGCAGAAAATAAGTCAAAATAACGTATTAAAATCTGCCTATGAACGTATCATTATTTAAATTAATCGATAAACTAACCCAGTGTTTTGGATGCTATTCTGATTCATTTGGAGAATCTGACAGCTGTGCCATACTTTCTGGGCTTTCACATCCAAATTCGGCTCATTTCTTCATCTCTTGTCTTCCAATCGGCACTTTATTTATTTCCTGGCAACTCCCAACTTCAAGTTGTTGTTTTAAATCTCCACCACATGAATTCTTCTCTCTCTCTTATAACATAATCCCACCGGGTTTCAGATTCAGTCTCTGATAAGCGGCAGAGTAAGTCGACTCCACCGTGTTTAGAGCCTGTTTTTAAAACGGCCGCCGCAGGGTTCCCCGGTTGATTTGGTTCCATTTTCCAGCCCAGAGTCAATGGCCACCAGCGACACTACATATCACGGCCAGTAGGAGGAACCACTCGCTTTCTCTCCGCTCCAAACTTCCTGACCTAGTTTCAGCTCTGAGCGTCTAGGACATTTTGTTCTAGTCTCAACATCGTTCCCCATTTTCTCACATGAAGTCAACCGGTTTAAGTAGCTTAAAGGCCAACCACTCCGGCAACTGTGAGGCCGGGGGAAGAGAACTTACTTGACATTCATGGTGCCAGGCTGGTGAAAGGAATGTGCTCTTCCATGTAAACAGAGGATCTGTGTCCACAGTTACTGAAGAATTAAAAGTTGAACATTTATTGAAGTTGAAGTTGCTGTTGTGATGAGTTGTCCTCACTGACCTCTGGCTTTGTGACATGAATCAAAGGCTTTCCTGCTACTGAATGCCAATTTAAATGCATTTAAACCTAATTTGATATGATTGCCTATACTTACAGGAATAGGACCCATTTAGTTTTCTATTGTACTTCTATCTTTGTCAGATTGTGTGTGTGTGTGTGTGTGTGCCTATGTGTGTGTGTCTTCGAAAAACAGACTAATAAGGCCAATGAAAACGGTGCAAAACCTGAAAATCTCTTGTTTTTTGTACAATTAGTCCAATATTGGATAAAATTATATTATTCTCTCTTTGTTTTAAGAAAATGTTAGTCTTGTTTTCTTATAATAATGACAAATTGACCCAAATCAGGAAACAAAAAACTTAAATTAGGCTAAATTATCTGTCAGTGGAATAAGATAATTCTACTCAATAATGGACTAATTGTACCAAAAACCTGTGAAGATTGTAGTTTTTTGCAGTGAACACATAGTGTACATGCTGGTGGACTATGTGCAGAAAAGAAAAAGAAAAAAAACAGTGTTTGCATACACACACACACACAAACACACTGGAGTATTTGTTGTTGACACATTTGTGGAGGAAGCACATGCATGTCAACAGATACACATTTTTACTGCATTGTTACAGCGCAGCTCGGACCAGTGTGAAAAGAAAATGGGGCGAAAGTTTGGAACCGAGAGGATTATATTAAGTAAAAAGCGTTTTTTTCTTGTTGTTGTGTTTGGATGCGTAGGTGCTGCCATCAGCTGCTGATCAAACATCTGATAACCAGGGTCATGTGGGTGTGTACGTGAAGATGCGCGGGTGTGCTGTGTCACTCAGCACAGCTTCCCGATGCAGTGAAGCTTCCAAGCTCTCAGTTATGAAGGAAAGTCCCGTCGCCTGTTGCCGATGAAATACTGGTCATGCATCAGCATGCATGGAGTAAAAAGGGCTTGAAATAACAGCTTAAGCTGATTACTCACAGCGAAATTATTGATCTTTACCTACACTACAGATTTTAGTTAGAAATTTCCTTATTTTTGAATGAGAAGCACAGTTCTTTTTCCTTTGAAGATAACTTTAAGCGAATCAGAAATACACTATACATTGATATACATTGTTTTTAGTCCAATATCTAAACAGGTGTATGGAGGCCCATGTCCAGCAACTATCACTCCAGTGTTCTAATGGTACAATGTGTTTGCTCATTGCATCAGAAGGCTAATGAGTGATAAGAAAACCCTTGTGCGATCATGTTAGCACAGCTGTAAACAGTTTAGCTGCTTAGAGAAGCTATAAGACTTTATTTTATACAAAATATTTTAAATGCAAATCATTATTTCTAATCATTTCTATTCATTTTACAACCATGGTGGTAATTCAAAGTGTGACTTTTTATGGAAAAGACAAAATTCCTCTACTGAAGAATATGTTGCTCAATTTGTTCAGTGTATCTTTATTTTACATTCATATTCCAGTGAATAGCTGAGGTGTAATCCTCATATCAAACCGTAAAAATTGCAACTGCCTGAACCTGTTTAATTCCACAGCAGCAAATGGTTACAAAAACACACACACATACACACATATTTGGCAAATATATATTTCTCCGGGGAGATCTTCCGGCTTAGGAAATCTCGGGCAGCGTGTCTGCGCGGCACCGAGAGCGCCGCTATGATACTCGGCGACACGGCACGCCAAGGCTGTCGGAAGACATATCCCACAGCTGAACAAAACGTACAGAGCAGCCGCCGCTTAAACCCATGAAAGGCCCTAGCCAGTCGAGCCAAAACAGCAGCCTTTGTTCGCCGTGTCGCTAATCTGCCACAAACCCGTCAGGATGAAGCGCGTTGTGTTTACCACCCTCATGGTGACAATGCAGATTAGAGACATACAGGGACATGAGCTGCAGGATGAAATGTTGTGAAATTAACTGTACATTAACAAAAGAGGCTGACAACAAACCACATTCAGCCAGGGGAGTGTGTGTGTGCGTGCGTGCATGCGTGTGCGCGTGTGTGTAAGCTACATGTGGATGTCCAGCCCCTTTTACTGTATTGAAAGTGCACGCCTGGTTCACAGAAAAACATCTCTCACTCGTGCGTCATCCTCTTCTCTGTTGCGGTTCTGCAAAGTGAAAGCAGCGAATTCAGAACATGATGTCCTCCTAGGTTGTTGTTTTTTTTTTCTTTTACACAAAACGAAGTGGCTGAATATCACCTACACACATACACATGCAGAAGCCGTCACGCACCGAGAGACATTGTTGATAAAAGAATACTGTGTCTCTTGACAGTGAAAGGAATCCAAAGATGAAAAGATGTTTTTTAAATGGAAAATATCCTTTATTATTATTTTTTTTAGTACATTCAGTTCAATTATTACATTTTCCACTAGTTATACCAAAAGAAATCCTTTGATAAGCGGAATGTTTCACATTTTTTCAAAAGGCGAAGTAAATCAGTAGCTGACTTGACGAGTCAATGAGAGAAATGGAGAATTTACACTGAACATATCATACATTCCTTGTTATACAATGCAGAGATTACATTAAGAAGCTTGGCGAAAGTGTTTGTGTTCCAGACCGGTCTCAAGGTTGTTATATTGTGTTTCTTCACTTCAGAGTGCTGTGCCAAATCCACATCACTACACCACAGGTCAAAGACTTCTTTTTTTTTTTTTGCCAACACCTTCAATTTAAGTTGAGGAGGATGTGAACCTTCGTTCTTTGTTGAGTGTTCACCTTCACCACCTTTAACATAAATAATCTGCCACACCGGTATCAGGAAATTCAGCTGGGCTCCTTGTGCAGACAGCTGCAACCTACTTCACCTGAACTCAACACGGTGTTAATGGCAATGAGGTTTAGTGATGAAAGAGTCAGTAAGTTTACATCCACCAATGTTCAAAATTAGATGTTTGCATCCAGTCAGACTTCTGTCCTGAGTCCTGACAGGACCTGTTGTTTCAGTGGGTTAATACGACCATAGATGTATAAACGTGTATATCTGTTGACTTTTCTGTCACCTTGGAAGAAACTGAATATAAACAAGTCAATAACTCTAGTAAATATCTAAACTATGGTTCCCGACTGTGGGGGAAACGCGGATCCGGTTTTCCTTTTGTCTCTCTCTCTTGCTGGTTGCACTGTGTGTAAATACATTGAATCACCTTTTTTCTTTGTCTTTACTTGACCAGTTCTGGCGCCTTCTCTGCTCCACTTCCTTTACTGTTGTGCAACGGCATGCATCATCCAGCTTCAGTCTGATTAAGGCGAATACACGCTGGAGAAAATCCAATTCCAATCACATTATCCAACTGAGTTAATTTGACTATAAGAAATCCAAATCGGTCTGACTATGGTCCGACCATAGTTAATCTGACTATGGTCCGACCATAGTCAGATTAACTTCAATTGTCATGTAAATGTGAAGCAAATTTAAAGGGATTGAGAAAAAACTTTATTATCCTACATTGACAAACACCTATCCAGATGTACAGCAGCACACTGGTTTATACTATTGCAGTGTCAGTCAGTCATTTTCTATACCTGCTTATTCCTCATTAGGGTCGCAGGGATCTGCTGGAGCCAATCCCAGCGCGTTATGGCAGGGATACACCCCAGATGGTCGCCAGCCAATCGTGGCGCACACACACCATTCACTCACACACTCACACCTACGGGCAATTTAGAGTCTCCAATTAACCTCAGCATGTTTTTGGACTGTGGGAGGAAGCCGGAGTACCTGGTGAAAACCCACGCAGACACGGGGAGAACATGCAAACTCCACACAGAAAGGTCCCAGACCCAGGACCAAGGAGGTCTTGAACCTGCGACCTTCTTGCTGTGAGACAACAGCGCTAACCCCTGCTCCACCCTGTCGTCCCTATTGCAGTGTTTCGCTTTTATTTGTATTTTTCACAAACCAATGCTATCGGTCAATTTTTACATCTGAGTGTGGGTACATACATTATACATATATTCAACCAATGAAAAATGTTCAAAAGAGCTTGCGACTAAGTCTCAGCCTCAAAAGTGTCCTGATGCAAAACCTGACAGCTCCACCCGGCCTCCATCTGCATCAGTGACATGTCTGCACCTGACATGTGCACATATCTGACCTATAAAGACACCAATAGCAACTTTGACGTCACATTTCATTACCTGAAAGATCATGAAATCATGCATCATCAGTGACGCTATGGTTTAGACAGCGTCTGTTCTGCTTGTGTAGACGTTAACTAGTGTGCATTAGAGCTCTGTGTATGGCACGTTTGGAGAATCTAATCATGTCCAGTAGACAAGAAATATAGGGAAGTGACACCTTATGTTGTTTCATGTATCAGGGAGATTCTTTGATTTTGCTTCTATGTAACATGGCTCTGCACAAACTGCACAAACTACACAAACGCTGCATATTATAATCCGTATTTTGATGATATAACTGCACCACAAACTTTTGTATGTGAAAACTAACTAAGGATCCGGCTGTCCATCACTTGCACTCTGCAACTTTATTGACGACAGTGAGGTTCATGCATGCACAAACCTGAAAACTGAAACATCACATATATAAAGCGAGAGCAGGTGATGGGACATTGAAAATATTTACTCTGATCATCTCTCGCATAAGTGACTGAGGCAGAAGCGACGAGGCTTCATGTATCGGCGAGATTCTTTGATTTTGCTTCTATGTAAAAGGCCTTTTGCACAAAGGCATCCGCACAATCGCACAAACGTATGCGAATTATACAAGAGCAGATAAAACGCTGCATAATATTATCAGTAATTTGATGATATCTGCTACACCGGCCTAAAAATGCACCGCAAATGTTCGGATATGGAAAGAAAACTTTACCAGAGCACTAAACTACACAGGTTTGAAAATGTCTCTTTTTTTTTTTCACGACCTGATCTGAAAAATTACAAAAAAACATTAGCACATGATAAATAATAGACCAAACACAGCAGTAATAATACAATATTTTAATTGGTAATCTCATAATAGCAGATACTGATCAGTTTCGTTATGTATCATCTCAGCCGGCTTCTTGTTTTTTCTATTGTGTGTCATGCAGAGTCAGAACTGCACTGTCCCCGGTTGCCCCTCGAAGGCATCGCTCCACCTACTGAAAACAAACGAGGTAAATTGGCGGCTTTAGAGTCAACAGAGTTTTCCCAGGACGGCCCGGCCCTGTTGTAAGGTTTTACTGCCCAGACAGACCTGCTGTGACCTAAAAACACAAGAAAACAAGGTCACGGGGAAAGAGAGGGAGCGGTAACGGAGAACAGGGTCAGCGGTGTAACGTGAGGCTCCGATAATCAGGTTATGTCCTCGGTGCAGTTCTCTTAGGCATTTAAAAAAAAAAAATGAAATCTGGTTCAACCAAATGAAATCAGACCTGTTAAAATAAGATCAAGTTTTCTGAAGAGAACATTCATTATTCCTGTAAATGTTCTGAACAGTTGTGGCAGGGGGGGCAGTGGAAATCCTGAAATTGATTGCACGACACGTTGTACACTTTACTGCACTTAGCAGCTGTTGAGATCCTGTCGCATTCGGTTTCAAAACAGCCCGGAGAAATTTTCACCATACGTTTGTATGTAATTATGTGTTCTGTGAAACGAAAAATTAGCCCACTAAGAAGGGTCACGGTGACTACGGCCTCCTGCGGGGATAATAACGCGCAGCCGCTGCCAACTTCATTAATAGCGGCATCTCCTCAGGCGCTGTAAATACTGTACATAAAAGGACCTTGACTTATAGATTGGCTCTCATGATGAATGGGAGTGTTTCTTTTTTCTTTTCTTTCTTTTTTTTTTTTGCAGGTGCTCGCGGTGGAGTCACCGGTGGATTCTCCCATTATAAAGGAGATGAATTTGTCATGAAAAAAACCTGCTTGCTCTGTGTGCGGCAAAGTGAGCAGCTTGTCTCCACCTCAAGTGTTTCAGTCTTTATTTTTTTAAAATCTTTTTTCTCTTCTATATTGTGGTTGTCCACCCTGTCGATATATACAGTCTTCCCAGAGCTTCTTCTCTTTTATTTTTGTAATTTTCTTGCTGTAAGACATACAGCTCTGGGGGAAAAAAAAAAAAATTAGAGACCAGTGCAAAATTCTTTGTTTTTCTGATTTTAATAATTATAGGTATGTGTTTGAGTCTATGAGTCTATAAACTACTGACAACTTTCCCCCAAATTTCATTATAAAGAATATTTTATATATATATACAGAAAATGCCAAATGGTCAAAATTTAATCACAGCTTTTGTGCGTCATGGCATTTCTCCACAAGTCTTTACCATTGTTCTTGGTTCCTGATCAGTGCCTTTTTAAGCAGAATGAGGTGTGCATGTGTTGGAATTCAACAGATGCTGGAATGGAATGGCTGGAATACATGTAGAGATGCTGATTTTAGAAAAAATATATATAAAATGAGGTTGGTAATAATCCCTTTCCCCCTATTTTAGTGTATATCTCTCTTGGGAAACATTATATAGAAATAGCTTCATACAGAAGTGAGAGTCAGACAGAGAGAGAAGAGTTCAGTGAGACAGTATGCTCAGCTAAGAACACACACACACACACACATACACAGAGGCACGCACACACACAATGGCTGGTGAATCATCCTAGTTTTCTCTAGAGCACAGATGCAAATCTACCCAAACAGTGGTGGCACGCAAGCAGCAGCCGTCTGGGCGTCGTGCCAGGCCACGAAAAGGGAGACACAGTGTCCTAAGGACAGGCGAGGTCATGCTGTTTTCCTACTCAGCGGGTTTAATAGGCATGAGAAAGGAAAAACAAAAAAAAAAAAGGTGCATGTGATCTGTGAAAAATGGAAACAATAAGAAGACGTAGAATCATAGCTCGTGGCATGGAGTCAGGAGTTCAGGTCCCGCACAGCTGCAGCTTAAAGGAAAGACAGGGTGGAAACATATTAACTGTGTGTGTGTGTGCGTGTATGTGTGTGTTGCTCTGTTATAGAAGCACTTGTTAATAACCATACCACACTTACCTTTATCTACAAGTCCCACTGGTTCATGGCCTTCAGTTGCACCTTGAGGTGAGACTCGGGTTGCGGATTTAATTGCGTTTTAAACCCTAAAAATTCATATTGCTGCAGGGACATAAAAAACTGCATAATACAGGAAATTATGCAAGTCCGAGGTACGGCAATGCAAGATGAAGCCCTTTGTATCGTCTGAAATACAAATCTTAGGAATTATATGATAATATGATAACTAATACTATATGAAATAGGTTAATAATGGGCTCGGAGTTGACATAGAGTAGGAAGTTATACGCCTAGACTCACTTACAGAGGAATGCAGTGAATGCATTCTGCCCTTTTGTTCTGTGTGCCACATTTGAGAGCTCAGGTATGTGGGTCTTGTCCTCAGGTAACAGACGCAGCAACGTCTGGGCAGGTGCCAGGCTGCAGTTAAAATGTCTACCTCTAGGGGGCTCACACATACAAGATCCTTCACTCAACACCCTGCAGGCGAGAACAACAGAGCGTCCCATAAAGTCCCTTTAATGATTATTCATTATTCATCGAGCATAACCAAGAGACAAGTGCGGAGTTTAGGAAGCCAAGAGGCAGGATTTACCTTAAACCCACGCTATTGTAATTACTTTACCCCTGGACTGTATTCAAGTTCTATCCGGTGCAGATCTCAGGTGATTAGGGTTCAAGACCAGAGGTGTATGGCAAGTAGTGCCCACCGCCTCTTAGTTGAGTCTATTTTTTTTTTTCTTAGGACCATCAGATACTACAGGACGCCAGCTTTGCTATTTCATCTCAATCTGATCATGGATTGTGATGAAGTGGGTTAAAGAAGGTTCCAGCAGTTGTCTACAGATCCATCAACATATGTAGTTTAAGGGAGCAGCGGGTCACAGGAAAAGGAGGAAAAGGCACTGACTAACATGCCCCCGATTCATATGAACCAATTGGAAAGCAATGAGATTTTGACAATTGTTCTGTAACCCGAAAACGATGTCAGAGCCCCTGAAAATTACAGCAGAAGGAAATGGTTTTTAATGAAATGAAAAACTTTGCATCTAGATTTTTTCCAATTTTTTTTTTACGATTGACAGGACATACAGCTCTAGAAAAAAATAAGATACCACATTTACATTTTTGTATTTTTTTCAGACATCAGCATCATCTCTACATGTACATCCACACCTCATTCTGCTTAAAGAGGTACTGATTAGGTCAAACCTGAACCAAGAACAATGGTAAAGACTTGCGGAGGGCACGCCAAGATGCGTTGGAAGCTAAAATTAAAGGTTATTGCACCAAAATTTACACCATTTGTCATTTTCTGCAAGTAAATGCTCTTAACGATAATATTTTTCTTTGGAATTTGGGGGAAATGTTGTAGACTCTTGTCCCTGTTGAACCCCACTATTCAGGGCTCCGGTGTTCATCCCATCCACCTGATCATGGCCCTTTTTCACAAACTGGGATCTTGCTGCTGGTAGTTAACCAGCATCGCTCTGGGCTGTGGATGGACAAAGGATAAAGGTTAAAAAGAAAATTAAAAAAAAGCAGCTGTGAACAAACACGTACCTGTTCTGCTGGAGCAGCTCAAAGTGCGGCAGAAAGGTGCATCTGTTGGCAGCTGTGTGTCGCGTGCACAGGAGCCTCAGGCCTCTAGAGGGACCACTAATTCTACTAGTGCTACCTGAACCTACAGATGTTGCATCAGCGGTTTCAGAGTCTAGGGTTTGGGACTCCCTGCCTCCTTTGTTTAGGCCTGAATATAATCCCTCAGCTCATACAAAGGTGTTTGGTACATTAAAGCAAAGGAAAAAAAAAAACGAATAAAAAGAGTTCTTTCCTTTTGCTCACTACATGTGCCTGCATGTGGTAGAGCTGGATTTCTCTGCGACAAATAGGTTTCACACCTCTGGGCCGGCAGCGGCGGGTCATAAATGGCCCAGGTGCAAATGTGCGTAACCGTATGAATATAAAGCCAGGTGTCGCTGGCAAAAAAGCGCGTCATAAATTTCATATTTTTTACCGGATATGAAAGGTTGGAAAAAGACAGTCGTAGGCCTTTTGGTGACATGAATGTGGTGTTAGACAGATGTGACATTTCAGTAAATTTGTGTTTCTTTTGTGGACCATGCCAGCATTCCAGCCACCGCAGCCTCCATATCCTGCACGGAGGAGAGCCAGAATCTCGGTCCTGGTCTGTGTCTCTCCGGCAGAACAGGGTCGCGCTGACCTGAACACTCGCTCCTCTGGGAGATGTTCAGGAGGTTGTTTTGTTTTTTTGGAACACAAGCACACACTTAATCGATCGATCAATCAATACCCCCCACCCCTCCCTGTTTCTAGATTGATCAGAGGTGTAACAGTTCATGTGAGGACCCGGTCTGTATCCAAACAGCAACCGGCTGCCAGAAGCTCTTTATCTTCCACAGAAACAAACACCACCAGGCTGTTAATGATGTGTCGCTCGCGAACGATCTGGTTAAAAGAGCCAGAGAACCAGCTCATGTCCATCCAGGAGCCGGATGGTTTTCTATACCAAAACATTTTGGTTTTATTTTAACAAAGCACATTTATTTGATCGCTTAATTTCTATTTTTTTTCCCCATTACTTGTTTTGTTAAAGGTGTGTTAAAATGTCCATAGCTAGACATTTTCTATCTGCCTGGTGTAGCAAGTTAGAGAGTTACAAAGGAATTTAAACTGTAAATGCACTTGGCTATAGCAATTTATTGAAATTTAAATGATATATGTGTCCAAATACAAATCACAAGTCAAAACGGGGCTGAATTTGGCTGAATTACAAAAAGGTGTAAGTGGTGAAACGGAGCCGAAAGAGCCGGCTCTTCTTAGTGAGCTCACTATAACAAGACCCGAAGTTCCCATCACTACTGGTTGTGATTTTACGGCTCTTGTATAAAGCTGTTTTTTTTTCCTTTCATGTGGGGGGGTGGTTAGTAATCTCACCCAATATCTTTTAATTTGTTTGGCTTTTACTGTTCCCATAGTAGACTCCTTTCCTTGGCAGACGAAAGAAGCCCCTGCTCGGAATTGGACAGTGCCAAACTGCTCGGAGGAAATTTAGTTTGAGCCGAAGAGAGCACTAGGATTCTGAAACCCGTTTCACCGCCCTAAAGGCCGTCCAACCCCAGGGGTGTGTACAGTAAATCATCAGTGAATTTAGTTCTGGTTCCTGCTCTGGATGTCATATGATTGGTAACACCGTTCACGTGTCCAGTTACCATAATGAGATTTTGGGAGGCTGAGCAGTGGTTCACCTTGTTTGAACAGGATTATTTACAGAGTTTTGGGTTTTTTTGCAGTTTTTTTTTGTTGCACTTCAGAGGTTATAAGGCAAAACCACTAGAAGCTGCATAGTTCTTCATATGTTTGGAGTCTTTTAATGAGCGGCCCATGGTGGAGCCAATCAAAAGCACCCACACAGACCACACACACTTTCATTATGACAATTTATCTGCTTGACTTCCTCGTCGATTTATGTGTGTTTTTACATTCCAGTTTAACAGCTTAGCGGTTAGCGTATCCTCGTGTTACATGGCTGCAAATAAATGCAACTCAGGTGTATTGGAGGCGCTGAACTGCCCACAAATATGAGCCTAAGTGTGCTTGTGATTGTGTGTGTGAGGCCTGTGATGGATCTGCATTTGAGTTGAAAAAATGAGTCAGTGGTTCAAGAGAAAATAAAGGATGGAGGCTGTAAGTAAAGACAGGTTGTTGTTCCATAAGAATAAGAAGACATCATTTGTACAGTGGATTTGAGTTGCTTTTAGGTCTCACTTTCAATACATTTCATCACTCAGCTTAAATGCTCCCCTGGACTCTTTCGCGAGGTGTTTTTCACCACAGGAAGTGCAGCCACCCTGAGGGTGGGCCTGTGTTCTGGGGGCATTTCGCCACCGTTCTTGATTGCTCTCTCAGATAGGGGAAGTGTGCGGTCACAGAGAAGTTCAGCGCGTACAGTGTGTCAGCGGTGTGCAGGGCGTGATGGGAAAAAAAGTCTGTAAAGATGACACCTCTGCGTCACGTCGTCCGCTTCTTCATTTCTGGGGGTATAAAAGGCTACGGTGCTATTCTTGTGCTCACAGCGCGCCTGTGCTGTAACCGAACAACAGGTTGGGGATGACTGTGTGTGTGTGTGTGTGTGTGTGTTCATGTGATTATCTGCCGTCGCTTGCAAAAATAAGCACAAATTTGTCAGCATGTAGTTAAAAGATAAATGTGGTGTGAAATGTTTTTAATCTCTTCTGCTTTTTTCAGGGTCATAAACATGACAAACATGAAAACGCAAAAGCTGTTGAAAGTGAACATTTCACACTGCAAAAACTGAAATCTTAAGCGAAAATATCTTGTTTTTGGTATAATTAGTCCAATTGTAGAAGAATTTGAAGTATTAGCTCTTTTCATTTCTTTTTTTTTTTTATTTGGGTCAATTCGATCTTATTTTAATTTAGAAAGGACTAGCATTTTCTTTTAGAAAATATTAAATTGACTCAAATCAAGAAAAAAAACTTGAAATAAGCTAAATTATCTGCCAGTGGATGCAAGTAAGATAACTCTACTCATTATTGAAGTAATTGTACCAAAAAAGGTATTTTCACTTGTTAAGATTTCAGGTAATGCAGTGCTGAAACATCTTTTACATGTTACTTTTCTTACATGTTTCTCTTTATCTGGATTGTATCCGTTATTTATAATAGTTATTAATGAACCACACAATGTCAAAATGGCAACATTAAGCCTTTAATGTTTTTCTTTTTTTTCTTACATAGAGAATAAAAAGGCAGCAGTCAGGCCATATGTTTTTTGTTCTGTTCGTTTCCTGGAAAGAAGGTGGTGTAATTTTGTGAGTAATCACATGTTACTCTGTATACCGTGTGTTTGCGTGGGTGTGGATATCTACTTCGACTTCTATACCTATGATTATGTGAACGTATTTGCATGCATCTCTGCACTTGTTTATGTCTGCCTGCCCCTGTGTGTGTGTGTGTACCACTGAAATTGCATGTATTTCACCCCCTGTATACGCGTGCTCCTATACTCACTTGTAATGGCCCAGCAGGACGCCTTCCAAACGCACGTAAAAACAGGCATTAATCTCCTGACTCCGACCAAAGACACAAGCCCCGAGGGCAAAAAGAATCCTCGGATCAAAACTTTTTCTGCTTTGATTCCGTCCTCCCTGCAGATTGCAGGGAGTATACGATCTCTCTCATTTACTATCACCTCACAGCACTGAATCCCCAAGGGCCCAATTTAGACTTCTGCATAAGTCGCCTTAGTGCCAGAACAACCATCGGAGAAGTGGAAAGGGTATAATTTGTAGGCGGCGAGGCAGCTGGCATCCAGTTCAAAAAACACACTTCATGTTCCGTATAATACTATAAAACAGCGCAGCCCCGACATAAAAAAAAGGTTTGATTATAAAGGATTATGAGCAGCGTACCTTGCTCTTTCATTTTTGCTACACGAATGCTGGCAAAACCTAAAGAGACTTGGCGGATATCCTGCGCCGCCTTAACGAGAACATGTATTAAAACACGGCTGACCTTTTCATGGCACTCAATTAGCAGGCCGCACGCAAAGTTCTTGTTATTGTTGGTATTTATTTTACGGTAAAGGCGAACACGACCCTCCAAAGAACACATGCACGCTCCCGACAAAAGGCAGATACGCCACTTGCTCGGTTGTAGCAGCTGCAGCACACTGGAGCATTGTGCTGCAGCGGAGTCGGCGTGTGGACAGAAAGAATTTGCCAATGGGCCATGTTGCTCACAGAGTTTAATTAATAGGAAGCCATGTGCATGTGTTGTTTTATATAACCTCATCTCAGCCACTTAGTTCTGCTGCCATACCTGTGAAGTCAGGCCACATGTCATCACCTCAGGATTAGGACCGCTGCCTGAGCTGGGCGTCGGCCCTCTCAGCCCCGTCCTGCTGTGATCTCTGCTCACTTGTAGCACATCACATGGAAAAAAAGGAAAAAAAAACACATGCAGACGGGGTACAGTGGGACGTAGACCGGTACGAACATGCAAATGAGAGCATTTGTGTAGAAATGAGTCAAATATGCACAAAAGTGATTCAGAGAGTAAAACACATAACTGTGATGAGATTGGCATGTTCCTTCCCTTCCTGGGAAGGAAAATAAGTTGTTATGACATTTTGTTTTTTTAATTTGATGGTTTTAAGTAAGTTGACTTTGCCCCAAAAGATATGAAGAAATGTTGAAACAATCGACTTTATCAATTACTTTTGTAGATTACAATTCCATATCGTAACATTGAAAGTTACAGAAAGGAATGGGTAGTTAAACTTGTGAACTTTAGGCTGAATTGCTATAAAACATTATAGCATTTATGATGATAAACCTTATCGCTCACCAGTAGAAATTAATTAAATAATCACGTTTAGGGCTTCTTCTGTTCCATAGATTCTTGTTTCTTGAAGGAGCCGCCATCATGAAAGCCAGGTAAACCAAGGAATTTTATCCTAAAGAATACAAATCTTTGACTTTAAATGGCCTGAGTAAAATGGCCATTGTCCTATAGGGCATAAAGAATATGATCCTTTCAACTCAGGGTTAAGGCGACTTTACCAGATGTGACAGCATCATCAAGGGATGATTTAGGCCAAAAAATCACTTTTGCCAAAAAAATGACTTAGGCCAATATTTAAACATGTATTATAAAAGTCTGATTATAAAACTCTTATTAAAGCTTTGTACAATTTGTATTTTCTCCCCATTCTTTTCATTTGAAATTGTAAACGTTGCCTTTTGGACCTGGTGTATATCAAATTATAGTGATGTGTGAGTCCATGCAGGCCGGTTATATTTGTGTGCATTCACAACAACAAAAAAAAAAGTCCGTATGTGTCCGCACTGGCGCTGTAGTCCACAGCTCCAACGTGCACAAACAAGCCATGCGCTCACCTGCAGCTGGGCCGGTCTGGTGAGTCGTAGCAGCGGCTGTGTTGTTGCTCTCCGGGGAGACTCCATTAATTGGTCATTTGTTTTTTCACCTGTCCGGAGGCGTTATGTAACTTCGGCAAACTGGCAACAGGGTCACAGCATCTCAGCCGGGCGCAAACATCAGTCCCCAATGTACCTGCTGTTTCAAGGCAGGCCTGCTGATGGGCTTATGTAACATGTTTCTGCTTCATTTAGAAGTTTGGAATCGTGTGTTTCAGCCCGAACATTATAGCATCACAACAGCAGTGGACAGTAGATGTTATGCCTGTAGTACTTGTGGGATAAACTCTGAGATATGCAGAGCACAAAGGCAATTCTAAGCACAATAGTAGTAATAATAATACATTGTTTTATAATAGTGCTTTTCTGGGTCCTTGCACTTCTGATTGGATGCTAAACCACATTTCATTATCCTCTATTTATACATGTATAATGACAATAAAGTTGAATCTAATCTAATAATTACCTAAAGACAAAAACCCACAAACAGGGAAGGGATTTAACTCATTGAAGCCTATGAGCCTTTAAATCTGTCATTTTATACTAAAAATAAAAAAAAATCATGTTACTCATGCAGCTTTTTTTCTGACATTATAGAAGACAATTCTTTTGAGGTTTATAAGTACTTCCTGTCACATGACATCATCAACTTCCTGCCCCTTCCTCCTAAGAACATAGCGAAGAAAAGCCCCCTCAGAAAGAGTCATTTTATTTAGGTTATTATGATTTGCAATCCTGACATATCTATTTAATCATTCAAGTCTGTAGAATAATACCCCTAAAATGAATTTTGTACATAGTGTTTTTTTGTTTCTGGGCATCTTTGTGCAAACGGCAACTATAAACCATATATACTGTACCATATATAAACCATTAAAATGCTATTTCCTGCAAAGCAAATAATACAAAATGGGAAGAAATCGATACATAATATGATTGTTATGTATTAGACTTAAATGTTATAATTATATGCATGAAATCTTTGAAAAAATATATATAAAATAACAACTATAGACTTAGTGGCTCTTAGGTTTAAACGGGTTAAAGACAGACAGTGAGACAGCAGCAGGAGACAGGAATGGAGGGAGGGTTGGGGAATACTGGAAGAATAAACAGTGTGAAAATGATGCGTATTTATTTTGCACTGGCTTCTAATCACGCAAAAAGTTAAATAGAAGCCTGTGGATGTAAAATTGCAGGCCTCCCACTATCAATCAGATTAATCAATAGGCCAGTTCTCAGGCCTGTAGGAAGGTGAAGAAGGTCACCGTGCTCCGGCTCACTGACACTTTGATGTCCACATCATGTAACATTATACGCCACCTAGTGAATTAGTTTCATAGAGCTGTGGTTGTGTTATTGTGCTCCAGTTGGCATACAGTACAATGAGTGGGAGAGGGAATTCCTCCCAAATATTCACTTCACTGTTTGCCTGATGCACTTGTGAAATTGCTGCGATAGGTCATGTCTGAGGTTGAGCACCAATGTCCTTCAATTAAATCATGTGCTGTGACCTCTTGAAGTGTTTATTTTAACCCAGTTCAGCAGAAAATTAGAGCATAACAGCAGCGTTGAGTGTGTTGACTGAACTGAAATCTTAGGACACGGTTGTGCAAGTTCTCCTGCGCTGTACTTTCCCACACCCTTAAATGTGTTGCAACACGGTTCCTACTTGAAAGTGACAACTTACATCACAGCCCTCACATGACCGAAACAGAACCAAAAGTTCAGATGAAAACATTGAACCGTGGTAGGAAAAGAAAAACACTGACGGTTCACTTCATGAAACTCAACAACTGCTGGTCACCAGCAGTCGATTATTCAGCAGGATTGTTGCTCAGTCACATTTCAGGCATTTTGAAATCTGATGCAATTTGTGGATTTCTGATTAGAGATGTGTGTTTTGGAAATTTGTGAAATGTTGTTTCCAAAGTAGCGGTGACACTGCATGCATGCCTGGTCCATGGTGACCGGGTATGCATGTGGAAAAACAACAACACACACACACACACACACACACACACACACACACACACACACACACACATAGATACACACACACAGAGCCTCTTCTGCTCTTCTGCTCTTATTGTCCAAGTCATTATAACGTAGGGACATGTCCCAGACTTGCCTATACAAGTGGTTTTCAAATTTTTACATGTCAAGGACCCTTAAAGTCACAAAAACTAGACCACAGACCCCATCATCTCATAAATTTTGTGCTTTAAGATGTTTTAGAAGAGAAAGTGTAGGAAACCCGAGGCCAAAATATAGAGGAAACTGAGGAAAACATACTGGAAACTGAAACTGTCATTATAATAAATAAATAAATAAATACATGACTCATTACATAAATATAGCAGTAAATATCCATATTTAGTTAATTTTCCATTTAATGAATTAAATTGAATAAATGTATTTTTATATTATTTTCCAATTTATTTGATTTTCAATTCTATTTTCCATTATATCAATATGGAAAATAAAACATGAAATTAAATAAATTCATGTGCATAGGGAAAATAATACACAAAAAATACAAAAAAAATACTAATACTACTACTTATTACATTTATTTATTTTTATACAATTATAGTTTTTTTTCTGGGGGCCCCCTGACATCCCCTCAAGGACCCATGGGGGTCCCCGGACCCCACTTTGAGAACCACCTGTCTATAGTGTTGAACACATGTAGTGGATGAACTCTCAAATAATAACAATAATAATTAAAAAATAAATAAAAGTGTTGTTAGACTTATTTCAGTGTAGTGCTGTATCTTCCTATCAGGCTCTTGCTCTGTGTGTCAATATCTTAAAAATGTATTGTTCACATATTCATGTTACTGTTTCTTATTGAGTAAATATTTAACTGAGGAGACCCAGCTACCCTATTAAAATAAAAGGAGATCCACCCAGTAAGGCATAGGCAATGAGGTGATTTCTTTCTTTTTATTTTATTTTTTTAAAGACAATCTCCTAAATCATTCTGAGGCAGCGTTTTCATGTCATGTGATGTGACCCTCTCGCCTGTTTTGATCAACACATTATCAGCTCAGAACATCAGCAGCGAGAACATGAGCAGCATCACATCAGCGACCCCCCCCCCCCCCCCCCCCTCATGTCTCCCACTAATCTTGGAAATGCACCATGACTCCCCTCTCCCTCCACTTTGGTCCCCTTCCACTAAGCACTTGTTTTGCAAATGTCCCTCTGTGGGAGGTGGTGGGAGGAGGCTGTGAGTTGCAGCCAGTCATAAAGCATTGTGAATGGATGAGCAGCTTGTACCAGACACACACAGGGTTGTTAGCTGTCTGGATCCCAGGACTTAATCCATGCACTGGTAGGAGTTAATAAGGGTTTAGAGGCGGGAGGCTGTCTGTTTAGAGGCAGAGCGTGAATGTCCTGGTAAGGTTGATGTGGCATTCAGGAATGTCCTCTCTATGAACGTCAAACATGCACACGTGTGTGCAGCGTGTGCATGTGCAGCTCTCAGCAGTCGGTGCTGAAAGGTCATTATACACGGTGTGTGTTCATGCTATAGTCTGAGCAAATAGTCTCTTCTGTTTGAATAACAGGTGTTGAAAATGTGTGTATATAGACGCTTAAACAGTTTAAACATAATAAAATACATCAATAACATAGCACGCGCCACTTAGTTTGGTGGTGAAATGAACCTAACTGTCTGTTCGACTGAAAAACAAAACCGCTTCATCTTTTATTCATCGTCATTTTCCTCCCTGATTTTTCTTTTCTCCATTTATTACTCTATGGAGTAATTTAATGTTCTGCTCATTTTATGTGCTGGTTGTTATTTCTTTTTTTAATGTTAGTTATTGTTTTTCTCTTCCTAAGTTGTTATAAAAGGCTGCATTTTCATATTAAATTAAATGTTTGTTTGGTTTGTTAATTTTTTTTTTTTTTCACAACCATAGTAAAAAAAATGCACTAGCAGAATTTAGCTTATTTCAAGTTTTTTATTCTTGATTTCAGTCATTTTAATCTTCATATATATATATATATATATATGAAGGCTTATACTGTGTGTGTGTTTATATATATATATACACACACACACACACACACACACACACAGTATAAGCCTTCTCATTCTTTATTTTCATGCTGTTTTACATTGTAAATTCTCACTGTCTATTTTAAAGAAACTAGAATATAAAACATGTTTTCAGTTATTTCACCTTTTTTTGTTTCTACCTAACACCATAAACATGTTCATTCATAGTTTTGATGTCTTCAGTGAGAATCTGCGATGTAAATAGTCATGAAAATAAAGAAAACACATTGAATGACAATAACTTTACTCAATACTCAACCAAAAACAAGATATTTTCACTTCATTTTCACACTCAGTTTTTGCAGTGCTGATACATCATTATCTGGATTTTATCCAGTTCGAAAAATAAATGAATAAACCAAATGAAAAACATTTCATACGGTGAGAAAATACAGTTACAAGTGCCAAACTGCATGAGGCTTCTATATATAGATAATAATAGAATAGTGTTGATTTCCTACTGGGGCAACACTTGCGTCATCACTTCTATGTATTGCAGCTTCCATCCGGTCAGACAGAGCACCTCACAGGGAGATAAGGAAAGGTGGGTCTAGCTTTCCATATTCCTGCCGCTTTTCTGTGGCGGGTGTGACCATCCTGCCCCGGGCATCCGATCACCCATCCCCACGGACAGGATGTGATGTCTGGCTCTGCCAATATGCCAGCATCAGCAGGAGAAGAAAAAAGGGCTTGGGCTTGGCACTGGAAACGATTCCTTCCCGAGCCACATCGTTCACATACACACCCCCGCAAACGCACACACACGCATGCGCACATGCACGCAGCAGCATGGTGCTACTAATCTGATCAGCAGGAATATGGCTGACTGTACCTGCTCAGCTCTCCAGGGGCTGGCTGGGAAACGCACACAGTTCCACACTGTTTGCTTCCAGTAAAGGCTGCTTGGCTGTGAACACTCGACTGCAGGTTGCACAGCAACATAGTTCATATCCCCAGAGGAGAGATTTAGGATAGTTTAACTCATAAATATGAAATGTTCAACACCATGAGAATTCTGTATGTTCTGGATTTCACAGTTTTTATTTATTGAATTCATCATCTCTTTCTTTTCTTTTTTTTCCAGTGCTGGTAATTTTATCTTTTTTTTCCTTTGATTATGTCATGAATATAACTGCACTTTGTACTATAGCTTTGATTGTGTGTGTGTGTGTGTGTGTGTGTGTGTACGTGCAATAGCTGCCTGATATTTGTAATGTTATCAATAATGTAGGCCAGTGCAGGAAGTGAGAGGGCAGGGTTCACTTATTGTTTCCTGTTACACGGAACATTTCTTTCTCTTGTGCACTAGACCAGCATGGCATTACAGCATTAAATGACAGTATTAAATAACATAGTATTTGCATGATTATTATAAAATTATTACAGTATTACCTTTAACATGTCGCTAAAAATACAGTTTTTGTTCTAGGCTTGTGTGATGTGTTCAATACAAGTAAGATATATAAGATTAACATCATCTATTGTGACTAAACTAATCATGACCAGGTCTCTAGAGGGAAACATTAACAGTTTACGCTTCTGCAGATATGAAAAAATATATATATAAATATTTTCAACTCCAGGCTTTGACACCTTTAGTGATAGGTCGGCGTTAACTTCAGCAAACACAGTCGGATGAGAGGTTTCTATCACATCTAATTAAAGACAAGAGGCAGATTGATCCTCACCGACTGTAATGACTGAAGATATTTGCTAGCGTCTAATGTTCAAGACTCGAGAAGCTCGAGCTAAGTGACGGAAGAACTGAAAAACAGCTGATGATGTTTTGCAAGTTTCACAAAATCACTGCAGTCAGCTTCTGAAACCTGCAGCCAGAGATCATTCATCTTGACTTGTTAATAGGATTTACAGTATACTACAATATTCTACAAGTCCAAGAGGGCGGGGAATAGCATTAGTGTAATTGGTTGTAGCAGCAGCAGCATGAACGAATGCATAAACAGATGAATGAATAAGTAGATGAATAAATCATATCGAATAATGAATCATTTTGCAAATCCTCCAAAAGCTCTTGCGTGTGTCTCTGTGAGCTAAAGGCTTCACTTCCCCTTGGATATTTTACCCTTTCTCGACAAGTTAACCTTATTTATCACGGCTTTATTTAATATACAGCGACTTATGAAAATGTTCGCTTCCGAACAGCCTCTCTGAATCAACCGTGTCCGTAAGTTGTGTTCTGTCTCTATTTTGCATTGAAATAAGTCGCCTTGTCTTCATCATTTTGTTCCCATAAGCTCCAAAATTATGTAACTTCAACAAAGGCTTAAAAAACAAAGCACAGGCGGGAAAAAAAATAACCAAAAAGAAAAAATCACATCCACCCTACTATTTTGGTTGGATATAATTAACAGGCGCAGCCTTTTCTTTCCTGGAAGTGAGCGATTAATCAAACCTGAAATGGTTGCTACAGGAAGAAAAGCTCAACCCCCCCCCCAACACACACACTCACACACACCCCCACCCCCCCGTTAGAGCTCCAGTATCATCTCTCCTTTTGGCTGAATTTGCGGTCATTAGTCTTGATCCGCTGATTGCCCCCCTCGCTCCTCACGGCTCAGGTTCTGCACCAGATCCGACCGTGCTGCCGAAGAAAAACAAAAAGGAGAGAACGCCGTATCCGCCGTGACCCAGACGCGTCGGACGAGTTCAAACAATAGCCGCGGCAACGCTGGCACGTTCGCACTCGAAGAGCAAGTCGGCCCTTACAAGGAAATCCTCAGACCTGCGTGCGGGTGCGTCACTGTTGTTCGACGTTGTTGAACTCACTGACCCGTCGGTATAAGGCTGCGGACGGATGGCTGGACGTGACGTTTGGCTCGTCTGCAGTGGCTGTTTAAGGGCAAATGCATGAAGAAACACACACACACACTGATGAGCGAGAGGACATTGGCACACTTACTCTAAGCAGACACATTATCTATATAAATATTGCAAACACTCATAGTGTATTGTGAAATGTGCAGACTTGTCCTCGCAGCACCTTTGTTCAGTGCCAACACAAAGACCTTGACCCACATAGTTTGGGCACGGGACTAGTGTGTTTAGCAGTGGTTGACGGTAATTTAAAAAGACGTGACCTTCAAATCGAGACAAACTAAAAGGTTAAGACAAGTATTTAAAAATATTTTAAGATACATCTCTCCATTCCAGCGTCTGTTGAATTCCAACACATGAACACATCCTTCTGCTTAAAGAGGTTCATGATTAGGTGAAACCTGAACCAAGAACAATGGTAAAGACTTATGGAGAGCATGAAAAGAGGCATGGAAGCTGTGATTAAAACTAAAGGTTTTTGCAGGTTTTTGTTTTAAAATGAGTTTGATCTGGTTTCTTTGTGTTGTGTGAGGTCTGAAAACATTGCATCTTTATTGTTATTTTGACCATTTGTCATTTTCTGCTCTTTTTTTACCCAAACACATACCCATAAGCAGTAAAATCAGAAAGAAAACGATAATTTTGCAGTGGTCTCATTTTCCAGACCTTTTTTTTTTTCCTCCCCTTTCCAAAGCAAACTTTTCACACTGCTGTAGAGTCGCGTTACGCCGAAAGTGCAGATGTGACCTCCAGGCTGCAGCAACTGAATTAAGTAGCCTAAAGCACATTTACTTAAGCATGACCGCTGGAGGCTAACTCAAGGCTTCCCGCTCTCATTTAACTTATTTAAGCTCTCGCCATGTGTCCCGCAGTGTGTGTATGCGTGTGTGTATTGTAACCGTACACACGTGTGTGTGTGTATGACACCACGCTACATAACTTTTCGAAACCGGTCTTGTTCATTCATCATCTTACGATGTGGGACGTTTTTCATTGCCAGCGTGTCTCCTAATTAATTACCGCTACTGCGGGGCCTGGACGTTTAATATAAACTATTTAATCCAGTATCCCAGGCATGCACAAGTAGGCCATTTAACTGATTAAACAGGAACTTCAGTAACCCCCCCCCCCACCCCCCCACCCCCAAACCCCTCTCCCACCGAACACATGAAAGTCTTTTCTCATCGGGCGCGAGGAAGACTTCTGGTAGTTCTTATGTCGTTATGTGGCCGGGATCGACTCCGGGACTTGGGTTTTTGTTCCAAAGACATTCTGTTTCTTTTCTGCTTCCCTCCGTATGTGAAGTGGCTGTGTGGGTGTTTTTCACAGCCCTGTGGCTGGTTCCCTGCCAGTGACCGTACTTTGAACCAGCAGCAGCTGGGGCGTGAGCACAGCCAAAGATAGATGACTAGCTGGAGCTCTCTCTCTCTCTCTCTCTCTCTCTCTCTCTCTCTCTGTTTGTTTCTGTCTGTCTCTGAACGCTCACCCCACCCTCTTTTCCTTTCTCTCTTCCTCTTCCCACGTCACCGAGCGTGCCGAAACAAAACCCTACCAAAAAAGAACCCCAACAACAACAACGACACTCGTCCTTCCAGCATGTTTTTTTTCCCGCTCTGGTACCAACAGAACAGAACAGCGATGCCACGCTGCCAAACACCTTTTCTCTTGACCTAGTTCTCTGCTAGTTTTAAACCACCCTCCCGGCGGTTATTGAGTAACCGCTCGTCAAAACACGTCAATCAGACGCTTCAGAATTTCCTTTGAACTCTCCTCTAGAATATCCACGCTGTTTTTTTTTTTTCATTATTTTTAAAATATTTTTGCTTTGGAACCTTCCCCAGTAACTCGCTCATCTTACGGGCCCACGTTTATGTTTCCATAGAGCCGTTCCTTTTCTTTTTCACTCATCGGGACGGGCTCAGCGTGTGATGCTGCTGTTGGATCTTCTTATTCCGTGCTTCTTCTTCTTCTTCTGTCTGCGTCAGTGTTTTCTTTTCTCCATTCATTTCTGCCTTATTGAGCTCTCGTGCTTCTCCTCAGACTCAGGGCCTCGCACATGTTGCAGATCTCATTATACAATCAGCTACTTTTTTTTCTTTTTGGAAGGTATAAACACAAATAATGCAGAGGGCCGTTGGTAGAAGTGGAAAACATATTTGTGCGGCGTTGCGTCATGTTTATTCCCGCCTTTGTTTTATGCTGCAGTTGTTATTGTCGCTCCTGGGATCTTGTTCTATTTATAACTTCTTCTTCTAAATAAAATGGTCACTAATAGACTACAGATTTCCTCTTTTCCCTTACGTGTTGCTCACTGCCTGTTTTGTGCTTAAAAGTCTTGCTGAGTCAGACAAAAGGAAGAGTTGCAGCCTCAGTATATGCAGCTTTTTTTTTTTCTTTTAAGAGGAAGTGCAGGATCCTGATCTTTCTGTTCAGGATCAGGCTCTCTGCTGAAATAATTATAGAGGGGTTATGCAGAGAGAATGGAGCGCCCCCCCACTCCTCCACCAGCGGATCAAAGCCCTTCTGATCCAAGTGATAAATGATGAAAGTAGCGGGTCACTTTCATATTCACGGGGGTGTTTTACGTGGCTGTCATGAATCTTTAAGGCTTCACCTTCGGGGAGCCCGCCAACTCTTCATTTTCTTCCGGCTTGTGCGGCACATGAGGAAACACCAGTCGAGGGACCTTTTCTCCCAGAGGCAGGAAACGCAAGGAGCTAAAAATGCGTCGTTGGATCATCCTCGTTCTCCGTCTAAGGAGTTTGACTCATGAATTGTCGTCAATGATTTAGCTAATTCATCACTATTACCGATTTAAAATACACTGTATTATGAAATATATATTCTCTTTTGCATGTCTAGTCTAAAATAACATAATTATAAAAACATGTTTAAATTATATTTATGCAGTTATACTACTAATAAGCCTGATTATTTGTATTTATAGTGGTGCCTTTACATCTTTAGTGGAAAATTAATCAATTTTCATTGATGCAAAGGTCGCTGTTATTAAACAGCCAAAAGATTTGAACAAGATTTCAAGTAAAATTAAAGTTAAAACTGTATTTAAATAATGGAGAAAACATTTTATTGGTGCACCAGCTGCTAAAATCACATCTCATTTTTAGTCATCATTAGCCTCATTACTCATGTGCATAACTGAGGTAAAAGTGTGTGTTAAACTATATTTAAAAAGCCAGATGTAATCTCCAAAATTTGGGTTGTGTAAATGTTGCGTCCTGCTGTTTAGATTCTGGGTCAGGCTCAAAGTTACATAACCTCATATCCTCTTAGAGTCTGACCTGCAGACATAAAGCTCAGCACGAGACTTTCCACATGAAGCATGACTGATTGTAGAAATTGGCGCCCTAGAAAACAATCTAGGTCACAAACTAACATATATGGCTCCACCGTGGATAAAGTGTGTGAAGATATGCTTAGGTCAGTCTGTTTTAAAGTGATATAAGGCTAGACAGACTGCAGCCTGAACTGACCCACATTCTAGATTTTTTTCACCCCCGTGTGACCTGTATCTGATCTTTTAACGACAGTCTGAACAACACAGATACTATATTTTCTACCCAGACCACTTGATACGTGGTCTTAAACTGACCTACATGTCGTCAATGAGCAACAAATCTGCGCTGAAGTAGGCTCAAGTGGGAAGAAAGCAACAACCATGGCCAAAAATCTCCCTTCATTTCATCCTTTTTTAAAATCGCCAGATACTCACCGCTAGTATCCATGTTTCCTTTGTAAACAACTGAGCATGCACGCTGCATGTGACGTCAATTGCACATGTGGGACACTTTTGGAGGGTTAAAGGTCACACTGGAGATCGCATACGAGTCGCATTTAACTGGAAATGTGAATGACCTCACAAAAAAAAAATCTGCATTAAAGCATTGAACCCTGCAGTCTGACCACAGCCTAAGATGGTAACTTCTTGGAGAATTTCATTTTATGAATGCAAAACAAATAAGTAAATAAAACATGAGCAAATCAATGACATATTTAATTGCTAGAGAAATGAAAAATTGTTGAATTCAATAATAGGTCATGTTCTTTACCTCATATTTCCTAAACAAAACCCAACTGATCCAACTGAAAATCAGTAAAAAACATTGTCAAAAGGACAAACCGAAAAAAACACTTTTCCACCATATACTTTTAAAAAGAGGATCATGTTCTATATTAGGAATATCCTGTTATTGATAATCTATGTCAAAACAAATTTTAAAATAGGCGTTAAACTGAAATCTATAATAGTAATTTCTCACCTGAACAAATATACAAATCTGATGCGACACATAACCAGTCCTGCAGAGTAAATTCCAGCAACTTTTGGCCTCGTAACCTCTGCCATCGTTGTCATTTCTTGCAAAATGCATTCTGGGATACTTGGCTGACCCCAAGTGTCAGCGGCGTTCGGCCTACTTCAGCTGACCAAGGGTAGAACTTCATCAGTCAGACAGTCAATAGTCAGTCAATCAATATTCAGTCAGTGAGTGAGTGATGGACAGATAAGGTTCCAGTTTAAAGGGCTGACCCTGCTGCTGCATTCCAGCCAATAACACGTGGTAATTGAGGTCAGGCCATGCGATCTCCTAAATCCTTCACATCAATGTCATCGATGGGACTTATCTTTGTCTTCGTGAAATGTCTTTTTCTTGTCTGATTATGTCTGTACATACATGCTGCATGTAGGTTTTATTTCTGCACTAACCACTGATGCAACAAATCCTTCCAGTAGCATCGGTTTCCATGTGAAGTTGTATTGTCTTTCCGCAAGACAAGGGAACCCAGTTAATGCATTCAGCTGCTGTAAATCTAACACACTTATCTTTAATTAGTTACTATTACAAATGGGTCAGTGACAACTACTGTTTGGCAAGATGAGAAAGTCAAAAACCTTTTAAAATACAGTTTTAAGAATCATTCGTCAGGTCTCTCAAAATGTATATTTTGTGTTCATGTTGGTTTCTTGTTATTTAAAAGTCTATTTGTATTCTTTTTAAAAAAAATTGCAATTTGTGATTTTTTTTTTTTTTTTACATGAAATGTCAAACAGTGTAACCGTTTATGCACCTAGAATATAAAACTTGTTTTTACTTTTTAAAACCTTAAA
Source organism: Lepturacanthus savala (assembly GCA_030544235.1). Classification (NCBI taxonomy): domain Eukaryota; kingdom Metazoa; phylum Chordata; class Actinopteri; order Scombriformes; family Trichiuridae; genus Lepturacanthus; species Lepturacanthus savala. The sequence continues at coordinate 8,347,821 of CM060464.1, forward strand.
AGATTTCATGCATACAGTTCTATCAATTGAATCGTGTATCTGTTTTTTCCCATTTTCTACTCTTTTCTTGCAGAAAATAGCCTTTTAATGGCTATTATAGTATCTGCCCAAAAACAAAAAATGGGTGTGTTCCTGTTCTCAGGATAAAATGACAGTCACAGACATAAAGGCTCATAGGCCTGTTTCTTTCTTTAGGGTTACCCACACGGCAGTTTTGTCACTGACGCAAATACACTTGTGTTGCGGCTGCATCTCTATCTATAGTGGGTTTCTGATGAAGCAGTCGACATGGAAGCAGATCCATTTTATAATTTTGTAAACTAAACTTGCAGAGATAATCTTCCCCCGGGGCCCAACGCTACTCCTTAGGTCGCTTATAGGAAGGGTCAAAGCTAATTCAAAGCTAAGAGGAAACGTGTTGTGCCTTTTTCTTCTTTATATGCAAGTGCGTCAGGGTTTAATTCCCATAAATTACCTTTAACTTGCCATTTGATCAGCTGAATATCTACGCACATTGGTGCGCAATCGGAAAATTTAATTAGGTTGAAATTGTACAGAGTCTTTCTTCCTGCGGGGCGTTACCCAACGTTGACGTTTTCTCATCTATTTCGTTCAACTCCAAATAAAAAATGAAATGCTTGAAAGTCAACGTGAACTCTGGCCTATATGTGAGCGTATAAACCTATCTTCATCATACACGGTTGGTAAAGGGACAAGAAATGAAACCAAACGTCTTTCCGAACGCCTGATGTTGGGTGTTTTTCCAGCAAGAACTAAATTTAACCGTTAGTTCCTTTTTATTTCTATGCCCGGCACTAATGTGATGACTTACTGCAATGGGAAACACCTGCGAAGGGTGCAGGTGTTTCCCATCACTAAGAACACACGCCCCTTCCTTTAAAATCAGGGAGTCACGCAACGTCATGTTTTTTATATATATATATATATATATATATATATTATTTGGAATGTCCACACACCTGTGCTTGGGGGGGGGGTGAAAACATCGCTATTTACAAAGTGAAGCGTCCATTCATGGCTTTGTTAATGGGGTTGGGAGCGGCCCAGTTCTTGTTTTGGCTGCTAGCGTCCGTCTGTCAAAGGCCGACCATTGTACCTGCCAGCATGTCATGTCAAGCAGGGACTCTGCACCCTGGCCTGGCTTCGCAGAAACACACTGCTCTTCTTGTTAAATGAAGCTCAAAGGCAGGAAAAGCAGTGCTTGGAAGCTGAGGTATTAGGTCACGGTCCACCGCCTCACAGGAAGGGTGTCGATAACCCAAGTAGCAAGTATAAACTGCACTTCTTTCTTCATTTATTTTTCTATGACAAAACAGTGTTAATTCAAGTATGCAATGCACTCAATAATTACATTAAAGGTCCCATATTTGACACTTTTCCTGGTTTATATTTATAGTTTTGATATCCCTAACAAGATTCATTTGCAGTTTTACATCTCCCCTCTAAAGCTTCTCTCCAGAGCCCTGGAAAGAACAGGTCGCTTCGTGTCCGACTCATTTATATTAACGAGCCTCTTCCCCAGATTTGAATAGGGGGTGGGTGACTATTGTTACGGCTTTGCAGAAGTCCCGACAGCTCATTTAAAGGCTCATTTGAATACAGTACATGTGCATTTCTCTGCGGAGCAGTTTGAAACAGGGGACAGTGTTTATTTACTCAGACCTTCCTCGTAGTCAAAAAGAAATTAGGCTACAGCCCGAAGTGACCCAAATCTGTATCTTGTATCTTGGATCTTGGATCTTTTAATGACATCCTGAATGACACAGATCCAGTTTTTTCAAATGTGACTCAGGCCACTTGGATATGTCCTAAAACCGATACATATCAGGTCTCATCAGGTCTCCTTCATCCAACCTACACATCATCAACAAGTGATAAATGTCGCTATTCTGCGCTGTAGTAGACTGAAGCGGGGAAAAAAACAACAACCATGGCCAAAAACCTTGCTTTCTTCCTTAATCCCCTCCTTAAAACAAATATGTTGTAGAGCTGGCTCTAGTAGGACAGCAACTTTAAAATCGCCAGCATCCACGTTTAAAAATTCACATTGGAGATCACATAGAAGTCGCATTTAATTAAAAATGCGAAACGGCCTCACAAAAAAACCTGATTCCCCCCCAAAAAAATCCGAACTGAGCATTAAACCCTGCAATCTAAACTCAGCCATATAATCTCACTTTCTACAATATGGGAGCTTTAAAGTGCTCTCAAGTTTGTGTGTCTACGCTTCTGTTTGTGTTTCCACGGTGGCTTTAGCGAATCATGGCATTCTATTTTCAGGCATGTGGATTACAAGCCGTTGTGTATGACCTACATTTGAAGTCATGGCTTGTCTCTTAAACCGGTAGCCCGGCAAGGCGACTTGAGTCCAAGCCGCTGACCTGGTTTTCGCTACCAACATCTCGGCGTTGTTAATCCTGGATGCCACAAGCACCACACCAGGGCACCGAAACCATTACACTCAGGGTCCCGGCATTTTCCTTTTCCATATTAATAAAAAAAAAAAAGCCTGCTCCGGGTGAAATTATGGAAATTAGAGCCCTAAAATAGAAGCGCTCCGATCTGAGAACCGGCTGACTCAGACGGTGGGGGAAAAGTTGAGGGTTGAGGCCAGTAAAGGGCCATATTGTGGAGGTGAAGTCATCGCTGGAAAACGGAATTATGGGGCCCCCCAAACCCCTTTGGTGGACTAATAATGGGTGACTCGTCCCCTCCCTGAAGGAAAATAAACATCAACTGGGCTATATGACTTTATTTAAACTTTTATCCATTATGAAGTTCAAAAATATGATCCTGTTTTTAATATGGATTTTCCACATATGAATCAATGAATGAAGCCTTTGCTTTTCACTATAAAAGCCTGAACATGCTAATTTAATGTTAGAAGTCAACAAACATATAAAGGAACATTTTATGGTTTTAGGTTTTTCTTGCTACAGCTGAGAACTTTGTTTAGAGTCCAAAACCAAACATGGAGATGAATTCCTCTACGGGGCAGGGCAGAAAAGTTGAAACAAACCGTTTATCAACGAACATCCACACAGTGTGTGTGTGTGCGGTTGTGTGTGTGTGTGTGCTGGCTGACTTGCTTTTAACCCCCCGCCGCACCTCCCCTGACGATGAAATGGGTCATTTTGGTGGCGAGGGGTGGACCAGGGAGATTTGAGCGTATGAATGAACCGATTTATCCAGCCAACCCTGCATCAACAGCATCATTGACAACCAGCACTGTTGGTTTTAACACCAAATATAGAAGCGGTTCACGACGTAATGTCACCGCTTCAGGAACAGCAGCAGGGGCTCGTCACTGTGACGGCAGGGTGGTATGACATCTTCAGCAGCCAATCGTTTGGTACACATCATTTTTTTTTCTTGGTACAGCCCAATATGGCCAATAGTGAAAACAGGGCGGGCCTGTGAAAATGATATCATAGTGCTGCTGTGCAGTGTTTCATCAGTTACTCGTTAACATGGGGGAACTTAATCAGCATAGTAATCATTTCCTCAAAAGACCAATAGGAGAAGACAAAAAATCCTCAAAGCACAATTAAAGCCAGACGATACAAGATGTGATATTCTCAAAATCCACACAACACAAACAACAGGGCATATAATTATTGTTTAGACGTATTTTTCTTGTTGCTGTATTGCACAAACCTAAGAAAGCCGCACAGTGTCCTACAGTTTCGCTTCACTTCCTGTTTTCACACCATTGTTTATTTCCAGTATCGGTTGCCTAGGCAACCATCTAATAACAATTCTATGAAAGAACAAATAATTGTGCAACATAGTGAGACTGTGTCCTCAACAACAACAACAAAAAAAACATATATTCAACTCTATGTATTTGATATGTAGACAAACTAAACTTCTTACATGGCTGTTTTTTTTCACATCTGACTTTTTATAGGCTAGACAGCTCATGCAGTTTTAAAAGTGGAGTGGAGTGGGGGTGGGCTGAGGAGGATTTTTTTTTTTTTGGTGGAAAAGGCTGTCTGGGTCTGGCTGTTTTCCTGACGGTGACTCAGACTGAGTAGGGGGTTTCCCCCTGTCCACCGTGTTGTTTTTTCCCCTCTTTCTTTTAACACCTTTCTCCTGCCATTCTTCAGCCATTCCATCATTAAGCTTTCTGTTTCTATTTCGGTCCCACTGTCTCTCAACCCCTCTGATTTCTCCCTGTATTCCCTCCGGGGGTGGGTAGCCAGCAGGGGTCTGTCCTTATAAGGCCTGGTAAGGGGTCTGGTGACAATGGGCCTGCTGTTGACACAGTGCCCTCCCTCTCCCAGGGAGTTAAGTAGTAGGTGTTTCCCGACGCTGCTGCTGAAAGATGCAGACACAGAGCAAGGTAAACAGGAAGCACATTAAAAAAAAAAAAAAAAAAAGCTAGCTCCCTAGGTCCCAGAGTTGACATCATCCTCTGTTTTCCAACTATTTTTGTTTTGTGGAGTTGTTACGTCTGTTACAGAAGTCTGGAGGAAGCGGCTTGTTAAACAAAAAGTTGTCTTACTCAGCAGAAAAGGCCCGCAGATTAGTCTCCTTCTTGTTTTGCCGTGCTTCTATTTGTAGCCGGCATCAAACACAGAGCCCTGGAGATGGATCCTGCCTGAATGTCTTAGGGATTTTCGGCGGAGTGTGTTTACGATGTGGCAGGCAGACAACCAGTTACCCCACACAACGCATCCTTTACTGTTTTAAAGACCTGAATAGAAAGAAGATGTGTATAAATTGTCATTATCCCCACATTCTGCAAACCTTTCAGCTCCTTCACTTTAGTTTGGACGTTACTGTCTTCAGTGACTAGTGTTTATATTATTTCACTAGGTGTTAAACTGTCTTATAACTTTATCTACAGCATCAAAATGATTTGATTAGTTGCCAACTCTTACATTAATCAGCAACTATATTGATAATCAATTAATCGGTTTAAGTCATTTTTAAGAAGACCGTGTCCAAATTCTCTGGTTCCAGGTACTCAAATCTGATTATTTTCTGGTCTTCTTCCTTCTTTAGTCTTCTATACTAGTAAAGTGATGATCTGTGGGTTGTGGATTCTTCTTTGGGAGCATTTTACATCCTTTCATGAACCAATCCACTCATTCCAATAATGTATAGATTAACCTACTATCAAAATAGTCATTAATTGCAGCTCTACCTTCTCTCGGAAAGCAGAATCCCGTAAAGGTTGTGAGCGTTTCAACAAATGATAATATAACAAAATGTCTGGTTGACATTACTTGTTAGATTCCAGCTGTCAGAGTGACAGTGAAGGCATATGTCCTCTATCGGGAGGTTTCTCCTAGTTCACCCATGGTCACACATGTCTCTGTTGATCCAGGCGCATGTGCCTCTCTTGTAATGAATATTCCCAGGCATCCCAGATATCCATGTGTACAGCCACTAGGAAATCCCTTGATTCCCCTTAATTATATCTCATCTGTCCCTCAAGGTAACATTGGCGCTAAGTGGAGATGATGAAAGGAAGTCCTAATCTATTGTAATAAACGGCAAAGCCACGTGGAGGATTCGACCTTCTCACGTGGAAGGGAATGACCTAGTTGTGGCGACAACATCCCCAACAGCTGACGAAGGTAACCTTCAGTTTAAGGTAACCTTCAAGTTATGAGGAGGAAAACGGGGCTTGGTGCGCTTAGATGTTTGGCGGGCGGTAGAGGATATAGGCTTGAAGTTAAATAAAAGGAACTACAGTGAAGGAGGAATAAGGGAGAATGGACAGGAGACTCAAAAGAGTAAGGAGAGGATGGAGATAGCAAGAAATGTGAGTGAGTCTTGATGTAACAGAGGGAAATCCCATAACCTTAGAAAATACTAAAACGAAATAAGGCTATGAGAGAAGCAAACAAACAAGTTTGGCAAAAACTGAGGGCGGGGTAGTTGAAGAGCAGTGGCGTTGTGGGAGTGAGATAAGTGCAGGGATAAGCCTCCTGAGAGTTTGGTTTCAGGATGCAGGACTGGTATATGATAAGAAGATAAAGACGCTCCAGTCACATTACACAGTAAGAAAGGTGATTTCTCGGAGGTTGTGTGTCTATCTAAGAATCCGCCATCCTTTTTACACAGTTGATTCAAGGTGGGTTTGTTCCACCTTGATGTTCTGAGTAAAAAGGTACGTAGATAGAATGAGAAGCCGAGTCGTTCCGCCATCGAGTCGACAGTTGAGAGTCATATTCCTGCAGCGATGAGTCAGTTACTCCCCTAATATCTTTCTGATCACGCTGCACAAACTAATCCGCCATTATACACACCAACACGCTGTATATGACACACAGCAACTGTGCTTATGTTTGATTAATTCTATAAATTTGCAAGGCTATAAAAAGCACCTCAAAATTCCATTCAGCCACCATTACTGTTTAGAAAGCCCATAAGTCACATAAGTCACACTAGACAGTGACGCTGTTGTGTCACATGTCTCATCATGGAATGCGGCATCACACCGGCTGGGTTTATTTTTGTCACAGAAAGGCAAAGGTTCTCTAATGAGGATTTTGCTTTCCCGCCATTATTGCAGGATCTCTGTGTAAAACGGGCGAACGGCACTTCCACGCATTTGCATTGAAAAGTCACACCTCCTTGGGCACACACGGTTGCCACGGCGCTGTTGTTGTTGATGTTGGTAACCAGGGTTGGAGGGAGAGAACGGCACAGGCTGTCTGACTCATGCAGAGAGTGACTGATCTACTGTATCCTGCCCTACCCACTCTCGACTGTCAGTAGAGATGATGACATGATGGACCAGTTTTTATATCACTGTTAATATTTTCTGTCATCCGGCTGCTGGATGGTTGCTATAGCGACCCACCACTGACAGACAATTTTGATTTGTAATTTGTTTGAAACATGACGCCATTCATTTTTTGCAATTTTTTCCATTATGCAATGAACAATCCTGCGGAATCTTGCCTAACTTGTGCCTTTACTCATAAATGACTGACAGATACCCAAACAGTCATACACCGTGTATTCCTGCTCTACTAACGAAAGTAGTTATTTGTGACAAATAGCCTTAACAATCACACAGGAATAGACACTCAGGGAAGACTAGCAACACACTTGTAAATGTCAGCCACCAACACTGAACAGAGCAAACGGTGCCAGATGGCACTGACAACACACTACCGGCATGTGACCAGCGCTGAGAACACTTAAAACGAGACGTGACCAGGAAGCAGGCGCTTAAACACACGGGTCAACTTGTCAGGCCATGTTACCGCTTAGCGGCAGCTCTCGGCTCTGCCAAGACGCGTCCAATTTTTTTCTCCCCGGGAGTGTCACCGCGCATCACGTAGCAGCAACGAGTGCCATACGATACGCAGCCACACCTATGACACCGAAGCATTCGTCTCCCGTCTCTCGCTGTTACAGTAGGCCCATGTTATCAGTTACAAACAGCGTTCCACTTTAAGGAAGCTCACTGGAGTGTTTGTAGGGCAATGTGCCAGCTTACATAAGCTGCTGTTCAGAGAGAAAAAAAAGGGGGAAAAAAAAGAGAGAGAAAGAATTCAGAGGGTTGTTTAGGGTAGTAAACCACAACTCAACAGGAACATTTCACTTTGTCTCGCAGACCACAGAAAAAAACACTTCCTGTGATGTTTTTTTTTTTTTTTTTCTCTCCCAAATATTTGCCTGGCAACAACATGTATCTGGTGCATGTCCTGTAAAATTGCATTTGAATGTTTTTTTTTTAGCAAACTTTCTACTTGATAAAGCCCCGGCACTCAGTTTTTCTATCATGTGCAACACTGTATTGGATGAAAAGTGTGAAGCCTTAAACTGTCACAGTATTATGTGTTACAAAATAGACCGCAGGTTTCATAAGTCTAGGCGATATATCAGCTCGAATGTACAATTAGAAATTAAGTTGCGAATGTGAATGAAAAAAAAGAAGATTAAAATGATCTTATCATGCACATGACTTACTGACTGACTGACTGCAAGTCACTGTACTGGATGAAACGTGTAAAGCCTTAAACTGTTGCTGTGGCACAGAAGTATTATTAGTTACAAAACAGACTGCAGGTTTTATAAGGCTTGGGGATATATCAACATGAAAATACAATTAGAAATTGAGTTGCAAATGTGAAAGTGAAGGAACAGATTAAAATGATCTTATCAGGAGTTAGTGTGCAAGCAGACATGCACATGACTGACTGATTGGCTGCAGGTCTGGATTTTTGCTTCAGTGATTGTGCTGCTGTCATTACCTAATTACCCATTTATTCCTTCAAAACGAAAAGGACTGAAACTTTATCCTCGCTCACAAACCCTGTATTTTTCTCAAACCAGCCACTGTAATCCTATGCGTGTGTGTATGTTGTGTGTGTGTGTGCGCGTGTGTAGCAGTAGACAGTACCTCTCTGTGTTTACATTCCCATCTGTCAGACATGCCACACACAGCCACAGGACCCGCTCAAGGCCATGCACTTTGACAATTGTGCCTGTTGCATAACTATAACGGTATTTGAAGTAGCTTCCATAGATAATCCTGCTCATCTTAATAGAGAAAGTGTATTTTCTGTTTAAAAGAATACCTTTCGGCCTCTTTAGACCTACGGAGGTTTTCTCTCCACCTGATGCTAATGTAGGTAACGTGAAAGCTTATATAAGGTGAGAGAAGAAACCTGTTTTGTATAATCGCTGACCAGTTCTTATCAGGACCACACACGGACTGGTACCTGACAGCATGAAGGTCAGCTGATAAAAAAGAGAGAGATACCTCTAATTCTTTAACCTTTGCTCTTAAAGGGAAATGTTATATAAATTGTTTTTTTTTTCTTTTCTTCTAATATTTATCGTTGCGCAACTGCAGGTGAATTTGCACATGAAGTATAAGAACCAACCACCTGGAATTTGAACTTTAGAGCCACTGTGTCTCTGTCTGAGTTCTGATATCTAAAGTGTCATGTTACTAATAGCTTTTGCACATGGGTCAATCCCAGACCTTGTTATTATTGCCACATAGCAAAAAGCAATCCTGAAGACAGTCGATTTGTTGAATCAATCAAGATTATTTGCTACATGTACTCAGATAAGGTGCTATCACAGTGAAATGTATTGTAATGTATTTGATGGGGGAAGGGGCTGGGTGTGTGTGTGTGTGTGTGTGGGGGGGGGGTTGCAGTCGTAGGCAGTGACCTCTTTTTGACTGTGTCTGGAGATAAATGAAAATCAGCTGCGATTAGTTCATCTTTTGCTCAATGGCGGCACTAATTTGATCCTGATAAACACATTTTGCATGCGGGTCATGTCACTGGAGCTCGAGGGACTGTGTTATTGCGTAGTGATCGTAAATTTAAATACAATGGCTTAGAAACGTGCAGGTCAGCACTACTCCGTGTGTCTCCCTCCATATGTACACAAATATACTGTGTTTATGGGTGTGTAGATTCATCCTTGTGTTTGCACACATGCCTGCATGTGTGTGTACGCGTGTGAAAGTTTTACATAACCTCTATTTTTAACCCCATGTGATCGGCATGTTCGTATTTGTTGTGTGTTTGCGGGGTTATTTCAGGCGCAACATGTGCTCCCTTAGGATGTGACACGTGGCGAAAGCATGACATCTCATCCTGTCATGCAAATCTGAGAGAACACTCGGTCTGAGTCGGATTCTCGATAATGATATTAGAATGCTGAATGTTTCCAATTACTTCCACTTTCATATTATTCACAAACGGGTCTACTTATGAAAAGTCATAATGTATAAGGATATCTGTTGAAGCCCTCAATTCAATTGTTTTGCCAAAGGAAAAAACTAGCTAATGACTATAAATGGGAATCTATACACCTATGTAGATATTGCACCAGATATTGCACCATTTGCAGTTAGAATAGTCATTTACCAAATTAGCAATATATAGAGTGTATTTCTGATTAGTTTAAAGTCGTCATTGAAAAAAGCAGTGGTTTTTTTTGTTTTTGTTTTTTAAATAAAGAAATTTCTAAGTGACCCCAAACTTTTGAAAGGTAGTGTATGTTGGAAATCAACTTACTCAAATTTAAATGTGACTTTAACAATGCAATAAAAATAAAGAAAATAAAGAGATGTTCATGGTGACAGTACAAAATATGTTATATTATAGATAATAAACTACTACCTAACAATATTGAAAATAAAATGAAGAAGTTATGAGTATGGATGATGCAAGACGTTCATTAAACAGCTAAAAAAAAAAAAAAAAACAGCATCTGTTTATATCTCTGTCTGTTTTACTGTAGCAGTTCCTATAGTGACCCGCTAAACCACCATCAGATATGACTGGAGCTCTTGGTTTACATCTACAAATGAGCTCATTGCTCTTCCTGTGTTGGTAATCAGCAGCTGTCCCGCTATCTGTCGAGCACGGAGCACTCCCATGATACCACTTGAAGTGAATCTGTAGTTAATTCCGCTCTGCATGTCTGTCTGCGCTAACAAGGAAAGAGAAGCAAAGTGGCAAAGTGAAATAGAGCCTGGCTGTTGATGAAACACACCTCGGAAAAACAATAAATCACCTCACGTCGACGGGCACTAGCACATATCCCAGTGTTTAGGTTTCCCTTCCACACCTAGATTCAGTGTGCGACACCGAACGTAACTCAGGCCCGGAATGGGCTATTTTAAGACTAATGACTGAAACAGGGATGACTTCTCATTTCCTTTCGTTTCTGACATCTCTCTGCCTCTACGTCTGTTGCCAGCTGTGTGTGTATGTGTCCCAACATGCTTTTATCTCCTTGGTAACGGTGGTAGAGGGAAACCCAAAATCAACAGACACAATCTGACTAAGAAATTCCTCCAGCGCTCGAGACGGCAGACCAGCAGTAGCCCAGAATAGAAGTGATTGAGCCCCGGAGGCTTGGTTTTGTGCTCCCATGTAGTAGTTGAAGCGCCGGGCAGGGAGAGAGCAAGTGGAGGTGTTGACCTGGTTTATTCAAATAGTGGCAGATGGATTCAGTCAAAATCTTTTTTTTTTTTTTTTTCCCAGGCTTTGAACGGAGAGGGAAGTGGGTTACGCCTTGGTCGGTGGTGGAAATCCAACTCGGCACAGATGTGTGTCACCAGGAGTCCTGGCACGGCTTCTTTCATTGGAAAAGCTGCAGTCGATACACGCTCAGTGCCTGGTGGCCATTGTCCAAAGTGTGTGCCGGCGTGGCTAGAAGCGAGTAATTCCTTTTAAGGCTCATTGAAACAAGCGGATCAGGATTATCTCTATTACCGAAATGAACCTATAATAAATAAAAAAAAATCCAGCTCGAACTGCGCCTTTTGATCAGGCGCCCGTTATGCAACGAGCTATGCAAATGCATCAGATTTATTTAATCTGCTGTAACCCTGGAGTATAGTTAGGCCCAGGCAGATGTGTGCAGCTGTCTAAATAGACAGTGAGGCCTTGAAACAGTCGGGGGAATGTGTGTGTGTGTGTGTGTGGGGGGGGCAGTCTTTCTCTCTGGGTGCCACTCCAGGGGAAGCTACAAACCTGCAGTCCACATGGGAAAAAAGACATGTAGCGCATGTACGCACTAAATAAATGTAGCGCCAATTTAGCCTAAATAAAATCTTCAATTTACAATCAACAATTGACGGACAATGGAACCTCTCTTGGCATAATCTACTATTGCTAGTTCATATGTACCGTACACTGAAATGAACAAAAAACATGGGTCACGGGTGGTATTACTGAGCTTCAGTTCTGCTTTGTGCACACTTAGTTTCTCAAATCTTGTCTTATTACTGTAAAAAGAGAAAACAGTAATTAAGATGCTTTTTTTGAGATGCATGAAATATAACACTCTCAACTTCTAGAGTCCTCTGACCAGAGAAAGCTGGCACCCTTCAACCTCCTGATCAAAAAAATGGCCACATTAGTAAACAGGACTTTGCATTATGCAATTTACTGGTGTCGCAGTACATGATTTGGGGGATTTAAAAGGCCTCCCATTTCAAACAATTAGCCTGTCACTGCTGTTTTGGCCACCAACATGCAAAAACACCACTGAGGTTTAAAATTAACCTGCAGTGTTTTTCTAAATTACAGATCCCCACATTTCTTAAGTGAACATTAATCTCCACTAGATCAACAAACCCAAAGCCCCTGGAGGAAGCGCCAGGGTGCTCTCCTCCGCAGAGAATTACGGGATTTCCCTTAGCGTTGGGCCAACGTTTGTTACATCAGAATGGAAGACGTGTCGACATCGCAGCGCCGTATACGTTGTTTTTGAAAGAGTCCTGTTTTGGAAAATCTGAAACCAAAAGCAACACGCCGCCCCGCCGCGACATACGTACAGAACCACGGTGTCTTCTTTCTCTCCAGTCGTCAGTTTTCTCTCCCCACTCGGACCCAGTGGTGGAGAGAACTTGGTGTCATTGTATCACAGAAAATAAAAGCAAGCGCGGCAAGGCGTCCAAATATTATGTTGTGTTTTATGAGGGTTTTGGCTGTGTGCCTGTGAAGTTCACAATCCCACATATACACAACATGACCCCTCGAGCCACGGTGTTACTCGAGGTCACCTGAAAGCTCAGATCCATGTTATCATGTGGAAACGTGTTCAGCAAAGCTGCGTAGTTCTCTGCTGACGTTGCTGAAACGTTAAATAACGTTGTGTCTTCCAAGTAGGGTTGTAAAGTTGACATAGGACGTGATTATCATCTTCAGTAGTACTTATCCAGATCTGTCTGGATCTGGCAGTCGTCACGGTGTCAAGCCAGGTTAAGCTTATCCATAGCTGGGAATGATGCAAGTCGTTCCTTCTATGGCCACAGACCAAGACTAAAACCCCCAACACCACCAGCCTCTGACAAGCACCCCACTATCAAAAAAAGACTTGTTCATTGGACTAATCTCCACAGCTCCAGGGTTGGAAATAAAAGCTATTATATAATCAAACGTGGTTCTACTCTGGGCAGTGTTTCAAAATGAAACAAACCAAATACATCCAATTCTCAAGATAGGGAAAACTTATGAATGAATCTTACTTTGACAGCAATAACTATAATTACTGTTATTATATATCACCTTGTATCCTCCAGGCTGCTATATTCTCTGCTTTTGGATATCTAGCATCAGCTTTTTTCGGCAACAAACCGTCCATGTTGCTGAATGTGGTTTGTTTTTTTCCCCCTCTCACTTTTTTACTATGCTGCAAGGCAGCATTCCTGCGACGGGATCGCATTTGTTGACCAAAGCACATGCTCGGCCTGTTCAGTTTGTAGCCTTTTTTTGTTTGTTTATTTGTTTCTCAGGACAATAGGTGCATTTCATTATCAGCCCGTGACTCATCCCGGGTTTACGCAATGGGACCCGCCGGCATTTGACGTTATCAGACAACTACGGATGATGCAGCCGTGGCCAAGCACCAACAATGGCCCCCACTGTTGTATTACAAGAACCTTTCTACATTAGCAGACTCCAATGACATGCAGGGGCATTTTCAGACAAGGATGACATTCTCTGCATTGTGAAGACAGTTGGTCTCTAGCGTGACGATGTAGGTCACAGGAGAGGAGTTTTCATGAGCATTGCACCAAGTGCGTTGGATTATGTATCTCAGATTCGGCAAATGTTATATAGTGAATAATAAAACAAGCTGTAAAGTTGAGGAAAACTCACACTTTCACCGTTGTTTAGACCTTGGTTGCACACAAACCCTTTACCCTGCATGTATTAGAGCCAAGATCCATTTTAAAAAAATGCTTACTGCCAGTTCAGCAGCAGTTCATATTGACTGGCTTTATAGGTATATAAAATGGGATGCATGTCAAAGTGTTGTGAAAGTTTAAGGTTTTTTGAGGCACATGTTTACACATATGTTGTGTTATTCTGCATAAGCAGCAACATAATTTAAATTGAAGAATAAAACCGCACCAAAGTAAGCCAGGCTCATTTCTTTCATAGTGATGTGTTGTGCAATGTAACAACAGTGATTTTCTGACCTTTGTGAGTCAATTGGATTCATGAGATCTTGACCGCTCAGAGACAACGTGTCACTGAGCCTGTGATAAGCAGCGACAGATAGATGGTTCATCCAATTATCTGACAATTAATTGTTTGAAAGTGCCTTTTTGGTGGTGATGTTTCTGTGTAACAAACCATCTAACACAGTCTAGAAAGAAGGATGGAAAAAAATGTCAGTGATTCATAAATCAACTTCTTTGCAGTGGTAAGCACACTTGAGCGTCTTATACAGGCGTCTTAAAAAAAAAAAAAGTAAACTTTGCCCTGATCTGCTTTCAAGTTTGGGATCAGATTATATGTGTACTGAGGCGCTGGGAATGAGACCCTACTGTACACTATGTGCCGACATCTAATGGCTGGTCCCTAAAATCCATATCAGCTTAACGTCCTATGAAGTAATCAAAATGTTTGCTTTGCTTGGGGTGTTATGAAATGAATTAGACTAGTCTCACATAGCGCAACTGTCGAAAGTTGTTGGAAGTCATTATCACAGTAAATATTAGTATGTCGTATGATTTGTCTAAAAGTGGATGGAAACTGACTTCTACTCTGGTACTGTAAATGCATTTTTTTCTTTATTATTCTGGGGGCCAATACAATGAAAGCAGAGATTCTAAGTTAACCTACTGATAAAGTTTAACCGGAGTGAAGTGAGGAATGCAGGAAGACACAACAGAACCTGTTATGAAACCATGACCTTAATCTGTCCGTTGTATTTATGCCATACAGAAGAAATACACTCTTCCCCTCCACACTACATTAGTGCCTTTCAAACACCCCTTAAAATAACGATGGTCAGCAGGAATGTTCTCCCATCTGTGACGCACATGACCTGAATGCAAACCCATACAGCCAGAGATTAGTCTGAGGTTAATTGACAGGTGGCACATGTGAACGAATGTAGGTCAGTGGTTATAACACCACAGAATGTCACCTTCCATCACTTTAAGAAGTTGAAGTTTGAAATTCATGCTGTCCAGATTGAACCTGTCTGCAGCTATGTAGCTCAACAAAGTTACAGCCTAACTGGAGTCAGATAAATCCACATCACTGCAGCTAAACATTCACCATTTAAAGGAAAAAAAAAAAGATAAGACAGACATAAAATGAATCACAGGTGAATTAATGCATTTGAGTGGTTTAATGATGAGTTAATTATGCTAGCGAGGGAGCCAAACAGTCACAGCAACTAAAGAAGTTTGTGTGGAACCACAGAGCGTTGAATCATCACACAAATATTTGGCATTGCGGTTAGAAGCTTTTAATATTCATTAACGCGACATCTGGGACTTGTAACTTTAATTGAAAATTCTTCGGGAGACAATAAAAAAAAACGAAACACAGAATGTGAGGACAAAAATAAACTATTTATTAATGCAAAGTGTTGGTGTCAGTTTGTTAGTTACTGTGTTACCACACAGAAACTGGATAGTGTGTTACAGGATATTCTGAAAAAGATGGACCTGCATCTGCTAAGCCTGAAATATACCCTACACGGAATGGACAAAATAATGGGAACACATGAATATAATGCAAAGTCCACTTATAATAATTAAATTCTGTTGAAATGTTTGTCAGAGGGTTTGTTTGTTTGAGCATTTGCTTGATTAGTTGCTAGGACTCCCCATATATTAGAGCTGCTACTAATGATTATTTTGATGGTTCTTGTGGAGTTATAGAAAAGTCCAAATTGTCAAAAAAATGCCCATCTATGGTTTGAGAGAGGAGTGAAAGAAGCCATCTTTGTCCACTTTCTCTAAACAGATGTGGTAGTCTAATACATAATCCATGTGCCACCTTCAGTGCTGTATTGGGGGCTCTCCTCAGGAAGTTTAAACCTTGTTAACACCTGGGGGCATGTGATCCCTAGTCACTGACCACCCCCCAGTTTCACGGGTGTGGTCACATGACATAGGACCATTCACTCTGGGTTTAAATACCTGGGTTTCTTGCAT
Source organism: Lepturacanthus savala (assembly GCA_030544235.1). Classification (NCBI taxonomy): domain Eukaryota; kingdom Metazoa; phylum Chordata; class Actinopteri; order Scombriformes; family Trichiuridae; genus Lepturacanthus; species Lepturacanthus savala. The sequence goes on from CM060464.1 coordinate 8,363,752, forward strand.
TAGTCTCAGAACTGAAGAAGCCTTAGAGGTGAAATGTCTTCAAACAAGCTAAGAAGTCTGGTTGCTTTTCTCCAACTCCACAAGAATAAGATGACCTGGATGACTGAGAACCTTCATGAACGTATTTTGATAGTTCATTAATCTATTGATTATTGAAGTTAGTTGTTTGAGTCACAAAATGGTGCAAAATGCAACCTAAAATATCTTTGTTTGTCCAGACCAACAGTCCACAACCCAAAGATCATCATTTGACTATTATAGAAGACTAAAGAAACCAGGACATAATCAGGCTTGAGTAGCTGGACCAGAGACATTTTCTCCTTAAAATCATTAATCGATTATCAGAATAATTGGTAGTTAATTTAATAGTTGGTAACTAATCCGTTAATCAATTAATCATTGCAGCTCTACCATATATAAAGAGATGGTTTCGCCCATTCAAGCAGCAGCTCCGTCATCCACAGATACAGGAAACAGCTGGGCCCTAATCTTGCTCAGTGCTCCATTCTCATTTTGAGGGAGTTAACCCGTTCTGCGGTGACCGACCTGTGCTTTGACAGCTGAGAGGAAGCCGTTCTGAAGTAGACTGGTGATCCTTCCTGTCCGGCACACACAGGCCCACATTAGTCCCAGTGGTCGCGGCAGAGAGAGAGAGAGAGAGAGAGAGAGAAAGCGTGTTTGTCTTGTCAGTGAGCCAGATATAGCTTTCCCTCAGGAAACTCCTTGAAAACGCACTGTCAGACCTGAATAGAGCTCTGTGAGTTCTGCGCCGCAGCTGAGGCAGCACCAGGAAAAGCCAGAAAGATTTCAAATCTTTCCTCAGTTTATTTTCATCTCCGTGATACTGTGAGAACCCATTGTTTGTAGATATCTCAGATGCCAGGAAATAGGGGAGATATTGAGAAATTGAAACTCAATTGTCTGGCACCGAGGTGTCAGTTATGATTTTGATCCGTGCTACTAAGGATCTGTAACACCTCCAGTTCCCAGACAGAAACACCTTCCAATTGTTCAATGGTGGCGGCGTTGTGATTTTTTTCTGATCGCGACCATTCTTAAACTCAGTTCATCACATGCAGGGTTGTTCCTGTAACAATCCACAAACAACACTTCCCCAGACATGTGCAGGTCAGTGAGACAAAGGAGCAGGACCGTTAACATTTCCTTGACCTAGCTTGACTTTGACGAAGACAAAACCCGTTCCTTTGGGGAATATGAAAAACATTGTATTTTATTCATCACTTGTTTTTACTGCGCAGTCAATGGCTTCCGCTGTTTTTGGCGGCTATTTTAATGGAGGTGCAAACGACTTGCCCCGGCAGCACTCAGACTGTTTGATATTTTCCTAACCTTGGAACAAGAGGCACACAAAGGTGGTGGTGGTGGGGCTCAATCACATGAACAGACAAAGACAGTTGTCGTATTGTGGTCCCACACATTCCCCAGAAGACAGATTTTTCGGAAGCGCGAATGTGGCAGTTCTCCGCTGCTGTGGTGATGTTATTAGGAGGAACAGACTAAAGGATTCTGATGGTCTGAGGGATGAACCTTTTTCAGAACCTGACAGTTCTGCAGCGTATGCTTCGGTACCTCTCTCTAGAGGGCAAAAGGGCAAAGCGTCCATGGAAGGGAGGAGTGTGGAATGTTTCAGGCTGGATTAGCCTCTGATTGGTCAAACAGTTATCACAAAACATTATTGGAAACAAATATGGCCATTTACGCCAATACTGGCTGCAATATATTATCAATAATTGATAAAATATGGACAATAAATCAGTCAATATTGGATCTACCCGTGTGAATTTATTTTACAAATCCCCCCTAAAGAGACACAACTTCCAGGGTGGATAGAAAGCCTTTTCCACAGGCTACGATAGCACTGAAGGCATCATTTGAACAGCACAGCAGTTAGCTTTCAAGTTAAAACACATTTAATTAGCTATGATTTATTGATCCAAAGTTATTAAAAGTTAAATGAGCTCTACAGAATTCCATTGTCCAAGACGATGACAGTTTCAGAGGGTTACAGATAGTCCAGACCTGTCATTATAATGCATATCCTTTTTAGTCACAGGGACCCAGATCCCAGTATGTACTGGCAGAACATTCAGCGGTTCTTATATAAATAATGAGTTACATATACAAAGAATCTAATGGTCCTGTATCCTGACAGAAATGTGGAGCACATCCTGTACGTGTGATTGATTGATCTTGGCTGCATTTGTTGTTAGATTTATGATCTGTATCATATGTGTTCAGCTGAAAGAATCAGTTAGAAATACATCCGGCATGGTTCACAGGGCCTTGAACAGTCCTGGAACTTTGTCCTAATACAAGAATAAATGTTGTTTACGCCACATTTTGGAAAGAACACACTTCAGAGCATCTGGAAAGAACATGTTGAAAAGAAAAATGACAAAATAATATCATCTGTGATTACCATGGCAATGGCTTGAAATAGCCTGCGTGCCTGATAACTGGTTTCGTAATATCCTCTATAATCCCGTGATCCTTTTGTGTTACAATATTCAAATTAATATTAAATATTATCTTCTTTTCCTGCAGAATTCCATAGGAAAACTATGTTAAAGTAATTTACAGGATGCCAGCACGCAATTTGACTGCTAACACAACATAATTACCTATATTCAGTTGCATATTGCAAATAGTGGCCTTGTAAAAGGCATAATTACTGTATGCATGCATGTTGTGGTGCAGTTCAATCAGGAAATCAAAGCAAACAGAGTAAAGTAAGCACTTCTTAAGCACACACACATATTGTAGGCTATGTACACACAAGCCCTCTGGTTGGGGAGTGTTGCGTGTGAAGACTGTTGCATGTGCAGAGCTAGACAGTCGGCTCCCCGCTCCGGGTTATGTAACCGGGGGTTGGCCGTACCACTCACTACTCTCTGATTGGCTGGACCCAACACACTGATTTGAATACCCTCCCCTTCCTGAAGTGGTTTGTGTCTGGAGTCTGTTTTGAATGAATGACTGTACTGCGTTTTAGAACATACACAACGGCGAAACGCCTCCGCGGCCTACTTGTCTCTGGATGTTGGCACACAATAGCGACTTTAAGAAAGAGCTAAATACTTCTGGACCGTTCTGGGAGGGAGTGAACCGGCTGAACTGGAAAAGGAGGGAAAAACACGAAAGACAAACCAACAAAGCTGACCTCCTCTAGGTTCTGGTTTCAGTATGGCCATCAAATACGGGAGGGGAGCTGCACTTCCAAAGCGTGATATGTCAAAACTGAATAAGCTGTCTTACATAATAATCTGAATTCCAGTTATGCTTACTTGGAAAGCTATGTGCATGGGAAAGATATTCTTTTTCTTTTTTTCTGTTTGACCTCCTCATCCAAGACCAAATATAGAGTGACCAACGCTAAGCCCAGAGCCTCAGCAAACTCCTCAAATATGTACCCTTGGAGAAAAAAAGCATAATCTCCTTCTGGTTACTGCTTATAAACAACATGGACCACCGAAGATGAAAAGGTCTGCCCGGCTAGTTCATGCTACATTTCCCTTGACGAGGCAACAGGCACGCCTAACACCCATGGAAAATGTTGTTTTGTGATGCAGACACGATGTCTCTTGGAATCTGTACAGTGTACCCTGGAACTCATTTGACTCAATATTATTCAGGTTATATGAAAAGCCCCCCCCCCTTTTTTTTTATTAAGTATGTGGGTTTGTTCCAAAATGCATCAATTATAACTCCCTCCATACTGACACATTTGTTACTAACTGAGAAAAGTGTTGGCGAGATGCTTTCAGATGCATGTACCACTTCACCTGCACATGCACTGAATGCTGAATCACGCCACGGTTGGTTTTCGTTGATCGTCCTCGCTGCTCGATTACTAAAAAAAACACAGGTGTTACATAAGCAGACGGCGCTGTGTCAGCACATCACTTCATCACGTTACTCCCGATATGTTTTATCGCCTGTTTGATACAGACACACACACACATTCGTTCTGTTGACAAGCCAAAGAAGCGCAAACAGACGTGACCTGTTTGCACGTCTCCTCCCATCTCCCCTGACCTTCTCTCCCTCTGACGGTCAACGCGTCAGTATCAAATCATGGTATCGAGCCGCCCGGGCCTCGGCCCCACATTAGGTAGAGCAGCACAATGAATCAGACAAAAGCCCTGTCACTTTCCCTGCCTTCCCGGTCCAGGGGGGTGAGGGTGAGTCACCGGCTAATACAAACACAGTCAGTCATCTGGACGTCCGCTTGATGCCTAACGCCGCTGTACATGTTAAACCGTCGAGGGCCGTGACCCGCCTGGCATCACTCCCTGTACAGGTTGTCTGTTTCTGAGGCTCTGGGTTCTCCGAAATGTTTGAAAATTGCCTCATGTATTGATTTTCAATGCTCAGGAGTTGTACTGTTGTCCAGTGAGTTTAGCTTCAGTTACCTGCTGTACGTGTTAATACGATAATTTCTGAACTGAACTGTGATAATATGCACTACTAGTCAAAAGTTTTAGTTTTTCCAGGGTATTTATTGCAGTTCAAATCATGCAATTCCAATGAATAGCTTGAAATGGTGCAAAGGTAAGTACTGAACAGCCAGAGGTTTAAAAAAAAAAAAAAGTTTGCATTTTTCAGGGAACACAAAGTTTATAATTTAAAGCTTTCCTGTACCAATGAGGGTTAAATCAGCCTTGAAATTTGGTGATGCTAATTCCTACAGGTGTTCCGGCGTTGCAGCGTTGGAACACACTGTGGAAAAAAAAAAAAAAGAAAAATATAATCGATCAGCCACAGTAGAAATATCAAACAAACTAAAATAGTTGCATTACTATTCATTTGGATGCATTCAATAAATGAATTGCAATTTTTCACTCAAAGCTGCTGAAGCAGCACTCTTGGCAGATGTAGGTTAAATAGGAGTTGTGGGTTGAAAGGTTGAGTGATTATGCAGCAAGGCAAACATGATCTGGCTGTAAATATACACAAAGAGGCATCTATATCCAACTTGTTTGGTACGTACAGTGCGGTACAGCGAGTGCTGGAACGGCCGTGAACCCTCACGCGCTGCACACTATATCATACTCTGGTCTGCAGCTGTCACGTTTACGCCCTGCCTAGAATGGTCCGATTCATGAGTGGGACCCAACGTTTTGCCTCTGGGTTTATTGAAAAGGTGACACGACCGATTCCTACCAACAATGTTATCAAATCATGTATAAGGTGTGTAGAGTGGCAGCAGGTTGCTAGGAGGGTCAATAGTGTGCGTATGTGCATGTGTAAATGTGTGTTAAATGTCATTACGAGTTCAAACTCCTGCATTCAAAATCCTATGTAAGTCTAAGCAGCAAAATGTAGTAAGTTAAACTAATTAAAACAGATTCAGTGTTATAATTGATATTATTAGATTATACTGATACATCAATGTTTTATCAGAATTCTATTTTCACAGGTCAAGGTGGAACTGATTCTTCACTAATTATTTTCTTCACTGAAATATTATAATATAATGAACTGTTACAGCTGTTGAATGCATGTAGTGGAGTAGCAAGTATGAAAAAGGGGAGAGTAGTTGTATTCCAGAGATTCTCTATTTCTAGTTGTTTTAAATTGGTTTAGTAGTACTACTAGTGCATTACTGGCTGTTTTTTCAGTCTGTGTGCATTTTATGTTGACTCACGCGTGTGTATGTGCATGACCAGTTGTCTGTGTTTGTACATCATGTGTATTATTTGCACTAAGCGGTCTATCTTTTTACCCCCTGGGAACATACAGTACAACCTAAATATAGAATGCAAGGTCAGACCTGCTGCTTCGTATTTGTCTTCTGTTGACTTTAATAAATTCCTCCCTACCTGAGAATTCCTGCATGATTTGACTTGTATGCTTTTCCAAACATCTCAATCTCCTTTTTTGTTTGTTTTTATTATTATCTGAATATAGGGGTATATTGGTAGAGGGTGTAGCAGTGGCGTAGGAAATTGTATCTTGGGTGGGCCAGTACGAAAGTGGGTGAGCAACAGACTTATGAAACGTTAGAGAAAGAATAAGAGAACAAACTTGGACAAACGGTGGAAAAAAACAAACATATGACCGGTTTACTTTGCATGGTTTTGCGTCGCAAAAGCGAAAACTGAATACGTGTGAGTTTATTAAATATCTGCAGGATCCCACCGCAGCAGAAACGATGAGTGCATCATCGATCAAACCCACTGATCTTTCAACACCGCTGGAAAATTAAATTATGAGAGTTTACTGAGAGGAAAAAAAAATAAATAACATAACGTGAAACATCTGACAAGATCAAACCGGTGGAAAACAACCTGCAGCAGAGGAGCCCGAAACAACCGGAGCCGTCTTTCGACTCAGTAGCTGGAAAAACAAGAATTAATAGAAACACGAAACCTATTATTTCAGACTGTCGTTCCACCACTTCAAGGGACAATGACAGCACGATGCAATTTAGAAACGGCTGCCTCAGCAGTGACAGTCAGCTTGCATACGGCGCGCGTAATAACCACTTGAGACGGTGTGTAAACACACTTGAAACAGGCTGTTCTGGATGGTTTTGTGGAGGACAGAACGTGATGCAGCATGGTGCCGTCTACCTTTTCACTGTTCTCAAATCTTCTTCTTCTGAAGCAGTTAAAAAAAAAAAAAAGAATGTGCTGCAGGGGATAACATATCTATGTGAACATTGCCTAAAGCGTGTGTTAGTGTGCTTTACAGTGTGTGTGCGTGTCAAGTGACAGGCCCCTTCTTTCCAGGTATTAAGAGGGGTCTTCTTCGAGGTGCATCCACACTCAAGGAACAGAAATCTTTAGGTGCAGCCATTAACTCTCTAGGGACCATGGATGCATATGCACATCCTCATCAGACGACCGCTTTGGGACAGCATTGCAACAAGATTACTGTCAATAATCTACCCTACTCACTGTAGCATATCTATCTTTTATATATGGTGCATGTATCTTATAATATCCCCTCTGTTATGTTCATTTCTCAGCAACAGCAAAGGCCAACGTCCAAAACCCAAAAAATCCTAAGAAGCATGGTCAATATTTCATTATCTCCATTACTGACTATTCTATCAGTATTTAGTAGAATGGTGTTCCTTACCTCTAACAGGATTTAATTAGGATAAGTCAAACAAAAACATTTCAAACCTTTTCTTAATGTTTCACCACTTGATTACTTTTGAAAGACCATATAACATATAAACAAATAAAAGACAATAGTTTTTATAAAACATTGAAATATAACACTTAAATTTAGTTGGGTTTTTTTTGTGTCTCAAAATTGAAATATTCTGACATTTTTGACATGCTTTTACCTTCAGTTTGATTTTGCAAATTGACCTGATCAGTATTTCTGGAATATGAACATGTAGAGATATGTGAGATAAAACATTTTTATTTTATACGTTGATAACACTAATTAAGGCAAGATGAAGTAATCTGATGCTAAATTAAGTAGAGATTGTTAATTTATCTATAGCCCATAAAATAGGTAAGATGCTAATTAGTGACAATAGGCATTAATGGTACCCAATGGTATTTTTTTTATGGAAGCCATAAAATAGTTTATATTTATTTACACTATAACTAAGTAACTATATACTAACTACTATACTATAACTAAAGACCAATTAGAACAGGGGTGTCAAACAAACAGCATGTGTCCAGTTTTTTTACACTGAACTGGATCCTTTGGCCCTGACTCGTGGAATTCATGAAAGCAGTTGTGGTTCTTGTTGATGCACAGATGAACATTGAGCTTTTAAAAACAGTCTGGCCTTTACATTTTGTGCGTTTACAGTGTTGCCGCTCACTTTCAACCACTGTGACCCACAGCATCTGCACACACCTCCTGTGTTGGAATAGCCTTAGCTGGACCTTCTTTTGAAAACTCACTTTCAAGAAATCACCATTGGAGGAAGAATGCATATGCTATCTCGGCCGCAGTGGGAATGCAGGTCACGGTGTGATGCGAATGCACGGCAATCGGAGTTAAAGGGTTAATCGAAAACGGCCAGTTATAGCCCAGGCTTCCGAGGGTTAAAGCACCGTTTTCCTTTTTAAGAACCGAACAGGTTCAGCTTGTCCGGCTCATTAGACAAACGACTTTACGCCTCGTGATCTCCCAGGTTCGGAGGCAAAATGACCAGTCGGGAGGTGAAGGTCAAACCCTGACACCGTAGAAAATGAGCAGCATGTCGGTGCCGGTTCTGCATAATAACCATCGCATGAGCCGCCGCACGAGTTGTGTGTTTGTTTGCGTTCGCTCAGTTGCATGTGTTTGCGTTGGGTTTGCATGCGGTGGAGCCCGGCGGGACGTGTTTATGTTTTTAGTCGAATGCATATGTAGAAAAGTGTGTTTTTTTTTTTTTTATTTGCATCAAGTGTGTTTTATGTTTTCTCCGCTCCACAACAACCACGCCGTCCCCGCCTCCTCCCGTTTATCTGCAGGGCAACACAGAAGGGTGTGACCCCTGAATCCGGGCCAAGATATGTTCATACTCATAACCTTATCGTCTGCAACTGTGGCTCCGCCGATGCCAAGAATCAGCTCACAGCGCTCAGCATGTCTTCAAAATGCAGTCTGGGAGAGGGGGGGGTCACCACAATAATGCCTAAATAGGCAATGATAGGAAACGGGGGGGGGGAACTAAACGATGTTAGCTGATGTAACACTCCACTGAAGCAGACGCATTGTTGGTGAATCTGTACATTCCGCGAATGAAACACACATTCTTCACGTGGTGCTCTAAAGAACATATCGTCAAACAGCACACACCCTGACTCCAAGTGATAGCTCAGAGTGAAGGGATTTTTTTTTTCTTGCTCCTCTTCTGGAGGTCTTTAGGTTTGATTCCCCTTCAGCCCAGTGGCAGGTTTTATTTGGCAGCGCTGTGCTGTGTATTTCAATATGCGAAGTATGTACAATATGCGCTTCTTGTATGAGGACGAACGTCTCTGACTCCTAGCAACCTGTCAAAGCCATCAGAACCCTGGGCTATAAGTGCCTCGCGCTCCCCTCTGCTAATGGCGTGTTATCTGCCCGGCCGTCTTTCTCTCAAGTCACCTGATCCCAAGCAGCTGGGAATGTTGTTTGCTGATGTGTCCTCTTCCTGCAAATCCACACCTCACATTAGGCTCAAAGCTCACCGAATCCACTTGATGACAAATGATTTACTGGCCGAAAAGAGGCTGTGGACGTGAACGTCTTTACGAGTGACGGATCATTTTATAAATAATTTTTTGAATTGGTGAATGTACTGATTGTTTTTCATTGGTTAAATAGTTAGATGACACTGACTGGTGTGCTGTAGTTGCTATGCAGTTTTATTGTCATCATTATATTTGGTTAACTGACATCAATCTTAACTACGTGTTGTATATTGATCCATTATTATGATTACAATATATAAGTACTAGGTTAACGTACAGTACAGTTCAAAAGTTTGGGGTCACTTCACAAATTTCCCTATTTTTAAAGAAGAACAGTGTTTTTTTCAGAGAAGATAACTTTAAACTAATCAGAAATACACTCTACACATTACTAATGTGGTAAATGAATATTCTAGCTGCAAATGTCTGGTTTTTGGTGCAATATCTACATAGGTGTATAGAGGCCCATTACCAGCAACTATCACTGCAGTGTTCTAATGGTACAATGTGTTTGCTCATTGCATCAGAAGGCTGATGTAATACAATTTTTACATCTCATGGTGGTAAATAAAACTGTGACTTTTCATGGAAAACACTAAATTGTCTGGGTGACCCCAAACTTTTGAACGGTAACACTTCAGTTTGATTTCTATGAACAGGGATATGGAGACAACGTGGGGCAGCAACTATCAGAAAAATCGCAGACTTTCAAGACTATGTTCTAAATGTGAAAAAAATGCTCCTATATAAATATCCTATAATTGTCGGAAATATACTTGAAAACAACTGTTTCTGGAGGAGGCTTTCTTCCCCGCCCCCCAGCACCCAGCACCCTCAAAGTCTCTGTAGGTCTTTGCCAAGTTTACGCCCTTGGTTTATGTTTCCATGCTCTTGGGGTTCGGCTTCAGCATGTGTGAGAGAATGTGTTAACTGCTGCCAATAAACTCTGTTGCATAACAAATGCAAAGTGTAAACTGCGCCGCTTAAACACTTCATTTTGTACGTATGAAATACAAACTTCTGACATTTCTTTTATTGCATTTTACGTAATAGTCAGATGAGGACGTAGATAGATGTAAGCTAATCACAATTTATCTTTATTGTTGTGTGAAAATCGTGAATCTAAGGACAGTCATCTCAAGTTTCTTATGTGTGTTAGTTTCAGCTCTAAAACTTTTTTCCTTTCTCCAGCAGCGGCACATTTATGCCAAAATGAGCCTTGATGATGAATTCCACTTTATACGCAAACTCAATTACTAATACATACACACAGCCGAGCACATTCATCATGTTAGCATCAAAGTGTCTTTTGTCCCTGTAGGAAGGAACTGCAGTCATACGGAATGTTAAATATTACATTCGCCAGTGTGAAGTAAAGAACATTCCGCTGCTGGAAGTGACAAAAGTGGCTCAAAGGCAAAAGCAGACAGTTAGTGCTCGTCATTCTTCCTCGAGGGGAGACATGAACAGCTGTTAAAATGTTTAGCTTCCACACTTGTATGTTTGCATAGCAACTAAATGCAAAAATGTACACACAAATGCTAAAATGGAAACATCTCAATTAGTTTTTCTAATGAAATCATCATTCTGTGCAATGCATTACAGTATAATAAAGCTGAATGGTGAAGGAAAACATTCAGTTATAATGTCAGTTCTCTTTCATATACATTTGCAGAATGTATTAACTCTAATTCACTAAAGCACGTTAGCTCCATAATAACATATTTACTTGAAACCCATCTTCTGTTCCAGGAACACATTGTAAATTTATTTTCCTCGGATGTATGAGCTGAGGTGTGAAGTGTAAGATGAAGATCAGGGTCACGGATGAAACATGAAAACTCTGACCCAAAAAAGATGGAGCATCACTCGCACACAATCCTTCCTGATCCACAATAACTGCACGCAGCCGGGAACGGGCTAAACGGCTGTAAAGCGACCCTCATAAAGTTCACAACCCCGGAAAAACTGCAGGAAGCCAATAAACCTTCAGAGAACATGCCGTTCCGCCGTCCAAACTTAGCTCAAAGGAGGCAGCTTCCCGAAATGGAAGCGGGAGAGGACAGGTGTGAACTCAGAGGATGCCCCAAACTCACTCCGTTCTCCCGTCACCCAGCGTATTATATGATATGATGATATGATATATGGTGTATTTATATGTGTGTAATTATAGGATTCGAAGGAGTGCTTGTAAAAAAAGAAAAATTCTGAATTTTCCCTGTTAACATGTGCCAGCTGAATGTTATCCCTACAGGCAGAACTTTAGCAAAATGAAATGATGTGAAAGAACAAAGTAGAATGACTACAGATATGTCTTTAGCTCCCCAAAATTGTATTTGACTGCAAAACACATCGTTTTCAACCTTGATTTCATGTACAAAAGACACACAGATAACAGATTAGTTGCATCATGACATCATTATGCATCCATTCATAGCAGGGCTCAGAAAATCAAGTTCAAATACATTATCAGTATCATTATTCAGGAAAGAGAAATACTTCATTAATCCCAAAATGAGAAATTACAGTTTCTCCCCTTTTGACCCATCCCATGAGGGACCAGTAGCTGGGCCTGGGGAACATTGGGTGTTCTAACCCCCCCCAAGTTCAACTCTGAATACTAATGGGTAGCATTTTTACAGTCTTCGGGATGACCCGCATGGGGGATTGCACCTCTGACCTCCCATTCTCAGTACAGAGCCTTTACTAGGCCACTGACCTGGATAAATGTGATGCATATGCCGGGGATTGGACCCAGGGCCTCCTACATGTGAAGCATAAGCTTAACATGGTAAGATTTACCCTAATAATTAGGATATTTGTTGAACCATATAAACAAATAAAAAAAAAATGGTGAAACCTATTAAATATTTTGTAATTGTATGATAAATTCAGTTCAGAAAGACGTGTGCACCATAATGGTTTAAAGAACAGCCTGCAGGGATCAGATCAAACTGGATCGTTATGTAAAATCTTTACATTCCGACATTCCTTGTAAAGATCTGTCAGACTCGACATTACGCAACTTTTTTGTCATCACCTGTTAGTGATTCCCGTCCGCCTCCCTGCCGTCTGGGGCCTCAACCTGTCAGACGCGTCTGAGAAAACACTGCAAAGTGGAACGTCAAATGTTTTTTTTTTTTTTTTTTTTCCTTTGACACATGCCTGTTTCTCAGAGTGTTGGGACAGATTTTCCCCGTCTTACTCAGTCGCACTCATGCAACAAACGAAAGGGCACAGAATTTAATTCGTTTTGAAACATATTTGAGCAAGATGGGTTGAGTAATTAAGGAGGCGCTGGGGAGGGAATTTCTGCTGCGTGTGCGGCTTCTTCTTTCTGAGAAATCGATATGGAAACTGTAAGCGCCCGCAAGGCTGCGGGTTGCTAAGGAACACAATCAAACTATGGGAAAGAAGGTGTCTGTGGGCGTACGTGGCAAACATGAGATCATGTGTTTATTAAGCATATCAGGTCAGGTCAGGCTTGATAAATACACTGTAAGAAAAATGTGTGACTGTGACAAAGGCTAATGACAATAACAATCCTGTTTCAAATTGCACAATGGATTATGCTAAAAAAAACACATACTAAACATACTTTAGCCTGAGACAAGCAATTCTTTCCAGGAATTGAGTGAATATTCACCTAGAATGAAAAATATTATCTATTATTATATAAAAAATCTGTTTTGACTCCTTAAATATCTTCCTTTGTGAGTTTTTTTTTTGTTTTTCCACAGCAGACATTTTCACATGTCACAGCAGGTAAAGAACAGGTGTAATCAATAACCTCAGTAATGACCTAATTGTGTTTAGGCGAGCCAGTCCTGGCGCCCTGTAGTATTGTTTATGACTCACTGGAATAGCTGACTAGGACACTTGATGGAACAGAGCCATCGTTAATGTTATTAGTTACACCTGTGCCACTCCTGCTATGACAAGTCAAAAGGTCGGACTCCGTACCGGCTGCTCATTTCAGGACAAACGCCTCGCTGAGCTCCCTCATTATTCGCACCCTTCAGTGTTTCAGAATAGGGTGATATCGGGTAAAAATGGGCTGTTTAAGGTTTGGGGGTCCCAGCCCCTCTTGAAATTAGAACCAATGACCAAAAACATTTCAAACTGTTGCCATAAGTGTGCTTGACAAGGAACATGTGATTTGATTAGTTTATGGCTGCTATGTTAGGTGGAACAATACTTCAAATCTAGACTGCAACAGAAACCTGCATGGTAAATAGCCTGGAATGCCAAATCTAACTAAACTAATATAAGGATGATAAATAATAAAATAAAAAAAAATGTCTTGATGGCATCCATTACAAATAATGCTGTTAGTTTGGTATATTGAATAATCTTGGCTAATCTTGGTGGCCTGATTTACCTTACCCCACTAAGCTAAAATGGGCCATATGGTTTCAGCTAAAATGGGCCACCCTCTCAACATGTATGTTGATTGTCATGTGAACTTGGTGCAACTGAAAGTAGTTCATTACTTTTGCTGTGTTTGTGTAACTTAGCATGCTACATATGACTGGGTGCTAGCTTTTGTATATTGATAGCTTAGCTCGATAGATTAACTTGTATACATATACGTGTTAGCGTGTGAATGAATGAACAATAATGAAATATACAAAACAACTGATCTGTTCTTGTTTTAACCATTCCAACACCAACACTTTCTTGTGAGTTGGGGAACAGAACTAGCGTTACCAGAGCACTAGCGTTCGCAGAACCAAAAACCTCTCTATCTATATGTACAATGAAACGGATTTTGGAAACTTGAATTGTTCCTCATGGCCATACTGGCCCCACTGTAATATACTGTAGATCTATTTCTAGAGTAATTTAGGCTTCATTCAGGTTCCGTTGGTCTTGTTTTCCTCTGCCATGCCTGTCTTATGAGAAATTGGTGTTTCCTTCTCGTAAACCATCACAAGTAGAACTCAATCATGTTTGTACTTAACTGCTATGATATGCATGACTTGGTGCTGACATCACTTGGTCCATTCATCTCCGCCCCCACAGCACATAATAAAAAGAGACTTAACCTGGATTTAGATATGCTGTGTTGAAGTCAGGGAGGTACAGAGGCTCAAACTCTACATCAGGAACAATCTCACTTAAATCCTGCGCATTAAAATGTGTCACATTTCTCGACCGACGCTGTCGTTTCATGATCTAAAGGTTTGGTTGTGCCTGGCTGACCTTTGCTGTTTTCGCGATCATTTGATGATGTTTACCAGTGTATGGCTGGCATAAGGGGAAATCCTCCTACCTTCTCTTTATAACACAACTGTATTCCCAAGGTTGTCTGGGGTTCATTTCCTGCTCTGTTTATATCTTAAACTTCCTGCAGCCCGCTGACAGATCGCTTCGCATGGGCCAAAACTGGAATAGAGAGGATGGGGGACGTTCACCTCACAAAGGGCACAACCGCAGAAAATGGACCACAACGGAGGAGGGGGAGTTGCATAATTCTTCACAAACTCTTGAGGTAGAACGTAATATGACCATAAACATGCTGCAGTAAACTGTTCCATAACCTCAACACTGTAAACTGCCTCGGTTCAAGATGGTTTACTCGAGTCCACGAAAACCTCCCTCAGCTTAAAAAAAAAAAAAAGAGCATCCTTCATTTGTTATTATGTTCACTTGCATTCCTATAGCTTGCGTCAGATGAACAAGTTAAATATAGATCAAGGAGAGACTTATTCCAAATCAGAAATCAAAAGCTAAAAACATGGAATTTCTGTGCATTCAAATCAATTTGATTGTTACCAAAAAAAAAATAAAAATCCCAAAACGAGTCAGCGACCCTCCCAAAAAAAACAATTTATATCAAACCACAAGAAGTATAAAGTCATTTCCTGTTTAATTTGATTTAATGATCATTATACAGAAATTCCATTATAATTCATTAAAGAATCAGGAAGACAATCTTGTGACTGGTGGCTACTGTTTTGTAGGAACAGAGCTTGGGAAATGTTCCTTTTTTTTCTTAATGTGCAGGTTATGCAACCATCTCTTCTTTGACCTTTCATCAGTCACATGTTAGGGTAGGGGCCTGCAAGGGCTTTAATTTACATATCGAGTACATTCAGGCTCTTGCTGTGCAGTGGTGCCATGAACGGGGGGGTATCACGGTAAATCTGAAAGCAGCGGCTTTTGACCAGCCCCCCCCCCTGTTTTTAAGAATAAGATGTACTCAACTGGCCACATTCCTAAAGCGGCTTTGATCAGCTCAGATACAAACACGAACAAAAGCAAGAAGTTCTCAGGTGATCCCTCACAATAGCCAAGATGTAAGCTACCGAAACGCTGACTCTATTGTTTTAATTTTGCTGGCTTTCATGTTTAATCAAATGCAGTTTTGTTCTGGGAAAAAAAAAACAACCAATTCAGATTTAACTCTTTCCTCACCAGAGTCATTTTGAATGAATGTGCCTTTTCAAATCAACAAGTAGTAGTGATATAATGGTGTGGTCAGGTTTTAAGCTTAATTATTGCTAGACATACTGAGACTAACAGTACATTGAGTCATCATGATGAATGCAGCCAAAGACTAGGATGAAAATCATCCCCTCTTAAAGTGTAATTAACTATAAACTATCAGCAATCAGGTTTCTAGAAACATGACAAACTCCTCCAACCCACACAACCCCACATGTACCCTTTAAAGGTCCCATATCATGCAAGTAGCCACTTTCATGTGTTTGATTTTCCTATAGGTAAGGTCTCGGGGTAAAATATAAACTATCCAATGTCACACTGAGAAAAACTAAGAAATGCACACAGCCTGGTTTTAGAAACGTTCCTGTTTCATGGCCCGTTTGTACTTCCTTGACTTTGTGATGTCATACAGTAGCTTGCTCCACCTGTAGAGGCTCCCAGCACAGCTCACCTGCCCCCACCATCACAAGGCAGTCTTTTTAGTCTTCCAAGTGTAACCATCCCTCAGTAGAGAGGCGGACGACTATTTATGAGAACAAATATGAGCTGTTCTTTCTGGAGCTCTGGTGAAATGCCTGAGAGAGCACGGTAAAACTACACTGAGTTAAATTTGTCTACTTTAAATTGCATATATATTATGTTAGGGTTATCAAACCTTCACATCCAGAAAAATATGTGATATGGGACCTTTAAATTCTAGGTTCATCCTCCCAAGCAGCATTAACCATGATTTAACAGCCAGGAGGGCGGATTTAAGATACGCATCAGTAAATTTTGCAACATTTCATCATGGGAGTGTATATTTTGTTTTGTTTTCACAACAGGAGATTGTTGTGGCAAAGGTAAGCATAGCATGTAACTAACAGTGTACGCTGCAAAACCCCCTTTTTTGATCACAGAGATCGTTATGACTGGTGTTAAAGACTTTGGCAGACAGACACTTTTTTTTTAGCACACCTCTCACCAAAAAAACCCCACTTTGCATCAGCTCGCCGACCTCATTTCTGACGTTGACAACCTAGAGGATTATTGTTTAGCCGGGCCGCGTCGTGTAGCGGATACAAATAGAATGCAATGTCTGGGAGGACAAACACGGCGACATCAGATACAGACAAAGGCTTAGCCGAGGATTAATCTGACCATGCATGAGTCAACGTCCTATCTGCGTGTGAGGCCAGAGTTTGTACGTCTGTGGAGGTTACAGACGAGAGGCAATAACCTTGTCCATTCATCATCGTACGGGTGAAGCACCGACACATGGCCGTGATCAGACAGCAAAAAATAATAACAATAATAGATCTAACAACCCTGAAGTATTCTCTACCATAATTATGCAAATTCAACCTGAATACGATGCTATTACAAATGTGTTCTAGGTCACTAAGGCAGCAATAAGCTCTCTGGCTCTGATAAGTTGTTCTGTGTATGTCTGCATGCAAAGCAGCCAGACTAAATTATTCCCCTGCATGCGAACTTAACCACATTGAGGCACTGCTCACTTATCCCAACGCTACCCCTGAATTTCCAACTGAAACAGATGTGCTTTTTCTTTTTTTTTTTGTTCTTTCATTGCATAACGCTAGTATCCCAAAACAAACTCTTCTCTTGGCTCCCTGGATGCATGCAAGCTCCAATCAAAAGGTTAATTCCATACCAAAGGCTCTTAAAATTTAACTGTACTCCCTGGGAAGAGAATTACTGTAGCTTTGAGTCGGATCTTCTGTGTCCTTTGCTTTTTTAAACATTCCGGCACAAGCCAAATATGGATGGGATTCTTTAATGAGTGAACGAATGAATGAATGTGAGCATGTTCCCGCACATCGAGCCAGTGATCTTTTAACCCAGAGCGAACAAATATTTGAAAGATGCAACATGTTAAAAAATGTGTTATGTAATGTTGAAAATCTGGGGTAAAAGTGCTGCAATCACTTACATATTTGGTACCTCATTCAAACATTCTCCTATATCCGGCAGGTGGGGAGTAACTAAGCACATTTACTCAAGTACTTTGAGGTACTTGTACTTTATCTGAGTATTTCCTACTCTACATTATCACTCCACTACATTTTAGAGGCAAATATTGTTCTTTCTACTTCACTCCATTTATTTGACAGCTTTAGTTACTTTTCAGATGCAGATTTGGTATTCAATTTTCATTTCTTGTGCACTTTGTGTCAAAGGTGACATATAAAGAATATTAAACAAACACAGGATATGATGCAATAGTATCTAAAATTGGCTCCACATTGAAATGCTCTCTGTGTATGTTACTGATAAGAACAAATAACATACTTTAATAATTATATTGTACACTGTTGTAAAATTTTCTGAAAATACTTTTTACGTAACAGAATTCATAGCTTTTATTGCAATAAGTTATTTTTAGACAACAGTATTTCTACTTTTTAGTTAAGTGAAGGATCTGAGTACTTACTGAGCACCTAGATCCACACATATGTGTTTCAGTGAGGTAAGAGTAGTAAAACCAGGTATAAATAACATCTACACGAGAAGCATTTAGTCGTTTTTATTCTCAATCCATCGTTAATGTTTATGACTTGGGGAAAAAAAAGTGCTAATCGGAGCGAACAAATAGACAGAGAAAAAACTAAACAGCAAACATGTTGTTGTGAACCATGACTCGAGCTTCATGGTAAATTAGATTCAAATAAAAAGCCTGCATGCACCGAGGGGTTCTAGATCACAGTGTGACTAAGCCAGTCTCAAAATAGAATAACAACCACGCATTAAAGCAAAAGCCAAAGTTTTAACTGTCTTCAAAACTGTAGAGCAGCATACATTCCCCCTCACTGTATCTGCATTAGCTGCAGCATAAGCATCATTAAACCGTAGCTGCTTCTCCTCTCATCGACACGCACTGGGCGTCTAGACGGGACGCGGAAGACAATTACCTCGCGCAAAAGAGCCGATAAACGGCCGCACCTCTCCTCTTTGCCACATTAAACAAACGTCCTCTCCGAGTCGATACCCTGCATATCCGTCCTGCCTCTAATTAAATGCAGACTGCATTTCTGAGCGGGTCGATTGATCACGATCACCGGGGTCCCGCGCGGTTGTTTTGACACAACACACCGGGACAGAAGGGCCGGGTTTCACTTGTAATATCGAGCAAGCGGGAAAGACGCCGTGTTTACTCTTGTGCTATTTGATCTGCGGTGGCGGTTCTGTTCTCAGCGATAGATGGACGCGGGCCTGGTCTACGCTCCAGGGAAGCCGCAACATATCTGGTTACACACAAGCTGCACTGACTGGCTGCCAATCCGTCTGAAGGGAAATGCTACCAGGACAAACTGTTTTTTCACTCTGGCAGATTCCAATCCTCTGGAAACACAGCTATTCTTACTTCACTATCATTAGTGGTCGTCCTGTTTTTGACTATGGAAAAAAAAAAGTACTAGTATTTAAACTTTTTTCCCCCTTAAAAGTAAGATTATGAGGTTGGTCTTGGTCCGGAGTTAAAGAGCATGCCCGTTAAATTGAAAGCACCTTTGTCCGAGGTGAGAGCCTCTCTCTGCAGGATCGTGCTGATTTTTTTTTTTTTTTTTTTTTTTACGAATCACACGCTCACATGTTTGTCAGGCCTGAGCCTGTAAACAAACACAAAAGCCGGGGAATAGAAAAATCAACTTAGTTTTTCAAAGATGTTGTGACGGAACAGCTCCGGCTTCCAAGAATGCTTGGCTAGTTTCGGGAACAGCCTGCGTGTTGTTTCCTCTGAAATTGAAATTTAGAAGGATTTCACAGTGGGTCTTTTCTTGTCTCGGCTCCAGAGGAATGAAATCATCCCGAGTTGTTGTTACAACCGCCTCATCTGCCTTCCCAATCCAGACTGGATATCCGAGCGATTAAGTCTCCGCTGCACAGAACATGACAAAACTACGGAACTGTTAAGAGAGACGTGAAAAACAAATCCCATCTGATGCCAGAAAAGTCTGCGTTATGCAACCACGCACATGGGGGTTTTGTTTGTTTGGGATGCGCTCGGATGCTGGTATTTGTCCTAAAAAGAGAGAAACAACATACTTGAATGAACAATAAACTAGGGTTACTGTTTATTTTCGGTCTTGAAATACGTCCAGATACTGAATTCCCATATTTTTGTAAGATGAGATGAGATAAGATAATCCTTTGTTAGTCTCACATTGGAGAAATTTCCATTATTATTAGAGCAGCAAAGTGGACGGGGAAAATACAAATCTTAAAAGAGAAAACAGACAATATAAACAGGTAATATGAGAAATAAATATATGAACAATTTGAATTCATAGCGCAGTCTTGGAGAGTGTGTAGTCCACTGGGAGCACTGCTTGTTATAGAGTCTGACGGCGACAGAAAGAACGCTAGGCCAGGTGGACCCAGGTGGACCTGGGATAGTGTTCTTTTCACACTTTGGGTGAAGCGTTCTATCAATGATGGAGCTCTACAATGCAGCTCAGGGGTCCTGCAGGAGGGTGGGAGATGTTCCCAGTCATGGACGACAGCTTAGCCCAGGGGTAGGCAACCCTAGAGAGAAGGTCCTAGACCAGCGGTGGGCAACCCTAGAGAGAAGGTCCTAGACCAGGGGTGATTCTACTAATGAAGGTCCTTAGCAAGGGTCCTAATGGTTGATTAGTAGAAACCAGTGTGTCCCTGCTTGGTTTGTAACAAAAACCTGCACCCACAGTGGCTCTCTAGGACCAGGTTTGTCCACCCCTGTCCTAGAGAGCTGCTATGGGTGCAGTTTTTTTTTTTTTATAACCAAGCCGTTACACACCTGATTTAAAGAATAAATCATAAGAGCCTTTGCTAAGGACCTTCATTAGTAGAATCAGGTGGGTTCCTGCTTGGTTGGAACAAAAGCCTGCACCACAGCGGCTCTCTAGGACCAGGGATGCCTACCCCTGGCTTAGCCAATCATCCTCCTCTCACCCAATTCTCAAATTTCATTCTACAATGTGACAAAACTGACAAAGGGCATTCTGACCTACCACCTACATTGAGTCAAGGGGGCATCCCAGGACACAGATTGGGCCTCCTTGATCAGACTTTCTCGTCTCTTATCAGCCATTGAGACCCCACAGCTACTCCATAAAAGATGGCTGATGCCACTATGGCGTCATAGGTCTTCAGAAGTGCCCCCTGCACTCTAAAAGACCTCCCGTAGATAGCGTCTGCTCTTTATAGTTCAGGTGAACACCCAGATGGTTGTAAAGATGGCAGAGTTGATAATGAATGAACTCCTAATCTGTTTCTTGTTGTCGTGTGTGGAGTAAGCAAAAGCCCTGTGGGTGCAGTGGGTGAACAAAAGACCAGTGTGCCAGTAAAGGTAATATTGTGTAAACATAAGGTTTATTGCAATTGTGCAGTCGTATCCAAACACCATAGCAAACAAGTGTTTCGGATACTTTTTTACAGCAACAATACCGTTATCTTTACAAAAAAAAAAAACACATAGAAACTTTAGCACTAGTTACAAACAACGACTTCTCCCTGTGAACTTTTACACATGGTCCTGGTTTGCTTGCCTTCTTGGGGGAGGGGGAAACAAAAAATGTCTTTGGTAGCTAGAAAACAACAACAGCAACAACAGAGCTCAGTGTGGAAAATGGGTTCCTCTCTTACTACGGACAGGCACTGTTGTCATGCCATTGTTTTCAAGTGTTGGCATCTGAGCAAAAAATAAAAACAAAACAAAAACAGACCAGTTAATGGACGATGATGCTGCGACAATCAGGAGTGCATCTGCAGCGAGAAACGCAGGCATCGGCTTCGTTTAACCTCAGGACGTTTCAGTTTTATGCACAAATGTAGTCATCCTTTGCTGTGAAGAACTAGGCAAAACTAAGTGGGCAGATACGCCTCACAATACAAAAAAAAAAAAATCATTTAAGACCAATGCTCTTATTTTTACAAACTGATTTGTGTGCAGAATCACAAACATAAAAACAAGACAATATAGCAGGATTAATTTCCCCCATAAGCAGCAAGCCCCACCTGCAGACAGTACAAGATTACATTTTTTTACGAATCGCCGCGGCGCGCTGACCCGGTGCCGCCACAAGCGATCCGCCAGCTTTTTTTTTTACGCTATACTGCATTAACCTTCACCTCGGTTGCCATAGTTTATCCTGTTGATTATTCTTGTTATGCTTAAATGTACATGAACACATGAGTAATACATCGTAGGTACAGGAAAAAAAAAAGCCCTCGTTACGTCGGCTGAAATGTGAAAGCTGGGAGTCCTTGAAACTTGCGTTTTTTTTTTTTCTTTTGAGGTCGGACAAATCCGCGTGATGGGGCTCTACTCATTGAGACTTGGAGGAAACGGGTCTCAGGCGGGTTTCTGGTGTCGAGTGGGGAGCGTCAAACCCCCACCCGCACCCGCCCACCCTTACTGTCCAAGTTGGCTCCCGCAAGGGCCAGCCCAATCAATGCCTCCTCAACAACACCACGCTCTGGACCAGAGGGTGCTCGTTGGAAGGGTTTCGGCTTGGCAGGGAAAGCACCCCCTCTGTCTGAAAGCAAGCGCTCATCAGTGTCTAGTCAGCCGTCGCCCGCCCCCCCGATTTTTGGCGCTTAAAGAGTTGGACGGTATCGGAGGACAGGGGGCCTGACACCGAGTCAGAGCGTTCTCAAGTGCTGTTTTTTGTGCTTATCAGTGTCAAACTGTTCTTTTATGTCCCATCTTGCCATCCCTTCAGCGTCCTGAAGGGGTTCTCGGCGGCGACTTCTGTGATAACGCTGTCAACGTTAAAAAAATTGGAGGTCCATTACTGTAAAGAGACAGTGGCTCTGCCCGCCCCAAGGCAGAGCCACTTATACAGCAGATCCAGTGCTGTAGTTGCAGGTCTGCTGCTGCTGCTGCTGCTGTTGCTGGTGCTGGTGGTCTGGGGTCACCTGCTGGGTGCTCTGATTGTCCAGGGGCAGCAGCACGTCCGTCGGGATGCGAGACTGGAACTTCTCCATCTGCTCCGGACTGGCCAGATTCTTCAACAGGTAGTTCTCCCGCTCCAGCTGGTTGTTCTTCTCCGCCAGCTCCTTGATCTGCTCCTTGAGGATCTCCACCTCCTCGCGCACGGCGTACATCAGGTGGTTCTTGACCAGATCCTGCAGGAAAACAAATAAAAAGGAAAAGACTGATCAGTTTCAATGTAAAAAATACTTAGACTGATGTCCCGTGTTTATTTTGACCAGGATTACCTCAGCCTTAGTTGCTTACATGAACATTATATTTAATTGAAGTCACATTTTAGTCTGTTGGTTTTGTTTTAGGTAGGATTTAGTCAGTAGAACTCTTGAGTCAATGTGTTAGTCATGAGAGTTTCATGAGACTGTAACAGATTTTGCTGAAGGACTATGTGTTTAGTCAGCAAGGCTGAGAATGTGTTACTGATTTAACATGCTTTTATAAAAATAGATGACCACAGTTTGCCATATTCCCTCAGTGTCGGGGTTTTGGATTTAGTCTTTGTATGAAATTAATATTTAGTTAACGTCACATTTAGTCTTCCATTGTAGTTACTATTTAACCATGAAATAATATGATGTTGGTGAATTTGTGTCAATAAGATGGACAGTGATTTTGACTAGCAGGAATTTCTTAAGACACACTAGTTATGTATGTGATGTAACTGACTCTGTGCTGCAGCCTCTGTTTTGGACTTCCTGTTGCCATCTATTCCATTAGTAATCTACTTTGTCACATGAATAAAACCGTACAGTGGTTTGTGCGGTCTTCAAATAACAGGGACTTCCCAGAGCTTTGGTAAAGAGTTGGTTCTGTGCAGGATGCATAGGATAAATGGGGTTTTGGTGGAGGAGTGTGAATTATAGCTGTTTTATAGAGTCATTAAGATTCTTTACCTGGGCTGCTGCAATAGTATCTTGTTTTAAAAGCTGAATAAAGACAAGCTTTTAGTTGGATTTCAAGTGTGTCATACTTTGTTATTCCCTTTTAATAACATATATAGGGCTTTTTGCATGTATGATTTTTAGTTATGTCTTTTTGCTGAGTTTATACCTGTCATTAATGTGCTATATACATAGATTTGACTTGATTATATCTACTGATTTACAGATAGTGATCAAAGAGTCAATTCTAAAGGTCACAGGTTTGATAATGAAAGTCAACTACTACCCATTGTAAATTTAGTGATTGTTAATCCACTTTGGTTCACAGCACCTTGGCTTAATGAGACATGCTCACTACTTGTTTGCACTAAAGAAAACTCAGGCTACACTTTGTTTTCCAAAAACACTGCATTGTGCAACATTCATATCAGTGTGTGTGTGTGTGTGTGTGTGTGTGTGTGTGTGTGTGTGTGTTAAGTGTTTATCTCGGCTTACCATCGCCTGTTCAATCTTGTTGTCGATGGCCACAACGCTAGCACCTGAGGCACTGCAGAAGAGAGGCAGAAGAGGACATTAACTCAAAGTCACGCGACTACAAAGTTCACGTCAGAGCCAAACCACAGTGAAACAGAAATCTTTGTAAACAGAAAGGAAAACTTCCCGCAGCTGATCATGTGTTGATTTAAGTCAGAATAAGACTTCAGATCATCAGGTTGCAGTGTAACATCAAGCACAGATTGTGCATAAAAGGCAGAGGCCGAGTGACAATGGCGTGACAATAATAGACAACGATGCTTTTATTTTGAAAATACGGCTAAAAAGAAGAATAGAAACAGTAAAACTAACGCGATATTAACGGAACTTTGTGTTTAAGCGCGTGTCGCATATTTACCTGTTGTCAAGTTTGACGGATACGACGTCTCCTCCGACTAGCGAGGAGAAGAAAGAGATGGAGAAGTTATGTAACTGGTAGACGGCCACCTCCATTGGGGTTTTAGCGAACATCTCTGTGCTCATGTTGAGTACCAGACTCGTTTGGATTATACTTCTCGCCACGTTTGCGACAGGTTTCGGTCACCTTCGGCGGAAATATCCGGATTAGTTTCGTCTCGGGAATCGCGATGCACTAACTAGCTTTGCCGGCGGCGGAGCGCAGTGCTGTGTCGGTGTAGCTTCGCTGCGTTTTACTAGCGACTGTCTGATGCTATTTCTGCCTCCGGCTGCTATATGAATGGCTTGCCCCTCTGACGTCACCTGACGCGCGCATATATTAGTCAAATTAGTTGGCGGGTGCTGACTCGGTGGTGCGTTCGCGTACCGTAGGAAAAACTGACACTACAACTGTAGTACACATCTTGTGACGAATACAAACACTAACGATTTTTTTATATATTTAAAACACCGAGGAGGACATTATGAAGTGGTACTTCCACACTTATACTCAAGTGTACACAAAGGTGGCTACAAGTAAAATAACAAACAATCAATAATTTGTATGAATATATAATAACTTAAAAGTGCCTAGGTATTCACTAATAATAAATAATTATATATGATAATAATAATATAAACCCAATAATAGCATATTTTTGTAATTTAAAAATGCATTTCTTATAGTAATTACTTTTGCACCACTATCAGGAGTGTTTATCTTTTTCTCTCCTTATCACATTCTGCACAATACAATAATAACAATAAGTAGATAAAATATAATGCATTACAACATGCAACTACAAACTGGGGGGTTTATTCATCATTAGCTACACAATAATTGTACTATGCAGAATGACTAATACTATTACTGTATAATTACACTTTAAGCTACTTTCACTTAACTTAAGTACTTGTGTCCATTAAATATAACATTTAATTGGTAATTTTATTCTAAAATGCAGAGCAAAATTTGCCTCTCAACTGTGTTTTTGGATGGTATAAGGCTATGTTGCCATTCATAACAAGGTCGCAACCCAAAATACCGATTTTAAGATAAGCATTTGAACGCAGCATCACATCTGCCCTGTTTCTGAACTTCTCTGCATTGTTTTGTGCAGTTAACCCATAAACCCAAATCTGCACTCGCTGCAGCGAGCTACATCATAACAGAACAACGTTAACCACTCAGGATCTGCAAACATACTTTAATGTCATGTATTTTCAATATGTAAAATTAGTTGTTCATTATTTCTTGATTTACCAAGTGTAAGTTTGCAGCTATAACAACTTATAATTGATTCAAAGCAACAAAGCATTTAGTTTCAAATTTACTTTGTTCCCTTGTGATTTTATTTTTATTATTTTTCTTTTTTCTATAGTTGACCTGGTTTCTGTAAGACAAGTTTTCCCATGAAAAGCATATGAAATATGAAGATAAAAATGAAAAGAAATCAAACATTGTGTCCTCTTGTACTGTATGCCACTGTACAATAACAACGTGTACTGTATTATCACAGGATACTGTGTGTAGGTACTTTTCCATCCTAAATGTTCTGCCAGTGTATATCTGAACTCTATCGGCCTCTAGTGGTGAAAATGTAGAATACACCATCCTGCAGTGGACAACAGTTGGTTCCTGGACTCGGTGTTTACAAGGAATTTTCCATGCACCTTTTTTCCTGGCACCATAATTTAACAATTCCGCCTATGCCTGGATGTTTTTCCTGCTTAAGGAAGTTATGGAAAATTTTCAAATGGCATGTTTACAGCATTTATATGACGTGATAGAGATTTTAAATGGTTGTATTTACCGCAACTATGTTTAGTTTCAGTCTCTCCTTACTACATGGTAGAAAAGTAGCACTAAAATTTGGCCCTAAAAGTGAAATCATGTCAGTTTTATTTGTATAGTCTAATTACCACAAATCACAAATGTGTCTTACAATCTGTGCAGCATACAGCATGCTCTAGGACCCCCCCCCCCCATTTTACAACAGAACATAGATCCCTCTTTCTGGACAGACAGACATGCAATAGATGTTTCTGTGTACACAGTAACCAAGATAGCAATGTTCTAAATGACCTTTTGCACTCCAGATAGGGTTTTGCACTTGCATGTTGTGGCGTGTGAGGCAACTGCACTGAGCCTCCAGCAAAACAGTGTGATAAACAACTTGTGGCAGAAGCCGACCACAGACGACACATAGAAAACCGTTCCTTCTGGCATCCCCATTGTTCTCCCATAGACTCTATTCCAATGAAACACCACCATCGGCCATTATTGAGCAATACATGTTGTTGTCATTGAGGCGTCCCATGCAGGTTTTAATGGCCTTAAAGCAATCGCTCAGTGCCTCTCAGCTGTCACATCATGTTCCCTTTTTGTCACAATTATCTGATGCAATATTGATAATAAACCAATTAAATGTTTATTCAAGGTCTCTGTTGTTTTCCTCCACAGCACAGACCACCTGTAAAACATTACCAGGTCAATAATATTGTCTATGGAAGTTTTTATACTGAATGTGGTCCATCTATTTCATATCTCAAAAAAAAACATCCTACTAAAAATTCCAGAAAATTAAAATAGATCATGTTTAACGATGCTTTCTGTGCAATTTTCCAGTAAGACCTGCATTGCACAAGAAATAAGTGCCTGCATTTAAAATGACAACAAATGCCCCCAGGTATTCAACTTTCTGATGGCTGCATTGTAAACCAAATTCCTTGGTGCACAGAGGGGATGTGCCACGTTTCTCGGAGGAACGGGAGTTCTCTTATGTAACAGAACAATTAGAGTGGAAGGGCTGACTTTTGGTCGGTCTAACAAGGCTAAGCAGAGAGCGCATTGACTGGGTATTAGGGTCCATAGTGGCTGTCGTTTCACATTTCGTGCTGTGACAGTACAGCTGGCAGGTTTAATATCAGGCCCCGTTGTGGCGATGAGGAGCTGGTGAATTACCTCTCCCTGCTGCGATAGTCCCATTTAGGAGAGGGGGGCGAGTCACAGTGATTGCCTGTGGCTCAGCTAAGATGCACTGACGGAAGCTGCAGAGGGTACGGAGCCTTCCGGCACTACGGAGGGGAAATATATCTAATGAACCACACACAGTAAGATGATGTCTGGAGCATAAAGTGGGATGCTCCGATCCTCCCTGCGCCGTCTGCTTTACGGTTTAAGCACTTCTCCAGCACAAGTCTTAACAAGTGAAAGGAAATTATCACACAACATGTCACTCTTGTTAAAACTGTATCAACATGTTTCCACAGTCTGCGTACAAAGTGCACAGATACTAACCCATCATGCCTTTTCAAGCAATGAAGTAGCTCAGATTTCTGTGGGACTCTTATTGCCTGAGCACGTTTGGTGTGTGCCAAAGCCGATGACTCACTCTGCAGCTAGGAGTCGGGCCGCGGTTTCCATCAGATGTCCCCTGTGCAAGAGCCAACCGCATTATATAATGCTGTGATTCATCTGCACCAATGGCCGAAGAGGAATGCAGCTGTGCCATGCTGCCAACCTTTTGTTACGAGCATTTTGTGGTTTTTGTCTCACCAAACTCAAGATGTAAATAATACAGCCTGATACAAAAACAACACAACAACTCTAATGGAAGATTCCGATTCCTTGGTCAAGTGGATGTTATTTTGCCTCCCTTCACTGTTTATGCCTTAGCTGCACTCTCACAGTTTTCCAATGCACGGCATGTATGAGAATATGGCCTGAGAACACACAGACTCGCTATAGGCTGCAGCCAGAGGCCGTCCTGGAGGAAGCTGTCAGTGTAGCCAAGAGGATTGGTTACAACCAATGAATACTGAAATCCTACACACTTGAAACACCCAGAGGCAGTCATTATTATCACACCACCTATGAGTCTCCTGAGCCATGAATAGCAACAAGGCACATGGCCGCGGTCCTGTTCATAAGGCTTTTCAATAAATTCACAGAGCTGTCAATTCCTGCCCCTGGGTAGCGTGTCATTATGGTTTATGTGACAAGGGCGCCTGCCGTACATGCAGAAGATGAAGACAAGACGGACATTGTTATCCGAAAGCTGGCAGAGGCTGGAGGGGACGTCTCGCTCGGCCTGATTTCTATGCAGCAAACACAACAACCCGGCGATGTCCGTCTCAGATTACCAAGTGGACTATCC
Source organism: Lepturacanthus savala (assembly GCA_030544235.1). Taxonomy (NCBI): domain Eukaryota; kingdom Metazoa; phylum Chordata; class Actinopteri; order Scombriformes; family Trichiuridae; genus Lepturacanthus; species Lepturacanthus savala. Next base: position 8,392,301 of record CM060464.1, read on the forward strand.
ACGGACACTAAAAACAAGACATTTAATCAGGTTTATGTCAGACAAATGTGAAATCCATTATGATTCCACATTACATTATGCATACATTTCTATTTAAATCAATGTCCTGCTTAGCTCTCTCTATTAACTGTGAACAAATCCAGCGCTGCTCAAAACGACTATGGCTTAATTTCAACATGCCTCCCAATTGAGCAGGGATTGTAATCCAAGACATTTTATGACACCTCATCCCGCAACTCAACATGATTTAGATGCTGACACACTGCCGTTGCCATCCTTCTTCTGAACTGCGCTTAGCATGGTCATCAGTCACTGACACCTGTCACTGTCTTGCCCAAACATCCTCTTAGACACAAGACAAACTGGCTGTCCCCTGGCGCCCCACACTTACCGCCGATCTGGCCTCTTGAACAGACTCGGTGAGTAAGGTGGGGAGTAGCTCATAGCTCTCTCGGGGTAGTTGAAGTGCTGGTAGTGACAGCAAAACCTCTGGGACGGCTCGGCCAGCCGGAGGGCGCACATCGTCCTGGGAGAAGGCGGCCTAGCCCATGTAGGCACCGCCTCACAGCGGCGTGCCTGCGACTGTCCCATCTCAGCTTCCGAATGGACGAGCTGTTGAAGAGGCAGGAGCCCTTTGACTGTCTGCTCACTGTCCCGCTGTCGTTTGTTTTCGACAAATGCGTTCTCAATGCACAAAGAGACAATAGACAACAAGCGATACCTCTGCATTTGCAGCCATGGCTGTGAGTGCCACGCTCAGACTGGCACTTGTATGATGCTTTTGCCAATCCAGTGGAACACAATGGCCGCAGCGACACAATGACAATGACGGTTTCTTCATATGGCGCCAGCTACTTAATCTCTGCACTGCCGTCACATGATCTCTCTCCAAATGTACACTACAGTTCAAAAGTTTGGGGTCACCCAGACAATTTTGTCAAGACATTGACAAGGTTGGAAATAATGATTTTTGACCCGACAAATGTGATGCTCCAGAAACTCAACCTGCTCATAGGAAGGTCAGTTTTATAGCTTCTCTAACCAGCTAAACAGGTTTTAGGCTGCGCTAACATGATTTCACAAGGGTTTTCTAATCATTCATTAACCTTCTGAAGCAATGGGCAAACACATTGTACCATTAGAACACTGGAGTGATAGTTGCTGGAAATGGGCCTCTGTAGATACTGCACCAAAAACCAGACATTTCCATCTAGAATATTCATTTACCACATTAGCAATGTCTAGAGGTTTTTATTGGTCAGTTTAAAGTTTTCTCCATTGAAAAAAACTGTTTTTCTTTCAAAAATAAGGAAATTTCAATCCCAAATGTTTGAATGGTAATGGTACTTGAATGGAACAATCCTCATGACTATCTCCAGACCTCACTGAATTAAAGGCCATATGCCATTATATAACATACCATGGCCATATACCATTGTTCCATATAATGTCCAATTTGGGCACAGAGAGATAAAAGGAAGCCACGCAAATAAATGGACAAACATCACAGTATTTAGTCGCTTATATGGTCACCTATACAATATGGAATGGCTTCAGAGCCTTTCACCCCAGTTGGATGTTGCACAGCTGCTTTGTAATTTGTATGCAAAATCATGCTGAGGCGGTTGAATTAGCTCAACGGTACCTTATGTAACATTTCTGATTATGTGTGTCATGTGCGTAATCCCCTAAACACTCTATAACACTCTGATGAAGTGGGTTTGTCAGTTTCAGTAAGCCTCCTTTGTCATCAGAGGTGTAATTAATCCACTAATGGTTAGAGAGCTACCGCTGCTGGTAAAGGTGTATAAGGGAAACTAAGCTGCTTCCGCCATGATTAATTGCAAGCTGCTTTCTAGTTTGACAGGTGTGAATAAATACCTGACATATGTCTCCATTTAATATATTCTGTCAACTTTTGACATTGTATATACAATTTGGCTAATGGCATTTATCCCCATATAGGATTTAATGTTGCACATGCTTTAAACTGAGGTATTAATTCAGTCCTGAACATACAGGACAGGACCATCCAACTCAAAGCTTTTTTCTTCTGTTTCTACCAGCTGAGAACCTTTGTCACACTTATTGTGTCCATAGCTGAGATGGAGGTTGAATATATGTGTGGATTTCCTCCCATTTTGATCATTGCAAATACGCATCCTGATCTCTTTATACTTTATACTAAAAATCTTTTGGTTTGTGAGATTTGGCATTCATGACCATACAGGAATTATTTCTGTCTACAGTGTACCTCGACTTCACCCCCAAGAATATTAATGGGAAAAAAATGAGATAAAATAGCAACGCATCCTTTGATAGATGTCGAAATTTGCTACACTGAATTATTACCTCATAGCCTCTCAGTCAACATTTCGTGCAGCAGTACAATTTCAGGTTCACTGAATTCAATTTCTAAAAAAGCACTGATTACAATCTCAAATCTTTGACAGCAGCTCAGTTCCTGCCTCCAGCAAAGACAACGAACGGCTTATATCAGGCGTGTTTACACTCATCTACTCAGCTTAGTCATAGAAACTCAGGTAGATGTTTATTTTTTTGTGTTTGACCTGGTGGTTCATCATCATGTGTTTAACAACTGTAATTTATCTCCCTAAATCTTTGAACAAAAAGAGCAAATGAAGGATATATTATATAAAAGTGCTATGATTATACTGTGCCATGAACTTGGCCTAACCATGATCCGGATTTTCTACGTGAAGCAATTTGATGAAATGTTGCTTACAGGTTAAAATGTGGCTATGATCCACATGACTAGCATGAATGATTTGCATGAATTGAAAGGTACAAACAATTTATCTTGTTCATCCTAAGCTGTTCCAAAATAAAAAAGACACCCAGACAAGCAGGTGTGCGCATCTGTCTTCGAAAATAATATCAAAAAGAAAAGAGCCTTGACAGAGAACCTCCTTTGCTGCTGAACATTTGTCTCACTGACATTCATTGTGCACTCGCTCAGTTTTCCACTTGCCTGGACTCAGTTCCTGGAGACAGTGCATGGAGTTTTGAGCGCTACGGTTTTGCTCACCACAAATGACTTAATTTCCGCTCACCCGAGATGATATACGGTTAATTTACAGTAGCCCGTGCTGGAACCAATAGCATTTACAACAGAACAAGCAACGCTGTGGCAAATGGTGCCGTGAGTCATATATATCGCAGTTAACAGGCTCAGGGACTTTGTAGCAGCTGGCCTCGTGCAGGCTGTGATTCTGCAGGAGTCGGACAGCTTTAGGCTCTAATGTAAAGATTTACCTTGTGTTATAACAAGTCCTGGTTAAATTTACTGTGAAAATACGGAAACTCAGTGGAGAGTGTTAAGGGAATATCACACCCTTGTCAGGTAACAGCTTCTTCCCCCAAAGAAGAAGGATATAACAGTATGTTCTAGCCCATAAGATTCCCATCTGTGTTTTAGTGCAAACATGTGTACACTCAAGAACACCACACACACACCACAGTTTGTCTGCTCTGAAAGATAAGGGATTAGACGGAGGTTTTAATTGCAGTTAAACGATCTCACTAATGGTTCTGTGGATTCTACAAAAAAGTCAAAGGTTGTTGGCCACGCAGTGATGAATAGCAGTGCACTTTTATTAGCAATGCAAAGCCTGTTGACTCGTGTGTGGGTCGGCTACATTAGACTCATGCACGAAACGCAGAAAATCAATTAGAGTTTCTAAATTAATTTATATATATATATCTACAAGTGTATATTTCTGAAAGGCACTCCATTCAGCACGACACAAAGTGTGAATATCGCCACTCAAAAACATGCCAAGTGGCGATGGCTGCCACTTTGCATCTTTGCATGGCACCTGTGATAAATACAGTTGGCTGGATCCTGTCCCAGAACAAAAAGTCACAGAGTTCAAGGGCCACCTGTCTATATTCATCTGCCCGCGTTGCATTAGCGTACTCTGTACCTCAGCTGTTTGACTCGGTGTGGTTGTGTATGTATCTATGTCTAATCTGAGTCACTTTCAGCTGCAGAACGCTGACGTCAGGCTAACGGGTACATGCAGTACAGCACAGAAATCCATCACGAGACTGGCGTGAAATCAGATGTATGTGCTGGGCCCTAAAGCTAAACCTATAGGATGCCATCTGCTGTTTTGCAGCTTATATAAACGGATTATATTTAGCATGAATACATTACCATGATGGATTTGTGTTAAGATTCTTCTACACTACTGTTCAGAAGTTCGGGTTCAATTAGAAATGTTCTTGTTTTTGAAAGAAAAGCACTGTTTGTTCAATGAAGATAACTTTAAACTAATCAAAAATACACCCTATACATTGGTAATGTGGTAAATGAATATTCTAGCTGCAAATGTCTTTGCATGCAGCACGCTCTGACTCAGGCAGAGAGCTCTAAATCTAAACAGTGATGATAGAAAAACATGTTCTTGATACTGGAGCTATATGTATAGCATCTTCATTTAGAAAGAACAGCAGCTGGAAAATAAAATGCTTTACCAAGCAACAATGATATGAGGATATCTTAGTAAACTGAATATACACACACACAACAGCTCAAAAGTTTGGGGTTGCTTAAAATGTCCTTATTTTTTAAAGAAAAGCACAGTTTTTTCAATGAAAATAACCATAAACAAATAATACACTCTATACATTGCTAATGTGGTAAATGACTATTGTAACTGCAAATGTTCATTCAAAAGTTTGGGGTCACTTAGAAATGTCCTTATGTTTGAAGGAAAATCACTGTTTTTTAATTGAAGATAACTTTAAATCTGTTCATTGCTAATGTGGTAAATGACTATTGTAGCTGCAAATGTCTGGGTTTTGGTGCAATATCTACATAGGTGTATAGAGGCCCATTTCCAGCAACTATCACTCCAGTGTTCTAATGGTACAATGTGTTTGCTCATTGTGTCAGAAGGCTAATGGGTGATTAGAAAACCCTTGTGCAATCATGTTTGCACAGCTGAAAACAGTTTAGCTGCTTAGAGAAGCCATAAAACTAACTTTCCTTTGAGCAGGTTTCTGGAGCATCACATTTGTGGGGTCACAATTCATTATTTCTAACCATGTCAATGTCTATTTTCTATTCATTTTACAACTCATGGTGGTGAATAAAACTGTGACTTTTCATGGAAAACACAAAATATTTGGTGGTGACCCCATACTTTTGAACGATATTGCGTCAGATGTCTTGTCCTCCTGGCCTTTGCCTATTATCCTTATTCTCTTCTCACTCTTACTGCATCTTCCTGCCTTCTTCTTTTCTGGCCGATCATGCAGCTGTGTGACCCGAGTCACCAGCAAACGGCACAGCACTGGAGGGAGCTGGGCCCTCGATGAGCCGTCCCCCTGTGCGGCGGCTGTTTGTGTGCTCGCTTGTGGTTTTCTGTCGCCCTGTGTGTATGTCAGCGTGCGCGGTTCACTTCGTTCGGAGCGATCCGGATTCATCTGGATGACGGGCGCCCCGCTAACCCTCGCCGCCGGTGTCATCCAAACACGGAGCCGTTCCCACAGACTCCAGCAGGCTCCTCCGTTGAGCACTGCGGAGAATCGTTTGTCACCTGCGAGACGACGATGGAGCAACGGCTTAGGTTCCCATGGCTGATCTGAGTCCAGTCACTGGCGGTCATTGACATCTTAAAGGTCCCATATCATAGAACGTGAGATTTGAATCACTTTTTTTGATTATAAGAAGGTCGAGGTGTCCTATATCCAAAACGCTCACTTCAGAAACTGTGCCTTTAAACAAGCTCTCAGGACTATGAAGCTATGATGTCACAACTATACAGTCACCCACGTTTGCAGCTGTTCAAATCAACCAATCAAAGGAGACACAAAACAAGATATAAAACTATATTGAGATGATTTTTTTTTTTACTTAAAACCTTCAATATCCTGTAACTTGTGTGAAAAACCTGTCCTTTAATGACCTCATGAGTGAGGAGTTTTTCATAAAGTTGCATGAAAATACGAAGCCGAAAACAGGAGAACTGACCTATATTCTTTTGTACAGTAGTTTTGTGATGTCAATTTATGTTGAATTTAAAACGGAATCTCAGATGCTTTAAATTCCAGTCTATACAAGGTGGTGAAACAGACTCGTGAAAATGCTGTAGAACAATCAAAGTGAACTTCTTTCCCCCTAAACCATCACCTGCAAATCACAGCGTTTTTTTTTTTTTTTAAATCCATCTCAAGAAGCGTCCTCCGAGTGGAGGCAGGCCGTATATCAGCCTGCCGACCACTGATCTCTACAAGCCATCATATAACTCTCAACAAGAGCACAGGAATGACTCCGATCATAATTCAATCAGCTCGCCTCCTTTGACGCAGCACGCTCTGACTCAGGCAGAGAGCTGTAAATCTAAACAGTGATGATAGAAAAACATGTTCTTGATACTGGAGCTATATGTATAGCATCTTCATTTACATTTACAAACAGCAGCTGGAAATAAAATGCTTTGTGAAGCAACAATGATATGAGGATATTGGAGTAAACTGAAGATTTTATATATACATATACATTGCTAATGTGGTAAATGAACATTTTCTAACTGCAAATGAAAGAAATGTTATTTTTGAAGGAAAAGCACTGTTTTTTTAATGAAGATAACTAATTGTTCATTGCTAATGGTGTAAATGACTATTCTAGCTGCAAATGTCTGGTTTTTGGTGCAATATCTACATAGGTGTATAGAGGCCCATTTCCAGCAACTATCACTCCAGTGTTCTAATGGTACAATGTGTTTGCTCATTGCCGCCAGAAGGCTAATGGGTGATTAGAAAACCCTTGTGCAATCATGTTAGCAAAGCTGTAAACAGTTTAGCTGGTTAGAGAAGCTATAAAACTTTATTTTTTACTTTATTTAAAACAAATATTTCAAATACAAATCATTGTTTCTAACCTTGTCAATGTCTTGACTATATTTTCTATTCATTTTATAACTCGTGGTAAATAAAAGTGTGACTTTTCATGGAAAACAAAAAATTGGGTGACCCCAAACTTTTGAACAGTAGCATACGTCTCTTCAAATCATGAATAAGAAGATAAACAGGCCTATATGTATGTCACACTGAATGTTAAATGGTTGCCTCTTCTCCTTGGTACTGAATGTTCAAATGTTTAGTTCTCTCAGTTTCACTCTAGGGAGTCAGCTCTGTGTTCGAGGCAACTTCACCTCCCCAGAAAGACTTTGTTTTATGGAAGATCACCATTGTAAAGTGTGATTGATGGCTACAGACACAGCATCTGTGCGGCCGGACATCAGGCAACGCTGCGTTTCATATGTAAATACTGTATGGCCATAAATTCAGCCCAACCCTGCAGTTGAATTAAAAGCCATTCACCGAGGAAGGACGCCTTTTTTTTATTTTTTTTTATTTTTTTTTTATTTTACGTTTTCCTCCCAAAAGGGGAGCATGACATAACTGAAAGTGGACAGCTGTGAAAGTGCACGGCTCGGAGCTCATGTATATTCAGCGTTTCATATAACTCCTGTCTAAATAGCAAGCTCAGATTAAAGCCATTCAACTTTGGCGTCTTAAAAAACCCGCGGGGGCCATAGGTCGGCGCGGTCCCACGGGAGCGACGGCGTGGATCACATGCAAAGAGAGGGAGCACGGCTGGAGCCTGAGAGAACACGGTGTATGCAATGTTTCCTCAGCCTGTCGGCATGGTGAGGATCCCCTACCGGCAGAGGACAGGCCGAGACAGACGAGGACACCGCCAGATGTGCAGGCCTCACTCCACAAAGTCTCTAAAGGAAATATATTGTTTTTTCTATATTAAGTTTCAAGAATTGTTAATGGAAAAAAAGTGCAATTAAGCAAGCCACACACACAAAATAAACAACTAAATATCTATCCAGATGTCGGCCACCCGTCCTGAAAACTATAAAACAAATACATTCAAACTATAAACACATGTTACATCATGCTCCTCACTGTTAAACCGAGGAACGTTAATGAGGATATATTAGTGTTAATTACAATGCAAGAAGAAAAAGTAATAGCAGTAATTGCAGCCTTGAGAACGCTTTACGTGTTTGACGCCGGATAAATTCTTAGTCTTTCTGAGGATTAAAAGGATTAAAATGCTGAATAACATGATCAAATCTCATCAATGGGTTTATATTTTAACTGATGACATGACAAAGAATTAATCTTCTGTACTTCACTTATATTCACAATGCCTTCATTCTATAATGCAGTAATTATTTGCACTAGATAACGTTCTCATGGCTGAGAATGAACTTTATATAATAAATGTGCCCTTCTGACTCACTCCTTCATCGTATGTTTTATCTCCAGTTATATGCTAGTCTGTATGGCTGTCCATACCTCCCATAGAGTGCATTTACTGTTTTTTTATGGTTATTTCCCACATCTGGCCCCGATCTGCAGTATCTGCTCCGTTCGTGCCAACAAAACAGAAATTGATGATGTGCAGTTACACAACAGAAACTAGGGCACTGTCTGATTGGTATGTTACTGTGCACCGTGTCTGTCCCTGACAGTTTATATAAGTCTGATTAAACTGTGGAGATGTGTACATGGCTGTTGATTAACTGCAAATCATTCACTTGCCTCCTCTTCGCTGCGCTGTTGGACTGTGTGGAGTTTCAGTGTATCCTTTTGCTGTGTGTACATTAACAGACGGTGAAAGAATATGTGAGTTATGGGGCATCTCACATATATACTGCACATATTTGACTGGGTTTATGCAATGAAAAGAGACAGAATCTTTAAAATGAAGCAAACCATAACTTATGTCGACACCACTTCTCCGTAGCTTAGCTTAAACCATTTAAGCCCAGATTTTTTCAAAGATTCCATGCATATAATTAGGTTCAGTCACTAACAATCATGATTTTATCTATTTTTTTCTATTTCATACTCTTTTCTTTGCAAAAAAAATAGCATTTTAATGGCTATTAAAGTTACCACTTGTACAAATATGCCAATAAAAAAAATCTATCATATGTACAAAATTCTTTTTAGGTGAATATTCTAGAGACTTGAATGGCTAAATAGATACATATATATCAGGGTTGAAAAACATAATGATCTAAATAAAATGACCTCTTTCTTTGAGGGATCTTTTCCATGTTCTCAGAAGTAAGGGGCAGGAGGCTGATGACGTCATGAGAGGAAGCATTTGGAAACTTATTTTTTTTTTGCTTAAAACGTAAAAAGTTGTCTAATATCAGGAATGAAAAATGATTAACATTTAGATTTTTTTATTTCAAGTTTAAAATGACAGTGACTTAAAGGCTCATAGGGTTCAATGGGTTAATAATGGTAAACACTTATGTTGCAGCCAGTAAAACAATAATTGGCATGATTTAGGTGTAACATATAAAAATATACCTGTCACTTCAGATCATTTCAAACTCCTGTGACTTAAATCAGTTGATTTAAGTCTTTTAATGTAACACAAAGCACTGTTTGAGGATGTGACTCAGCCGGGGGAAGGATCAGCATCAAAAGCCGCTGTGTGATTCAAATAAACCGGGGACATAGTGATATTGAACGCTGCGTGACGCTGGGCCGGGACGTTGTTTGTAAGTTTACAGGAACCCCAGCCTATCCTGCCTTCAAAAAGCTGCTGCGAAACCCCTCAGACACAGACGCAAGTCTCAAAACCTTCGCTGATTGGTCATTGCTTTTTTTTTTTCCTCTTTTTTTTTGGCAGGATCCATTTGTAGACATGCAGCTGTGTCAAGAGTTAAGGTTGAGATAAGAGTATGACTTATTTTTCTTGGCATTTATGGGTTAAAACAAATTTAAACACTTCACTGAGACGCTTAGCTCACATAAATGATATGATAACATGACTGAAATGTATATAACTCACCTATATATCACAACAAAATGGAACCCATTGACTTTAGAGGTGTCATTTCCCTTGACATAGCTTTCAGGATACGGTGTTTTAAGCTGTGTGCTCCTGTGACAAATCAAACGAGAGGCAGCTCTCTCAGCATCAGCACACCGAGCATGCAGCTTTACGACCAATGCAAACATTTGGACTAAGTGAGTGAATTATGCTGCGGTTGCTGAAAATCACACTAATGGTGTCACTTTGCAATTTGCAAGAAAATAAAAAACAGTTTTTGAAAAATTGCAAAACAACTCTTCACGGGGAATGTTGAGTTGAAATGCAAACACGTCTAAATATGATGGATTGCTGTTGAGTTTAAGCTTAAATCCTGCAGCAATTTCCCCTCCAGTGCCGCGGATAAAACGGTTTAAAATTAAGCACTGGACGGCCGACAGTGAAATATTAAGGTCCGTGCTCTCTTTCCAGAAACAAACAGGAAATACTTCCACTTGGAGTGACTCTTGAACTCAGGAGACGGTCAGAGCACACAAGATAAATTGTCTTTTTTTTTTTTTTAACTGTCATTTTCTTGGTCTCGAAACCGCACAGATGAGTGAGTGAACATGATCTGCCATCCAAGTCATTATATAAAAGGCTTGGGTAAACAATGTAGGCTAAATTGGCCGGCTTCCAGCATGTGTACCCAGGAGGTCCAAAGTTCACTTATGAAATGGCACGGCGCTCTCGTATCTGTTTCTGCACACACACACACACAGACACACACACACACACACACACACACACATCGCAGGTACACAGTCACACTCCCATGCGAGCAAAGGAGTGAATTCAAGCGTGGACGCCAAGAACACTGTGAAATGTATACCTGGGTATGCGTGTGAACAAAAAAAATAAAGGACAATCGAGGCACGTAGGCACATACACAGAGATGGTCATGTAAATGCACACAAATCTGAGGTCACTGACGTCTGCAGACAGGGCTCAGGATCACCAATGAATCCACACAAGCATGCAGAAGCTCTGCACACTGTTTTTGTCTCTGTCTGGACGAGCAGATTTAAAGGGGTTGGCAGGCAACGGCTCACATTCTTAGACACTGAAATAGAGCAATTCTTTACCAACTTGACACCTTCAGAACTTCTTTTTTTTCTTACCTGAAATGAAATGCATTGTAGGAAAAAAAAACATGTTCTTCACGATGAAGGATTTACACTGTGCGATCGTGCTGGGATTTGAGAAAAATGTCAAAACTCAATTCTGAAAATGTCATTCTCCGGCATCTATCAAAATATGAACCTCTTTTTTTTTTTCCTCGCAAGTGCGTGATACAGCAGCGAGGACAAGCGGGACGGGACGGCTATGCTTGAGATGCTGCTGGAATGGAAGCTGACGTAAAACGCCTAATCAGATCTGGCCTTTAAGGGCAAGAAGAAGTGCGTAAGAGCCCTTTTATTGTTTTGAAGATGAGCAGATTTGTCCCTGTAAGCGTCGTTTAGGAGCCAGTATGTCACCTTATCTTCATGCCTAAATCGCTTCGTTTCAGGTGGTGATGGGCGAGGTTCCCACCGGTTTGGAGCTGTCACAAGAAAAAAAAATGGCAGCAAAGTGACAGTTTCAATTGTTCATAAGAGCATTGCAAAACAACAAAAACCAAAAAGGATTGAAATGTGTTCCCTGGTAGCCAATCAAAACTACCCATAGAAGACGGTAGAGAGAGGAAGAGACTGTGCGAGGTCAACGAGGTCATGCACTCTAGGGGGAAGCTCACTGATGCAGGGTTGTTTTTGGCTTCAGCCCTGGAACAACACCAAAGCAAAAACTGCAGCACATTGTGAAATCGGAGCTATATGCCTCACTGAGTTTTATTGTTGCCAAATTAACGCGCACGAGAGCAAATTTGTGGCACAATATCCTGTCTGCAATCAATTATGATTCAATCCGTCCCGACGAGATGTATCAGTATTTCGTCGATTACGTTTCGATTTGCAGGGTCCGCGGTTGGCTAATGGCACGTCTTACAGCCTTTTCATGTCCTGCTTCGTTTAAAACTGCGTTTATCTTCATTAAAACCTCTTTTTTGTGTGTGTTGTCCATCTTCACTAACAGCACTACATTGTTACGGTAAATGCTCGTCCAATTCATAAATGAAAGTCGACGACGAGAGTCATTTAGAGGAACTATTTCAGGATTTGCAGAACTGAAACTAAAATCGGGTATTTCACCGGTTCCCACACCCACTGGATACTATACTCCCACACACACACAAACACACACCTGCACACACAAGCACGCAGTTAAAATCAGCAAGTTATTATCTTTGTTTTTCAGTGACTGACTTTTTTTCACACTCGTTTAATGACTGTGTTCTCTCTTGGTGAAACTCTAATTATAATCCAACCGCAGAGGAAGGAGCAGCGGGTAGCGCCCGCAAGTATCGCTGCCAGCCCTTTACAACATGTACAACACTTTAACAAATCATAGTATTGGTAACAGTAGTGCTCCATGATTTTTTTTTTTAAATCATTAGAATGGCATGTGTTTGAATTAGGGCTGTCAAATTGAATGCAAATTAGTTTTATTGCCAGTTTTTACACAGGTTCTGTCATGATGACCCCTTGTGTCATTTGTAGTTCAGTTATCCGGCATTAAACCTGGTGTCAACTAGCAAGGATTGGCTGGAATGGCAAGTTTAGAATTTAAAGTCCTGTCAGAAGGGTCTGTCAACAAGACCAAAGACATTTGTTGCTGTCATTAATTGACTTTCCATCTACTTTTCACAAAAAACACATACACACATATGGCAGTAATAAACCAAGTTGAAGAAGAAACAGAGGTTGCAAGAGAAACAAAACCATCTGATCAACGAGAGAAAAAAACAGAGATATATTTGGGAATTTGTTTCATTATAATTGTCTTTCGTGTCAGCTGATATTGAGTTTCCTGTTGACTGGAGAGAAAGACAACAGAAATTCATATCTTGGGAATATATTAAAACAGACGTCAGAGGAATCAGCTCTCACTGAGGTAAATGTTTGCTCCATCAGTGCTTATTCCACAAAGCTGTTTCCGCTCCGATTTGCTGTTTAATCGTCATCAAATACCGGGTACGTCATCGGGTATGTTTGATACGACTGGCTATAAGCTACATACAGATGCATCTGAAGTGCCCAATAAATGGCTCTGGGCTTTCATAAACTACACCTCAATACGAACAAAGGAATGCATGATTTCCAGACCGAATCTTATACAAACAATGGTGTTAGCTAGGCTATGCTAACACCTCAAGCTAACGTAACATTATTATTTATTTTTGTGAAATTGAGGATGTTTTTTTTCCTGAAATTTTTCAATGCGACACAGACAATAATTATGACTGAAACACAACTAATGCAAACACAGTTAAAATGCATCTAGTCTCATCCATCCCTCTGCTAACGCTAACAGACGGCCTCGTTAGCTCCCGACCGCCCCACTTGCGGCGAACCGACCGCCACGCCGCGCTTGAATTTCGATCCGAAACGAGCGCGAAAGTCATTTTCATCCCCATCCTCCCTTTCCACCGCTTCCTGCTCGCTTTACTTATCGTTTGTTTTATTTTCTATTATCCTGTTCCCGTCCCAGAGCGCAAGGGGATGCTTTCGTGAAGCCTTTGTTTCTCTCTCATGAGGTTAAACACAATTACATTGTGCGATTCACTTTTCGAAACGAGGGATCCGGGGAGTGATCCTTAATCACTACTGAGGCAAATGGAAAATTTAACAGGCTAATGTGCCCATCTGCTGCTTTGTTGAGCTTGGGTTTTGCTCTATTTGTATGTTATTGTTATTCCTGTCTTTTCACACCCTCTAAGAGCAGTAAATCCTGTCTGAACGGCATGTTTCAGGGCAGCCCGCCTCACGGCAATTATCCTGTCTCTGACCTGTCTCGTCATATTCCTAATTGTCGACTCGTCTCACCTGTGTTTGACACGGGCGTTGCTTGTCAGACAAGGGAAGGAGACACTGCAGAACCTGTATGTGTAACTCTATGATGCGTTTGGAGAGGTAGGAGTGTTCAGCGTGAGACAACATCAGCACAATGAACTTAGACGCTGGTGTGTTGACTGTCGGTGTTCCGTGTCTGGCCTGTGTTCTTGAATAAACTTGAGCCTTCAGTACAGTAAAGCTGCTGCCTGGTCAGTTCCTTCCATTCTGCTGCATTCTGAAAGACTGACTAAAAAGAAAAACCCAAAACCTTGGAACGGAACATCTCTCTGTTGCAGCATTGAAAGCAAACAGTGCCATCATACATATAGTGTGCAGAAACTTGTAGTTTTCTTATTTAGACTGCAGGGGATGGGCTTTTGTAAGCACTTATACTATATCACGCACTACATAAATGACCCGTGTTTGGGCAGATTAAACACTTTTTGACACGCCCATGAAAGCCAAGGAAGTGCTGCGAGATATGCATATTTCCTTTTAACGTGGAGATAGAGCGAGTCACAGTTTGAAGACGTTTCCTCTATTTGGCCCAAAAGGACGTGGGGTAATTTGTGAGGCAGCATAATAAAAAAATATCCGCTTCTAGTTTTGATTTTCATATTGTCTCCCGGCTCCACTATTAAAACAAGGTTTTGAGGAGAAAAAAAAAAGTAGAATCATGTAGCAGACGGACACTCGAATTAGCACAGGAAAAAAAAAAAAAACAAGAATCCGCGGTATCGCCTTTCACCGGGGGAATGGCTCACTAGACACCGTGTGTGTGTGTGTGTGTGTGTGTCTTTGTATCAAAGAGCCACCAAACACCAAAACAGGAAAATGCAAAAAATGAGGAAGAGAAAAGGAGAGTAGAACGAGGGAGGGAGGAGAGGGCTTTCACAGCTGTTGTTCGCCAGTGTTTCCTCTGATAGGAGGCTTTGGCTGTACTCCCAGTTCCTTAGGTAAACTGTCGAAAAAAACATGGTTACCTTGAGATATGGGCGGCGGGGGAGCAGGCGAGGGTAATTGAGAAAAGAGATTTGATATGACGAAGACGTAAAATCAATAGATTTGCCTAATTTGACCTGTTTCTCTGCGGTTAAAATGAAAAAATCTGCCACACAGAACCTGGTAAATTTGTAAATTGATTAACAGATGGAGAAAGTGTTATGTGATGGTGACAATATACAGGACGCTGATTGTTAAATTTCCCATCCATGACCATTATGCATTGTATTTTATCACGCCCCCCCCAGAGTGGTTATGAGACCACACAACCTGGAGGCTGCTCAGTAGGATGTTGTGCAGCAGTAACAGTGCAGACATCTGCGAAACGTGTTAGCCTCTTATCACGGGATGAAAATGATAAGCAGCATCTAAGTCTTTAATCTGTCCTGTTGCACGTCTCATTTTGTTTGTGACTGCAGGTGCCGTGGATTATTTAGACTATCGCTCCCGGGCCCAGTTTTTTCTGAATTGATATATGTTTGTTTCCCTTGTGGCCTTGGACAGGGCGGGGATCAGTTTTGAAAATACCAATAACCTCAAAAAAAGGGAAGTTACAGCAGAACAAAGATGTGACACCAGACAGCATCGATAATCCCTGCTGTCACGGAGTCGTTCAACACGTCCTCGATGACGCCCGTCGCTCTCTCCGTGTCACAAATCCGCGATTCCTGAAAAGATGCACCTGGAACGCTCGCCTCGTATCGAGGATCCGGTTTCAACCGCTGCGTTTGTTTCCGTCCGTCTCAGAAAGAGAAATGCAAATGCCAGTTAAGATGCCGACGTGATCGGGAAAATGTGAGGCTCATTTGAAAAAGGACAGGGCCCAGGAGAAGTGCTTAGTGATGCCGTTTTCAACGCGGTGGCCTAGATACACTATTATTGAAGCTTAGTATCGCAAGAAAAGAGGAAAAAACACCCATGGGACAAGAACTGCCTTGTCTGAATATGATATCTCCTTCTAGAAGGCTTATTTGAATATGAATAAGAGGAAGTATCCTGCTTGTCTTTCGGTTATGTTTTCTTTTATATCCACCTCTTGCTGGCTGCCATAGAATAACACCACAAGGTCTTTGTTGTTTTTTTTTTTCCTTTTTATCAGGGTGTTTCTCTGGATTTCCCTCTGATATGAGCTACAATAGCATCCTCTCCCAGCGGAGGGCTATAGGAAGCGAGTCCAGGGCACTAGACACACACCTTTGCTCAAACCACTGCACGGATCAGATAACGGTGCGTTTAATCCGGGAGGAACCGATGATTTGGCTGACAAAATCCTGAAAAGGGGAAAAAGACAAAAATCGGAACAGATCGCCTTTGTTTTGCCAACATTTCCATAGTGTTTAGGTCTGTCTGTTTGTTATGTAACCTTCGCTGAGAACAGGACGGTGTCTTGGAGTCGGGAGAGAGGCAGTCAGCCTTCAGGCCCCACGGATTGTTATGGCTGCGCTTATCACCCACATGTTAAAAGCCCTGAAAACCCAGTTAATCAGATTTAATTCCAATCACACTTTCACAGTCGTGATAAAGCCTGGTGAGTAGTTTCTCCGGGTGGGTGTGCGTGTGTTTTTTTCTCCCCAAACATCAATTAAATAGGCGTGAATACTCAAGGAAATGGAGACATACTCAGAGAAAACGTGATGTGGTGAACATGATGGCTTTATACACTACCGTTCAAAAGTTTGGGGTCACTTAGAAATGTCCTTATTTTGAAGGAAAAGCACTTTTTTTTTGTTTTTTTTAAATGAAGATAACTTTAAATCTGTACATTGATAATGTGGTAAATGACTATTCTAGCTGCAAAAGTCTGGTTTTTGGTGCAATATCTACATAGGTGTGTAGAGGCCCATTTCCAGCAACTATCACTCCAGTGTTCTAATGGTACGATGTGTTTGCTCATTGCGTCAGAAGGCTAAAGGATGATTAGAAAACCCTTGTGCAATCATGTTAGCACAGCTGAAAATAGTTTAGCTGCTTAGAGAAGCTAGAAAACTGACATTCCTTGGACAAAAGCAAAGTTTGAAGGAAAAGAATAATAATAAATAATAAAAACAAACCAAAATTTTTTAACATTGTCAATGTCTTGACTATATTTTCTATTCATTTTACAACTCATGGTGGTAAATAAAAGTGTGAATTTTCATGGAAAACACTAAATTGTGTAGTTGACCACAAACTTTTGACCAGTAGTGTAAATTCATTGGGCAGCGATCTTTATTTATTGGCACAGACTCTGTGCCAATAAATAAATTTTATTTATTTTTTGTATTGGGTCATCCTTATTATTATTATTATCACTGTATGGGTTTATATTATACATAGTTTTTAGGGATTCCTGATACAGGTATTGGGTACCTGTCCAATGTTGGTCATGAATAGTTGTACTCATACTAAAATATAAAATTGACACTGATACCACTACGGCAACTTGTGAGAACTCCACTTTACGGCACAATTTCCATGCTTAGGTGCGGGAAGGGTTATGTCGGCATCATGAAAGTACTTTAAGAATGAGTCGGACAAAAACAAAGCAGAATGCAACTTATGTCCAGCAAAAATCTTGAGAAATCTTACACAACACAAGCAATTTAGTTAAACATTTGAAATCCCGCCACAACGCAGAATATAGGGAATTTACTCATGACACCGACACCTCATGCAGCAGACATTGGCTAAGCGTGAGAAACTGTCCAGAGACGACCCACGTGAGGTCAGATTCACAGATGGTCTTGTATGTATATCGTCCTGGATCCCGGCGTCTTCTCAGATATGAGATTCCCAGCTGTAGCCATATCACAGACAAGGGGCTACTGACACTGAGTGTGTGTGTGTGTGTGTGTACAAAAAAACTACTGAGGAATGTTGTTCAAAAAAATCTATAGATAAATAAAACTATATTCAAAGCAACTATATGTGTAATGGCGTAAGTACTTGGTGTAGGTATCTGTATCACTCAAAGGTAAGTACTCGTACAGCACTTGTTTTGGAAAAAAAAGTGGTATTAGTGCATCTCTATTAGTTTTTTAGGGAAATCCTGCATAGTCCTTTAAATTATATATTCAATCCGTTCTCATATCCAGGGAGACACATATGCCCCTTGGTGTCTCTTTCCAATGAATTGGCGAGCATGGTGGTCTGAAATAGACGCAATGAAACAGATGACATCTGTCAAAAAGATGAAATTCTGCAAAAACAGCCGGAGAGTAGTGTTCAGGACCACAAAGTAACCAGCGTTTTAACCCAAAACTAAACGAGTAGTTAGGTTTAAGGAATCAGATGAGGAAGTTGCCTGATGTGTCTCACGGTGACGTTGACGGGTTTAAATTGGAATGAAGTGAAAGTCTGGTGTGTTTCATCCAGACCAACTGGAACAGCACCGGATGTTGAATCCAATTTTTACTAGTGGCAAAACTGTGGAATAACAAGCATGATTTCAGAAACTATTGTTTTCCCCATCCACTATCATAGTGACAGAAACAACTGTGAAAGCGTGTGTGTTTTTTCTGAGCGTGACAACCCAAATAAATGGACTTTTTTTTCCACTACCAGCATTTAATTGATTCAGTTTGATCAAATTTGGAAAGTCTGGAACTGCACGATTCAATTACTTTAACTCTATAAGTCAGCCGCAGGCCTTAAGCAGCAGGAGAGCACTGATCTGTCATGTCGGGCATATTAACCCAAGACTCTTTGCCTAAATTGAACCAACTGCTTTTTGTGCCTAAACCTAATTAGATGAGGTGAGACTTCGCCAGATGTACCTGGCTGGTTACGTCAGTATCAGACGCTGATATAATGGTGATGGTTGATGCTCTGGGATGAGAACATTGTTGTTGCAGATTGCACATGTTGAAATATTTGGAAAACAAATCCATAAACACCAAGCATAGTTGGACTGAGATCTACCATTTCTCTGTAAATTAGCTCTACGTGGTTGGGTTTGTCTCTGTTGCGTGCCGCCCCGCAATTTAGCTTTAGAACCTCACTGCCATTACATGCTAAATAAGCTGCAGCCGTTGTTTCAACTTTACATTCTGGCCCAATACGCCTGACAAGAAAAAAAAAAAAAAACGAGAAGTTTTGCAACAGTATTATTCTGTATATGTGCTGCTTCCCTCCCACACACCATGACCTGGCATATGAAAGCAGCCTACAGCAACGTGAAAAAAACACTTAAATAATGCTCAACAAACTGGAGGGTGATGGATCATTGAAAACATCGGGGTCGGGTGTGAAACTGACAGATGGAAATGTGTAGGAGAAGGAGAGAAAAGAGTCAGGCACGGCACAGATGATTAGAATTTCCTCTCAGATTCCTGTGGATGTGAGCTGCTGCTTGTGCGATGTCGTACAGCACATGATTAATTTGTAATGTGTTCCTCATGAAAGTTGGAACGGTGGCCAACAACCGGCAATGGAAGAAGTATTTAGATGCTTTATTTGATTAAAAGTAGGAATAGGGCAATGTAAAAATGCTCCATTACAAGTAGAATACCTGCATTTAAAACTAAAAGTACAAAACTATTATCGGCTAAAGTACTCGTTTAGCAGAAAACTGACTGAATTAACAGTCACTATGAATTATTTTTTAGATGTATGCTTATAATTATATCAGTTGAGTCACTGATGATTATGGTATCTATTTTTTTTTTCATTTTGTACTCTTTTCTTTGCAGAAAATAGCATTTTCATGACTATTATAGTTGCTGCTTGTACAAATCTGCCCACAGAACCTATTTATCCCATGCACAAAATTCTTTTTTGGGAGAATATTCTAGAGACATGAATGACTAATTAGATATATACATGTCAGGGTTGAAAATCATAATAATCTAAATAAAATGACCTCTTTCTGGGAGGGTTTGTCTTCGCTATGTTCTCATGAGGAAGTAGCAGGAAGTTGATGATGTCATATAGGGTAGGATAGAGGTAGCGCTTGGAAATTTATTTTTTTTGCATCAAATTTTTTGTCTAAGTTATGTCTATAATCATGTTATTAGAAAAAACGCTGTATGAGTAACATTTAGATTATTTTTAAGTATAAAATGACAGTCATAAACATAAAGCCTCATAGGCTTAAATGGATTATGTTCTGCCACATTGAGTTTAATGGATTATTCATTATTTTTTTAAACATTTCCCGGAAATCTGAAAGTCTTCAAACTTCAATGTGACTGTGAACAACTCAAACATGTTTGAACAATGTTTTTTTTATTCCTTTGGAACTCATTTAACCTGTAACAGAAACTCTCTTCTCATGACTTAGTTTTGGTGAACTCTGCTGACCACAAGCGACTCTATAAGTGAAGAGGAGGTCAGCTGTCAGTCTTCCTGTTCGGCTGGAGCTCTTCCACAAAAAAAAAAAAAAAAAGCCTTCTGAACCCAACTAACTTCCCCACCGTTGGCTCTCGAGCACTGAAAGGTCACAACCTCGAGTTACATAAATTCCAGCCTCTGCTCGCTTTCCTCTGCCAGAGTGGCGCAGGCTCCACTTCCCCTTATATGACACCTTGCATTCAGGCTGGAAATAAACAGGCCCTTTGTGTGTGCATCGCCGGCCCCTGGAAGGCCGGTGTCGGAGACGTGGACGGCAACCTTGATGGAATCTGTGTGTGCGTGTGTGCGCGTGTATTTGCAAGGGAGTGAGACTTCGGGAGAGATAGGGAGGGAAAGAGCGTTTCAGCTTTTTCAACATTCCTCTCGGAGTGCCGCGCTTTCTTGGCAGCGAGAACGCCGCTTCCCAACACCGTCGTCGGACCGCTGTTGCCTTTTTCTTCCTTGAAACATCTGCATGTTTTCAGCGGGGCCGCTGTTTAGACTAATCCCAGACTGTGTAAACACCACAGCATGCAAACATAATGATGCTCTGTGACTTATCCCTCTCCATGACACCATAGCGGAAGGAATGCAGAAAGAAGGCGGGGAGGGGGTCGTTTAATGTCACGGGCGCTAATTGCGCCTCACGATGGCACAGCACAGGACGGCATAAATGCTGACGGGAGCGAGGAGGCCGCTCCATGGTACGTGCACACAAAGACAGAAGTCTTGGACAGGATACATCTTGTTATTTTCGCTCGTTTGCGCCTGCTAGTGCCTTCCCTCCTCTATCTCACTCCCTTTCTCTCCACTGGGGAACGGCCAGAAACAATCACAGACTCACTGAAACTTGGCACTTTTTTTTTTTTTTGTTCTTTCTCCTCCCCCTCTGTCTCTCTCACTCTCTCTCTCTCACAGGCTCTTGTCTACCAGAAAAGGCATCTTAGAGAGAGGAAAAAGGAGCTTGGCAGAACAGGTCCACCTTTTTTTTTTCCTTTTTTTTTATTTCACCAGCAGGCGCCTGCCAAACTGAGAGTTAACTTAAAGAGAACATTTTTTTTTCTCTACTTGTTTATTTCTATCTTTTACATTTTTTTCCTTTTCTTTTTCCCTCCCGTTCTGATTTCTTTCTTCCTCCAAAAAAACGCAGGCACACATGAATCCAATGAGAGTTTTGGAAATTTGGAAGCTCTGGTAACAAACAGGAAACCATATTCATTACACAAAAGTCAGAGTTTGATTATGGTTCATGGGGATTTTCCAGTCGTTTTGGCCTTTTCGGAGCATGTATACTGTAAACTGTAATTCAGAGTGGCATTTATATTACGTTCACATTCTGCAGGGCCGTGCTCAGCTTGCATCTTCGCAGACTAAACATGTTTCCTTGATGCTTTCGCACACTTCAGTTAACCTGACGAAACAAACACCTTGCAGGTTGCCCAATATGTTCCCCGCTCATTCCCGACTTGACACTTACGAGAAGCGTCACGTTTGTTTTCCCTCATCGTCTCAATGCTTCTTTTTGTTCTTTCAAAATGAGCTAAACACTTCAGAAAGCTTTGATTACACTCGCCGTTAAAGCACCACTGTATTATAGATTAAATTAAGGATATGATTGTGTGATCGGAAGCAGATGTCTGAGACTCTAGTACAAATCCAATTATGCATTAACTTGTATGCACCCATGTTACATAATAGTTTAACGAGCCAAGAACAACACCGTGAGGCGCAACTGAGTTTGACATATGCTCCCTGACCAAAAATATGTTCTTTTATGCTCCTTAATACCAAACACATTACCAACTCTGCTGGTTGCATGACAGCAGGGTCCTGTTTGGGGAAATGTCAGACACTTAAATTACACATCAGCCCTGAGAGCTTAAAATTGTTTACTAGGGTTTAGAACACAGAACGCAGTCAGAAAAAAAGGAAAAAAACAAAAAAAAAACACGCCGGGTTGCCAAACTGCAGATGTTCGGCAACTTCAATAAAATAGAACAAGTGATCCATCCTGGTGCTGTAACGTTTCCCTCGTGTCTTGGAAAGTGTGACTTCATGACCTAGAAAAGTTGGGGGGTAGTAATTGTTTTCTTTCCCAGCAACTCAAGGAGCAATTCTCAGTGTGGGCTGTGGCAACAACATTTCTAAAGTATGTCTAACACGTCTAACAGCAGCCCCGTGCCCTGCGGGAACAACACATGCCGCAAGAATGTTTTTTGCGTAAATGTGCTTGAGTGATGTGCACATATTGGTGTATTTCAATCTGAGAAAAAGGTGCTTTCTGATGTCTATTTAAGTCTTCTTCTCTCTTTTTTTTTTTTAATATATGTGTGTGTGTGTGTGTGCCCAGGGAGGGTACATGGCGTACCCAACCTGCGTGTGAATAGCGCCCAGGGAGAATAAGATAGGCTAATGATAGGCCCGGCTCAAGCCAGCTCCACAAAAGCCCTGTCTGGCTGCATTGTGTAGCAGACTATTGTGGTAAGGAGAGAGAAAAAAATGACTCAGTGTGGGATAACACTTGGGATTATGAAACAGGCGTCCAGAGAGAAACAGATGGAATAAGCATCAAAATGAATCTGTAATTAAGTCTGGGCATGCCAGTCCTTGAAGGGGAGGCTGGCAGGCAAATTAAAAAAAAAAAAAAAAAAAAAATTATATCAGAATTTTATCTGAGTTTTATCCACAAATTCTTTTGCTTTGGATAAAAAAAAAAATAGTAAGCTAAGCTTTTATATGCAGGCAGTAGAGTTGTGTCTTTCCACCAAGTGGAGCTACAAAAAAAAAAAAAAAACGAGTTCCCACTCCAGATCTACTTCTCATCACCTCAGCCAAACTTTTACTTGGCCCTCACAGCAGCGGGATGCGTTACGGCGTTCTCGCCTCTCATCGGCGGTTCGTGCCGCTCGGCCTGGGTGGTATTCGGGATGCGGGTCTAATAACTCGCCTGTTATCCACTGAGATGTTTTTCCTTTTGTCTGTGCAGCAGCAGGTTGTCTCGCATGCTCGTCTGCGGCCTGATACAAAGAACAAACCGCAGCACTCCTAACCCCTAATATCGAGTGTTACGCAAGCTGCATCAATGTCTAATTCCGATTTAATGAGTGTAATTATAACAAGTTGACTATTTGTGATGCTGTTACTCACCACTTCTCTGTAATCTGGAGTCAAGTACAAGGCAGTGAGTGTGTGTGGGGGAGTGTGTGATGGCAAGTGTTGACAGGCTGCCTTATTATCTAAATAGGCGCCATAGCCGTGCTCCAAACAGATAAGGCAGCGAACACAACCCATGGTCATTCCACCCCCCCTCCTCCTGCTCAGACTTATATAAGTCCAACGGCTGCCAACTAGAACAAGTGAGATGGAGAGAAAGAAGAGCGAGACATAACAAGGAAAGAGACAGACGGGGCAGAGAAGGAGCAAATAAAAAGTGAGAAGGACAAAGAGTGTTGCACAAACACGAAGCATGAAAGGCTTTTAATGGACGGGGTGTTGCCGCTTCCCTCTGCTGATGCATGTCTTGAATTATAATCAGAGAACGCTTCCTCCTTTTCTTTTCTCTGAAATATCGTCCACTTTGCACTTTCCAAATCCCTCACAGGTGTCTATTCAGGAAACGCCGGTCCATGACCCGCAACACCGAACATGCCAATTACGTCCTTTCTAACAGAAACAGCTTGATTACTGGTTACAATTGCCAAAAGAAAAAAAAACGTACATTAAGCAATGCACAAAACTAACCTTTGATATTATATTTTCACTTTCAGTTAATTCATTTTGTTTCAGTTTTGTCTTTAATTGCCAAATAAATTAGATCTTGAAATGTATGTGTAGCATGTGGATGAGTAACTGTAAAAACTCAGTCTGTACATTTATTACATAGCATTTGTTGACTTTAATCTTGTGTTTCCATAACAAGGCAGTGACATGTATATTTAGAAGAAGGGCGGGGTGATCCCTTCTCATAAATCTTAAAGATTTATTTCCGACACACTGGTCTTGAGGATTTGACTCGTATGACAAACATAATGCGTTGCTTATAGATATATAATCCACCGCTGGTACATAGAGTACTGAATGTCCACCGTATGTTAGTCAGGACAAAAGAGCTTAGCCGGATCCTGCTGCGGGGGCCGTGTGGGTCACCTCTGTGTACTGTATACTTTAAGTGTTCATATCTGTGTTTGATGCATTAGTGAGCACTTGTGGCACTAGGAGTGTGTGGGTGTGTGTGGGTGTGTGTGTGTGTGTGTGTGTGCCATCTCAACACAAATCACAGAGTTCCTTTAAAAGAAGGAACATGCACAACAATGGAAGTCTATGGGTGACTACACAGACAGTGCTTTTTAAGTAGGATTCATTGATTGCTTTTAGAGCTGTAACGACTAGTCGATTAATAGAATCGTTTCCAACTATTACATTAGCCACCAACTATCAATCTGAGCCATTTTTAAGAAGCAAAGGCCCATTATCTCTGGTTCCCGCTACATAAAGCTGATTGTTTTCAGTTTTTCTTTGTCTTCAATAATAGGAAACTGATGATCTTTGGGTTGTGGACTGTTGGTCTGGACAAAAACTGACATTGTAGGTTGCATCTTCAGCTGGGAAACAGTGATCAACATTTCACATCATTTCATAAACAACTAATCATTTGTTTCAATAATCCAAAAAATAATCAACTATCAAAACAATTATTAGTTGTAACCCTGTTGATTGGGATTTGTTTAAAGTAAAACAGAACACAAAAAAGCAACATAATATCACTAGAACAGTGTCCACAGTGTCTAAAAGCTATGTAACCTAATATTAGCAATATTGGTTACACAACTTTTCGTTCATTCGTTGTTCAACAAGGTTCCTGCCGCGGTGTACCAAAATGGCAGTCCGGTGATCGTGTTTATCATGTTGCCAGGGGCAACAAAACAAAACCGCAGCAGCGTTGGTGAAGAAATGTCCACAGGAGGTTGCGTCAACCTCGCACAGGGTGTGTCTGTACCATAGGTTGATGCAAACTGGAACAACCTCGGGTGTGCCCGTGTGCTTCTGAGTTCACACACATCGATCACTGCCCGCTGTCCTCAGATGATGGCAACGCCGTGATAGACAGTGTGTGTTTCTATGGATAAACGTATGCACGACCAACCATTTGCATTCCGCACGGGGCCCGGCAGCAACTTGATAACCGTTTCACAGGCTGCAGACAGCGTCTAGCGCTGATGAGCACTCAACAGTGGTTCCAGGCGTCTTTCTGGCACGGCACCAAGGACGGCCTATTCACAGCACAACAGGGCAGTAACTCAAGGAGCCCTCCATTAAAGCCATTATTGTACATCTCTCTTTAAATTAGTCCCTCTGCGATACAGCCGAGTGCAGGGATAGGTTTAGTCGGAGGGGGGGAATGCACCGCCGTGTGTTTGAAGACCCCCGGTCGTTTCTAATATGCCCCTTTCAACGCTGAAGTGGTTGGAGACTGTCATTGAGGAAACTCATAAAAAAAACAACTGTAAAAAAAAACACTTTTCATGTTTTGTTTTTTTTTTACTTCCTCCTGCTGTCAAAGAATGACTTCCTTTAGCTATATAACAAGGTTGTGACTTTTGCCCGCCGCCGTTCCACCTATATCTCAGACTTCCAGCCAGCGTCAGCGACTCCGCTATTTTTAGCGAGTCCTGTCTCTTGTTTTGTCGTAGCCTCCTGCCTGCCTGTTTGTTTACCTCTAACTCTTTTTCTGGAAACTTCTCTCTCTAGTTCTCGTTTGCAGAGACCTCACCTCGGTTGGCCTTTGTTTCTTACAGATTGGCTCCTCCAGACTTGGCTGGCAAGGAATCTGCCTTTCCACCCCGACATCCTTCCTTTTGCCTTCTCGACACTAATCCTCCTTTTTTTTTTTTTTTTTGGTTTTGCTTTGTTTTTCCCATGCCACCTGCAACTCATGAAGTTACGCAACTGTCTTTCAAACTGAGTCCTTTTATCTGGGCAAATCCCGGAGAGCCAATAACAGGAACGAGGGGAATAGTTTCAAACTCAGCATATTTCCCCTCCCTTATATTCCAGGGTGATGGATCCAAGCAGGACTTGGCTACCCTAGGCTACTAGGCTCTCTCCCAGGAATTTCTTTGTAGCAGTGGAAGGGATGTGAAATTTAAATTTCAGCTCTGTCGCAGTGGTTTATACTCGGCTCCTCTTGTAGTGACTTGCATATGATAATTCATATGACGGTTCTTATGGACAAAGGAGCTGGATATTTGTTTGGCCTCAGGCTCTGAAGATGTATTTCCCATTGTGTTGTGTTTGTCTGTTTAAATGGGGTCAATTGTACAGCAGGAGGAAAAACAGAGGAAACTGCATTTCGTTTATCTCTTGCTTACATCTTTACATTCCTGACTGATTTGTGTGCTGCTATACCATCACAATGTTATCTACAGAAAAAAGCTTGGATATATTGGGGATGTAAGTTTTTTTTTTTATTTCTTCACCATGTCGGTTTGTCACTTTTTCTTGTCTCTGTTTTGACCAATACAATAGGTGGAGCAACGTGTTTATTCGCTGTTGCTGAAACAGCACACGGTGCACTGTGATCAGGGGTGGAGGAAGTACCAACACCCTGCAAAACATTTACTCAAGTAAAAGTAGAAGTACTTTTACTTCTAGTAGAAAGTAGTAAAAGTCCTAAGGACTTAGTTTTAAATTTACTAAGTACAAATACTCACTCAATGGGTTGTCAGCCTCTTGGCTGTGCCATTATAATAAAGAATGAAGACACATTTATGCTTCTGCCAATGTCACTGCTCAGTGCTCACAAGCCATATATGTGTATTGAAAAGACTGGTGTCAGTATTGTGTGTGCTCTCTGCAATACTGTGCATATTCTTACTTAAAATTCATTCTCGGATCTTTCTTGGCGTGTTTGAACCCAAATAATTTATCCAAATAGGGCCATGGATTGCTGGAACAGGAGGGCCCAGGCTCAGGCTCCGTCTCTGTGTCCGTTGTTGAATGTTACGCTGAATATTCATGCAATCTTTCCATCTGCTTGCTCGCTTTGAGTGGGCGTGGAAGTTGCGAACAGGTTACAAACAACGAGTAACTTAATTAATATATTTCCGAAGTGTGAAGAGTAGAATGGATAATTTCCACAAAATGTAGTGGGGTAAAAGTAAAATTTAGCATTATTATTTTTACTTAAGTAAAGTAGAAATACAAAAAAAAATACTTAATACTTAAGTACAGTCACAAAGTAAAAATACTGAATGTGTGTGTGAAAAGTCATGCAAATGATGCTCTCGCAGACTGTGCATGCAGGAACGTCCCTGTATTCATCGCCTTTGATCATTTTTCAGATGTAACCTACATGTAAATTTACTCAATGGGTCACACTTTCCGGGAAAAGTTGAAGACAATATAGTATTTTTGGAAAACTGGCCTGTTTTAAAGCTAAAAATACAGAGTATACACTGTGATTTATTCCATAATGATGCAGACGAAAACCCTTTATCCTGCAGTTGCTTATGGTACTGTTAAGAATAGTCAAAGAAGTATGGATTTGGCGCTGGATTACATGTGGAAAAGAAACGTTTTCCAAACTAAATAAAATCTATTCACTCACTCCTGTCAACAAAGCTTGGACCTCTGGTGCAGAAGCTATTTTGTGGTTTATATTTGGATCACATTGTGAAATTTTAAAGCCTAGTGGGGTCCCTAACACAGCTGGATCCCATCTCCACTGCATTGTGGGAGGGCTAGGTCATGTCCAGTAGTCATCTGGACCATAGCCAAGGGCCAGTGGTCACCTCAGGCCAAAATGAAGCACATGACGCGTAGGTTACCAGGGCAACAATGTATCCCAACAGGAAATCAAACTTAGTCAAAGCTTGTAAATCCTCTGTCTATGAATGCATTTCCAACCATTTTTTTGTTTTTTTGAAGCTCCTCTCCAACCTTGACTAAGACCTTTGACTGACACTGGGAAATAAGCTTATCCTGTCTTTCTCAAGCAGCCTGGAAAATGTTTTTTTTTCTTTCTTTTACCAACCAACAGACCTGAACCCAGAAACAAAAGTTCCATACAACACTACACATGCCATGCAACTTCTTGTCTGGTCGTGTAACTCCTTGTCATTTTGAACGCTCTTTTTGAAGGATTTTTTTCTCTTTTGCAGCAACGGGCTACACACAGCAGGAGCATGGAAGTCTGTGTACTTTCGATATGCTTTACATTTTCTTTCCTCCAAAAATATGTAACTGTTACCTTTAAAGGAGCTATGCATTGAAGACTGAAGGGTACTCTGGCTCACCAGATGTACACTAGATGTGTGGGTATAAGCCTGCCATTGACTCACTATTTCAGTCTGTATTTCACACATCTTCCGTTATCTGTGTTATCCATTTTCGAAATCCCTGCTGCTACGGGAAGCGACAACAACCTACAGCCTAAAAAATGTCAAGTTATGTTATATCGGTTAATCCTAAAAAGTCTTCTGCTATGATGTGGTGTTTTCTTTTGGTAGAAATTGAGTCATTTTAATGCCGGGGCTCATACAAGTTTCCACTGAGGCTGTTTTCCAAGGACAGTGTTAGTGTTGCTGCATCTTGAGCTTTAGCACCACCCAAGATGACTGTGATTGGTTTACAGAAATGCGAGCAAGCCTCAGCGCTTTTTTTTTCTTGTTTCCCCTATAGCAGAAATGACAAGTGTGCAGCAGCCAGCCCATACCATTAGTGTAGTACAGTATGGTCTGACTGAACGGTGAAAAGCCCTCGTCAGCAATGTTCTACAGCTGAAAAATAGTGTTGACACTTGGTGACCCCGCTCGTTGTGAACTTCTTTTTACTTTTTGTGCTCCGACTGCCTGCTGACTGACTGACTGACTGCCTGGTCATAGACCTGAAGTCCTGCGATAAACACCCGTGTCGTCACTGCGGGCTCCTCACCCCTCTTCACCCTGGCATGCGGCGGCGTTTAGTGGCTGCTAAATACTGACCGACCGCATGAGGTGAAGGTGCGCGAAAGCAGCGCTCTCCTTCTGGCTAAATGGGAATCAACACATTCCCTCTGGTCTTCTCCGGTGGACACCACAGATCCCAGCTCCACCTTTATCGCTCTCTGGCTCTGCGTCAAAAATCCAAGAGGGATTCAATACTTCGGATTCTCTTCTAAAACCCCTTTTTGTGACCCTGGAATCATTTTATAACAAGTTTTGATTCTCGCTGCCACTGCTTGATATTCAAGTCCAAAAGATGCCCCGGTGTGCCTCCTCGGGCTATTCTGAACATTTTATTTTGTTAACAAGTGTCAAATAAGAATGATTGCTGCTCTGCAGATTGACCACCCAGGATGAGGTCACAGTATAAAAGCTCAGCCAGGCTTTTTCATCAGCTGCCCCCCCGTCCCCTCCCAAAGTGTGCACTTGAAAAATGTACGAACTTCTGCAAACCTCGACTCAGCAAGGCGGCTTTCTTGGTTCAACTGACGGGATTAAACCGAATGCATGTGTGGATGAATGAGCGGGTTTGTGCTCCCTCGTGTGTGGGTGCGACTGGAAAAAAAAAACATAAAGGGTACCCTTTTGGAAATCAATGTTTTAATCCTGCGATAAAGCCCCGGCCGTGACGGCCACATGATCCGTGTCTGCGATTCCATCTTGAGGAGGGGACGTTTTCGGGAACAAAGTGTCCTGGCAGGAAAAAAAGACTCTTGTTTGTCAGGCAAACAGCCGAGGCGGCACAGGCAGATGCACAGTCACACCGGCCAATAGCACGGGTGAATACACTGCCTCCGATGCCAGAAATGTCAAGAATATTGCTTATCAACATGATTTTTTTGCTCTCTCCCTCTTTCTGCAAGATGACAATCCTGTGCCTAATCAAATCATCTATGCTGTATATACGACCTTCGCATGGACAGATGGGAGACCAAGATTTCAAGGAATAAACAAATAAACAGCTCGCACGCATTAGGGATCTGATGTCCGCTTATTTATTTATTTTTGCACAAAGCTTTGGTCTGAATATGTCTGTGTGCTTGTATTTATAGTTCAAGGTTCAAAATTTGTAGTTCAAATGATTTTAAAACATTTCTTAAGACTAAAACAGTGTGTTTTTATGTTAATATTCATGAAAAAATGCACATCAATTAAAGTATAACTCAGTGGCTACTGGGGAAATGCTTGTGAAACTATAGTTTTGGCAATATGAGTGTGTCTGAAGCCTCTTATGTAACCCAATGAACCCTCAGCCAGCGGCATGCTGTAAACACTGAGTCCAGTGAATAATAACTCCTCTAAACTCAGTATGACTTTAGTCTAAGGACACATTCAAAGTATTGTCCTGAATGCTTGAAAAAAACCCAAAAACATCATGCAATTGAATTGATTGCATTTGCCCTCATTGCCAAAAAGGGAGCTGGAGCTAAAGGCTTCAACCCAAAGTTTCTTCACCCGTTGTTCTTCATTCCACAGCACCACAGTGACACAACCGCGCTGTCATACATAAATCAAGAACACACTGTTCCTTTTATTGAATAATGTGGCTTCACAGCAAGAGCAACATCCCCTAAAAAGGTGTCAAACCGTCAAAATAGCCGACACGTGTTTTATTTGTGTTTGTAGGCAGTGCGCTGCATCTGGTATTAAAAACTGTTATGGTTTCCAATAGACAAGTAGACACTGATAAGATTTTACTGCCGAGAGCTTTACAATCAACCTGCAAATTACTTAAGGTGTAATCATGGCTGCCATCAGCCCCATGAGTCGGAGTTGTAGTAAATGGTTTTTACATCTATTGTACTCTCTGTACTCAACACAGTATCTAACGACCCCAAACCAGATAAGAACAGTCTTAAACTGCCAAAGCATCTAGCAAAGTTAAAATTTAACCCATTTGAACATTCTTTGGAAGCCAGGCTTCAGGATAAATTTGATAAGACTGATAATGGCTGGAGAACATTACTGATATGATGATCTGCAAACAACTGAATTCCATGATAACAGAATCCACCACCATCTCCATCTCCAGGCAAAAATCTTTATCAGAACAGACATTTAATGCAGATGTTTTAGCATTTTACACAAAATGTGTTGATTAATGTCACTCCCAGTGAGGTTTCCCTCGAAGGATTTCTATCCTAGAGGAAAAGTTATGTTAAAGTTGTAGATGTGTTAAATTAAAAATGAAAAAAAGGGGTTTGGCTCAAAGTATTTCCTCTAAGATTTGATTGATAAAGAAAAACAAATGTCTCAGATCATCTTCTTTCTCTTTACCAGGATCTATCATTAAGACACAAACTTAGCTGCAGATGTATTTCCAAATTGTGATTGAGAAAATAAAAAAAAATGTATTTAAAAAAAACAAAAAAAAACTGATTTCAGAAAAACTGCTAAAAACACAACAGGGTAAAACAGGACAAAGATCAATTATGTATCAAAATTTATTTGGTTACCTACCATAAACTGAAAATAATACACCTCTGTTTATTACCAAATGATCAGATTAATGTTATCATATGACATATACACATCTCTGTTTTACTGGCTTTTACTGGCTGATATTCAAAGGTGTTTTTTAACAGCGATAACACGTCTGTGTTTCTTTTCGTGGCGTTTTCTCTGTTGAACTCCTTCAGTTTGCTCTTCTGACACTCATACAGCCATTATGTAATCACAGTGTCTCCAAGTGAGCACTGTCACTGCTGGCTCAGGTACAGGAGCTCAGCGATGGTCAAAAACTGTAGGTAACCATCAATTTTTGAGGCTGAAGTCATTCAAACAAACCAAACAAACTATCCAACTGGCAGCAACTTAGCAACTTAACTGTAGCAGAACCTTCTAATCCCCACAAACACTGCCAGGTGTGCAACAGTGAAAGTGTCAGGCCAGTTTTAATCAGAGAAGATGTTTTAATTGAAACAATATGACAAGTGACTCTTGTTTTAATGCGTTCTTTTCAGTTTTCTCCACACTGTGTTTTGAAGTAGGAAAAGCTACCAGTCCTTTCTTTTTTTTTTTTTCTTTTGAGGGTAAACCTTGGAACAGCTGTTGGAAACATATGTTTCTCAGAGTTTAAACGTGTATCACAAACAATGGTAATTGTCCTACAACCGAGTAGAGTCTCAATCAAGGACAATACATTACAGTGATAATAGAGCACACAAATCCATCAATAATGCATTAAGTCTAATAGCTAATAGAAGATAAGAGGTGATTATGTGACTATATGATGCATTGCATGATGTGGACATGAATAAGACCTCAAATATTTGGATTTATACTTTGGTCCTTTTATACTTTGGATTTGAAATAATGCACTTAGACCTCAACTTGTGTCGAGTCCTACGGTGCCTTCACGCAGCCTTATCTGAAACCGATGCCTGGAACGTAATCAAAATTAACACCCGAGTAGTCCTAGCCTACACTTAATCCATGACCGTGAACGCTTGTGTCAGCGTTTTTTAGAAGAAGTGCTGATCCACGAAACCCGATTAGTCTCCTTCAACCATCTGGCTCATCTAAAAACACATAACATGTCCCTTTACCAACGCCGACTGCTTCTTATTTTGACATGTGCGGATCCAGAGGTGTAAACGTAGACTTCCAAGTTCAAGTACAAACCTTTCGGAGATCAGGCTACCTCTATGGTTTAGACATACCTGTGGAAGAAGAGCAGTATGGACAGCATGGTCTGGTCGATATTGTTGTTGCTGTTGCAGATGCCCTCGTTGAGCAGGAAGCAGGGGTCCCTCACCACCGACTCCAGGGAGTCCTGCCTCATGATGTTGTTGAGCTTGTCCGTGTTCAGGTTCTGGTACGTCAGCTGGTTGCGGAGCTGGCGGAAGTGGCTGACGCTGGGGCTGGTGGGGCTTACCGGAAGGCCCCCCGTCGTGCCAAGGCCCTGGGCCGGGCTGCTGGACAGGGAGTCCTCGCCGCCGTTGGCCAGGTCCAGGCAGCAGCTGCAGCAGTCCAGGCCGATGGGCGAGCGGCAGTCGTCGTCCGACATCTCGGGGGGGGAGGGGAAAAAAATGGAGGGGGCTCCTCAGGTGGAAAGGAGCAGGTGCAGCAGGCTCAGGGGGTGAGATGTATGAATGAAAAGGCGAAGTGAAAAAAGGCAAATCTGTCAGTATGAGGGTTGTGTATCCGAGACGGACGGGTGCGGCCTGGCATCTAGTCCGGGGGCCAGGAGGCTAAATGGCAGGTTGAAGTTTCCTCCCTGAGAAGTGCAGTCACGCTGAGCTCTACCCTGCCTGCCTCCTATCCCTGAGTTTCCTCCTTCTGTGCCTCTGCTGCGTTTTAGCCTTTTGTTCGGGGGGCCGACGCTGCTGCAGTGTGTTGCTACTGTGGCAGGAGAAAGAGTGAACGCCCCACGCAACACACACACACACATACATACACACACACACACTCGCACTCACACCGATTCAGCAGGAGTGCGCTTGAAAGCAAAACCCAGAAGCTGTTTGCTGCTTATCACTTTTTTCCCTGCACTTTCTTTTTTTTTTTTTCTTTGGTTGGCGTGCCTAGAGACAGAGGGGAGGGAGCAGAGGAGGGAGGGAGGTCGGGAGGGTGGGGAAAGCCTTGCGATTGGTAAAGACCGTCGCCGGTTACACTGGGCCCTCCTCTTTTTTTTTTCTCTTTTTTTTTTTATTTCTCAGCCTGGCCGTGCAGAGAGTTTTGTGGAAAAGGGAAACATAGAGGCAGTGGAGCTCTCAGAGCATGCCTTTCAGCGTGCAGCTCAGCCGGCTCCACCCAGCCATGCTGACAGCACAAGGAGTGGCCGAGCGAGGGAGGCTGCAGGAACACACACAGTGCTGTGATAACGTGTCTCTCCCGATGAGTTTTGAAAGGATGGGGAGAGAAAAAAAGAAAGGTTTCCAGTAGATGTGAGTTGCCTGAGCAGCATTTTTACATGCCTTCTTCAAATTAAAAGAGTTTCTTTTGCTAAGCTGTCTTTTTTTCTATCTAAAAAAAAGAGCCAACAGCAAAATTATCTTTTTTTTTTTCCAGATTTTACTACTTATAGGTGTGTGTTTGGGCAAAAGGAGAATTTTTGTTTGAGTCTATAAACTACTGACAACATTTCCCCCAAATCCCAAATAAAAATATTATCGTTTAGAGCATTTATTTGCAGAAAATGACAAATGGTCAAAAAAACAAAAAAGATATGTATTCAGATCTCAAATAATACAAAGAAACAAGATGAATTTCATTTTAAAACAACATAATACTAATGTTTACACCTAAGAAGAGTTCAGGAATCAATATTTGCTGCAATAAATTCCATGCATCTTGCCATGCTCTCAACAAGTCTTTACCATTGTTCTTGGGTGACTTTATTCCACTCTTGGTATCTCTTTAAGCAGAATGAGGTGTGCATGTGTTGGAATTCCACAGACGCTGGAATGGAATGGCTGGAATACATGCAGGGATGTTGATTTAAGGAAAAAAAAAATGCAGTGGTCTCCTATTTTTTTTTCCATAGCTGTATTTGTAGCCTGCTTAAGTTTTTAAATGGGGGCTTTAGAGTTAAAGAATGTGAATAAATAAGAATAGTCAGAGCAAGAAAGCTGTGAGTTTGACTCCACATCAGCCGGTTCAGGCATTTCTGTGTGTGTTCTCTCCGTTCCACGTGCGTGCGTGTGCGTGCATGCATGTGTGTGTATGTGAATGGCTGTTTACATGTGTCGGCCCTGTGATAAACCTGTCCTTGTGTCAGTGGCTGTCAATAGAGTAATGAATAGCAATCACGGAGGGCAATAAATGTTAATGCCATTATCAGTCTCACATAACAAGTAACGCACAACGGTGTCATTTCTCTCACTGTGCAGGTCATGCGTGTGTGTGTGTGCGTGTCAGACAGAGGGAGACGTGTGTGCGCTCCGTGCATAGTAAACATAAACATTATCTTATCACGCCTCCCCTGTGTTTGTTTATGATTTTGTCAGTTCTGTTCCCAAACAATTTTTTTTTTCTTTTCGATTGAGCAAGAGCGTGCCACGT
This sequence comes from Lepturacanthus savala, assembly GCA_030544235.1. NCBI lineage: Eukaryota > Metazoa > Chordata > Actinopteri > Scombriformes > Trichiuridae > Lepturacanthus > Lepturacanthus savala. The sequence continues at coordinate 8,427,415 of CM060464.1, forward strand.
TCTCGTCCTCCAGGCATTGCACAAGCCCACGGTGAACAACAGGACAATGTCATGACAGCCACTGGGGGCGGCTGCAGGAAGGGTTCCTCGGGCCGCCGACCAACAAGCGCACTGCACGCCGTCTGCAGATGGCCGGTCATGCAAGAACACAACTACAGGATAATTGTAAAACAGCACGTCTCTCTCTCTTTCTCTCTCTCTCTCTCTCTCTCTCTGAGGCGTGCTGCTGTTTTCTGCCGCAGTAAAAAATGTAACACCGTGCATTGTCGGGCAGCAGTGGGATCAATTAAGCAGAGCAAATGACTGACTATTGCTTTATTGAGTGTGTAACGATGTCCTTGGGCAGAGGGTCTGCTACAGTGCGGCTGTGGAAAGGATGGGGTTTGAGGAGAGAGTCGGGTGGAGGCTGCCCTCTAGTGGAAAACCAGGAGAATAGTCAGAGATGTATGAGGTTGAAGTAAAGTGGACCTCCATCTGTGAGCAACTGTATGTTACATGGATGTATCTGAAGTCATATCGTTATGTAAAAGTGGATACACTGAACTTATGCAGGTTTAATAATATCTGTGGTAGCAAATGAAGAAGAAAATAAGCTTTGCAGACAGGAAAAGTGTCAAACAGTAAGTTAACGAGTTATGGATCAAATGCATCAACCGTTTCAAGATGGACCCAAATGCAGGAGACTGCTTTCCTTATTTAATAGCAATGCAATCCTTTTCTTTTTTTTTTCAGGAGTGAGCACAAGGCAAAACCGAACCAAACAGAACAAAGGAGCAAGCGAGAACGAGCTGAAATCCAGGACTCAAATACAAACAGAACTAATGAGGGAATATAGAACAGGTGAACAGGCAGGGGAACAGGCAGCGAGGGAAACGCAGCAAGTCGGGCAGCGCTAACGAGGTTGATGCAGGGCAGGTGTGGAGGAAAGAGCGGGGAGGAACACAGGAGGGAAACAGTGTAAACAGGCAACAAAAAACAGTAAAAGCAGACAGGACACACTACAGTCTGTATTATTTTGTGATGCACAGCTTCGCAGCAAGCTAACTGCCCTTCCAATGAAAGATGAAGCCCTTCAAATCTTTACTGTATGGCAAACAGTGGAACATTTGTATTAATTAGTACAGAAATAACAGAACTAAATTCACAAAAGCATAGACTCAGCTAACTGTACAGCTAACCATAAACGGGTATTTAATCTAGTAAAACACATGCAAGAACAGGCAAATACAAAATGTATAGACCAAAAGTAAATTAACTGTTTTTTAGCCTAGCTAGAATGTAGACTGTGTAGCCACATAGTATGCTAGTATGGCTAGCTTAGTTAGCAGTAAACTTATAACAAATCAAAGATGATCACAAATGATTCATTGCAAATAATTACAACAATTTATTTTAACAGTGTGCTAAAGGTGTGGTTTAGGCACACAAAAAAACATATGAAACATATGGACTGCATCTGAAACCTTCGTAGAGACTTCCTACTAACCAGTAGCTACTACCCAAACACCACAGTAGTAGCTCAGTAGTAGGAAGTTAACCAGTAGAAGGCACAATTCGGACATTCTACATCACCTGTATCTTGCTTCTCCTGGGGACTTTTGGGATAGCGTAGTATGCTTTGCTTGCGCACTGCAAAAATATGACCGGATGTAGAAAACCATCTAGGTACTGTGCCCCTACCTGTTGAAAACCTACTATGATATTCAGACATTCTAGATAATGGATTCCACATTTTTGCTTACTACATAGACAGGTAGTTGCCGGTTTTGGATGCAGCTTTGGTTAGCGTTAAGGCAGGGGCAGACAACCTTGGTCCTTGAGAGACAACCAACCCAACCAGCAGTTGCAAACCTGATTCTACCCTTGCTAAGGACCTTAATTAGTAGAATCTGGTGTGTTACAGAGGCTCCCTAGGACCAGGGTTGCCCACCCCTGGGTTGGGATGTCTGGTAAAATGCCTGATATGATGGTTCAAAATGTCAAACAGGCGTCTCCTGTAACTTTTCCAATTCCTGTCCAAAGAACTTTCATGAAGCCATTTACCAAAACCACCTCCGCCAGGTACGATAAGTGAAACTTAAGAGAAACGTCTGAACAGTCATCACATATTCATGGTTTGTAGAAACGTAAAATGCCCACATTTATCTCTGGAGACCGGCTGGATTATTATCCACCGAATGCATTTTGGTGGCAACACTCGATAGAAGATGCTTGTCAATATTTTCTTGATCATAGATCTGATAAAAGTCTGTAACATAGCAACAGTTGCTACTAGCAACAGAACACTCAGTTGAAACCAACTGCTGGTGGCAGAATAGTCCCAGTAATTGGTGAGATCTGAGGTCATGTCAATATGATTATAGAACAGTGAAGTTTGCAGCACAAGAGAATCAGCTCATCACACACTGTAAACAAATTCCCAATTTAAACATTATCTACACTATTTATCTGATCCGGAAACCCAAAGCGGGCCAAAAAAAAAATCATCTGTAATAATCAACATTATAGAATTTAATATGAATGCAAATGGCCTCAGGAGACAATTTTGTTATCAAAAACAGGATTTGCCATCATAGCTTGGTGTTGAATTCATTGAAGTAATATTCTTGCTCCGTCCACCATTTATGTGCAAGAAAATGTGAAAATGTGTTGTTTTTCTCATTAGTCTTATACAAATGATGGTCAAAACTTCAAAGTAGGACCCGATATGTGAAAGGAAAATTTGAAAAGGATAAGTTTGCACTCTATGAAACTGGGCATAGATCTCACAGCAGGTGTTTTTCTTGGTGACAACTAATGGAAAATATCAACAACAAAGTGCAAAACGCTTGAAAGCTTCACACCATTAGCAGAGCAGCAGCAGGGTCGGCCTTGTGTGATTCAGACAAGTTACAACTGGGGGAGGAGGGTTACAAACATTGAATTTCCTCAAGAGTATTTTCTGAAGGGGACATCAATATTACCACCAACATATATCAAATTATCTGCTGTAACAGACAGGAGGGGTGTCGACATCAATAAAATCACAGAGGTTGTAATCATCTGCTGTAAGACACAGCCAGAGCTTAAATATATATCTAAATGAAATGAATATCAATAGCCATATGAAGAGTTCATTTGCAAAAGCAGATCCACTCCATTTGTCATGGATTTATTTATCATTTACTCTAGGTTATATCAGTCAAACCAAATTTTAATAATTATAATAAGATGTGACATAACAAAATCAAAATATCACAGAAAATGAAACTCCAAAATAGTGTTTGCAAATTAGCTCCTTATATTTTTTGAGTTGCTGGGACGGTATTTGTTGTCTGCAAATATGATTTGTGCTACTTTATGGAATTCACCAGCACCTACAAGTGACAAGTTACAAAAAAAATGAATGTATGACACGGTTTCAGGTCGGATTCCCTGTTTCAATTTTAAAATGAGTGAAATTGAGCTCAGCAGATTTTGGGACACTGATTCAAACCTAGCTGTAGTACACCAAGGATAAGAGTCTTGGTTGGCGTATTTTGGGAGATTTCGCCCCAGGAATATGGCTGCACTAAATAATGTGGACAGTAGGCCTATATGCGTGAATTATTAATTTGATAAGAATTGCCTTTAACAGAGAAACTCCCGCAGTTGTCTAAACTAGGTCAGTGAAACTAGGATGGTGGCCGCTTTTTGTGCTATCAGTGTAACATTTCTAAAATCTGTCCAAATAGCACTGATAAGTTCTGTCCGACCATCTGACCTATTTTGTTCTCATGTTCAATTTGCAGGCAGACAGGTGATAAGGGGCACGTGTTGCTGACTTTGCAGTAACAATGACTTCTTCTACAAAAACATAAATAAGGAATGACTGCAACAGGCTCATACAGATGGCTTATCACTATAATAGCAATTGTTTTTTTTTTTCCCTCAATAATATGAATAGTAAAATATGCAGTCTCTAATGCATTCTTACTGAAGCTTAACTAAATCAGAAAGAGGGATAAAATGGAAATACAAATGACACCAGAGAGATTTCTTCGCATCAGCAAGCTTCGGCATTTTTATGAATTTCTTAACACCTAAATTGTTTCTCATTATAAATAACTAGAGTATTTGATTTTAGAACACTCAGAGGTGAATAATACTGAATATTACCATTAGTCCAGCTCATCTCAATAACTTCAGCTAAATATGATGGATTTCGCTGTACTTTTTTACTTGTATTGAATATTTCTTTTGTCCCTATACACTGGACTTTAAGAAACATTATATAATGGGCTTGTCCAAACTTTCTTTGAAAATGAACTGATGTCAACACAAAGATTCCACCATGAATTTTTGAAGTTATGAGCTGTAATCACTTTCCCACAGAGCACAAAAGTCGTGTCCCAGTTTCGGTGATACAAAAGGTAAATTCCTCAGATGGCATGAAGACCAGAATGAATCAGTTCTGTACTACATGTACTGGTACATTGGGGCACCCTTTCCAAGTCTAAATCAAACATTTCATAGTTTGTCACCAGATATTGGCCCTCAAACAGCCGATAAAGAGTAAATAACCGAGAAACTGGAGCAAATACTAAGTTTAGAGTACAAGTCAGGACGTTTCACTCTGGCAGTCATCCAAACCAAAGAGTGTTCAAGGCCAAACATATTTATAGCTATGTTTATAACTATTATTAATTACATCCTGTTGTTGCTTTTTGTTCAGTTATCTAGCGAATCATGGTAAGAAAAATCAATTCGCCTTCAATATGATGTCACTGTCTAAAGTTATCGAATGAAGGGTAATAATTCCAGACAATGTGGAAGATGTAAGATGGAACCTAAGCTTTTACCAACATATTGGCAAAACCTCCACTTGTTCATCAAAATCCAATTTATTATATCAGATCTCATAGGAAGCCAAATTAAAGACATTTTTTCTCATCTTCATGCAAGTCACTGTTTCAGAAAAGTGCACTTTAAAGAAAAGACCTTTGTGCAAACCAGTGACACATGTGCTGGCTGAAACACACATTTCTTGATGATTCCTCTGCTGTAAATCAGGAAGGTGACCCAGTTAAAAGGTGAAGGCAAAGTCCAGCTGTATTGAGCAAAGAAGCCCCAAACTTTGATTTGTCCATAGTGTTATCTTATCACAGACACGACAGGCAAACTGATCTGTATTTTATTCATTCTATCAATTCAGCTGCAGGGTGATTGATTGCATACCAATCATCTAAGGAACAGTACCAGACATTTCCCTTATAGCCTACTGCCCCTCAATGGAAGGTCAGTGAAACAGCATTGCAGAGATAATCTGCAGAGAAATGACTGCACAGGAGAAAATAGCAACTTTAACACAACACGTAGCGTGGTTGTTGTACCAAGTGCCATGACTCAGCTTCAATTTGAGTCGGTTCCATTCAGATCGTAGCGACTGACTTGGTCAGTTGAGGTTATACCACCTCTTCACCTTGACAAGGTCTTTGGCCATATGTTTAGGATCGCTGTCCTGCTGAGTGATGAAATGCCATATTTCATTTTAGCTGAATCTGCACACACACACACAACGCTCCTGTGTACCTCTGCATTTATCCTGTTGCTTCTGTCAGCAGTAAAATCATCAATAAATGCCAGAGCGCTCGTTGCAAGCCATAACATAAACATGTTTGACAGATGAGGTACACGCTTTGGGTCATGAGCTCTTCCATCAATCCAAAGAACTTTGTTCCAGAAGTTTCTATTTTCGTTTTGGCAACCTGCTTCCTGGCCTTTCTGTATTTGAGGTTTACTGGGAGTTTATATCTTGCTTTGAATCTTTTGTGTGATGGTCTGTGAGGAAGCCAGATAGACTTGGAAGGAGGTGGAGGAAGGAGTCAGACACAGACTCTGGTTGAATGAGCATAACGATTTAGTCGGTTCAGTATGACAACAAAGAGTGTCTCAGTTAAAACAGGACTCCAAACAAACTCATATTTAACTGACTTAACTCAGGATAACTGAGACAAAGACGTTCACTGTCGTCCTCTACATTCAGGACCTTACCAAAACTTTCTTTGTCAGTTTGCATTCATGAAATGGAATGAAACACAGACATTAACCACCAAACAATAACTTATTACATTTCTCATCTTGATTACACCATAAATGCAAGTGTGAATGCAAGTGTAACACAATACTTAACACATACAAAACCCATGATAGTATGCGTTTGCAAGTAACTATGTCTAATACAACAATTAGCGTGTTTAAATTGGTCAGCAATATGTAAAAATGGGGACGAATGCCGTGTTCTCACCCACTTGGTCACATAGTCATTAAGTCTTCTTTTTTATTTTGCAGATTAGTGCTCCTCTTTTTACCAGGTCATTTGCAACTTTCTTGTTTATAAAATACCTTTTTTTTTTTAGAACATACCCAACTTTCAATATCAGCAAACCAACTATCTTTGATATCTTTCTCATTTAAATACTTTGAGCTTGGAGAACAAAACATATGGAACTGTACATTATGGTCCAGACGCTATGTAGTATATATGGAGGCACAATGGTTTCTATCAGTATATACACTCATGAAAATTACATTTAATAGGAATAATATACTGTAGCAACAAACAAACTATAATAATGTGGTAATGATCCATATTTTTATTGTGCTTGAGTAACACCAATGTACGGACACTAGAGGGCAGTGAAAGCAAACAGAAAATGCTTACAGAATACTTTAATGTCATGTTGCCACTGTATGGTTTGCTTTTCTGTGTGTGTGTGTGTGTGTGTGTGTGTGTGTGTGTGTGTGTGTGTGTGTGTGTGTGTGTGTGTGTGTGTGTGTGTGTGTGTGTGTGTGTGTGTGTGTGTGTGTGTGTGTGCGTGCATGCGTGTATGTTAGTAATGAGTGGGTGGGTGTGCTGCAGCTTGATTACATTTATTGCCACGACTTTATAACCGCAGCCGCTGTTTTGTAGTTACAGATAATATCATAATGCTCAGCCAACCAGTAGCATATCTGTTTACTGCTTTTGGGTTGTTGTTTTTTTTGTGAAACTGCAATGTAAATGAGAGCAATATATGTACAGGGATTGTAGATAATGAAGATGCACTGCTTAAAGAGATTTTCCTAGCATACTGTAATGAGCGACTTATTAAATGAATTTGCATTTGTATTCCAAGTGCTGAACAAGCCTAACAGATGACGATCATTACGCCTTCACGCCCAGCATTGATTTCACAGATGCTGACATGCTGGGTAAATAAAACCAAACAAGCACGAAATGTTCTCAGTGTGAATATTTGATCAATATACATATTAACAGCTTTGAAAACTGACACGACTGCAGTTAAACAGACTGTTAATGTATAAATATCAAAATGATTCATTAAAGCAGAAGCACCCATCATTTCACTATGAGCCAAGGTAACATCTCAACGATTTGCTAATTTAAAGTACAATCATGTGTTCTTTGGCTGTATTTTGTGTAGACAGGCTTTTCAGATTTTGGCTAGTATAGTGCATCATTTCTTCACTTCTGCTTTTCTCCTCTTTGTGCATTTGATCCTCTGCCAACGGCTGTGATTGGCCAAGACGTCGGGGCTAGACAGACTTTAATCCTCTCATTGGCTGCTGAGATATGGCACTTAAGCCTAAACTTCTCTCACCCTCTTAGGATTAGATTTGCTGTCCAGCCATATTTAAGAAGTGTGCCCCCACTGGTTAGGCCTGGACTGTGGAAAAAGTAAAGCACAGACGCGTTACAGGCAATCTCTCATCACAGGAACACATAGCGCTGAACCCGAATGGTTCTCTTCGTTAGCTGCGAAGCAGATTCAGGCCATGAGTTAAGCCAGGGAAGTAATTACCGTTGTCAGGAAGCTGAGGTCTGAACTCGTTTTCCTTCTTGACTGTCAAGGCCCCGGTATCGCGTACGCCAGTGCTCTTTCCTTCCATCCTTCTCACTATTTAATTTTAATTCTATGCTTTCACGATTTGCCTTTTTTTCCCCCATTTCTTCATCTTCTGCTGTGTCTCAATCTGTCTTCCTGGCTAAGGAAACCTCTAATGACTAAGTGTCAGTACCTACCACTGTCTGCCCTTGGCTTTTCCTATCAGCACCCAGGCTTTACTCATCACAGACTATATATCATTTACCCTCAGTGGCAGGATTGGTGAAGTGAAAAGAGCCACAAATGTGTCCTGTCACTTCAGGTTTCGTGAAAGTTCAAAGGAATTACCAGAAACGCTTTTGAGCTTTATCAGCACCTGCCCACTAAATAGATCTGAAGTCATTAAAGTCATAGATATCACTGCATATCCCTTCATGTTATGTTTTAATGAAGTCTAGATCTAGACTATGCTTTCATACTCTTCTCAGTGACAGAATGACTCTGTGAATGCACTGCGATCTCCCCTCTATATATTTCATATGTAGACCTGAGCACGAATAGATAATAATCATATAAAAATATGATTTGAGAGAAGCAAAAGTAATCTAATCTGATCCTGAAAAAATACCTGTAATATAAATTAAATAATATTCAAATGTTTTATGATTCACTTGTCCCTGCAGTCAGTGTTTGAAGTGCTGCTGCTTTGAATTACTGTATGCTTGAGTTCCCCATCAAGCTTACTATGTTTGTCTCTGGCTCATTTGAAGTTCAAATGGTTTTCTGCTTAGCAGCTAATGTACTTTGAACCGCAGCATTTACATATCACTCCCAACGATCCCTTCGAAAATCTGTATCTCTATATCTTTAGGGAAACATTACAGCTAAATGAGAATTTGGGTTGCTGCCTACGTAACGGTAATTGGTATGATTTTCTAATGCTTCTCAAATCTTGACAGATATGTTTATGCGGAAAGTGGGGGGGGGGCACAAAATGTTCCAAAAACTGCAGCATAAGTAGGAAGAAAGAGATTTCCAAAGACTAATCTCGCTGCAGGAGTTTCTCAAAGTCAGACCCACACACTCAAAGGACTGTTCTCAACTCATGCCTATGAATGAATAACATCCCTTGTCTCTGCATGTAATTCCAATCTTAAAAAGATATATTCATATGCATTCTCCACACAAACATGGAGATTGAGACCATGATTGTAGGCAGTGAGGTAAAGTCTGGTTTTCTGACAACTTCACCACCCGTTCACATGAATTAATACAATGATGGTGGAGGCTGCCATGCAGTGTGCCAACCACTCAACATGATGTAACCTAATCATTCACACAACAAATTGGGGTTTACTATTTTATCCAAGGACACTTTATCATGCGGAATGGGACCGCCAATATTCCGATTAGCAGCCCACAGCACTACCCGCTGAGCCACAGCCGAGGCGTTAATTAATGCGAAAACTGTTTAAGCACATTCATATCGACACGCGCGACATAATCACCCGGCAGCGCCTGCGTTGCCAGTATGATCGCGTGCAGGAACTTCTCACGAAATAGACTAAAACGGCCATAGCGATCGATGAAGTATTGATTATCTTTAATGGAGGCCGAATAAATGAAACGACCGCAAGTAAAAGCATGAAACGCAAGATGACACGTTTTTAAAACTGTCCGTTCTCACGTAGTCCAAGAGTTCAGTCCAAACCACAGGTCAAGGCACTTTTTTTTTCTTCTGCTCAACCGTCCATGAGAAACACAGAAATAAACGACTTAGAGAATTAAACCTCAGTCACCGGGGTTTAAATCCAGACACTATTCCAAACCTTTTAGTCGCAGCTGTATTTAAACTATAAAATGCCAGGAGCACTCTCACTGATTGACCAAAGCCTGAATGGCCTCGGTTTAAGAGGAAAATCTCTGCTGCTCGCTGCCTGTGGATCAGCATTGATTGGCCTCATCTGGCTATTTAAAGTCCACCTCCTATTGGTTAATTACATCACAGCCCTCGCCAGAGCATTAGAACAATGGATTTGTTTATTTACAACTTTCCAATTTCATTTGTCCGGCGATGAGGGAGACGCGCGTAAAAATAGAACTGGAAACAATCAGGACAGGGTTGGAACGAGTCCTCGAGCCTCTGAATGCTGCAGCGTTGTGACAGTTTAGTGACTGATTGGCGCTGCTGTTGAATGCTTGTTTGGCTGATCCTGGGACGAGTTGTGGAACTCAGCATTTGTTTGGCCAAGCCAGGGAGGATATGTGTCCTCAGTGGCGAGTTAAAAAGGAGGGAAAAATACCAGCGATCCATGTTCACTCTCAGTTTATAGGCCATAAAGATGGTGACACATCAACATTTTCGAGTAATTAAGGCATGGAGTATTGCCCTCACTGCAGCTACTTGGCCGCATTTTCTGACAAACTAATACCGGAGCAATTAAGATGAGGTGTTTTCTTCCATTTCCGTACGTACAAAAAAAAAAAAAGAAGTTCTGCATAGAGTAAGTAATTTTCCACAAGGCCACATTTAAAGGAAAGCTACTGCGCTAGCAGAGCTGTATCTTGTGTGACAGGATGAAAAGAAAAACAAGAAAAATGTTGGTGATCGCAGCGCCCAGGCGACTGTGCCCCGTCACTGTTCATTAAATCCCATTGCTTGTTCCATGGATAAGTTCCACTTATTTTTTCTTTTTAATCAAGCACCACTACACCAAACACAAAGATGACAGCATGTGGCCCGAAGTCCACCCGCACAGTCATGCTGACCGAGGAACCGGGCAAATCTGCGAGCTCGTTTTTTTTTTATTTGCTCTGGCAGATGGCCCCCTCCTGTTCAGATTTCCAGCCAACCTGCCTGGGTTGGGGTGAATCACCACCTAATACAGGGCAGGTTTGATGATGGTACAAAGGAGCACCACTGTGGCATTTTTGTAAACAATAAAGATGGCTGCTGGTGGTGGAGGCTGGAGGTGGAGTGGTCTGTTCTGTACCTTGAAGTAAATGTAGTACTTGAGTAAATGTACTTAGTTCCTTTCCATCATTGTATATGCATGTTGCCCATTTACCATGTTCATGCTCTCAGTTTAGAAAATATGCAAATATTTGCTAATTAGCACTAAACAAAAGTACATGAGGCTGATGGGAATGACATTATTTATGCTGAACAAAAAAGAATCTAAGAAAGAAATAACTATTAAGTTATAGAAGTTAAAACAGTGATTACTAGCTTTTGTACAAAAAAACACCAGGCAGGGATGGATTACAGTTAAAATTGTATTTTATATTCTGGACACATCTTAGCTCATCTTTTTTTTATGTTATTAATAATAGTGATGGGGATTCTGGCTCTTTGAAGTTAGCCATATGGCTCCATTATTTTCTGAAATCTGTTCAAAAGAGCAGTTTTTTTCTTTCGGGGCAGGGGTCAATAGGTTTATCTGTGAAATCATCATTAGGATAATGATAGGATTATAGGGCTCTTTGTTTAGTACCACTTCTGGATTTTAAAAGTCAGCCAAATTGGTTAATCAAAGAAAAAAAATGCAGGCTAGTTACTGCCTCCTATAAATTTCGGCTGAGTTTTATTGTTGTCTGCCCCCCTGCCTGCTTTTAATTTGATGGTATGATCATCGCCCGTAATTGGTCACTCACACATACACATCATTAATTAATAATGCATGGAGGCACCATGTTCTCCCACACAGAATGTCCCAAGCAATTATGAATGTGGTACCAAAACTAGGATGACAGAGCAATACCCCATTCGAGTAGTGGCCTATTTGTATTTATAATAGTGATCTTAAATAATTGATTAAATACTCCCCCCAGATATAATTCACTTTAATACAAACTATCTTTATTAAAAAAAATGTTTTTTTTGTTTGATGTTGTCTGATTGAGGCTAAAAATGTTTTCCTGTTAGTTTTCATTTGCCTGTTTGTTTCTGAATTGTGACCTTTGATTCCTCCAGGACGTCCTGTATGGGGTTGCTGCCATTTTGGTTACGTTCCCTTTACTCCTGTTTTCCTTGTGTTGTCAGGAAGTTGGTTATTTTGGCTGCGGCTTTCCCTGAGATTGCATTTTAGATTTCTCAACTGGCAATAAAAGATTTCAAGACTCCTCTGATTCTTTTGTTAGCCTTTATGAACAATAAACATATATATAATCTTTTGAAAAAATCTATTTAGAGTATGATTTGGGCCAGGACCATTAGGACATTCTATTAAAAGGGGCCAATTTCACAGTTTAATATTTAATTTTTTGTGGTCTATTTATACAAGCTAGAATGCTTTTATGGTCCAAAAGCACCTAGTTAGATCTGTAGCAGTAATGAAGCCTACCTTCTTATTCCCCTTCCTTCTAAAATGCCTTCTGTGACAAGTGGATTAGCTACGCTGAGAGGAAAAACAAAACACTGACTTATGTAATTGACCATTTTTCTTGGCAAGGGGGATGGATTTTATTTTTAAGTTTTATTATGGCAACTTGTAAATCTCATAGTAAGCATACATTGTAAGCAAAAACACATGGTGGCCAGCATAAACTGTACAAACAAAACAAAATCAAGTAATAATCATATTAATCACTGAGCCGACTGAAGGCCACTATTCTATATTGTCAGAATTAAGTCCTTTTTATTAGAGTTTCTGTTTATTGGAAAGAGTACTGTAATGAAATACTAATTGAATAATCATGCTGTGTGTTCTCTGTTGCAAAAATGGTTCAGACTGATTTCCAAAATGATCCTATAATCAAATTCCACCCTGGCTAATTCCCATCAATTTGTAATTCAATGGGCGAGTTTGTAGAAAAAATACTGTTATTGGAAAGACCGGCCTTAACATGCTCTCTGAGGTAATTTAGTTTGTAGAACACTAAGTACTACAGAACTCGATTTCATGCAAGTTCTGTCATTGAACCTGGGACCAAATGTCTAAGATGTTAAAGAGTCGAGACAAGTGAACATCAGTGAGTTTTTCCAATAGTATCTGATTTCGCTGTTGTTGGTGATGAGTGGCACAACCATAAGATATTCAGTGGATTTTTGCACTTACTATATATAAATTCAATCATACATTTTAGACCAGACTGCACTCTCCACCACCATCAAAACGCCAAATGAGTGACTATATTTCAGGAGAACTGAGCTCATCATTATACAAGGGCTTTGGAGACTTGGAGAAAATATACTAAAGTGCTCTGAGGCTTATGTGGATGCTGGCTGTGGCCCAACCCCTTAATTACACACTTGATTGTTTTTTCCTTTACTGTGGCACCCGTCTGCATATGATTTATATAGTTGTTTGTATTTAAGATGATGGACATAAAGGAACCGTATCTGGGCTCAGGCTGCAGTGATAGACTCCGCACCTTTATTCAATTGTAGTGGAGTTAAGAAGTTGTATGATAAAGATTTCTGTTCCCGATTGCGGCAATCTCATAACATTGAATCTCCCTGCCTCACCATATTGCTCTCTCCATAAGCTCTCTTTCCCTGAAGTTGTAAATCACACTAATCTAATTATTCCTACCACCGCTGGTGGTGAAATGCGCAACACAGCGCCTGATAATCTGCAGAACTGTTTTAAAAGTCTGTCTTTACGCTTTATCCTTAAATATAAATGGATTCATGCCACTGAACTGTTTTGTCATCATAGAACCCCAAGACTCTAAAAGTGTGAAAACATCCTTTCGTCTCAACTTTTGCTAACTTTAGTAACAAACACACCCGTCTACAGTTCCACAGATGCCAGGTCAGGAGGGGTTGTATGGGGTCAGCTGTGCCGGTGGGTGACCAGTGTGACCAGGTTTCAAAGACTCAGGGATCAAAGGTCAAGACAACTGTGCAGGATTCACAATTGCGACTGTTTGGTGCCGGGTTACTTGACGTTAAACTAAATGCAGTGCAACTTCTTAGGAAGCAGGACAACAATAAATAGTTTAGGTGGATGAGGATGCGTGTTTAGAGCCTATGAGAGTGTCTAATGTGTGCGTATAAGTGTGTATTAGTGTGCATGCATGAGTTTTATAGATTTATGGATCGGCTCGTGCGTGTACATATGGATGAAGCACAGTGCTGCTGGGTCACACAGTGTGACAGAGAAACGTTTTGAGGCCTTTGCCTTTGATATCCAGCATCACAGCAGGACGCTCTGTGAGCTGTTGGGTTGCTGGTGTTGTGGTGGCGACCAACACATTTCTGTGCAGCGCTCTCATTTGCCAAAATGTTGATGTTTTCAGGTCCGCATGAATTTCTGCTCTGTTGGTTTGATTTTAAAGAAGAACATTTTTATGAAAATTTCAATTTAGAGTATGATTTTATTCTTAGGACTTTCTATTTGCAGGGGCCCTGTAATGCCAATTTCCAAGTTTAATATGAATATGAGCATGAATTTCTGCTCTTTGTTGGTCTGATTTTAAAGAAGAATTTTCCTTAAAGTCAAACTTCCATATTAACTTAGAAAGTTCCTTATTTTTGAAATAAACACACAGTTTTTTCAATGAATATAACTTATAACTAATCAGAAATACAATCTATACATTGCCAATGTGGTAAATGACTATTCTAGCTGTAAATGTCTGTTTTTCTGGTGCAATATCTACATATGTGTATAGAGGCCCATTTCCAGCAACTATCACTCCAGTTTTCTAATGGTGTTTGCTTATTGCATCAGGAGGCTAATGTAATATAATTTTCTATTCATTTTACAACTCATGGTGGTAAATAAAAGTGTGACTTTTCATGGAAAACACTAAATTGTCTGAGAGACCCCAAACTTGTGAATGAATTTCTCTTGTATTTGCTTACAATTTTTTTGCAGAATAAAGAGACGCTGTTTCTTTTTTTTCTTCCTTCCTTGCCTACATCTCTCCCTCTGAGCTATTCCTTCCACTCCTGCCCTGGGCCAGCTGAGTTAGTGGCCAGCTGAAGGCAGGCAGTCCCTCTCTGAGGACTGACAGTTTGGGATATTGTTTAGGAAGCAGGACAATAAGTGGTCATGACCTTGGGGTTTTGGACAGTGAGAAACGGTCTCTTCCAAGATAGTGCTGCTAAGAGCCCATGGGTCCACAAAGTGGGATCGGTAGGGAGAATAAGGGGGGTGGGCAGCGTGAAGAAGAGCAGGCATGACGCCAGGGGAGTTCAAGTTAATGTGCTGTCACTTTGTACCTGTCACTCTGAAGTCTCACAGCCAAGCCTCTAAAAGCCAGGGCCTTCTTCCAGAACAGAGGAGCTGCTGCTGCTGCACTGACTGTGTCAGTCCTCAGGCACATGGTATCTTTTCACAATCTCCCTATCTCCCTATCTCCAGCAGCTCGATCTGGATGAATTGATATCCTTTAACATCTCTGGCTCACTGGGAAAAAAATATCTAGTGCAACATAATTTAGCCCATTTAGCTACTTCCGTGTCCTTTTACCACACTATATACCGTATCGGATAGATGGCACGGCGCGAAAGGACTCATGACTTATTGGTGCGTGTTCCGTCGCCACCGAAAACAGGGTTTGATCACAGAACACTCTAATGTCCGATGCCCGCAGAGCCGTCATGCGCTCAGGAACCTGACACGGGTGTAAAATGGTATTTGCTGCTCAATTCAAAAGCATGCACTTTCAGAGCAGAGCAGCGCTATGTAGGTCAGCGTTTGTCTGTTGTGTCTGTGTAGAGTAAAAATCAAAGAGCAGCACATAGTCGATCGTGAATCAAGCAGCACACACACTGCTGCACGTGCCCTTCATTTCAGATGAAGTCATAGCGAGTGCACTACGTGGTCTGAAATGCGAAAATGTTGAGATGCTTGCATGATTCATGCAAAAAGACGGTTGCTCTTTTTCGCACGAAAAAGAGCAACCGCCTCATTGTTTCCATCGGAAGCGATGCAATTTATTTCCACAGTCGAGGTTTCTTTTGTAATTAATGAGAAAATTTGAAGACAATGCCTTTGTCACATTTCCTTTGAAGTCATCTTTTTTTTTGTTTTTTACACAATCATCATTTTCACCAATTAGCAATCACTCATCTTTTCTTCCTCCCGAGGCGCAGTTTTCATGTGGATTAACTATTCTTTTTGTCAGAGTTACGGCAAAAGTGCTTATGCAGGGGGGCGGAAATTATTCTGCTCTATTCATCTCGGGAGAGATTTTCCTGGAGTTTGAGAAAAATAATTTTAGAGTTTTTTTTTTTTTTTTTTTTAAATTGGTTAACCTTTAATGCTGAATTTCAGCATTAAATATTGAATTACATACATAAGTTAATATCAATTTGTCTGGCTTAATTTGTTTCAAATAAGCCACAGGAACAGCATCCTTAATGAACTTTCCTTATCAAGACATTTACCTTCATCAATCGGCTCGCCTTAACTGTGTCCAAATCTCTCTCGCTGTCTCTTACTTTGAGCTCTACTATCGAGTCCTCCGAGCACTAAAGCCTTTAAACCCATTAAATCCTTCCTCGTTCGATACCGGGATGGCGATGACGCTGCCTTGTGGATTGCTGCCAACCAGACCTCGCTGGAATCCCGGTCCCCTCCAGGTTTTCTAATCTGGCGATGCTTCCTGGGGCAGGCAGGAGCAGATGCTCAGATATTCGGTTCAACTCGGCGGTGATATGAGACCACCCTCCTCAAGCCTCTGCAGCTGGGTACGGTTTTATCCTACGAGGCTGCTGCCAGGTGCCTGAAAGTGGACAGGGACACTTAATCAGCCTCAGGAATACTAGCCCGTACCTGCTGCTGCACCCAGCTGGCTTCCATTCTTCAGATGTAAATTAAACACTCGCTGTGTACTTTCGGAGTTAGCACCCTGCGATTCTGAAATAAACCCTAATCTACACACAAAGACGGAAGCCGATGCGGAGGGTCAAACATTTGAAGCTTTTCCATTTAATTATTTTGCAACGCAAGGACACCAGAATGTACATATTAAAGGATTAATGAGGAGAATGCACATTCTCTAATCAAGTGTCGACATCCATTATCATAAAAACAGGAATAAAACACACAAATGCCATGGCAAAATACCTTTCTACTACAAATCAGATGTTCAGTATTCCTACCTGTACACCCTCAAGAGAGTTTATTAAATGAATAAATCACCAAATATTAGGTGGAGCATTGATTTGTTTCAATCACTTAACAGACCAGGCAGCAATCCTTTTCTTTTATTAGACCAGTATAACACCGTATATCTTTTAGATTACAGTACTGTCGTTAAATGTCTACCCGCTGCTTTTTCCATGTTTTCCTCTGCATTATTTTACCACAGAAAGTTTGAATTTCATGTGGTATTTTTTATTTTTTCACTGCATTGGAGCCATGACGATCGACAATTAAGCAATATCACCCGAGAGGGTGTTCTATGATGCAGTCAGGACAGAAAAAAAAGGCGAAAAACTCGCAGCATCAGTGGTCACGCCTGTTTTTGCTTGGTATAGAGAGAACTAGTGACTTGCAATCATAAAACAAGTTGCTCTCTTTTGGGCTAAATTGAGAAGTCCACTACCATGGAAAAAGCAGTTTGTATTAATCAAAGACTCCTATTTCAAATGTGGGACTGGTTCTACTGCTACACTTTATATTCAGTAACACTGATATATTATCGGTGTGGCTACTGAATCCAAATTCGGTTCATTATTTACAGCTGTCGATGTTTCCATCAGAGAAATGTAACCGACACTTACCCGAACCACAAGCAAGTGGGTCGGTCGTCTCTTTCATCATTTTTGCTCCATTTCACACATACACTCACATGCCATAAACCCCCCCCCCCCGGTCCCTCGTTCCGCTCTCTTTTTCTCATGTCCTTAAGTGTACCTCAGTTTATATATTTATTTCAAAATTGACACTTCCAAATTCCTGTGCTGTGCGTTATCAGCAACATAGCAGTATGCAGTGGAATAGCATGTCTACAGAAACCGAGATAACGCTTCCCCAGTCACCCACACAGTTCTAATGTATCTACATTCCATCCAGTAATGTGCGTGATAAGGCAGCGTGGCCACATCTAACACATACTGTGTCTGCAATAAAATAAACAGAAAGTCTCCTGCAAGTTTCAAAGAAGAAAAAAAATGTATCCACTTGGCTTAGATTGTATGAAATGAAAATCTATTGTATAGCTGCAGCCTTTTATGTAACCAGGTATGTGATCCTATATGATTTAGACTCTCAATTATTATAGACAAATAGAAAGTTCCTGCAGGATGCTATATTGTTCTGTAAAATAGGAAAGCTGCAAATCTTTTTTCTCAGGGGAAGTTGGATTTTTAGTCACATTTCTAAGCACCAATATCCTGTTTTGTATGAGCATAGTGGTGAACCTCAACCCTTTTATTAGATTCATTTCATCATGGACACAGGAGCGGAGATGTATTGAATCGTTACTTGACAGATTGCGCATGGATTCCGTCGGCAAGTCAGAAAGGATTCCCGACCACCCAACTTGAGCCGACCCGCAGAGTTTCACAGCTGAGGGTATCAAGCGTATAAAACCGTCCCCGCGGTGCAATAGCTCTGTCTCGGAACCACCCGCAAAGAGACGCCTTCCTGCTCGGGCATTTATGAGCCGGTGCGATCGCAGGGTTTTTCTTTGTGGAAGCGACTGGACAGTGAGCTGAGAGACAGCATCACGCTGATCCAGACACACAGACGGGCCGAGAAACACCAGAAATCCTGAAGAAAGGAATCTTTAAAACATGCACAGAACAGACTCAACCGCTGAGATAATTAAACAACAAATGTTCACAATATTATGCAGCACTTGGAAGCTTCCACTGACTTTTTAATGCTTTCGCCTCCAGGCTTATGAACACAGGCTTATGAGTAGATGTTTAGAAGATTTATGTTATTGTTGTTAAATTTCAAACTATTTAGCGACTATTCTCAAACTACTCCTTAATTAATAGCAATCAACTGAAAATGATATATTGATCTTGCTTTTCACACAAAGAAAAGGCTGAGAGATTCCAAACACTGCTGATCAGAAGACGCCGATCTTATTCTCTTGTTCTTATTTACGATTTTGTGTAAGTTTGTTTTCTCTTGAGTTCACTTTAAACCAACCCATACGCTAAACGCCTTTCAAAATAGGTCACATCGCAAAAACTTAATTAAGTATCCCATACTGTCCCATCTGCATCCAGCCTCATTAATTATTGCTTTTTCCCCGGCTCCACTTATCCCTCTCCAAATTAAGTATTCATAAGGTGTTTAATGATTAACAATATGTTTTGGGCTAATCTCTATGTAAATGAAGGGAGCTTTGTGAGAGATAATGAAATTGCCACTTATCTGCACACATTACTAAATGCTCCGTATCGACCTCCAAGGATTGGTAAAGAGTTGATGTTTTACTTGTGAGACGTCTTGTTGTTGTTTTTTTTTTGTTTTTTTTTTAAATTTGTGAAGATACCACGGTCCGGATTAGCGAAAACTTTGCTTTAAAACAGATGACAACGCTGACAACTTCTTTAAATCGGGATTATGTGGATGTTTTGGTCAGTCAGTGACAGCCAGAGAGAGAGACGTGTACAGTAGCCGTGTCTGTCGTCTCCTCTGCTTGCTCTGAAATTTACTGTCTTAAGAGCAAGAAAATAAATGTGCAACTGCTCCCATGTTGGTAATCAGTCTTCATAGCTGTGTACAGTATGTGGAGACATTTGTTTTATTCCGTGGAGCTTCCATGGTTGTATGAGAACTGATAATGTTTGCAGCTGCTGGCAGTAAATGCAGTTGTCATGGTTATTTTCTCGGCTCTTGGAAAGCGAGTCATAACAGTACATTGTGTCAGGTTTAAATTTGACACGTGTGGTGCATGGAAGTCAAAGAGTCTGCTGTATTCATTATAGTGAAATGTTTAGCGCTTGGAAATTTCCTGAGAATTCCTCTGTACTTAAACCTCTACAACAGAACGTTGTGTCTGACAAATACGACTGTGGCATGCACGGAATCACTTGGGTCTAATCGATATTTTGTGGCCATGTTGTGAGCTGTTGTGACAGGTTTAAGCACATTTAATGGTTGTAATAATGGATTTCTCCCTTTGTGAACACAAAATGTTTTCAGTCGGTTTCAGGCCCTCCTGACACATCGCTTAAGCACATCAGCTCGCTGGGAACAATTTAGCATTTTTAGACATTGGGTGTTTGTTTGGTGTCATGCTGCCTGAGATTGAATTGGTCCATTTGATTCAATGAATTAGAGAAGTTGGCTGGTAAAGAGCAGAGTCCCTTCATTGGCAGACAGCTTTGTCACTATGGTAAATAACAGACACTGAATTTTAGTAGAATCAAATTATACATTTGACATAAAAAATAAAATAAAAAAATAAAAAAATAGCCTAATTTTAAATAGCCCAGCTGCAAATTCTGGATCTTATGATAATGAGTGACCCATTGGGGATAAGTATGTGTAAATAATAAAATGTAACTGTCTTATTGATTGTTTTTTGTTGGTAGATTAGGAAAATAAGATGTTACGATTCTTTCTCATAGTTGAGGACGTATATTATAAAAGAAAACATAACATATCTAATTCATACTTCACACAAGCAAGATCAAGAGTACATGTTATGTTGAGTTATACAAAAGGATCAAAAGGATGAATCATCTTCTTTGATAGTCTTTTAACTTTACAAAAGGTCAAAAAGGTGCTTCACAGGTTCTTAGAAATGAATCATGCTATTGAAGTCCATCAAAGCAACTCATTGTTATCTATTCTATGTCTTTACCTGACTCATACCTGGACAGATGAAACCTTCCAAGCTAGTGGCAATGACACCTACTCGGGGGAAATAAGGGAATAGCCAGTTTTACCATTTCAAACTTCCCATATGAAGAAGATATGAGCCTATGCCCCCATCGTCTCCATTACCACACTCAATATAGAATGATGCTGTTCACTCAGCCTATTGAAATATTCACATCGACTCTGCAAGCAAGGAGGATATTGGTTTTCACCTGGGATTTCCTGTAGCCTTTGTTGTAGTTTTTACTGTTTCCATGACGACAAAGGTTGCCTTATGTTCCCATGTTTATTCAATTTAGTGTTTTCCATGAAAAGTCACACTTTTATTTACCACCATGAGTTGTAAGATGAATAGAACATGTTTTTTACATTGGACTTCTGATGCATTGAGCAAACACATTATACTGTTAGAACACTGGAGTGATAGTTGCTGGAAATGGGCCTCTATACACCTATGTAGATATTGCACTAAAACCCAGACATTAGCAGCTAGAATAGTCATTTCCACATTAGCATATATATATATATATATATATATATATATATATATATATATATATATCTTCTGGGTCGTTTGGGAGTAGATAGTACAAAGCACCTATGTGGTGGTTTGTTAATTTGGACGACTTGTGACTGACTGGCAGTACATGTAGGAGGGGAGTGTTTGATAGAAAGCGACTGACAGAGAGACAATATCAGTTTCCCCTCCAGCATTAAGTTGTCTCGCTTGTCTGAACTGACTGAATGAGCAGAGCCTGTCACAGAGGAACTAATTAAGATGGCAACTCGTCCCACAGTACAGTTCTGCTACTGTTCAACATCTGTCCCATTTGCATCTGCGAGTTCTTTGAAGGCAGTCGTTTAGCAGACAAATCCTGACTTCCTCAGCTACGCTCATTTTCAGGCTCATCGCCTCGTTTCTAGGTGCTTCCATGGGAACTGAGTCAGGTGAATAACACTCACAGAAAACATATGAAGATCTAAATCTATATTTGTCATACATTCTTGCTGACTTGTGTTGGTCAAGGCAGTTCTGCATATCTTGGAAGTCACATTTGGAAAGTTGTTCATTCTCTCAGTCTGTGATCATATACACACATGCATTGTGCATAGATATTCATTAAAAGAAAAAAATCTAACAAAACAAATCAAGAATTACACAAATTATGTGTATTTTTATTTTTCTGGGGCCAAATTCATATAGTTGTACTTTTCTTATACTATTCTTTCTTGATGTAAACCTATCAACCTTTCAGTGATCTGTGAAGAGAAATGCTGACAAATTACAACATTTAATTGTAGTTAAAGTAAAGAAATTGAGATTGAATTGAATTAAATTAACATGGGAAAATGGGATATGGGAAAGCAGTCTTTCTGGCTACAAAAACTGACAGCTCTTGTAAATATGAAGCTGAAAAATGCAATAAAGGAATGTCTGGTATTCGTCACACAGGAAATATAATTGACAAAAGTACACAAAATTGAGGTTGATGTTTTAGTCAAAGTATTTTCAAACAATATGCTTCAAGGATGAAGGCATATAAAGACCCGTGTGTCTGCCAACTCAAAGCAGAGCTGGCCTACACTCTGGCACTGTCACACAAGCTGGAAGACAGTCAGGAATTATTCCAGCTTAAATCGCCACTGTGATTTTAAAGCCCTTGAAATTTAGTTTCAAGGTCTGTGTGTTTCTCTAGAACATTGAGGGGGCTTTATGTAACTTTCAGAAATGCTTTTTCATTAATGAAACTGGTGGCTGTGAGTTAAAAGATCTCTGACATTATGCTTTGCGCCAAGCAAAAGCACAGAGGTTCCTGCTGTCCTGTAAGTTCTAGCCAGTAAGAGTCAAAAGTACTCAACCCAGAAAAAATATATATTAAACACTGCTCAAACCTAAGCAGACCTACAAATAGCTAATACTTTGTTTACCAACCATGTTAGCTTAACACTGGTAGGCTCTACTGTGCTGTCCTGCTACATGCTGTAGCCAGGGACCAATGGGCTGTAGCCTGAGAGCAATGAGCTATAGCCTGGGAGCAATGGGGGGTAGCCTGGAAACTAAGTTCTGTGGCCTGGGAGCAAAAACCTGTAGCCTGCTAGCTGAGCACCGTAGCCTGGGGGGTAAGTGTTGTGGCCTAGGAGCAATGAGCTGTAGCCTAGGACCTAAACACTGTGTCATTGCAGTGAGTTTTGTTGTGATTCATTAATGGACACTAAAAACCATCAATACAAGTAAATTTCTTTGCAAATCTTACATATAGCCACTTTAAATTCAGTGATCAAAGCTAAAGTTTTGGAGAAACGTATTAGGTAGTATTTTGAGGACTGGGGGGGTAGGGTTTGGCTCAGGTACTGTGGTTGTCCTGGGTCAGCGGGTAAGGGTTTGATTCCTGGCTCCTCCAGGCTGTGTGTTGATGTATCCTTGGGCAAGATACTTAACTTATAATTGCTCCCAATGGCTGTTCCATCTGTGTGTGAATATGTGTGAGTGATTAGATTACTTCCTGATGAGCGGATGGCTGCCTTGTGTGGCAGTGTAAGTGAGTGCAGCTGCAGGGAGTGAGTGAGTTGCATAAGATGCAGTTGTGTTCATGTTAATTCAGCTGTCAACTCGCTGTGCTGCGTCCACCATGCACCACGCGGTCGGATCTCCTGCTCCCCATAGAGAATAAATGGGATCCATCGTTTTTACATCTGTCAATGGAGTTGGTGTTTCACCCCCATGAGATATTACATTTAAAACTCTGTAAACTACATACAGAGCTACACTACTGTTCAAAAGTTGGGGGTCACCCAGACAAGTTAGTGTTTTCCCATGAAAAGTCACACTTTTATTTACCACCATGATTTGTAAAATGAATAGAAAATGTTATTCCATTAGCCTTCTGACGCAATGAGCAAACGCATTGTACCATTAGAACACTGGAGTGATAGTTGCTGGAAATGGGCCTCTATACACCTATGTAGATATTGCACCAAAAACCAGACATTTGCAGTATAGGGTGTTTTTCTGATTACTTCAGAGTTATCTTCATTGAAAAAACAGTGTTTTTCTTTTAA
Organism: Lepturacanthus savala; assembly: GCA_030544235.1. Lineage (NCBI taxonomy): Eukaryota > Metazoa > Chordata > Actinopteri > Scombriformes > Trichiuridae > Lepturacanthus > Lepturacanthus savala. The sequence goes on from CM060464.1 coordinate 8,451,068, forward strand.
AAAACAAGGACATTTCTAGGTCACCCCAAACTTATGAACAGTTGTGTACAGTTGGCACTGATAGAACATTCCCTGAATCAATTGTTTAAAGTTTGGCCCACATCACACAGTAAGAATCTGGTTGAGAAAAATGTAAAGGTGGTGAAATCAATATTTTACACTCAAATGATTTGTGTTGTTTGGTTCTAGATTATCAATTGAACCAAATTTAATCGCCTGCGTTTGTAGGTTTGAGTCAAATTGCCAATTAGGCTACCTAAATAAACGACCCTTACAATAACTGTATCAAACATATGAGCCGATATCTTGACGTTTTAACTATTCCGCCACGTTGAATTTCTTCGTTATGACTGGAGACTAATCGCACAGGTGCATTTTGGCACCGGTGCTTCCGTCTTAAGGTGACATACATGACAGCGACACCGTGAGGCCACGGGGGATGAGAGGAAGAGGAGGAGGAAGAGGAGGAGAAGGAGGATGGGTGCGCACAGCTCGGGTTTGTTTCGAGCGACCAGTGGAGCAGCGGTGTGACCGATCCCAGCTGTTGCCGTGGGGGAACGAAAGCTATTCTCGTCCCTGTGGCTTGGTGATCACGTGTCCTTGGGGAGGTTTTAGTTTTTTTGGGGGGGGCGGGGGGTTGTAACGCGTCGGGAGGGAGCGCAGCGTCCTGCACGACCGAGTTGGACAGCAACATCTTTAACGTTAATGATCCAGATCCGTTTTGGGTTTTGTTAGGGGAGGGGGCGTCGTCACACATGATCCACAGTGCGCGCGCGTGTGTTTGTGCGTGCGTGCGTTAAGACACTGACACAGTGTGCGTGGGGGGTCCCTCAGTCACTGACTCGTCAAAACTTCTGCGCGCACCAGCTGTCACGTTGCTGCTTCGGTACAAGTCAACACAAGGAGCTGTCACCGAGAACCGAGGTAAGACGCGCTTTCTTTCCTCAGCTTTTTTTTCCTCTTTATTTTGAATGAATGAGTGAAAGGAGTAACGTGCACGCTGGTTAAATAATAAAGCAAAACGGGTTACAATAGGATAACGAAGCATAGCGGCTGTCCACGAGCGTTTATTTCGCGCAGAAACGCGCGAGATGAAAACAACGAGTGCGTGACTGATCAGGGGTGAGAAGGTGCCCTCCGAATCTCCGGAGTGGTGCGTAAACGTCACTTGGATGATGTGCGCGTATCTTTTATGTGCAAAGGGCCCTGCGAATAAGAAAGAGTGCCAAAACTACACAAAGTGTAATGCTGCCAGTTTCTCCCTGAAATCCCGCACGCTATTGATGTGATGTTTCATTGAAGGAGGTTCTAATAACGATACGTTAAGCGGCTCTGCTTGTGGACCCTTTTGAGGATTGCTGAACGTATTTTTCACGTTTTTTTTACGCTCATCAGTTCTGTCGATTTGTAATAGTATAGAAAGCTAAAGGTCAGAGCTGACCCGGCTCCCAGCCACGCCCCTGATGCCATATAAACCATTGGTGTTATTAGAGTAATGATTGTATGCAAGGGTGTAGGTTTGTTTGAACACTGGGAGGGACACATTAAGCAGAACTATGTAATGTTGAGCATCAAAAACTTAATTTCATGTATTCTGATGATTTCCTGCATCGATTTGTTCCTTTTCAGCTTTTCAAATTTCGGTGGAAATGTTTTTATTTAAGAAAATAAAACTACCATGTGTAATTAAATGTAACATAATGTACTCAGACTCATATATTTATATTAGTTTCAGCTATTTCTTCTACAGTCCTCTCCTTATTCTTTTTTTTATTATTAATTTGGGAGACAAATGCATCTAATAGACAGTATTCCAAATATTCCAGGGTATCTATTGCAACAGTATATCATCAGTAGGGTAAAACCAACCTGCTTCATCCTCTGCATCCCCCTTGAAATTGACACCTATAATTGCATGTTTTGTTGTTTGTGTCATAATAGATGACAGCAAAAGAGCGTATCAATGAAGCCGTCTCGCTGTTTGTGAAACTCACCGGCCGATACAATAGTAATCCTACACAGTCCCCATAGGGTGACACGTCATCTGTGGCTATGACGCCATGTCGTATGGTTATTGTGATGAGACAGCGCTGCGGGTGACAGCTGAGGCTCTGTGGCTTCAGAATACCAGGGTGTAAAATGTCAGCTCCACATCAATAATGCACTATATCAAAACAATGGGGAGCAGGAAAGGGTCCAGTGTGAGAGTGTTGACTCCTGGGACAAGATGAGTTTACTTAAAAGAATCTAGGAAACAGATTTCACTAAAAAAGGTGTGTATATTCTAATTGTAAGTTAAATAAACTTAAAAATTTAAACTTAAAAAACTCTAACAGGGGGGAAATGCCAACAGGAAAGTCACAGAGACACAGTTAACACACTCACAGATGATCCAACCAAGACTTGGCTAATGTTAGCGAACAATAGCATTAGCTTAGTTATCTCCAGAGATATTTGTAATCCTACCTATGTTCAAAGGAAAATGTCCTGCCAAAAAATCATTGTAAGTAATGAAATTAACTTACAACTGAGAATTGAAGGACTTTGAAGAGTTTACCAAGAGACCCAGAAAATGTTGTTCTCCTTCCAAAGTTTTTTTGTCCATGCAGTTTCTGGGAACTTCTCTTATGCTGTTCTGTTTGAGCATGTGCACCGCTGAGCCACTTAAACTTCCTTAAGGAAAAAATGACTACATACTTGCATTCCACGAATTAAATCAACAGGATAGGGACAGATAAGGACAGCAGATTGAACGTCAAATGTGAAAACTGTGTTTGGGTCCAAAAAAAAAAAAAAAATGTAGACACTGTTGCTGAAGGTGTTTTTAAAAGTTATGTTTCAAGAGTACTTCTCTACATTATGCTTTACCACCTTATATTATGTAAGCAAAACAGAAACATACAATCCCCTTGTGACTTAACCCATAATTAAGGTCAGGAAAATTAGACGTGAATCCCACGTGCCAGGTACCAGTAAAGACAGAGGAGGTGGACACCTACACAGTGTTGCACTTGTGTCTGTTTCTTGTCAGACACATGTTGATCAGCGGTTAAAACGTGTTTTACGCTTTTGAGACAGCTATTGAACCGGTGGTTCACCATCTTATTGGAGATGATTTATTTCCCTGCTCACTCCCTCTGTCTCTTGCTCTCTTGCTAATGCATGATCACTCTTAATGAGACAGGTCTCTGCGTATGGGGCCCGACCCTCTCAGTGACAGCTCTGCTAGTTGGGTGAATACAGCCGACACCGTCATTCATCATGCATCTACAGGGTGCTGCCTGCTCTCGCAGTCTATCCATGCCTGTTTCTTTCTCTCCCTCTCCCCTTCCTCCCCCAGTTGCACCCTGGGATGATAATTATTAAGACATTCTAATGACAAGAGCCGTGGCTTTTTCTAAGGGGAAGACAGCTTCTACTGTGCATGCTGGGATGATTATAGCTGTAATGTTTGGCAACCGATGTCGATGCTGCAGTTGCAATTATTTCCAGGAATAGATGTAAGATCTAAACACCTGCTGTACAGTACGGTAGCGTAGCTGGTTGACCCTCTACATCTTGAAGCCGATTGTATGTCTTTGCTAGCACAATATGGAGCTGCCTACTCATGCAAACCAACATTTATTTTTTTACTACAAAAGAACATCCTACTTAAAGTCCATGTGAAACAGCATTTTCAGACATCCTTCGTTATTGTGGCGCCTTTCCGGGAAAAAGAATATATGCAGGTGGGACAAAACATTTGGAGGAATTTGATTCAGCCATTGAGAAGCGATTGTATCACTGTATGTGCAATGATGAATTGTTAATTCACTCTGTAATAATGCAGAAAACTAAAGACTGATCTGAGCTGGCTCTGGGCGAGATGATAAATGTCATGCCAGACGAAAATCTTAGTGAGTTTTGGTATAAAAAAATACAAAGAAAGAAAGAAATAAGTCATGGGCAAATAAATGAATAATATGACCAGGGATGTGATATAAAAGAATTAAAAAAGGCATTTTTTTTCATTTCCGAGAGACCTTTAACTTGGAAGAAAATGAAAAAGTGTCCAATGTGTTTGCACTGTGTTTCAGTTGAAGGTCACATAATTATTGTGCGATCTGCTGAGAGCAGTGGGAAAAAGAAAACCTTGTTTAATCTCTGGCTTGTTGTGCTTTCCTGCATGCTCAAATATGTGCATATTGTTTTTTTTTCCAGATAACCATCAGGTCTGATTAGATTCTTTTGATGCTGTGACTTGAAGAATCTTACCTGAAGCAATAACACTGCTAGGGTTGTGCCAAAATCGTAAATCCAGTTACTGGCAAAGCTACCGTGTAGTATTAAAATGTTAGCGATGTAACTGACCCACATACATTAAAATTTAACACCCATACATAACCATTGCGATATTGATTAAAATGTGCAATTTTTCTCCTTGTTTTTGATTCTCCCCCCATAAAAGCTGATGAATGATTGAGATTCAAAAGTCTTCAGGGATTATTTCCTCTCATATGAAAACAGGATTTATCTCAATCACAGTTTTGCTGTGACAGGCCTGTCACTGCAGGTAGTTTTTCTAAGCTATTGGTCACATTCTTTGTTTTGTTAAGGGAGGTTGTCCATATGTTTTAATCAGCTCATATTCACAGTTATTCCAAAGAGGAATCCAATCACGAGGATGTTTTTTTTTTTGATACTGGGCTGTGTGTCAACAGCTGATGCCAGTTTGATTCTGGATGAGGCGTTTCTCTAGAGTCAGCCTCTTAGCCTGCTGCTTCCACGGGGAGTTGGAGCAGCAGGGGGCTTGGCATGTTGTTTCAGCTTTGCTAAAGTTGGTGCCAGGATTAAACTCCAGCTTCCTGGAGAGAAAAACAAAACAAAAAAAAAAACTTAGTTGTGAAACTTGGATGTCGTGTGATTAGATGGGCAATTAATGCGATAAAAATCCTCAGGAAACTAAAAGTCACAGTTTTCCCTGTTGTGCCACGTCAATATCAGAAAATACACAACTGTAGACGCAGCTCTGAAAGTTCCTTTTAAAGAGTATCTCATCACATCATCTTATATTATCTTAAATTATATTGTATAAAAAATACAATTCACTTGTGACTTTTAGGGTTGGGAACCGAAACTTGGTTCCAAATTAGAAGTGAATCCCACATGCCAGGTACCTGTATAGAAAAGTAGAATTTAGTTTCTGCCTGTTTTGTTGCTTTGTTGCTTTGATGAGCAACTGCTAGTGTGAGCTGTGGTCTGGGTGAATACTCTTTTCTGATTGGCTGGCAGGTGTGCATCTAAACGCTTTCACGGACACGCAGTTCAGCTCCAGTATAATCAGAATCCTAAATGCATCCGCTATACAGTAGAGCACAGCTGTCAAACTTTTACTTCTGCCGCAAGCTCAGCCGAGTTATCAACTTGATAAACTTTTTGGAGAATTCCACATTTTTAAAGAATGGGCTGAAACTGAAGAAAAAAAATGTAGATGCATGTATGTATTTGCTTTGTAAATATCTAATTAATGCTTAAAAGAATTAATATTCTTTATTATCTAGGCATTTAATCATGTTTTTCCATGTTGGAATCAAAACTCTGAACTGATGATAACCAGAATCAATTAAGCAGAAGTGGAACTGGAACCAGAATAGATAAAATTCAAACGGCACCGATCTCTGATGCTTTCATTTTGCTTTTAGCATTGCAGCGTCTTTTTTTTCTAAATGTTATCTAAACTCAGACCGTATCTGTTACTCTGATGCCGTCTCCCTCCCTGCATGCTGCATTAAACAGGGACCAAAAAAAAAAAAAACTTAACACAGAAAACACAACTCGAACAAAAAAAATGAACAAAAGCCTTCCTACGGTGCTGTCAGTTACATGAAACCTGTGTCTGTGTTTGTTTGCTTGCTGAGCATATTCATGCCTGCTCATATCTGTTGACCTGTGTGTTGGAGCAGGCGTCTGTAGATCCTTTTCTCATCCAAAAGATTGAAATCATGGCAGTGTGACAGAATAACTTCGGGGCAGGAAAGATGCAACCGCGAGTGAATTGCACGGCACCGCGTGGCAGTAACACTTCGCCGCCTCCAGCCTGCATCACAGTAGCTCGCCTTGCCACTCGTCAGGGGTTTAATATTCAATTATATTCAATAATCAAAGGGCCCTCTAGTTCATGCTGAGCCGGACGGCCTGTGGTACAGCCTCACTGATTGATGGGCGGGTATCTTTGTAGAAAAAATAAGGATCTGAAGAAGGAAGAAAAAAAAAAGGCAGATGGCCTGTGGGAGTTTATTAGTGGTACACACAGCAACAGGAGCCACAAACATAAATCTGCGTTTGTCAGATGGAGCCCTAAGAGGAGTTAAAAGTGCGGCTGGAGTGAGAGAATGGTGTTTATATTGAAGTACAGTTTTGCCTGGAGAAGGCTTCTATGACATCCCGCTGCTGTTTAGTTTGTTGCTGTGACAGTCTGTCAGACCGCTGAGCTGTTCCTTGGCCGAGAGCTGGACCAAGCTGTCAGTCAGATTAGCGCTATGAGGCATCGGCAGGAGCGCAGTCCCCGTCCTCCGGGGAGCAGCCGTTAGAGCGATCTGCAAATCCCCAACACTGAGCGCACACACACACACATGCATGGCCTATGCAACCCCCACCAAAGAATGAAGAGATGGGATCATGGGAGGGTCATTTGAGGCTCTTTTCAAATAAAATCATCCTTTGGGAAACTGTTTCCTCCTTCATGCCCTTCATGCATGTGTATGTACACACACACACACACACACACACGCATGTGCACATACACATACTTGGACAACTTGTCCTTTCCCACAAAGAGGGGGGAAACACTGACACATTGTTGGTTATGCGAAGTAAATGGTTCACTGCCTCTGCTGGTGGGTACAGCAGTTGTTTATAGAAATATAGGATAAAGTATAACGTGAGCTGAAGGAGTTTGCTGTATTTTATTTCTTAAGGTACAATCTCCATTCTCCCCACCAACACCAAAATATACAAGACACAGGAACGGCTAAATTGACTGAGTCTTTCAATATAACACAATGAAATATTAAAGTTCCTCCCTAAAAACATGTTTTTTCTTCTTGTTCCTTCAGTTGAATGTTTGAGCTCCACTGTGCAGGATGATGTATGCGCAGAGACACTTTTCAAGGCTGTTTTCACATCCATATGCCGAAAGTGAAAAGTTTCTCTGAGCTCATTAAAAATCTGACTTGAATTCATGTGTGACATCACAAATAGTTTGGAAGCAAATACTGTCTAGTGTTGAATTTACACAAATTCAATGTGGAAACTTGGAGCCTCCAGTGGATGTTACAGTGAAGGAGAAGACTTCCATCTTATTAAGACATATATAGATTCTCAGATTTGGGATTTTTAATGGGCAAGGAATAGATGGAATATCAAGGATTTTAACAACAAAATTGAATTGTTTAGGTGCACCTAACTAATGCAGTCTAATACAACAGCCCTGCAATATAGTTGCTGTTTAATTCAGTTATACTGTTACTGTCTACTCACTGAATTAAATGGACAAAATTAAAAAGGGGACAATTTCTTTTAAAAAAAATTAATTAATAAATAAAATCCTCTCACACACATGCATATACATATTTAATATATACACATTGCAAAGTCTCTTGATTCATGGTCTTTGCCTTCACAGTAACAGCCGAATGGCACAAAGTCAAGCTCTGTGATGTTATCGCTCCGTTCCCCCGGGGGTAATTTTATTAGAGGCCGATTGCATGACTGAGGCGACATGTCCTGCATTCAGAACAGCGAAGCTGAAGCTGTGCATGAAGGATCCAGCACAGGCAGAAAAAAATGTTGACCGATGCCGTGATGCTCAGAAAGAACCTGCTTGAACTAATCCTCAACTACCCAAAATTGTTTTTGGCCAGGGGAGTAAAACCCGCTGCCGGGTGCACAACAAATACTCCACCTGCTGCTTTACCTGATGATTGCTTAGTTATTCCACAGTAATGCAGCTGATCCCTACTGAATAACATCTGGGTTTTTGTGAACAAATGGCCTTCGATAGCTTTAGATTGAGATTATTTCAGAGTGTTGACATTATTTTGCACTAGCTGTTTTTCTTCTGACAGCGGACACACATGGAACAAGCCTCTGATATAGGCGGTTTGAATCAACCTTAATGCAATGTTTAAATCTAAGTCTGGCTGCTAAAAGCCTTATTTAAACTGCACTTTGCAGCAGAGAAACAATTACCCTTGTAGTCAAAACTGTTTATCCCAACCTGTCCTTGTTCCTTGCTTCTTTTTTCCGATGCCAGAGAACTTGAGTACAATGCGCGTCAGCTGATGGCACATTAGCGTCTTTGTCTTTGGAGGCTGCAATAGCTTGAGCCGGAGATGAATCGGGGCTGACAGCGACCTCTGCTCGTCCTCTGTCACCACTTCTAATGGCAGCGGGGGAGGAGGCAGTGCCACAGTGACATCTTCATTTACTTAATTCACTGTGATGAATTAGTCCGAGGCTCTCGCCGCCTCACTCACCTCCACTGGCAAACTGCAATGTAAGGATTTCCACAAACATGTATGTGCATACTCAATTCCCCTTCCTGCCCCCTCCCCCCATCTTCCCTTTGCATATTGTATACCGTATACCCCGTGCTCTCATTCCAAGTCATTCGACACACTTCATACATCACCCCGGCCACAAACATGATCTAAATCTCCCCTTTGTAGTTTTTCTAATCATCTTCCTAGCCGTTTTCCACACACCGCTGCCAGTTTCCAGCCGGATAAACCGTTACGGGTCCTCCGCAGAAATGTTAATTATCAGTTTTATCAAGAGAAAGAACGATTTGTCACAGGCGCGCGGTGCTCAATTAGAAGCTATTGTATGTTGTTCTTGTTCTTTGCAAGTGACCCCTGATAATTGCTTAACCTTCACGTCAACCAATTCAGATGCTGTAACACACCAATCACCCCCGGTGTCACGTGTGTGCGGTGCCCCCGGTGTCACGTGTGTGCGGTGTCACACAGAAGACAGAACTGTAAGTGCAGTGACAAACGGGGCTGTTATATGCCATATAATTACAGTCTGCTATCTGTGTAATCTACATTCCACGTAATCAAATGATTAATATGCCCGGGCAACTTTTAGTTGCATGATTATATTTAAACGTATGTCGAGGGACCCAGATTTCACATTCCAGTTCAAATCAGAGCGTTATATTAATACATGTCATGCGCATGCTATATTTATGAATTGCAAAGGTCTGATTTGGTACAATTATATGTGATTTGCAGTCATGTTGCACCTAATTATTGGGTTCAAAGGCACATGGATCTTATGTGGAAATGATTTTACATGGTTTGGCAAGAATAGCACGTTTACTTTGAAATACAGGGCTGATGTGATATATTTTGGCAGCGAATGCCAAGCTAAACCCGAGAGTGCTGAAAGCTGAGCCGTAGGATCATATGATTAAGTCGCCATACAGTAAAGCCATTAAGCTCAACAGGAGTCGAGGGTTGACCTGGGCAAATTATCACTTTTATTTTAAGAGTCCCATTACCCTGGAGTTAAGGAGTTGACCTCTTGGTAAAACAGTCACAGTGAGTAAAGTTAAAAGTCATAGATGAGGAAAAGTTCTGTTTTTTTTCCGTACAGAACTTTGATCCATGTTTAAAACTGTCAAATGGATTTTATGAATCAAAGATGATGGTACTTTATGAGCAGGGGCTCCGGGAGGATCTTAATGGCCTCACCGTCCGTCCACTAATGGCGGTCAGGTCAGCCGAGATGGTATCTGCGGATCTGGAACCACCACCCCTGGGTTTTTACTGTTGCATCAGCGTTTTTCTAATCCCACGCTTAAATTCCTCGAGAGATGAGAAGAGGAAACCTATCCTCAGAAAACCCTAACAAAAGCAAACTCGCATAACCCGTGCGGCCTGAGCATCCTGGGAAAATGTAGGCAGCCCATATGCCCCCCCTATCCCCCACCCCCCCTGCATTCTGCAGCTGTGTTGGGGATATGATCTAAGATTGAAAAAACGCTTTCGTTCTGCCAGTCTGTTCGGTTATCAGACAAATGCCATACAGCACTCTGAACATTGCCGGGTGTTGTCTGTCTTTCATATGTGCTGAGATGTATAACTATGGTGATGATGATTGTGTTTGAATGGATTGCGATAATGAGTGGAGCCTTTATGTTAATCTTTTTTTTTTTTTTTATCAAAGCACCGCTGGCTATGCGACTACATAATCTCACTCTTTATACATTCACTTTTGAGTCCAGAGACCCAAGTGAATTGCTTAAAGGCTATTTTCCTTGTGATATTCTTTGATATCCATATAGATTCCAGTTCATTATGTCATCTCCTGCAGGCAACTGTATGAAAAAAAAAATCCCTTTTCTCAGAACTTTGCTCAAAGTGGGTTTGAAATGATTTTTGAATTGAATTTTTTTGAATGGATGTAAGACTCATTTTACTCTCTGGGCTGTTTTGATGTAACACAACATCAGAAACCAGCGAGTTTATCTGCATATTAATGTTTGCTGTATCCATAAATAATACAAAACCATTGTGTGAATCCCCAACGTGAACAGAAACTCGGATTGGTCTGTAAAAAGTCTATATTCAATTTGAAAAGACGTAGAACAGGAAAAAAGCAAAACGGTTCTTTTGATTTGCTGGAAAATCGTTGATTGAGATCAGATACCTCTCTAAGACAAATCTTCATCCCACTAATGTAATCTATTATAGTCTCTGTAGGAGTTGTTTGAAGTGTTCCTATAGAAGCCATCTTTGTCACTACATTGGTCAACACCCTAATCGCAGTTTTACTTTTAAACCATTTTTTTTTATCTTTATGTGTAACAACTCATAATTCCATAAAAGTCATTGTATAGTATCCTTTTTTCATCTTTCCTAGAATTTCAAAGAAGCTGGGAGACTTGCCTTTAAAGCTCCAAAAGCTCCATCTGAATAGAACATGTTCACTTAGCTCTATTACTTCATTTCATTTCTTTAAAACATCTTCATTTCTAAGTAAAAGTATATTCATATACTTCTTATTACTTCTTACATATATTCATCATGTTCTGTAATGATCCTCTTTTTTTTTAACAAATAATTATCTTATCTTTGAACCCCTGTTCAAATTTGGGTCAGTTTGGCCTTGTTTTAAGTTTTAAATAAAGTATTTCTATGCATAGTAAAACACAGTGTTAGATGTTTTTTTTTAGCTAGATTTACTCTGTAACAGCAGCATAAATAGATTCTGACACTTTTGTGTTCATCTCACATGTTGTAGATTTCTTTTCATACCAGGTTTAATTACATAACCCATGCGGTTGTAAAGATATTCCATATTTATTATCATTTATAGCAGGAAAACCGAAAAATAAGCCTAGGGCTTAGGTGGTTAACCAGTAATCACTTCCATATTTCATTTCTGAATTGCCCAATCAGATATTTGTATGTTATGCTCTAAAATGCCACCAGTGAGAATTTCTACACAATATTTGAACAGCGAGAGTGTAAGGGTGTTCCTGTGGATGAAGCCATCACTTCTCTCGGATAAGGAGTCTCTTCAGAATGACAGCATTAAAAAGAGAAGCGGACAGCATATCGAGCCGGGGATCTTGTCAGTGCCTCCAAATGGGGCCTGTCATACAGTATCTGGCCTGGCTGTCATGTAATGAGATCCTTGCTGCTTTGAATGTAACTGTGGTCCAGAGGCAGAATGATCTCTCTGCCCCCTCACTGACTTTATGTGGTACATTTTCTCACAGAATGATGAGGCTCCACTTGTTATGTCGCCAGTATTTTTCCCCAGTGTCGGAGTTGTGTGTGTGTGTGTGTGTATGTGTGTGCACGGTTTGCTGGCACGTCCCTCCCCCAGGGAGCCGTTACATTTTCGTTGTTTTTCAAAACGTCTTAATGCAGCTGCTGTCCCCGTCACAAGAACACAGCAGAGAGGAAACATACAGGTATAGAGCAAGCAGAGACAGCCTCAGCATGGACTTCTGGCCCCAGTTACCATCCATCCGCTTGTCAATGCATGAGTGATTTAAAATTTAAAATCTTGTGACACAGGTGGCAGCGCACGTGAGGATTCAAGCCTCAGTAGCTTCCGCTTGGGAGCCATCTTAAGCGCCGTCCACACGAATGTGGGTATTTTCGAAACCGTGCGTTTCTCTGCACCGTTTCGGTCTTTCATCCAAATATAACCACTGTTGTGAGCTCCTGAAAAGTCCAAAGTGAAATTTTTTTGAAAAGTTTCAGCAGTCATATGAATAATAATTCATCTTCTTTTTCTTCTTCTTCTTCTTGCATTGCTGCCATCTGTAGGACTATTACTTTATTGTTTTATATCCCACTATATAATCCAGTATCTGTTAAAAACCTAAAGAATTATGATTTTCCCTTCCTGCTTAACCCAATTTCTAAAATTATTTTCAGAGATACCTCTTCCAAGCCCACCTCTTGCAATTATCTGATCCATTCTTGTCTTTGGTAGGCATAATTTCCACAAAAAGTAAAACATGCACCGCAATTTCTTGTCTACATCGTTTGACGTCACACTGTGCGATGGTTAACAGTAAGTTGTATCCATGGAGACTTGTAGAGTATTCTAGCTTTCTGATTGGCTAAAACGGCCTTCCTGTTAGGAGTGCTATCGCCACCTACTGCTTTGGCATGTGCATGAAATGATTTGAGGCAGATTTTGTGGTTTCATGTGGGCAGAGATTTTTTTTAAATCACAAAAATAATAAATAATGGTCTGGATAAGCCTGGCTAACACCAGACTGAATGTCAGTGGGAACCATCCATTCATTTGTTCATATTGGAGGCGTGGTTTAAGAAAGCCCATAGTCGTTTATTGGGCATTAATGTCTGTCAAATGTGTCTGTACGTAGCTTATAGCTAATCATATCAGATCTGATGATGTACCCGATACCAGATGACAATTAAATAGTTTAGCGCTAAAAATTGCACATTTTCTAACGCTTGATGTCTAAATTACTCATAACACATTCTAAGGCTGCATCGAAGGGTAAATTACTGTATGCTGCCATGTTGGATCCACAGTTATCAACATAGTCGCTGCATAGTTGCTGCATGCTCCGCTGTTCTGTGATTGGCTCCCTAGATGATGGGAAAAATCGGGTCCCTGGTGTCCAGATTTCACAGTGAAAATAATTCATGTGGAATAACGGATGGGTATACCCAAACTAGGTGTAGATGGCAATTTTTTAATCATGGGCCATAAAAGTTTGGTTTTAAAAATACCCATATTCATGTGGACTAGGCTTTAGTCAAGCTTTCTCTAGGTTGATGAGGATGTTTTCACTTTTGATCAGTGGCTGTTTTAAAGTAGGGTGTTCAGTGTCCGTTTCTGGCACCAGAAATCAATTTACCTCATTAAATTAATTATAAAGAAGTAATGAACTAAAACGGCTCTCATCAAAGCGAACAGGGCCTCAAAGGGTGTTAATTCCTTTCACTAGGCAACTAGCCAGTGGCAGTAAACTAAACAGATGTAATAACATGGATTAAACATTGCTGAAAATTAAAAAAAAAAAATAGCAGGAGAAAATTTGTAGTTTTTCTCCTCTTGAGGAATGGAGCCAATTGCAAGATTGTTAGGAATTCTCAATCTGTTTCCTTATCTGTTGTGTGTGTGACTTTGGTAGTGGAGAGTATATGAATGATGATTGTTTCAAGTTGTTTTTGTTTTGTTTTTTTTTTGCTGGGGGACAAAGATGTCAAATTCATCTCTAGTTACCAAAGAATTTCAGCACTTATCAAGGTGAATCAGCCGGAATGGTTCAAAATGTATTTGCCTCCCCTGTAATAGCTTTCACTTGTTCACAGCCTCCCTTGGCATATCAAATTTTGATGTAATATTCAGATAACGTTTTCACACATTCCCTTACTGGCCTCCATTTGAAGTATGTTTTTTTTTTTTTCCTCCGTGACAGTTTGAAATATCCCCTGATGGGATGACTTTCTTTTATTCCTGAATCACTATATGGTAATGTTTCTGTGTTTACCAATCACTGCCAACCCCAGAAGAGACGTGGGCCTATTCTCTATCTCTCGAACCGAACGCTTGCTGACAAGGGAGATGCTAATAATTAATGGCGTTTTTTGAAATCTCTTTCAAGATGTTCTAGGAAACTGCACAACGGGGAAAAAGGAAAGAACATAAAATGGCTCGGAGCGTGCAGTCAAAACAAAAAATTCAGCCAGCGCATCATTTGTGAGTTTTTGTAGCTAGAAAATCAAATGTCTTTCGCTAACTTAGATCCGCTAAAACATCTCTGTGACCCATTTTTTGGGATCCAACTCATGAATATAAGTGTAGGCCAGTACAAAGAGGAGCTCTTGCATCTAAAGGCAACACAATAAAGGAAGACGTTCTTATGAGAAGTTTACTAGTAAAAAAAAAATCCTATCCTCTCAACTATTACACAATATAAGGCTAATGCAATTGTGTAATGCCAACTGGCCAGTCACCGATAAATTACTTTTGACAAATCTCAGCAGTTTAAATGATTAAAATCACGTCCATAAAGCAGTGAGAGGTTTTTTCTGAAGCATTTAATTTGGCTAAAACAGTCCTGCCATTAAATGAGTGGAGTTGAAAGTGGAGAGTGACTCAGCTGGGGTGGAGATGAAACAGATGGAGGGAGAAGTAGATGATGAGTGGGGATGCTGCTGATAGGAAAAGATGAGGAAGCGGGAGGGACAGAGGGACTAGTTTGGTACCCAGTGGAATCCCCATGTCCTCGGCAGCAATTAAAGAATACACACACAGTCCCGCGACGCTGTGGCCTTTGTCCTCTTAAGAAGAGGCCCGTTTCATAATGGGTTTTGTGGGACATGGCTCCTGTCAGCGGGATTTCATTGTATTTCAGCTGCGACAACAGCTCCTGTAGCACTGATATTATACTGCAGTAGCAATGAACAGAAAGTGGAGCGTTTGATCACTTTATGTGGTCTATCAGGATTCTATTTGTTTCTCTTCCTGCTATATAGCTGATGGCTGACATGTTTATTAGTCTCTGTTCAGTGCTTGCAACAAGCCATCTTTTTAAACCCAAGTAGGCATGTATGCATGCACACGTGTGTTTATAACATCAGAGGAAGCGTTCTGGTGAGAAACATGTATTTAACTTAGGGATATCTGAGTATTATGTCCAAATGTATTTGGAAATGCTTCATGGCCTCTGGTGGCTCTCTAGAATCCAATCCTCAGTCTTATGATGTTTTAATTAGTGTGTAACAGTGAAAGAATTCCAAATAAAATATTATCATTTAGATGATTTATTTGCAGAAAATGACAAATGGTCAAAATAACAAAGAAGATACAAATATTTTCAGACCTCAAACAATGCAAAGAAACAAGATCAAATTCATTTTAAAACAACATAATACTAATGTTTACACTTAAGAAGAGTTCAGAAATCAATATTTGGCACAATAACCCTTATTTTTAATCACAGTCTTTATAATTGTTCTTGGGTGACTTTATTCCACTCCTGGTTCCTCTTTAAGCAGAGTGAGGTGTGCATGTGTTGGAATTCCACAGATGCTGGAATGGAATGGCTGGAATACATGTAGAGATGCTGATTTCAGAAAAAAATGCATTGCTCTCCTATTGTTTTCCAGAGCTGTATATGTACATGAAAGAGCATTGACCTGCGATAGACATATATGTAGATCCTGGATGTGCTAATTATGTCATGTATCATATTTTTGTGACAGAGGAAAATTAAATAAATTACATTATTATAGTTACAAATAAATGTTGTTGACACTATACATCTTGCATCTGTATTTCATAGATTTATTTCCATATATATTTTTTTCATTTTATATTTTTTCATCTTTTTCAGTAGATTCCATTTAAAATGGCATGCACTGAAGTATTCAAACCATGGCTATAGCTAGTCATAATAAATGATCAGTGTAATTATCGCGACCACACACACATCAAATAACAAGACATTCTTACAGACATAATGAGTCAGTATATGATTTGATTAATCATTTATTATGTTATGAATCTTTTTTTTCCTCACATGTTGTTGTTAATTATTCATGCTAATATGTAATTAATCTCTTGATATGAGGAATGAGAACTGGCGGTGGCTCTCACTTTTCAGTCAAATGGTGTGTATCTATTCTCTAGTGTTTCCCTGCCCCTTTGATTTAAACTTAATTTTTCTCTTTATTTGTTTTATAAATGCACACAGAATTTCAGCGTCTAATGTACACACTTTTACCCCATTACTTACCGAGTTATTGTGCAGGAACAATGTCTATATGAAAGAACCCTATGAAGACAGGGATAGAGGGGTAGAGTAATGACTTCATTACAGCTTCTGTAATGTGTTTTCATGAAAAAGGCTTTACTTCTGTGAGGCAATCTACCCTCTGCGGCACAATCACAACTGGAATCTCATATGTGTGTGTGTGTTTTTCCAGGAGACACTAGATGGCACTATGGATATATAATCCCCTGGAAAATGTTTTTGGCTCCTTCACCCACTCTCCCTCACTGTGCTCACAAAATTGCATATATGGTTTTGTTGTGTCATGTGCAGAGGGCAAAGAGGGAGCATTTGCATATGTTTTATTAAGCGGAATTGATATATGATGTGTGTGTGTGTGTGTGTATGTAGTTGTGTGTGTGTCAGTGTTTTTCTAGCACCTTATTTCTCTGCTTTTGTTAGTCTCTCATGTACTTACAATAAACAGTATTGCAGTTTCTTGGGTGAATTAAGAGAAAAACTAACAACTATTGGAAAAAAAAATACTTTGTGGTGATATAAATGACTCGACTACATCACAGTTTTACCTCCATTAAATAATCAGCTGTGCACATATGACACTATTACAGCCATAAGGAATCGTTTGTGTTACAGTCATGTGTGTTTGTGTTTGCCCTCGATCCCTATGAGAGGAGCTTAGGGCTCTGCCTTATGAATGTGCATTTCGTGTCATGAACTTAATCTGCTCCATGTTTGGGATTATCTCCTCTTTCTCCCCCCACCGCCCCCCCACCCTCAGCTCTCCTCTCCTCGTGTCATTTCTTCTCCATGTATTGCCTTGCCATGCCTCCCTTCTGTTTCCTCTTTTTTTTTTTGCCCCTCCTTCTCTCCGCCTCTCTCCCATATGGTTCCCCTCAGTAATAATCAATGTGATCTACCAGGGCCCTTGTTGATGCAGCTGTAAGCATTCTGAGTTTTCAAGATGTCAACAAAAATAAAAAAAAAAAAAGTCCAGGCAAATTTTTAGATTCACTGGAAAATCTGTTCGATGAACAATTTTGCTAAAATATGCTGTAAAAATAATAGACTTGATGCATATCTTGCATACTGAATATTTTTCAAATGCAGCCAAATTCAACATTTGATCACCCCACCCACAACCCACTGACGGTGTTTCAGTCAAATCCCACACAGTAACTGTCTTACTTTTACATGCTGATGGAAGATTAGAGCTTTGTTTCCAGCAGAATCAGGCATCTTTTGAAGCAAACACTAATCAAACCCACTGGCAGGGGACCGAGATACAATGACAAGCATTAGTATTCTGCTGCTAATATGATATTGCTGTACCGGTGTGCTGGGTAAGTGGATTGTCTGTGGGACTGAGACCCTTCATTGAATTGTTGAGGTACGAGGAAGAGTAAACCCCATGCATTTTGTTTTGGCAGATACATGTTTATCATAATAAACCATAAAGAAAATAAGCATACAATTCAATATGAAGAATTGAAAGAAATATGCAGTTTTGTCCTGTGACAATACTTAAAAAGCAGAAGTAGCAACATGTAACTACAGTCTGCCATCAGCTCTGTCTGGGTATTTCACTTGAATAATAAAGCAATGAATGTCTTTGAAAGCACTGAAGAATAAAACAATAAAACAAAGCTCCTAAGAAAGAAAATTGTGACATTTTGTTATGGCTGGCTGGCTTTTTTTTCATGATAAAAAAAATGTTGTGGTTCACCCTTAATGGAATTCCAGCTTCTAAACATTCATGCTGCCAAACAAAGAAAATGGCTGGGCCACATCTGTACTGGATAGTGAATTCCTTGCAAAACGTTTGGAAAAAATTGGTGAATTTAACGGCTGATTGGATCTCAGACATGTTTGCAATTACAATGCTTTACATTGCATTGGGTGTGCAGGATGCATCTTTTTTATATTCTCCATGCTAAGCAGGTTTTGCTTTTAACATCTCAGGAGTAAATTGTAAATCATTGTGGAGGATTAGATCATCCAAGTTGCATCAAGGTGCATATGAATGTCTTATTAAGGTAACAGCTTATTAGATATGAAAGAGAATATATTATGGCTGATTGTATTAGAATCAGCATATACTCATTGCTGTGTTGTTGATCCATCTCTGTCTACACTAAGATTATTATATAGTTTGTAGCTTCTGGCTTAATGACATCTATTTTGTTTTGTGTCCATATTATATTTCATTATATTTTTGATAAGTGAGCGTTTTTATTATATTGTGACCAATAAATCAGATTGTTAAGCAGTTGTAGAGTTTGGTGCCAATGAATGCTGACATAGTCTTAGCCCTTTATGTACAAGGCAACCAATCACAATGCTACTATGCTATCTCATATATATATTCAGTATATAACCTAATATGTTATGCCATGTTTAGTCACAATATTTACTACTTATATCCACCCAATTATCCACATCATAGCCTATTATTGATAAATACTTCATACTGTTCATACCAAATGTGACCTTAAAATATTGATTATCATTGCATGTACTTTCACATTTTAGCGTAGGCGACATTTACAGCAGGGTTGTGTCTGGGTTGGGTCTCTATTGGCTATCTGTTGGAGGCATCTGTAAACTACTTCCCTATTTTTCTCATTCTCTTAGAATATTACAATTTGCGCATTTTCTCCCCTTTGGTCATCCTGGTCATCCTCTGCCTTTCCTGCTGGAAGAAATGCTAACTTTGATTCATGCAGCCTCTTATGTTGCATCCCCTGATTCATTCAAATGTGTCCTTCTAAAATTAGACCTCCAATCGGCAGTAAGGACGCAAGGACTTTTAAGTCAAATTCATGCGCATCTTTGCATGGGAGACCATGTTGATGTCATGATAATTAGGTGGGCTTCACGTAGTTGGTTTTTCGGCTTTGTGTTAACATTTTTACTTGCTGAAACGTAGCCTAAGGGGAAAAATTTAAATAAAAAAAAAATACCGAGGTCATGATCTTGGTGTCCTTGATGGTGGCTATGGCCCTGGTTGCTGATTAGGATAAAATCACATCATCATCCAGTCCTGCACTTTCTAAAGCTTTCAGGTTTTAGCAACCTTTTTCTCCGAAAGAGCGAACAGACCAATCACAGCGCAAGCTCATTAGCTTTAAACAAGCATGAACTCCAATGTTTATCCACACTAATTACCACACTTCATTGTCAAGAGAGTTGTTTGGTAGTGTGTATCTGTACCTCGGTGTCTGTGTGTATGTGTGTGTTTGTGTGTGTGTGTGTGTGTGTGTGTAGGCTGACGACGCTTCACAAGCCCCACAACAAGGCCACTAGAACCGATACAAAAACACGAGCACAGCTTATCCGCTCTCCACAGAAAGAAGGAAAAAAATCAGTAATTGATTTTATTTCAGTCGATGACGGCTCACAACAAGGAACTTTACACTGAGAGGACTGTTGGTTAAGTGATTTATCTCCTACAAATGGCTATTAGAAGTGTGCTAGAGGCAGCTGCACTCTTCAAGGTGTCTCCGAGTAAAGTTGCGAGTGCAGCGATATTTTAAAGATGATAGTAGACTTGTCCTTAGAGAAAAATCTATGACATGGCAGTTTCTCTGCTTCTAACAAGGAATGCAAATAGTCGCTTCACTTTTTTTTTTTTCTTTATTGCCCCCAGGAGAGAGAAAAAAAAAACATGAATACGATTTGCTTGATGATGGAATTAATTTAGAAAGCAGAGCCTTCTCAACACCAACAATCGCTAAAACCTTCTCACCTGATCTGTGATTCTACGGCGGTATAAATTCTTCCAAACATTCATGTTTGAAACGATTACAAAATTTTACTGCAGGAAAGAAAAAAAAATGCCGTATTACCTGCCTGAGCTTTTAAAATTCATGTCGTACCTTTGATGGTCTCAGACAGTCTGATCAATAGTTGTGATCACGAACAAATCTCTCCTAAATCCAGAGACTAGAGAACCTAGATTAGATGCTATGATCCAATCATTCTCTCATTGGGATAGAGCTATTTAGTTATTTTACAGATCAAGAAATAAGTTAATGAATTTAATTCCATCTCGGGTAACACTTATAGCTATCTATATCACCTGTCTATAGTGTCATTTAGGTAGAAGATATGAAATATAGTATAGCAGCATACAGCATACAGATACAATGTTTTCAGACCACAAACAATGCAAAGAAACAAGATCAAATTCATTTTAAAACAACATAATACTAATATTTACACATTAGAGTAAGAGTTCAGAAATCAATATTTGGTGCAATAACCCTTATTAATCACAGCTTTCATGCATCTTAGCATGCTCTCCACAAGTCTGTAACATTGTTCTTGGTTCAGGTTTCACCTGATCAGTACCTTTTTAAGCAGAATGAGGTGTTCATGTGTTATTGTGTGTATTGTGTGTAATTCAACAAAGGCGGAATGGAATGGCTGGAATACATAGTGTCATTTAGAGTTGCTGTAGAGATGCTGATTTCAGAAATTCTTTTTTTCTAGAGCTGTATTTATTAGTTACAGAAGCACATTTCTCAATTAAGACTCAATTTGTGAAGTGTATATTTAAAAAAAAATCCTTTAGCATTGTATAGGCTTGATTACAGTATCTTAAAGTGGCTCTATTTAGCCATTTTCATTTTATGGTCTCTTTATAAAAATAGCTGCATATATGTTCCAAAACCACCCCCCCCCCAGTTGTTTGGCCTAGTCCTGTCAGAAATATCTCACCCCTCATGGCGTTGGAGTCGGTCAGAGAAATAGATGTCAAGTACAAGCACTCCAGAAAGGAAACGGCGGCTACATGGATCCAGGGGTGGTTACGATTAACTTCCACTCCCGTTGTGACATCACAACGGGAGCCGTTTCAAAACGGCCAGTGTTTTCAGCCAGAGAGTGAGTGGGTGGTCTTATTTCACAGTTTGTGCATTAGCAGGAACACCAGAAACCTAAATATTTATACACAGTGTTTTTTTTTTCACAGTTTCCCCTTTAATCATACTTTCATGGCACCCATGGACATACTGTGGATGCCTTATACCTGCAGAAGAGCTCCACTTCCCCATTGCGTGATATGGATGCCCAGCCAGGCTCGCCACACAGACACATCAGTATTAATGGGGAATAATGGCTTCATGTCTATGACACTGGCATGTTAATATTAACAGCCCTCTTTGCAGTAGAAAAACCCCTGTGGGCAAACGAATTACAAAAAGCGCCTGTTCATATATTCTTTCATTCATTCTGTAGCCTATACACAATTTACTCTTTCACTTTAAGCATTTAACGCAAAGTGGGCAGGCGGTTCGAGTAATATATTCATTTCACATCAAGGCACGCAAGACAGCACTTTCTCAAAAGTGGCAGCTATTAAATCAAATATTAATTTCCTGTTCTGAAAGACCCCTTTTCAATATCGCTCGGCGGCCGGGGTCGTCCCTATAATTCGGATGTAAAAATAAATCTGACACATTTCTGTGGATTTTGTGCATTTTCAGCTCGCGCGTTTACCGCGTTATTGTGCAAATAGTGCGGGCTCGGAACACAGCCGTCGCTTCAAACGTGCCATAGTTGTAGCTGTAGCCGTTTTTTGAAAAGGCCCTTTGATAATGGATGTAAGATCTTCTACTCGGGTGTTTGGCTGCTCTCCTCATGCTGCTATGAAGGACAGTCCATTTATTCATGTCCGTTCCCAGAGCCCCGGCAGCCCAGCTCCCCGACACTCCCTCAAAGAACATGAACAAAGGGCATATTCTGTCACAAGAGAGTGGTGTGCATGTGTGTGAGAGAGTTCATTAAACTTGGAAGTGTAGAGTGTCTACGCATGCATCCAGTTGCGTGGCCCTTGTGTGGGTGTCTTTGTGTCCATCTCTGTGTGTCTCTAATGTGCACATGTGACATCCCCCACCGACTCAAGGGAAATACCCACCAGACATTATGCTACCATTCTCTGTAAAACTTTGTTCTGCACAAAGGGCCCATTTTATGCCTGACTCTTTAGAAGTTTATACATCAAACATGCGACCTGGTGGGTAATGGGTTGTATTGTGACAGATTCGCTTTGGGCTTTTTTTATCCTTGGTTTGACTCATGGGAACCTGGTACTGTTATGATTTTGTGAGTCTCATGTTTCTGGTTTCGGTCGTATCATAGTGTTAATTCCCACATTATGGGCGATTGACACAGTGAATGTGTGAAGTCACTGCAGGTGATTTTAGTACAAGACGCGATTGCTGCAGGCCCCAAAAATGAGATTTTTGTACTTTTACATACTCAAACTGTGTAATAGTCAATATTCTACCACTCAGTCGAAACTCTAGCATAAACCCTGATTTCCACTTTATTGAAACCACGACAGCTTTAAGTGTCAAAGAGGTGAAGCAACTATAGCAAAAAGTAAATGAAATGTTGCAATCATTACTGCTTTGGAGTGTGAACCTTAAGATTAACTGCATCTAATGTTGCATTGTTGCTTTGACAGTCAGGTCGCAGGTTCAAGACCTCCTTGGTCCTGGGTCTGGGACCTTTCTGTTTGGAGTTTGCATGTTCTCCCCGTGTCTACATGGGTTTTCACCGGGTACTCCGGCTTCCTCCCACAGTCCAAAAACATGCTGTGGTTAATTGGCGACTCTAAATTGCCCGTAGGTGTGAGTGAATGGTGTGTGTGCCCCACGATTGGCTGGCGACCATCTGGGGAGCAGACCCCTGTGACCCTAATGAGGAATAAGCAGGTATAGAAAATGACTGACTGACTGACTGGTACAATTAGTCCAATATTGAGTAGAAATATTTAATTTCACAGGCAGATAATTTATCTTATTTCAAGCATTTTTTAAGCTGATTTGGGTAAAAAAAATGAAATAAGCAACATTATCTGCCAGTGGAATGAGATAATTCTCCTCAATATTGGACTAATGATATCAAAATGAAGATATTTTCACTTGTTAAGATTTCAGTTTTGGCAGTGTGAAATCCTAAGATTGAATTTAAATCGATTCCTGGATTGTGGCATTTTGTCTCAACTGGGCCAATTTCCACCTTGATGCATAAACATGAATCCAACTTACACTCCTGAGGAATCAGCCTCAGGTCTACCACAATGACCCATAAAGTCCCTCTCTGCATTTATTTCTAATAGAGTAACTCTGGGCCTTACTGTACCTCTTGGCGACATCACCGAAAAGAGCTTAAACGCCACATATGGCCTCTGGAAAACCTTGAACAGGTTCTCAAATGTGGACTGAACTGCAAACCTGCAGTGAAAACATCATGAAAGATTAGATTAGATAGAACGTCTATCTAACTTCATATTACCATGCTGATTTCAACTTTACCTCAGTCAGTTAACACACTGAAAAAACTGAAATCTTAAAAGGTGAAAATATGTTGTTTCTTGGTACAACTAGTCCAATATTGAGTAGAATTACCTATTCCACTGCCAGATAATTGAGCTTACTTCAATTTTTTTCTACATTCTAGTCAATTTAATATTTTTTTAAGGAAATGTCAGTGTTGTTTTCTTAAAAAAAGACCAAATTGACCTAAATCAGGAAAAAAAAACGTGAAATAAGCAAAATTATTTGCCAGTGGATTAAGATAATTCTACTCTACTCAAAGATATTTTAACCTGACTAACCTTAACCTGATTTTTGCAGTGCACATTCAAAGAAATAGGACACTAGTCAAAAAATAGCTTGTTCCTATAATAATAATTTCCAAATAATAGCTATCACATTGCCACTTTTCAATTTCTCAGTCCATTTATTACTTTTTTTTTTTTTTTCTCTTTGGAATTTGGCACACCAGAACATCTTGTATGGCAGGATGGAAACTGAGCGTGTTTTGAATAAATCCGAAAACCGTGACTCGTCACAACTCATTTTAAAGTACAACACATTTCAGTCCATTACAGAAGCTCCGATTCATAATTCTGAACAATTTATTCGAACCATTGCGCCCGTCACATCGTCGTCTGTGCGCGCTTCAGTACACACACACAGTGTCTGTCTTTGTCTGAGCCAAGGATTAGCCGTAGCCTTTCCAGAACCCTGTCACGTCACCTTTCCGCCTTCGTGTCCGCGCCGCTTGGTCTTCCTCTCCCTCATCCCAGCCCGCCGCCTCGTTCTGACCCCTCGCAGGCTGCGTGCCCATGGATACGGGGAGAGTATGACATTAAAATGAGCCTGGAAACATACACCAGCACCCCACAGCCAACCATCTGTAATCTCCACTTGCCATTGTTAAGCACTGTAGCACCCTTTGGTTTGATTTCATTTCTTTCTCCTTTTAGTCCCCTTTATGATCAACTGTGTTGTTTTTGCAACATTACACTGAGTAAATTTAGACACATGACTCGAGTCAATTTGCTGGAGGTTGGAGTGAGTCGTTTGAATAGCTGTCGTGTTGTGGAAGAAGCACATAAAATGTTCATCAGACCTTCCTGCCCGAGCAGCCGACTGTAAATTGGGGGGATTTTTCAAGGACAGGCAGAGCAGCATTCATATTCATGCATGGTGATCAAATGTAAACGATTACCCATAGGATTATGGCAGCGGCAATGTTTCCTCTCGCTCTCCGATTTTTAGGCCCCCGTTTTTAGAACACGTTTTTTTTTTCCCTGGCTGTGCAGGACTGCAGTTTGAACATCAAAGCCGGAGAGCGGCGGTGGGTTTTTGGCTCGGAAATGCAACAAGAGCTGATATGATTATGTAGAATACAGCTCATCTTCTCCGACTTAGAAAACTGTCCTTCAATAATAACTACTGGAAGTGCCATTTGATTTTTTAGTATTTGCAGAAAAGTACTTTCAAGATGTAAAATATACACATGTTTATGGATTTTTTTTTTTTTTCAGTAAATACACAAAAAGAAAGCTGATGTGAAACCAGAGCACCAACTGTAGCAGCATTTGTCACAGGTAGTAACAGTAGGCGTTTGTAATGACAGGGCGGTACTGTATTGGTCCTTTTTTTTAATGATTGATATAACATCTGAAGACCAGCTGATGATGCATTATTTATTGATTTGTCTTTGCTCAGTGAGCTTGTCTTGATTGCTTCTCCCTCTGCAGAGGAGTAGTCGATGCCTCTCTCTCTCTCTCTGCTCCGGCAACAAATCAATGACAGTCTGCCTGATCAAAGAGCGGGACACATCCCTAAAACAACACCAGGCTACGTATAAAATATTTAGATGGCGCAGAGGAAGACACAAGACAAAACGGGAGCTGTAGGAAGTGCTGCAGGAAGAACATCGAGGCAGAGGAGTGAGATGACTCCCACTCAGCAACTTCTTCTCCGGGTCGTGCGTTTGATGTGGGCTCGTATACGCGCTGGTTAAATAGGTTTATTCTCCTGTGTGTTGCGCTCAGCTCCATTCTTATTTCCATCCCCGTTTCTACTTACACTTCTTGCTAATCTTAGACATCTGTCCATCCCATAAGTCATTGTGGCCCAAATCTGACTCTCCCCTGCTTAACATCTGACGTGATGGATCACTAATCCGCTTGTTCCCTTATTTCCCTTTTCTTATAGATCTATTCCTGTGCTATTTCTTTTTAAAATAGCAAAATCATGTCAGAGTTTTCAAAGCATGAGGATCGAGTGGTTTGTTTAGTTGCACAAAGTCTGGTTTGCACATCAAAAAAAGGAACGCTGTTAGATGTTCTTTACAAATAAGGAGCTTATTAAAAATGTAGCAGAACTGAGCCAATATCACCCAGGCGATGCTTTCATCTGTGACGAGATACTGTTCACCAGAGATGTTTTCTCCCATGCTCGGGAAATAAACAATTAATCAAACGAACGCTAAATTGAAACAGTTCTGTGCAAAATGAAAACTTGATTATGAGGTGAAGAATTCACTCCTTCCTTGACATTTTCGAGCTCCATTAGAAGAGTAAACGTTGAACCGCTATCATTGTCAAACCACTAAATAGAAGCATGTATTTCATTTAATAGATAGAAAAATGCTCTACGAGAACACTATGTTGCTGCGGCACAAAGTGCCTGACCAGCTGTGTAATGGCTCAATGGTTCCGACACAGCGGCAGAGGAAGAGCAGGAAATGACTCAAAAATGACAATCCAGCTGGGTTACCTGCTAAATAAAACAGCGGCTGACCCAGCAAGATCATTCGCTAAAAACTTGTTGCACGGCCAATTTAACTCGAAACAGAATGAGAGAAATGCTGAGCTGGGAGTCATATAAGTATATGATTATTAGGACTGAAGACTTATTGGAGAGGGAGAATGATCTAAAAGAAAAAAGGGGAAAAAAGACGATATGGTTGAATTCATTTGCTTTGATGGTGACTTTTTTTTTGCATGTGGATAGATGTTTAGGTTATAAATCATGTTAACTTAAAGGTAGGATTTAGTGGAATTTAGCAGCATCTAGGAGAACCAACTTTGCAGAAATCAAATTTAATATTCCTTCATCTTCATTTCCAATCAAAATAGTTTTGTTACCTTTGATTGTGCTGTTTTTATCTACATGAGGATTGTGAAGCCAGCCGTGATGCAGAGCCATGTTTCTACCGTAGCTCAGAATGGACAAACCAAACAATGGCTCTAAAGATGGCATTTTGCATTTTTTTTTTACATTTCTCAGGGCCAGCGTAGTTTCTCATAGGTGCTAATGCTTATCAGTTGGTTGCAATTTGCCACAACACCACTAGATGCCGTGAGAAACTACACACTGCAATAGAAAATGTACTGGAGATGATTTGATTTGATTTTATTTGATTTGATTTGGATTAAATTCCCCCCATTAGTTGGTGCCATAGCAATCCGCTTGTCTTCCTGTAATCCAAATAAACAAAATCACAAATAAAACATAAAATTGCAAATAGAACAGAAAAAAACATCATAACTCAACACACAATAGATAATGAACCAACTAACAAAAAAAAACAAATTACGAATAAAACAGATAAATTAGACACTTGAGCGGCCACACAAAACTAAACTAAACACTCCCAGAAAACAAATAACAGTCTTAGATAAAATTTGACTACCATGAATGCAGCAGAAATATCGAGGCTGGTTATTCCTGTCAGATATATACTGTAGGAGATGGCAATAGACAAGACAGAATAAGCTGATCCTTACTGGACTGTCTAGGGTTATGATCATGCACAGTAGACACTGCAATACTCACCTATTGTTTCCAGTATGTTATGTTACTTAAAATCATATAATGCCTTATATCAAAACACACAACTGACAACATAAGATGATGCCAAAAAACATCAGATCAATATACAAGTACCAGCAGGTACACCCATGAGCTAGCTGCTATCATAAGACAGTCTTTATACACACTGTGTCATTTTCTCTCCATTTGTATAATTGCCTACTTGACTTTTTAATGCATCATTGTACCATAACAACAATCACATAATGCATCTGATGTGACTGGATTCACAGGAAGGGTTTGACTATTTCAACTTTTAATTGGTTGATTCACAAAAGCGGCATGTTTGTGTGAAAGATCATATGACGTTTTGAAATGAATCTCACTTGAGAAGTCCTCTATAAACCGATGCTTTATTCAAAGGCTGATGAGAGAAAATGTGCTCTGCCATAACGATGCCCCAGTGAGAGAGGAGCAGCTGCTTGATAGAAAGCCATTGTAGCCGTCTGTCTGGGTGAACCACAGAAAATAGGTAAAATATGCACATTCTGCAGCGGGGTAAACTCATTTTCTCTGTTTGCGCAGCCTGATTAGATGCCTGTTTATCCTGAAGAAGCGTACCCAAGCACACGAATGATGCATTGTATTATGATCTGTCACATGTTATTATTTTCTCACTGTTAAAATAAGTATCAGACAATTTTGCTTTTTTTTATGTCCATGCATTAACCTGATGAACTCCAATAGAATCGGCTTTTCTAGTCAGTATTAACCTGTTCCTCATAGGCCTATTTAGTATAGTCTACCTCTCGAAAATTACACGCCCAGACTAAATGCAGTATATCTCCACAACTACAGGGGTTTTCTGAAGGATCTTTGGTTTAAAATAAAGCTGGCACCTATGAGATAGCTGTATAAGTGCTAGAATAAATTTAAAATGTACAGTGGTGAAGTACATCCAGCTAGAATAAAGCAAAAATGTGAAAAAATGTATTCCGCCCCAAAAAAACCTATCTATTTAGGTTAAAAAACACCTGAAAATCATGGATTAGTAGCCCAATAGGCTCATATTATTGCTTGGGTTGAAATTATGTTTTGTTAAGCTAAAAATGTTAGATATAGACTTGTAGCTGAGTTTCTTGTTGACATTTTGGTGTGTGAAATTTACATATTGGTTCTTGCTACTCGGTTTAACAAGAATGATTAAGGTCCCCACAAGGTCCTTAATCCTTGTGGGGACCTGGGAAACAGGTTAAATATATGTGGATCAAATTCTATATTAATTATTCTCTACGAATTTCTATCACGGCTGTTAATACTTGTCATGAATCATGTGTTGCCTGTGTGATTGCACTCAATTGCTCATAAAAGTGCATATTATTAGCAAGACGATGCTACCATTCAAGGGTTAATCCTGCCATGAGGCTGAAGACAACGATGCTAACAGATTTTATTTATAACTTAAGTCTGAGCCAACTCTTGAAAAGTTGTCGGTTCTTAGTTAAAAGTCGAGTCCTGTCCTCTGAGTACCGATGCCTCAGAGAGCCTTGGAGCTGATAATTAAAAGTGCATCCGACTGAGAAAAAAAAGTCGACAGTCATTAAGGTGTGAGGTTCAGCCTTATTGAGCAATCTACACAGGGACCGAGACCCTGCCGTACTGTAGCTTGTGCCCCATTACAGAGAAGGTTGGTTATGAGCCACAAGTGTGCACCACAGTCCAAGTTCATTAAATCACTACTTCTCTCTCATTAATTTCACAATGCTAAGCTCGTAATGTAATTCAGTGCAAATGTCAACCTGTGCCACGTGTGATGTCGCTACGCGTATTTATACAATGCTATATATGAAAAACAATGCAATATTTTCATTTATTCCACGTTTGCCGTTTCTTTTTAATTTCCGGACCTGCGTTCTCAAACACTAATGGGTGACTTTTTTCCAGCACACACACACACACACACACACAGATACACACACACACACACACACACACACACACACACGCACACACACTTCTATTCATCATCAAAAAATAAATTAATAGCTTGTAATTTAGTCTCTAAATAACCAATGTAAATTAGTGCCTAACAATCTGTTTTCCCAAAAGTGCATCGTGTAAATAGGCGACTAAATTGAGTCAACATTGCTCATACAGGACAGTGTATACACAGGACCTCCAATTTTCTGCTTCTCTTTTCTGCAAATTCTGTTTTAAATTGTGCTTAATTGAAAATGTTCAAAACCACAAGCAGATGGCCCATTCTATCCGTGGCTGTAAATAGTGTAGTCTCCAATCCTAAAATTAAATAAAAAAAGAAAAACTAAACAAAAGTGTGAGATTACGAGAAATAATAAATATTTTCAAGAAAAAAAAATATTTATAAAAAGAAGACATAATAGAATTGGTCTCTTTGTCATCTCTTTTGATTTCATCTTGTAAAATTCTTCTTTGGAAGAAGGGGTAATTTTGTCACATGAGACTAGAAACATATTTGTCGATAATGTTTTTTTTTCATGATGAAAACAAGACAAAATCAATGTCCTAAACCACTTACTGTGACAAAATTACCACACATCTTTTGTTGACGAAAAAAGACGAGACGTGATCTACTTTATTAAATAAAAATGCATCTTTCTTTTTTCGTCACAGTCTTTAAGTTACAATCCAAAAAGTTCCTTCACTGGATGCGCATAACTTTTATTTTTCCTTCCTTGCTGCTGCCGAGGGTGTGTGTATGTGTGTGTTTGTGTGTATGTGTTGACACCATCCACCGGTGCTGTCGGCACTAAATGCGGCGATGTCTGTTACTTCATCACAAGAAGCTTACTCTCTGCTACTGTGTTAACCTGCTGGGTTACAATCGTTACTTTTATTGTGTAGGTGTGTAACTCCGGTGGTGTCACTTCAAAACATGTCCGTGTGTCACACTGAAATAAACAAAGGATCATAACAATAATTCCTATTGTTACAGATACCTGCCTAGATTAAATTTGATTAGCATTACTATCCTAACCTGCTATCAAGACAATAACTAAAAGTAGACTAAAATACTTGGAATTTTCTTTTACTAAACCTTCAACGTTTCGTCGATTAAAATGTGACTGAACAAAAAAGAATACAAGATGATGAAAGACGACTAAAGCTAATTTGGATATTTGACACAAGACTACGACTAAAACTAAATTGAAAAATAGTCGACAAAATGAACACTGTTTGGATGACAGCTTTTCTTTCTTCTGACCGGTAGCTGTGTGTCACTATAAATGGAAACACCTCTGTCTGCCCCTCGCCGGGCTCTTCCTCTGACAGACACTATGAGCTCCGTCTGAAGACAGATACCTAGCTGTGTCTGGGACGCCACTGTCCAGGATGAGCTAAGGGAAGCGGTGGGGGAAGTTAACATTTGTGTCACACACAAAGGTGAGATTTATGCCTTTTTCAGATGCCAAACACTTTGTTTTCGATTTTACAAAACTGCACCAGCCCCAGGATTCTGCTGCCACTGTGCTGCCTCTCAGATCTTTAGCATAAAGGCCGCTGAGCCGTCATGGCAGCTTTCCGATGTGCTCTTGACTCAGCTGTGTGGAAAAATCCAGGTCCCCATTGTATCCCAGAACACTGTATCCTAAAAACAGGTCCGGCAAAGATGACAGCAAGGTTTCATTTTCATTTTAATAAGCCTATCATCATCATCTATGGCAATAAGATACGGTACTTATTCGAAAAAACCTGTAACTTCAGGACAGGATATTGAAATTTTCAGCTTTATTCTCAGAATATTCTGACTTTGTTCAGGTGATATTACTGTTTCTTTTATACTCTAAATGAGATTAATATGTGGCCCTAATGCTTCATTATAATGAAACAGAAAGCTTATGCAGTAAATGAGTGAAAACTTAAATCAAGCAGAGATTGCCTGAAGAATTTAAGGGTGAAAAAAACAATAATCCACACACCTCGAGCTCTGGACTTGTTCTTTTAAAATCAATACACGTAAAACTTTTATGAAGGCAACTGGAACACAAACACAGCTTAGTGCTGGTTTAAAAAAAAAAAAAAAGACCTGTTGCTGTTTGCCTCATGCTGGGAAAACTGCTGATGGTTGACGCACAATGTTTGTATTCTGTTGCAAGTGAGGTCATAGCAGAGCAGGAAACGCGACAAGGATGTGTGAGAGTTTTCCCTGGCGATACAGAGCCGCTCCTGTGTGTTGTGGTGCAGCGGATCATAAACACACACATGTGTGTGTGCTGAGCTAATTCGGGAAGAGGCGACCAACACCCTCTCTCGTAAATCGGCCACCCCCGAGACTTGAAAGGTTTCGGATCTCTCGAAAAGTTCCCACCGAAGGCACAAATAAACCAAGCAGAAGCAGAAGAGTTTCTTTTAAATTTGTATTAAAACACTGTCACTATTATCTAACATCAACCATATTTTAAATTGGTGGTGAGATGAAGCAGATGATTTACAAAGTGCTTATCTTGAGGAATATTGATACTCTTAGAAGCGTTAGGTCTGTTCCGTTCCATCAAAGCCTTTGACACTTAATTTACTCTCTCTATTTGAAAAATGCAAGGTGCCCCAGTGGAGGTTGACTGCGCACAGCGGCAGCCTCCGTTCAGAGAGGATAATTGAATATAGTGAACCAGTCATCACTCTTGTCCTTTGTGTTTTATTTGAGCCAAACTGTGTCAATGCTGTTCAAACTTCATTAGCCTGTGTACATTGCACCGCTGACATTTATCTGTGCGCAATACTCCCTTTTGGCATGTTAATAGTCGATTTCTGACGGCCTACAAAAAGGAACCTTTTTTTTTAATTTGAGCAGGATTGATAGGGTGTCGGTGGAATATATCTTATAATCATATTTGTCAAGTATTAAGTGGTTTTGTGGGCAGAAATTGGTCACTTCCAGCCTTTAGAACAGTGTGAAAATAAATGTGGCTAGGCAAGGTGAATGACAGCTGATGTCAAGGGGCATTTGTGCAATTTGTGCTGTTGTTCAGTAGAAGTAGACAGGACTGTGGTGGGGCGGCTGTCTCTCGTCAAAATCCAGGGGTGGATCCGGGGGGGGTTCACCGTGCTAGTCTACACTACAAAAACTGAAATTAAACAGGTGCAGGTTAAGATATCTTGTTTTTGGTTTATTCCAATATTTAGTAGAATTATCTGTCTATTACTATCTATTCTATTACTGGCACTTTTCTTAAACAAACCTGTGGGGAGTGCTGCAGTCTGGGTCAGGAGAGATGATCATCAAGACATAGATCATGAGTTAGAAAACTTAAAAAAAAAAAAAATGACGGTCAAAGGAACCCCGATTAGATAAAAATCCTTTGATCAACAGCCTGTTATTTAAAGTTATTTAAAAATGTATTTAATCAGAGTGCTTCAGACTGCCTTTTTATTTTTTTTTTATTTTTTTTGGGGGGGGGGCTGATTTGGGTCAGTTTGGTCTTTGGTCTTTAACTAATATAAAAAAAAAAAAAAAAAAAAAAAAAAGATGAAATTGACTAAAATCAAGAAGCTCAAGTATCTGCCAGTGAAAAGAGATAATGCTGCTCAATATTTGGACTAATTGTACCAAAAACAAGATATTCAGTTGTGATAAGATTTCATTTTTTGTAGTTAATTGAAAGTTAGAGTATTTATACAGTACAGGAGTGCTTGCGGTGTGTGCTATGAAATATATATAGGGTTAGGGTTATATAAACATAATACTCACTGTTTAGTTGTCATCACTGTCTTCCTTTCACTGGCTTCTTGTTTCTTGACCTATTCCTAAAAGGTGATGTACTAATCTAGGTATTTTTTTTAATGACCTGTCAGTGTTTACTTTCCCCATTTTAAACCATTACCACCGCCCATGGTGAGAAGCATAGATCTTTCTTATCCTGTGCTTGGAAGCAAATTCATGCACAAATGCTGCCAAATAAACACCAATTAGCAAAAAGAAAAAGACCAGAGAGAGGTACGGGGGTTAATTGAGAATAAATGATGGAAGATTTATCCACTCTTGTGTGTTGATTGGTCGAGATTCATCTTTTAAATAAAAATTTCAACACCGGGATGTAAGACACTGGCAACATTGCGGTAGGGAATTAAAGAAGATATGGGTATTGGGGACAAAACACAATGGTAAATCAATGATATTTTGACACATGTTTTTGTACTTTATTCCACCCCTGCATGCTGTAAGTCGCTGCAACACTTGGTCTAACACAATAAAAAAAATTCTGGATTTGCCACTGTCAACAGCAGGAAGCTGTGGGTGTGAGTGCAGGAAGAGAGTATTCTCAGCTCACTTTCTATGGATACATGAAGCTAAAAATGAAAATATACTGTATCACCCTGAAGAGCTGTAAATCAATACAAATGTTGATGGTACTACGTGGGCTGGTTGAGTCAGGTAACCCTGTTCTGTTCTGTTTCTTTGCCTTTCTATGTCATATATATATATATATATATATATATATATATATATATATATATATATATATATATATATATATATATATATATATATATATATATATATATATATATATATATATATATATATATATATAAAATCTTTTTTTGTCTTTCTCTTTATTTGACTACTTTCACCAGATGTAGGTGGGCCAGTCCGTCCTTTGAGCCCCACTTTCTAGTTGGACCTAAATAAACCCGACTTGACTCAATTAAAGTGTTGACATGCACAGACAGTCAGTACACAAATACACTTTTGACATTTTATTCTAACATCTTATCTGTTTGCCAAACCAGTTTGTGGTCAGAAAGAGCTTTGATTCACATCAAAGGTCTGTTAGTGCCCAACACATATGGCTCACAGAGGCCTTGCTTCATTTTCCCATTATAATCTCCCGTTATTTTTGTGAGAAACAAATTGTCTCGTCCCAATTTTGGATGGAACTCCCAAGTATAACCAGTATGCCAAACGACAGAGAACACAAACCAAGACTGGATGAAGAAAATGCAAATCATTTTCACCATCTCAAATATTATATTGGGGCCATTCAAATGGTTTCTAAGCTTGTATCCACATGAATCCCTTCACTTTTTGTTTAATGTAACACTCCCAATTATCCCAATCATCCATTTTTGTCTGATCGGTTTTTCGAGGCAGGGAATGTGACGGAATTAATTTATCAACAAGCCGAAGCGTGACGTCTGGAGTCTAACAGGATGCTCTCATCAAAGCGAAATCACTGTCCGTGAGGCAGCGGACAGAATTCCTGAAATATTTATATACACAGGTTGGATATTTTTCTCCGGGTGGCCTCCTGGTTGTCTTCCGTTTCTGGCTCCCACAGGAAGGGAATTATCAACTGATACTGATCATTCTTGTCAGTGGTGGTCGAAAAATAAATGGAATGAGGAAGAGAAAGAGGGGAAAAAAAGGGAGATATGAGGGAAATGTTGTTATGTTGTGCGTGAGATGATGACAAGTTACACACATTGTTTCCCTATCATGCAACGCACACGTCTTTAGCGTTAGCAGCTTTTCATGCCACACCTGCTTCTATCCTGAAAGCTGAATGTTCCATTCAGTTTCCTTCTGTAAAAACATTGTGACGGTTAGAAGATAAATCACCCATTTTCATGCTATTAGTCATAATCAGTCAATAACACATTATAAATTATCATAAATATTATACAGTAGAAAGGTCATTTTATAAGTAATTCCCATTATCACAGCCATTTAACCTGAGTCTAGTACTGAAGTTGCTGTCATGGGAACCTTTTATAAAAATGGCAGCACCTTTAGGTCATCCAGTTTTTTATATTTCTATATGTCCCTATATGTTGTGTGGACATGCATATAAAACTAAATATATGTAGCTCCATAGTTACATATATTAGTTACATATATTCTGGCATGTCATTGGTCACATACAATGAGCATAATGGTGCAAATTGGCTAAAGAAATACGTTGCTTTCTTTTTTTTTATTTTAGGATTATTTCCGGGCATTTTATGCCTTTATTGTTTCCAAAGTGGGGTTGTATGAGGTACTCGTCCATAGTCAGTGCATCATCCGCAGCACATTTGGCTCGGCACCCGTCTTTTATTTCAGATCGGTCATAAATTTTGGATTTTAACTCCCAATATTTTGCCCATTCCGTCTTTATATTTCTCGCTCACTCGCCTGCTTGATCCCTTATTTGAGATAAAGTGGCTTCATACTAGGCATTCGGAGAAGAAGAAAGGAGTTGTTGCACCACTTTGTAGTCCACTGACACCCCCATTCTCCATTTATTGACTCTTATTAGGCAGTCATTATGGTGAATCATGGCACACTAATGCGGACCGGTGATTACGAGAGAGTGACAGTGGACAACAGAGATTGGCAGCATGCAGCCACTTTGTTCATAATTAACCACGGTTTCGTTAGCACACCTTACTTTGTTGCAATTTAATTAGTTAATATGCTCAATGATGTGCTGTATTGAAAATTAATGAATGCTTTCAGAGTGATTCATAAGCCGAATTTATTATTCAGCGTGCAGCAAATAAACCTAATTAAAAAACATGAATTAAGTGATTGTATGAAATGGTTCCAGTTAATTTATTATCTATAAAAAAAAGAGACCATGAAACCCATCGCTGAATTCAAAGAATCAGGAGTCATAAATAGCACTAAATTGTACATTTTAATAAGCGTATATATTGTGATAAAACTGACAGCTGACTGTTATCGGTTGTATTTTATGTTCTCACCAGTATTAAGGTCACTGAGATGTTTAAAAAAGAAACATGGATGGTATTAACATTCACTAAGATCCATCTGATGTCACAGCATCAAAAATATAGCACAGTGAACTTTTTTTGTTTTTTTCACAGCTTTTTAATAAGGATTACTGCATCCCCATTATCCAGGTATTAAGTTTGGTGTCTGAATGTACTTTCGGCACAGCTGCTCGCCACAGTTTGTCCTGCCAAGTCTTCCTCTCTGTCAGTCGTTGATGACTCACTGGAATCCCTCCTGAACTGGTTGGGAACTATTGTTTATGGGGAACCAAGCGATGAGCCATGTGCTCTGTTTATTTCACACTGACAAAAAAGTAACGCTGCACCTGTCTGGTGCCTCAAGTAAACAAAGATTGTCTGTGATGGGAAGTCTCCTGTTGATCGCTTCCTGCTGCCCTCGTTTGACCCCCTTTTGTGTCAATATTAACTGTAGCTTTTCTCGGATGCCATATTCTTGTTATTCTTTCATGGTCATTTATGTAATAGAAATGACCATTTCCATTTCTACTACAGAGAAAATCTAGGTGTTGTATGTATAAATACTGTCCCATGCATTAAACGTTCAGTCCATGGAGAAATGCGCACAGCCTGGACTCAGAAACTGTGCCTTAGAGGTCCCATATCAGCCACTCTTCTAGGTTTTTTTTTGTTTTTGATACCTCTAACGTGATATATTTGCGATTTAAAGTGCAAAAATTCAACACGATCCAGTTTTACGGAGCTGTCTCTTAAGCACTTCACTGGAGCTTTCAGAAAGCCCAGGTTGTTTTTGGTCTGTCTCTTAAATATTCATAAGGCGCCCTTCTGATTGGGTGATTTCACTTGGACGGCTGAAAAAGTGGGTGTGACGGTGACATCAAGAAGTCAAGGGAGTAAAAACGAGTTGTAAAACAGGAAAGTTTCTAACTCTAGGCTATGTGTATTTCTCCATTTCTATGAGTGTTTGATGTATAGGACAGTTTTTATGTAACCCCTATCTAGAATAAAAAAAAAAAAACATTATAGTGACCATTTGCATGATATGGGACCTTTTAAAACAGCTTGCTTGAACTTCTGTTTTATGAATTTTTTAGTACTTGAAA
Source organism: Lepturacanthus savala (assembly GCA_030544235.1). Taxonomy (NCBI): domain Eukaryota; kingdom Metazoa; phylum Chordata; class Actinopteri; order Scombriformes; family Trichiuridae; genus Lepturacanthus; species Lepturacanthus savala. The sequence goes on from CM060464.1 coordinate 8,488,309, forward strand.
CCACAAATATATTCTGTTAGGGATATCACAACTTCAAATAAAACCGGGAAAAGTGCATGATGTTGGACCTTTAATATGAAACCAGAGAAATTCTGTCGAGTGTGGGCTGCTAGCACAGTTAATAGATGTCTCAAAGTTTTAATGTGATTTTGAATGTGTGCGTATGTGTATCCATTTATATTTAGTAAAAGGGAAAAGCATTTTAAAGGGTTCTGATGTCGCTCTTGGCTTAACAAGTGTCTAATCAGTAAAAGAACTGAAACTACATTTCCAATTAACTTTTAATGTCACCCATGTTGAAGGACCACCAGCAAAAAGAATGCAAGACAAGAAACCAATTAGCTGTGACAATTCATTTTTCAGGGCAACTCTTTCATCTTGAAGTGGCTATAATTGATATTTTTATAATACAATGTATCAAATAACAACGTGTAATGAGGTGTCGGTCATAGCGATGAACCTAAAGAGAATTACAACCCGACTGTCTGGCTCCCTCCGGCTTTATGGAGCATCGAGGCAAGTTTCAGCTCATTGTTGCTGTCCAGCTGCAACTTTACAGCTTTGGTTCACTCTCACTGATCTCAAAGAGCCTTTTTGGATGCAGCAGGGGAACCAGGTCCAGACAGTGTCTGGAGTTGCCATTTCATAAATGCAGCAAACCACCTGACATTGTCCATCTCAGACACCGTCATAAATACTGGAAATACTCCGGTATAGGCAAGGAGGGATAGGGCATGATGTGAAAGCAACTAGGTTATGATATATCAGTATTGTGTTCACAACTTGCTTCTGCTGCCCCAAAATGATAAAAAAAAAACTGTTCATACAAATTAAATTAACGCAAACAAAGTTGATATGTTATCATTAATCTAGATATTATTGGTGGCAATGATTTTGCTTTAAAGATGATTGATGGAAACGCCCATCTTATTAGAATGTTATGTAACTTGACTGTCTGATCCTATCATGGGCTTCAATAAGAATATATAGATATAAAATAAGAGCAAGTGGGGATAAAAAGGGTAGAAAATGTATAGTGCTGCATTTTTAGGATTATATTAAGTGCTTTTGAACGCAACATCTTGTGCATTTGTTCTGAAAACACCATTAGTAGGCGATATGACATGTTGCTTGATTCCGTGAGCTTCATTTTCTCTATACTAGGCTTAGTTGTTTATTTGATTAATCAAGAAATCTCCATCTACCCGTGCATGCGTCACTTGTACGTTCATGTGCACCCGTTGTCCTACTACTGCTCGTAATTGCTGTCATCCGCAGCCTGCTGTGAAAATGTTGTGTGTTTTTGACTCAAACATTTGGTTCCGCGGTAATCTGACTTGTCTTCTTATTTCTCTCCCCTCCCTCAACCCTCTTCACTCTGCCTCTCTGCTCATTATCTGTCGTCTGGTTTTCACCTCACTTTATCCTCATCCTTCTCTCTTCATTTGTCTCAATCCCACCACTCTCTCTCTCCCTCCCAGCCTCTCTTTGTCTCCCTCTCCAGCCTGTCGTCGTCCACAGTGGTGCAGCTCATTGCTAACTAGGCTGCCTCCGAGCCCACAGGTACGTCCCCTCCCTTTCATCCCCACCCCCTCCCTCTCCACTCCGTGCTCTATTTTTAACTCCACTCTGCAGGATCCTCCCCCATGATTCTCCCTCCCCCGACTCACATCTCTGTCAGCACCTTTCTGCCATTCCAGCCAAGTGGGCGGATACTGTAGACTAATACCTATTTATTAATTTATGCCCATGCTTGATCTTCAGCTTTTTTTTGATAAGGATGTGCTGTCTCAACTCCATTTCGATGAAAAGTGAGTGGTGTGGCATATGGTCTACAGCATTAGATGCCCATTTCGACTGCTCTTTCCATAATAAACAGTATGAAACAGAATTGAATGCACAAGTAAAATAGCATGATGCTAGTGGTGTGATTTGGAGAGGGGAGACTATGTCCAATAGCACGATTGGGACTCAAACCCACTATTTTACACCAAACCCTGCTGAGAGACACTCTGGCCCGCATTATTGGCCGGGGCTGATGCCTGTTATCAGAGGATGCATTCATTCCGGTCTTAAATGGTTTGCTTTATTAAGCTGCCACCTTGCCCTGCATGGAGCCTGGCAGCCATCTCAGCCCCCACACCGAGTGGAAACATAATGCACTTGTTGAACTGTACAGTGAAGGCCAGGGCCCCGTCAGCTTTCCTCCTCAGCCTCTTGTCTTTTTAAAACCGCTCGACTGGCTTTTCCCGGTGCATATCCTCCTGACAAGAGCTTACAGCACATAACCTCCTCCAGCGGATAAGTGCCGCGCTCTCCAAGCTCCCAGTGTTTGTGTGGAAGAGGCACGTTGGCTTTATTTTATACAGGTTAAGAGGCTGTGCAGTGTTACTCTCATGTAAAGCACTGCTGAGGTTGTTAATGCTCCCCTGAAAGAAAGGCATAGATTCAAACGGATTGAACTGTTAGTGCTGCCATGTTAGACTTTTTCTTTTTGAGCTTATTTCTGTTTTGTTGTAGATGCTTTTGTTCAGATTTTAGAATTTCTTTTTAATTTATTCCCACTGTGAACAAATGTCCTCTTTAGGATAATGCAGCTCTGTCTGTATTAAATCGGTTTCCAGGTGGCACTTTCTTTTTTGTATTTGTGTCCCATCAGTGATCCTGTAATAGACATAATGTTAGTTAATTCATGCACCATTGATTCTCAGCGATATACTCTATATTTATTGGCGGCCACCCTCAGGCATGTGGGGCTTAATGGGGGGCTACAGACCGAAAAAAACAATCTATTTCTCTTATGAACCTGGGATTTGGTTCCCATAGTAACACTGTCTTTGGTGTGGAGCATTTACATTTAATACAAACTTGATCAAGTTTGTCTTTGATACGAAAGCGAGGAGAGACAAAGAGAACAATAATAAAATAGAAAAAAAAACGTTTGGCCTATCGGCAAGCATTGTTTGCTTTTAATGATGGCCTCTCATGAACAGATTACACTTTAAATACCTGCTGACTTATGAGATGAATTTCCATTTTCAGTTGTGCGATGCAGACAATCATGACGTCTGGCCACGTCTGAGGTAAACAACACTTTGTCAGCCTTAACCACACGGTCTGACTCGGTAACGATCCTCGTCTTCCCAGACGTGGCATTTAGGTCTAAGAACAGACCTGCCTTGCAGGATTGCTTCCTGATTTTTTTTCCCATGCAGAACCTAGACAGGTAGACGTCTTTCCGAAGGAATCCATTTATCAAAATCACGGTCCCTCACTGCATTAGACAGCCGCTGTCAGCGGAAGGCTTTTGAGTTATTACGTGCCTCGCCAAAAGAATGCATGCGCCCTCTTTTTAGAGTGAGGTTTCAGAAGCGTTTTACACATTGGCACTAAAATATATATACACACAAATACGTGCACATGTAAACTCTCCCTCCGCCCTGCCTATCTCAGTCATCGCCCGCCGAGGAGGCACACTCGACAACAGATGCAATAGGCCAAGCAGTGGCATGCTGAGATAACGTACACAGTAGCTCTGCCAACGTTGTAATGTTCCATGCAGCACTGAGTCTCGGCTTTGAGTGAACATTGTGCTGCCATACTGTGCTATAGGGCTCGCAGCCCTTTCAGCATTTAAAGTTCAGCCGAGTATATGTATGTCATGTAACGGCAATGTCCTGGCGTAATAATCCAGTTCTGGATTCATGTTGTACGTCAGCCATCTTTTTCCTTGTAGGTCTTGTTAATAGAAATCCCATTCTCACCTATCTTTTAATGCTTATTGACTGATTTTCGCCTCAGTAAAAGCAAGAGACCCAGGTTGCTGCATTAGTAGAGGCTTTGTACATTGGCGCTCCACCATGAGCCACAAGGGTCTCAGAGTCTCACATCATTAGTATCACTTTTGCTCTCCCTCTTTTCCCTCTGATGTCTGTTTCCCACTCATCTTCATTTGCTCCTTCTGTTTTGGGTCTGGCAGAAGCATTAATGGATTAATATTTGAGAGGTGTTTTTTTTTCTTTTTTTTTCTCCTCTTTTCCTTTGCCACCCTCTCTTCTTGCCTCAATTCCTCCTCCCTCCTCTGGCCTCCTGACAGCCTGGGTACCCTGCAGCAGGACTTGGCCAGGTATAGCACTAGATGAAAAGGTTTTGCAGCAGGAGCCCTCTTTCAAAGATGCCTTCTGCCCCTGCTCTTCATGGACACTCTGTTGTCCCTGCCAAGCAGATGGAAAGAAAGCAAGGGAAGTAGTGAAGGAAGAAGGGACGGAAGGGGACAAGCGGGAAGGAAACATTATCAGAGACGGAAACAGCAACGGAAAGTAGTGGAAGCGAGAGCAAGGTTTTACTCCAGATGCAGAAGTTGCACCTCTGTAGATGATCAAAGACGCTTGGCAACCAGGTGTGTGCAGCAAAGTGCACTTTGCTCCCTGTAGCCCTGTATATCCTTACTCAGTCTGGGGGCCAAGGCAGGACATAAAGGAGATTTGAAAGTGTTCCTGACAGGTTTTCATCATCTCATGTCCCGCTGAGGTGTCAGCTCAGTTGATGCGGTAGCATCCTGTGCCTTCAACAACATCCATTGAACTTCATCCTGCAAGGTGAAAACTTAAATGGCTTGCTCAGCTTCAGTGCTCACTGGAGTCAAAACTTAGGCCTTATTAATTCTGGATTTGTTTTTTTATCGGTTTTCTGCAATGTAAGCAAGATTCCCCTCTCTCACATGGATCACAAACCACAGCCTCCTCCAACTGTTTTACGAGCGGCTACTAGAACAAACACAAACACAGCATCACGCTCCCAAATCCAAACAGACATTAGCTTCCGTCTAAAAAGTAATTGCCTCGGAATAATTGAAAACTTTGAGCGTAAAGGAGATATTGTTTTTTTTTCTCTCTCTCTCTCTCTGTCGGGATGTACATGATTTGTGTCTTCAAAATAACCCCCCTTAAAAACATTCTCCTCTGTGATTGGAGGGAGGGCAGGCATGCTATACCAGGTATACCTACATAAATCTTATCTGAAGACAAGCTAGATAATGCACTGTAGGTATAAGCCGAGAGATTTAGCCTCTGGACGCTGCAGTGACAGGAGATAGGTTACTGAGGGGAGGCAGCACGGGCAGTAAAACAACTGACAGTTGGTCATTACAAAAGACGCAGGTGGGCCAAGAATCAATCACGCTGCGACTGGCCCGGACTCTGACAGATGCCTGACGTCTCCTTGATGAAGAGCTCTGCAGTTCCTCTGAGTGAGGAGGAGGAAGAGGAGGAGGAGGAGGAGGAGGAAGGGGGATGAAAGGGGAAATGGGAATGAGGGAACCAGGATGTGTAGGATGATTAAAACAGAGAAATGGAGCACAATAATGGACCACTATATGAACCAACCAGCAGGGAAGAAACAGAAGGGTTGAGGTATATTAAAGAACAGATATGGGAGGAGGAAAGGCGGTCAGTATTTCAGAGACTAGAGGGAGAAAAGATGAGGGAGACCAGATCAGGACGTCAGGGCATGAGACATTTTTTGCCGTCAAACCCTCACATGATGCAGCAACAGTAGCTGCCATAACAACCCTTTTGCACCGAGGTTTTAGAGCAGGCCGTAGTCCGTGTTTTGACAACACCTTTATAGGCTATTTCATGGTGTCTGCACTAACAGAATGAGAAAGTACTTCAAGTGTGAAATGCCACTGCATTATTGGCCCACACTCAAGCACTTTATTTAATTTTGTGTCAGTTTTCTACTCATTTAAAAGATGTACTGTATCGAGGGACGTTTTCTACTCCGGATAATGTAAATGCAGTTTACGGCTGGTCAAAGTCCAATGAGATTCAATTCAAACAAACACCTGTATCAGTTTCAGAAATAACTGGAATCAAAAAAGACATTTGTTTTATCATAGCTTAGGCTGCTTTACATAACTACCTCATAGTTTATGTGTGAAATGAAGGGTAAGCAATTGGTACAGTACGCCAGTAATTGCTGTCTTTTTTTTTTACGATTTCTGAGTCAATGAATAGCTTAACACAATACACGTCCTTGCTTTTCTGTAGTGCAATCGAATTAACTTGCAACAAAAAGCAAAAATAGGGGGGAGGAAAGTGTCACAGCAAACAACAATCCTGTGGGAATCGGGGAAACATGTTCACAGAGCATAAGCATACGTATTTATTGCATCAATACCAGCCACAGACAGGTCACCAGACAACATATGAAAACAAAAACTCTAGATATATGAGTTTCTATCCAAAACAAACAGCTTTGCCACTATTCAAAGAATAGATTTTAATTTGCATAATTATTGATTTTGACATTTTTCTCAATAAAGATGTTTAGCTCCCAATCAATACAGCCTTCCCTTGTTAAAATCTCCTTAAACTCAAGTGATGAGGACCACAGCTTGTCGAAGAGTCCAAAATAGCTAACAAGCTAATATGAGCTAATGTTAGCTTTATTGGCTGGCTAGCTACAGATACAACATAATTTCATAAAATTAAAATATAGATAAATAAATAAAGACAACATTTTCTAGCAATAGGTGGCATTTAAAAATTGATGGTCACGTCATCTCAAAACAAACAGGCCTGCAATGTGCCACTGGCTTCTCCTAGAACAGTCCACACATACAGCATAATGTGCATGTCAAGAGAAACTGCCTCAAACCCAGAGATGTCTGATATCTCTTTAAAAAGTCATGAGGTCATTTGCTGTGGAAACCAAGAATTACGCAATTTAAAGAAAGCGAGCAGGACATGCAATCAGTGCTCAATATGAATAATAAATTGAATACATTGAGGGAGAGATTGTGGGGGCTTTCAGTTAATCCTTTTGGTTGAAGATGTGCCAGTATTCTCCTTTTTTCTGTACTACAAATACTACAACTGTGTTTTACAGTATATTCACATTGGCATCTCTTTCTTTTAATGGGCAAAATAAAACAGAAAAATGTATTGAAAGATTTTACAACCTCACTTGACATGTACCAATTAGTACGGCACTATTGAAATAATAATGTGTAGTAATATAGTTCAGTAAGGGATGATTTTGAAAAAAAAGCATTAGAGAGCAGTAGAGTAGTAGCTTAAGCAGAGAAGTAGCTGTTTTATCACCATGGGCTACCATCACTGTGTTGTACAATGTTGACACTGTTTTTCACATATAGCCCATTTGTTAAAGCAAATCATCTTACATATAAACACATAACCTTACTTTGGCTCAGATCCACATGTTTTGCAAAATAATAGTCACTGTGTCATAAACCTCCTATTCAAACGGGATGATGTGATAAAAAAATATATTTGAATTTGTTTTAATACAATAAGATCTCTATGTCTTTTCATTTTACCATCCCTGTCTAAATTAATGGAAATTGCTCATCAGAGCTCTTCACATGCATTATGATTAGAGATGTGAGATGTGTGTGAGAGATGTCCGTCTCATGCTCACACAACAGTTCATTCAATCAACAGTAATATCGGATCAGTATCAGATATCGGCCGATATGTTCAGCCCATGGATTGGTAGCGAACTGGATTGGAAAAACCTGGATCGGACAGGCTTTGCTGCACGTGAACAATCTCTATAGGATACTCAGCCCATGATTTGGTGCTTCTTTCATCTCCTATTGTTATTATGATGAGAATTATGTCTCTTAATAAAAGATTATGTTACAGAGTGGGCTGTCTGATGGAATTTTATTGTAATAATCAAAAGTAACATTTACAAATGGATCTCAGAGCTTGTTTGGCTGACCAGTGAGTATTTGTCCTTGGTGTATTGGTAATGCAGCTGTATGCATCACAGAACCATCTCCTGTTCGTCAACCTCAGAGACAAACAAGTTTCTCTTAATTATTACAGAATTCCTTCTGTCCATTCATAGCCCTACCTATCTTTCTTCCTCGGGCTGTTTCTTTCTCTGTCTTCTGGGAATCTTAGCTTCGCCTTTGACAGTTTAACCACAGCCGTGAACCAGCAGGTGAACACTTTCTCATGAGAAGCAGAAAAGACAAATTCAGACCAACATATTGACAATAAAATCCTGAAGAGTAGAAATTGTGTATATCTGACTCTAACTCTAATCCTAGAGCTTTGTTTAGCACAATTAATAGATTTTTGAACCCTGCTCCTCCCCCTGTACTGGTCTTTTCAAATGATGACTCTGAAATGCTTACATCATTCTTTGTGGATAAGGTCACTGACATAAAGTCCAAGATATTGCCTTCCTGTAACCCTGGGGGTTGACTGTCCAGCCCAATGCTGGACAGTCAACAGTTTTTCTATTGAGCCAATTTAGTACAATTTCTTTGGAAGAACTCAGAGCCATTGTCTCCTGAAAGTGTCCCTCCTCTAGTCCTCTTGACATTGTTCCAGCCACTTTTTAAAGATGTCTTTGACTCCTTACGCCCAATCATACTCTCCATTGTGAATAGCTCTGGCTGTGTGCCTGGTAAACATGCAATTATTCAGCCACTCTGAAAAAAGTCAATCCTTGACCCATCACTATCCACCTATACCCAAACTTCCTTTCTTTTCAAAAGTGGTAGATAAAGTCTTGGAGAACAGTATTCATAAGAAACTCCTACATGTCCTTTCCAACAATGACATCTTTGATAAGTTCCAGTCTGGTTTTCATCTGGGACACAGTTCTGAAACTGCTCTTCTCAGGATTTCAAATGATATCCTATCCTATGACGCTGGGTAGTGTTCAGCAGTGAGTATAACTGTGTCTGCCCTTGAATCGTTTGGTTTAGCTTTTCTGTAGCTAGTGATGACTATGTCGCCATCTGTTCCATTTACATGTGGTGTTCCCCAAAGTTCAATCTTTGGTCTTATTCTTTTATCCTCCTTGTATATTCTTCCCCTTGTTTTGTTTTAAGTATATTTCTTATCATTGTTATGTAGATGATACACGGTTGTACATCATTTAAAGTTCTCTACCTTACCATCATGGACAAAACACAACTCCTTATAGGCCCTGAGAGCATTTTGGAAAAACTCCAGCAGTGTATTGGTATGTTTAGCAGTAAATGTTAAGCAAGTCTAAAAAACCATGAACTTTGAGTTGCATGTTAAGAAACTTGTCCAAACCAATTGCTTTCAACTACGAAACATTGCCAAAGTTAAATCTGTACTATCCTTTCAAGATCTGGAAAAAAAAATAATTTGTGTTTTGTTTCCTCCCGTCTTGATTACTGCAATGCACTGTTCACCTCCCTGAGTGGTTCTTCTGTGTCTCAACCCCAGTTGGTCCAAAATATGGTTGTTACACTTTTATCTAAGTCACATTTCTGAGTTATGTTGTCCCTTGGCCACAGTGGAATCACTGATATCCCTCCGGTCTGTTGACCAAGGACTTCTGGCTGTCCTGAAATCCAGGCTTAAAAAACTAAGGGTGATCAAGCTTTTGCAGCTGTAGCTCCTGCTCTGGGTCTTCCCTTAGGTATAAAAAATGCAGAGTCAGTAGATCAGAATCTGTTAACTCCTGTTTCATTAGCACTTTGTTTTTTAGTGTGTTTGCCTTCTGTTTTGCTTTTTCTAACTTTCTATTTTTATTTTCTTTAATGTTTCTTATTCTACAGAACCTTGTAACTCTGATTTCAAACGGCACTTTATGAATAAAACTCACTTACTTATCCCTATCCTTCGCTCCTACCTCCATCTCTATCCTCTACCTCTCTCGTTTCATCTCCTGCTTTAATTTAGTGTCCGATCACAGGCCCAGGAGTACGAGAGATAATGAGATTAGGCCTGTACATGTTTACACATTCTGATTTACATTGCACTTTCCCTGTCTGACCCATATTTCTCTCTATCCCTCCTCCGTGCTTCTGCTTTTTATGTCTCAGCTCTCCCTCTCAAGCTCTCTATCTTTTCCACTTCTGTTCGCCTTGCATTCACTGCAGCAGTGTACAAACACTTTGCTAAACCAATAAACAACAACGTTATGTACTCCACACCAGCGCGGTTTTAATTCCATCACTGCTGTGTCAGATCCAATTCTTTCAGTTAGTTAGATGGTCTCATAAATAATCTGTCAATCTCATTGTTTGGCTTGAATTGGACAGGACTGCATTTGTGCTTTGGTGTATGGAATAAGCATTCACTGTGATACTTTTCATGGTGGACACAGGGCCATTAGAGAGGTGCATGTGAGTGCATTGGTGTGTGTGTGTACATGGGCTATGTACCATGACTGATCACCATATTGAGCCATTCTCCTCCAGTCGTCTGTCATCGAAACTGTCCTCAGTGAAGCCTCCCCTTGTGTCACATGATAGTCTGAGAACCACAGAACCACTCAATTCTTACAGTACAGCTATCCAAATGGAAAAAAGGGAAGTTTTATTGAGACTATAACTAATGCAACGTGCAGAATCTCAGGTTTTTGCAGCCAACCCTTAGGAAGAAGGTATTTGCCATAGAGGAAATGAAATTACAAGTGCAAGAGGGCCATATCCATCCACTGTGGCAGAGATAAGGTGAGTTAGCCAATTCTGTGTTTTTGTAATTCAAAACGACATCCACCATTCCTCGGGGATGTGAAGTACACACTTTGCATAATTTCTTTACTGCACATTACTTTCATTTGGAATTTCTCTTCAAGGCCTGATCTGTGATCCAAATTGGATTAAAAGGGCAGTGCCACTGCCAAAAATCATAACACTGGAATATGTCATTCTAACAGCTAACACTCAGGCCTTAGAGACAGGAGCTAAAACCAGTCCAGCCTCACTTCAGACAGAGGGTGAACTGAGAGGATGCATGAAGATATAAGACAAATAGGTTTCTGGAGTGTAAATCATGCAGATATATTCCAGTAGAGCCCCAGAATATAAATGTGCATGATATATTCGCTGTAAAGTTTGTGGGCTGCCATCACACCCTTTAGTGTTGTACTAGTAAACTCCCTCATGCCTCTCATGTCTGTGGAGTCTATTTTTATAGAGCTCTTGCTTCACACTACCATTTCCTTGAGTCACTCTAAACCCACCTTTGCCGTTCATGAGGTCACAATACATAATGTTAATGGCTATTATGAAAGACACCAGCATCCTAGTGATGTACAGAAGTAGCAACATGGGGCCCACCCACTGTTGAGATCATGTCTATGTGTCCCAGTTGGGCTGTATTGTTTGAAGCTAACTGTAATACACAAAGATAAGTGATCCTCTAGCCTGTGGAAACAACCCACTGATACAGTCTGGTGCTACCAGCAATATGGTTAACCAGAATGCAACATGTTGCATCATTAGTGAAGAAATCAGTGACCGTGATCCTACTAATTCTGACAGCTGACAACAAGCAGCGTGCTCCCAAGTTGGGCCTTTGAGCTGCTCAAGCATAAAACTCCTATGTGACATTTGGGAAGCAAATATTTGATAATAAGATGACGCTTGTTGTTGGATAGTGTTTCTGTCATGTGCTACCACCCTTTTGATTGTTTTGGATTTATCATTATTTCGTTTTGTAAATGGGGTTGTCAGTCCCCCCCCCATTTTTCTTTCATTTTTTTTTAAATTACCTTTTAATGCTGCAGTTTTATTTGTGACATTTGTTTTTCTTAATATTCTCTGTAGTCGTAATATGATTTGAACGTGTTAAGTATAAAATCAACATAATTAAAGGTAATTATTTAGTCATTAAATCCGAACATGCTCGCAACCGCTGACCTTTTTGAAGATGAACAACAGCACTTGTGTATGCACCCTGTCGTCTGTCCGGGTGTTTGCACAGCAATCAAGGTACTGATCCACTGCAACCGTGGTTTCAACACTTCCCATTCATTGTCTATGTAGGACACTGTTCAATGCATTCCGCCAGTGCTGTGGGGTGTTTAAAGGGGAGTGTCATCATGTCAACATTCCTCATTTACATAAAGTTGATGACTAATCTGCTTTATGTAGATCAAGGGCATCCAATGCCTCTCGCTGCAGCAGCTGTCATTGGGCAGGAGCTACAAATTTTAATATAACACAAAGAAGCAAAAAATGGCCAACAGGTGAAAATATTTTGTTTTTGGTACAATTTGTCCAATATTGCGTACAATTATCCTATTCCACTGGCAGATAAGTTAGCTTATTTCAAGTTTTTTTTTCTTGACTTTAGTCAATTCTATCTTCTCTCAAGAAAATTTACCAAATTCACACAAATCAGGGAAAACTTGAAATAAGACAAATTATCTGTTAGTGGAATAAAGTAATTTCATTCAATATTGGACTAATTGTACCAAAATCAAGATGTTTTCACCTGTTCAAATTTCAGGTTTTGCAGTGATTGCTAGACTGATTCTGCCAAAAAGTGTAATTATTTACAATTACTTAAGTCAATCTACATCAGATGTATGAATGTGAATAGTTTACAGTGGAATACATGTCTGAACATTACTTCCAAAATGCATAATTTAGACAGTCTCACAGGCTCTGGTGTCCATCAGTTTGCCAACTATTTTTGACAAATTGGATGTGCGTGTTTTCACTCTGCTAATCCTAATGAGGCACCCCAAATCCGTCCGTATGTATTTCAGTCCTATAGCAGCGTATAATTTGATCATATAGTTTATGAATAATGCTGTGGAAATATCACCAGCTGTGTAATTGTTGAAGTTAGAAACAAGTCCCAGCTCACATATTGCAAAAGTAAGTTAGTTTGATTTTTTTTTCTGAATAGATTTTTTCAGCCCTTTTAATTCCGAAATGTTGGAGAAGAGCAAATCCCACAAATATCTACAAAGTGTTGGGTTAAAAAGGAAGGTTTGCACTGTAAAGGGAGCTATGTTTAGCAGACCTCACTCAGACCTTTTGATTGAAATTATCCCATGTCCCGTGTTGCAAAATGTATGTAATCTCTATTGTTTTACTATAAACTATGGGTATGGATGACAATTACCTGGCAAAACATTTCCATTCAACTTACCTACAGAGAAGGCATGAACTGCTTATGCCTTTTCTTTCTCATTATTCTTGTATTGTTTTTTGTTTCTTTGTGTCTGTGGGTACAAAACAAACACAGTATTGTATTAGTCACTCCTTTAGAGTTGGCTCCATGTCCATGGACAGCTTGTATTCGGCTCCAGCCTGTCTTGGTGTGGAGCCAGAGGGTGAAGAAGGCAACGTGACCATGATAAGAAAGTCTGGGCATTCCTTCCCTTGGCTGAGACACGTACACACACACACACACACACACACACACACACACAGTCATTGGCATTCAAAGGACACAGCATTATTTCATTAGACAGGGGTCACCATGTCTTTTGAATGGCATGGGGTTTGACTCTACCACTGTCAAATCCACTAATCTCAAACAAAAGCATACATTTGGTCCTGTCAAAAACCAGCATATGTACCACACAGCAATTCGGTATCCCATCAGTATCTATCATAAACAAAAAGAAGCGGCGTTCAACACACAATACCTTCAATTAGTATCTTTAGAATGCAGGAAACAAAGAGCATTGTTGCTTATTTGTGTGTGTGTGTGTGTGTGTGTGTGTGTGTGTTTGTGTGTTTGTGTGTGTGTGTGTGTGTGTGTGTGTGTGTGTGTGTGTGTGTGTGTGTGTGTGTGTGTGTGTGTGTGTGTGTGTGTGTGTGTGTGTCAGTGTGTGTGAGTGTGTATGAGGGGTGGGGGATGTGTGCAGCCTGACTATTTGTAAAAAAATATCAGATTTGAGGTGGCGAGACTAATGGACTTGTTTGTTTATGCCCTCTGAGGGGAAAATACACATTCAGCCACTAAACCTGCACAAATAAGACAAAAAGAAAGCGTGTAATTCACAAAGCGTCCGCAAAGGCTGAAAGGCACCCTATAACTGCCCCGCCAGGCAAACAGCATCTTGGTGCTCCTTTTGCTATTTGCACATATGCGGTATAATTTAGTATAATTTAGGTAATATGCATACATATATTTGTCCCAAAATTGGCCCCTTTTTATGCAAATGAGCCTCATTGCAAAAACTGTCTAAATCACCGATTCACAAGGCACTTGCAGTCGAAATTATCAGCGTCCTCAGAGACTTTATTTATTCATTCAGCCTTTATTTACCCAGGTAAGACGTTATGAACTGTTCCTTATTTGCGACCTGGCAAATGGCACAGCCTTTTGAGGGATGGCGGTAAGTGGATAAAGGAAATATGCAAAATAAAATAAATAGCTGGTGGTAACTGAAGCACATTCATAAGAAGTGTCAACATCCCGGGTTCTCTCTTCTGGCTCCTTTCCAGACACGTATCGTAGGTGCCTCGGGGCTATCACAACCATCCATCAACAGGGCTATGTGGGATGTTATACCAGCCATGGCTAATAGAGTGGTGAGATACATCAGATTTCCCCCAAAACAGACAGGATACTGAAGGGGGGAAAGCAAGACTTTTTTTAAAATTATTCTAGGCACATGCTTTGACTCTTGTTGCCAGTAGGGGGCCCTGACAGGGGTCATGAACACCAACTGCTTACATTAATAATGTAACATAGGCTATATTTTAATATATATATATATATATATATATATATAATGTAAAAATATATAAATATAAAATTGCAAAATGTTATTTTATTTCATGCCATCTTCTTTTACAGTCTGCAAGTGTGTGTTTTGGGAAAAAAAACAGTACTGACAGACTGGGATAATAAATCCCATATTCCCGGCCTGACATTTTGAGGAATGCCTCCTCTGCACCTCGATGGTCAGGACTTACCGTAGCTCACGGTCTGAAAATAGTATTTCTCTTTTTCTCTCAGCCATTGTCCTGACTGCTGCGTTCTCGGCCACAAAGGCAACATTTATACTTTACCACATGGCTGCAAAAAAACTTTATGGCCGCATTTGCCCTGTTGTCTCATTAGCGGCGTATCTTTTGTGAATCGGACCTTGACGTGGAGCAGATAGCGGTTCGGAGCGATGTGCAACTCATGGTGCTATCAGCAGCTGCAGTCCATTCTTTGTGAATTCGCCCCTGAATGTTTTATTGATCTGGTTATAATGGTATCAATTTTAAATTGGGGAAAAGTACTGCCCGGAGGATGCAACGCTAAACTGCATTCAGAATCTGTTACTGCCTACATGCATTTTATTATTCCAAAATAAGTAAGAAATATATTTGTTGTTTGAGCTACAAGGCTGTTTTTTCCTCTGCTCTGTGAAGCATAATTAGATCGCTCATACATTTGTGCCAATTGAAGGTGAGACGGCTCGCAATGTTTTCACATCTCCCACCTGCCTCACCGGTTAACAATGGCTGATTAAAGTGGAATAAATGACAATCACAATTCAATAAAATTGGAGTGAAATAAAATGATTACCACGGCCACTCATTTCTGTACACGGCATAATAGGGCATCACAATAGTAAGAGACGCATGATGGAACAGAATACTAACAACATTCTCTTGAGGTTTCAGCACTCTAAAAATGTCCATGTTCTGAAGGGAAAACAAAAAAAAACGTCTTTTATATCTCTGGAGTGGTTTTCTCAATCACTTCACATTGGCACAGAACATAGAGAGACCAGTGCTGTACAATAAGTCCCTGATGGGCTGAGGGTTGGGAGAGGAAAGAGGAAGAGAGGAGCTGATGCATTTCCTCTGGACACACACTGCCTGGTGGTGCTGGAGATTTGTCAGGCGAGTGTGCTCTATTAGTGGACGCATGTGTGTGTGTGTGTGTGTACGCGTATGCAAAGTCAGCGTGTGTGTCTCGCTCTCTCTCTCATGCGCACACAAACACTGTTAAGTACCGGCAGTGATGGTAATTTGATATGTACTCTGCCCCATGCTTGGGCCACAGCAGCACAATAGCGAGGCCAAGTCTCCAGCGGCCGGCGTGTTTGTGTCCACAGCAGCCTGCTCCCATTCTGTCACTGCCACTCCGACACTTCTCGTGTCTGTTGTTTTTTTTTTCCCTAAAGGCGATCGCTCATATTCAAATCAAAAAGAGAATGAACGCTGCTTTAATGCAATCCTGCTGTATAGGGACAATAATATCGGTGAAATTAGGTGATTTCTAGGCTGATGTAGGAGAATAACCTGCTGAAACTGCCAAAGTGAATTCATTTTTTTTTCCTTTTGCATTTCATTCAACAATCATTTCTGGTGCTGTGACAAATGCAACAAGCAAAAATTGATATTCTCCATGAATTAGTTTTCCTAAAGAGTTGATGTCAGGGCTGACATCATCACAAGGAAACACTGAGCTCAGCGCAGCAGAGTGGGGCGTGACGGGGCAACTCCCCCTTATGAGGAGAAGTTGGAGGGTTGAGATGGAGCTTTAGGATGCATCAAAAATGGTGGCAGCAAGTACTGTATAGCACCATATCAGTGCATTGGATATGCTGTAATAACAGTGTGTCATGTGAATGTATCAGCAGACTCCTTCTAACTAGATGAGACTATAATCAGATTTTTTTTTTCAGCTGTATGTTTACTGATGCAGTTGCTGTACTCACATGGGAGTGATCGCCAGCTAACTGCAGTAGCAAGTTAGTGAAATATTTTAGTGTCCGAGGGGGAAAAAAAAATGAAACAGGCTCCTATCGAAATGTCAATAGCAAATCCTCTCACCAATCGCAGCGCAGCGGCAGAGAGTTGCTTTGCACACGCCCTCAGTAAACATACCTTGGGACCGTCCAACCCACAAATTGCTGAGTTCATTTAGAGTGCCTGGACGCTGAAAAAGCTGCCTTTCAGAGCCAGTCACAGAACTCGGGTGTCCACGTGGTCAGTGGAGATACCTCGGTAAGGACCGCGCTGATGGATGTGTGGAGTTGGATCCCGGCTAAGTCTGTGCAGTCAATCAGCCATACTGCCAGGCTCAAGGGGAAAAAGGGACCTATTTAAATCCAAAATACCCGTGCTGGAAATTAAAGTTTAATATTCACTTGTAGCTTGCTCTGTTCGTGTGCTCAGGATAAAAAAAAAAAAAAAGAAAAAGTGCTATTAATAAAATATAGTCACATACAGAAACTTTGCGGAATTGAGAAAAAGAAATCATGCACAGCCTTGTGTATGCTATAAGTATAACCTTGCACTGTTCAACAACAAAAAAATCCATTATGAGCTGTATTTATGACAGTGAACTAAATCCAGTTTTACAAAAGTGATATGTTTCTTGATAGTTGTCCTGTGATTTTTTTCAGAGAAAGGAATGCAAAATAAATTATTCCACACTCTCGAGCTGGAGCAGAATTGTTAATGTTTTTTTTAGTTGTTTTTTTTTCCTGTGATCAGACTGAAATGTTGTTCAACCTGTTTGTCTGGTAACATCACAGCTTTCTCACAGCAACAAGGTTTTTCCCAGTGGCTCAGTGGAAAAACAAGAGATATTACATCAGCGCAAGTATTTGCACACAATGAAGCAGAATTTGCAGCAGACATGGGTTTGGCAAAGCGGATGCCCACAGACAGTCATCGAGACAAGAAAAGGCATGACAAGAGTTTTTTGTACATATATTAATATAGGTAGACGGGTAAATATAAACAGCAGGATTAAAGAAGGTTGATCAGCTCTCAGACCGTTTGCAGTGGCGGTTGCTGACAGCTGCAGAGTTCACCTGCTTGTATGGCCACACCTCGTCTGCCACTGTTTAGCTGCATGACCGACCTCGGTCTTAGTCTTTCATTGCACCATTGATTTATTGACTTATGACGCTGCCTCAAAAAGTTAACTCAATATAGTGCTGCAGGAAATAGTCCTTAAACCCCGGGACCATTTTAGCACTTTCTTTTCCCTTGTCGCAAAGTCAATGGGTTTATCGAGTTGTTTTCTTGTTTAAAGACCTGAAATGGGGTCTGGGGTTAAAATAAGCTAAGGATTTAAACATTTTGTCCTATCTTTAACTGATTTTTACCTCCTGGGTTGGCCTAAAAAAGCGTTATCCCTATAGCACTCTATAGAGTTTGGTTTATTGTAATTATGCACTTCATCTAGGGTGCCACTTCTGATAAGGGAGCAACATGTTTGGTCAGAAATTACTCTTCAAAGCATTCTTTGAACTTGGCTTTTAAACACTGTTTATCTTAAAGGAGGCCTTTTTTTTTACCAATTCCCCAGTTTAATAATTTCATTTTTGTGGTCCATTTATAAAAATGAGCATACTTCTATGGTCTAAAAGTACCGAGTTAAACCTGTTGCAGCAATGCATTCTGCCTTCCCACACACTCACTCTGAAAAGCCCTGTTACTAAAACACTCACTCTTTTGTGATTGGCCTGTTGGAAACATCCCACCCCTCAGAGAGCTGAGTCAGTCAGAGAAACAGAAGTCAAATATCGGGGCGGTTCATAGATATCTACAGAACACTAGTCACTCAATGCTGCTACCCATTGCCACCCAAAGGTCCCCACACAGCCGCCATCTTGTGTCGGTTGCTTCCTCCCTTAGAGCAAGAAACCTGTGGTAGATAAACTATTAAAATAACCATAAGTAACTCAATTTAAAAACGATTTTCAAACTACTTGGTTTGTTATAAATGTCATTAATGTAGTTATGACACTAGATATTTATAATTCCCAATAATGATAAGAATGAACTTTCATATAAAAGTAATAGTGTTTAGATGATGTTTAGACATGATTATAATAGAAGAACCTCACATAAGCAAAATCAGAAATACCATAACCTGAAAATGCTTTATTTCAATGAATTACATTACAATGAGAATTGAAAAATGAAAAGCTGGACATTCAAAATATTCATGCATCCTGTATCATAGCTACACTATAAATATGTGGAACAAACCAAAAACAACCATTCCAAATTAGAACAAATTTTAGTGAGTTATGAGTATTTTTGTGTGTGCAGAGCTTTTGCTTTATTGCGGTTAGAGAACCAGATCACAGCTGGAGGCGGGCTGTCACAATATGGCCGCCGTTGAGGGACGTCGACTAGACCACAATATAATGACCGAGTGGTTTTATTTCCCAGATTTTGTGTTAACAGGAACACCAGAGACCTAAATATTTACACACAAACACTGAGACATTGTTATTTTTTTTTGCATCATAGGGCCCCTTTAAAATGCCAGTTTGTTGAAATGTCCAATTTGCCTTTCTAAACATGCTGTCCAACGCCTATTATGTAACAAGCGACATCCGCTGAAACATACAGTATTTGCCTCAAGACCGCATTAGTCTCTGACTTTCTCAGCATCTGTGTGTTATCTCCAGGCGCCCGCAGTGGCTGTATCCCTGCACCGAGCAGCTCACACAGGGAAGAAATACAACCAGTGTTAGGTCAGACAGGTGCGGGGCAAGCTGGCAGAGAGAAGCAGCAACACAGCAGAGCAGTCTTCTGGAAAGCTCGGCGAAACCTCTTAACCTCCCTGCTCTGACCAAAGCAGCGGAGCACGCACCTGCATCCACGGGCAGGCAGCAGACACATCTCCTGGGAGAGGAGTCAAAGAGAGCCTGTGATACATCTCTAAGTACTCACAGTGTGGCTCCGGTGTGTTTCATGCCCTGCAGCAACAGAATAAGAATGTTACAGTAATAACAGGTCGGACGTATAAATTACAGTCCCGTTATGTAAGTGTGATATAAGCAAGAATACTTAAGTAACTCCTGTAAATTAGCAATTAATTTTGATGAATAACCACCAGTGGTGCAGGGGTTAGCGCTGTTGCCTCACAGCAAGAAGGTTGCAGGTTCAAGACCTCCTTGGTCCTGGGTCTGGGACCTTTCTGTGTGGAATTTGCATGTTCTCCCCGTGTCTGTGTGGGTTTTCACCGGGTACTCCAGCTTCCTCCCACAGTCCAAAAACATGCTGAGGTTAATTGACTCTAAATTGCCCGTAGGTGAGAGTGTGTGAGTGAATGGTGTGTGTGCCCCACGATTGGCTGGCGACCATCTGGGGTGTATCCCTGCCTCTCGCCGTAACGCGCTGGGATAGGCTCCAGCAGACCCCTGCGACCCTAATGAGGAATAAGCAGGTATAGAAAATGACTGACTGACACGTTTTTCCTTCTTCGACTTCTTTTTTTCTTTACAAGCACCCCGATCCAGACCACATCATTATCATGCTCAAATGACATTAAAGAACACCCTAATATTATTATAATAATATTGATTAATAGTGCAACAGGGGAAAAAAGTATAATATGAAATTCAAACTTTCTGTCATAAAATATGCAGAGGAGAACTCAGGAGAAGCAGCCACGAGATGTTTAACTACAGTACTGTAATCTGACTTTTGAAAAATGTGAGTTATACAGTAGTCATGCTGATTTAATAAAAGAATTTGAGTGAATTACCATATTTTTCCAGTTTTCGCTGAGCAAAATTTTCGTCACGCCTGTCCCAAATTGACGCCTGGTCTCAAATAAACACCCCATCTGTTAAGCGATTGAAACAAATCTAGCAAAACAACCTATCATATCCAGAGGTCCGAAGGAGAAAGACAGCGACCATCAGATCATTAAAAGACGACTTCGCTCCAGGATGGTCAAATTTCTATACAGTGCTGTAGACAAGGGTTTTTATTATTATTATTGTATTAACACTATCTGAAATAAAAGATAGATTTAGCTGCTATTAAGCCCAGCACATTGAAATAGACATCATAAGTTGTCTTATTTAATCTTTACTTAAATATTTAACCTTTTTAAGTAGATTTTCATATTTTGAGGGACATTTTTCCTTATTTTCTTGCCAAAATGGTCAATGAAAAGATTTTTGGCAGAACAAAAATAGCTCTGGCTATTATTTGGTAATTTACATCAGATTACTTGAAGGGATTCATTTGTTTGCTTTAAAAATTCATATGAGGCAGGTATTTCCTGTGAACAGATTTTTGTCCCCACATATGTCAGTTGTCAGCAAAATGACCATGATTGGCACAAAAAACAGCTCAATGCTTTGGTAATTACAGGGGTCATGGATTCAGTTGGCGAGGTCATTTTTTCATGATTTTGAAGACCAAATTAAATAATCTTGTTGATTTCTGCTGATTCCTTTCAGAACTGTTTCCCTCTGAAGACTAATAAGGTCATTGCCCATGAAAAATGAACCGGTATCTACATATAAATTGACCCAGACTAATGCAAGATGATTCTGAAGTATTCCAAAAGTAATCCAAAGTAATTAATTACATGTAATGAGGTACATTTCATAGGCATGTATTCAGTAATTTGTATTGGAACACCTCTTTAAAAGTAAGCCTGCCATATAGTGTTTTCATAGAGATGTCACACACACATATGAAATAGGGGTATTGTATGGCACATGCAGGCATGTAATTAATACAGGAGCATAAGGTGTGATATCCATTATTATAAACCCCTTTTTGCTCACATTTGCATCTATGAATATTCTAATCGCTGCCTTTGGGCCTTTTCTTTGCAACTGGACCTGATATTACCTCCCTGTTTTACTTATTGATAGTAATGAACAACTTAGTGTTCTCAATAGCTGAAGCCTGCTTTATTACGCAGGCTTGCATCATTTCCCAAAATTAAAAATGATAATAATAATAATAAAAAATAAAGAGTAATCGTGGTCGTCAAATCATTCGTCATCCAGCCTGGAAAAAAATCACGCTCATCTAAGTCTAATGGCTTCTGTTCAGGTGAATTAAACCGCGCGTGACCTCATTGTCTGCTGACCCTCGTTGTTATTGGGGCAGCGGCGCCGGTTGCTACAGTAACTTCACTTCAAGTCCACGCGCGTTATCGTCAGCTTCATCACTTCATCCGCGGACCGGGATGTGCGCTGACACGCTGGGCTGAGTGCGCGCAGAAGCCGCCGAGATACTCCATCTATCTGCCGCCGCTGCTGCTGCTGCTTGCGCTTTTTGTATTGTGTGGGTAGGAGGAGCCGCTTTCCTGTGATTGTCTGGCTGCCCTCTCTCTCTCTCTCTCTCTCTCTCTCTCTCTCTCTCTGCGTGTCACTTTCCCTCTCTCTCGTTTTTTCCCCAAAGTTGAATATCCCGCTTGGCTGGGAGCTGTCGCCAGCGGAGCGCCTGGCTGCTATATATATATATATTTTTATATATATTTTGTTTGTTGTTGCGTCGCGCCGCCGCCGCCGCGCCGTGTGGAACACACTTTGGGGAGAAAGGGAGAAGCTCCTTCTGTCTACAGCCTCCATCTGTCCACCCCCTCCCGCGTTTTCTTCCAACTTCATCTGGGTGCTACTTTTTTTTTTCCAAGATGACAGAAGAAAAGAGTGTTCGGCATGTAAAGCTGGTAGGTGTCTGAAACCCCTCCCCTCCGCGCGCAGAGGTGTCTGGCTCGGTCTGGTCTGCTTGTGAGAGAAAAAGCGCCCGGGAATATAGGCTAGAACCGGTTCTTATTAGTATACATTTGTATTATTATTATTATTTATTGATTTCCCTCCCACCATTCATTTTGGATTTCCTTGACGCGTTTGCCATAAACTCTCGCCTGAATGGGTCCGATTCAAACACGCACGGGCATGTCTGAGGTAGGCTGTCGGTATAATGCACAAACTTGGACACTTGAGGCTCTGTGATGAGGTTTTCTCACGCGACCCTGTTAAAGACTCTTGTTGATTTATTTAATTGAGAAAGCAAATGAACACGCACTTGTTTTTTCCCTCCACTAAGTATATTTAAATGAAATCTGTTAATCCCCTAACTCCAATAAGACCGCAGGGTGGTCCCGGACCCTGGTTTGGACACCAGTGCTGTACAATGGGGGAATCACAGAATCTTGTTGGAATGATTTAGCGGAGAGACTCATGTGTTGCTGCCATGCAAACACGTGTATGCCTCTCTGCTTATTTTAGGGTTTTACAGGCTTAGTTAAGGAGCTGCAGCCTTCCAGTGCCATGAAACACACGCTCTTGCTTATTTCCATTTCGTTTTATTTGTGAGAAATTAGAATAAACCTCTATATTTCCCAGCTTGATTGGGATTCTTCCAACAAAGAAGCAGGAGCTTTGTGATTCTATCCAGATCTGTCAGGATAACTACTTTTTGTTGGACAATATATTGTTCCAGAAATAACTGCGATAAATGATATTGTTGTAATTTTAAGACCATTTTCTGCCACTGATAGAATGATAAAATATGATTAATATAGTAATTATTGCGACAGGCTTAATTATACCGTCTTCTTGGATATGATTAGGAGAATGTGTGTGATTACTGTGCGATATCTTTATGACGTTAGCTAAATGAATATAATGGTTATTGCTGATACTATTTTGAGAGAAAGGAATGTGTCAGTTTTGTGTGTCAAGTCAATTTTATATGTGTAGCCCACAATCACAAATCACAGATTTGCCTCAGGGGGTTTAACAGTCTGCACAGCAATAAAACATCCCCCCTGTTCTTAGATCCTCGAATCGAATGAAGAAAAACTCCCTAAAAAAGACATTTAACCTAGAAAAAAAAGAAAGAAAAATGGCAGAAACCTCAGGGAGAGAAACAGCCTTCAGAACAGAACTCTATGTATGGATTCCTAATAAATATGATGGATGAGCTAGATGGAACTGATAATCTGTCCCTTTCGATTTAAGACGATTCAAAGCAATGCTGACTTTAAAAAAAAGCCCAAAACAAATCTTCCACTCGGTAGCGTCAAAGTACGCAATTAATATCCAAAGTTGTCACTATGCATAATTCAGCTCCTGCGGCGCTGGATGCCAAACATCGAACTGGATCGTGTCCTGATGATCCCGCTGAGCTCAGCTGGAAGTATGGAGCGGGGGGGCGTGTGTGCTTTTTGTCAGGTTGCTTTGAATACCCCTGTTTGCTGTAAGCATTGTGAAGGTCGCCACCATTGTTATGAGATAAATGTGTGTCAGGGTGGAGTAGACCTCCAATAGTTTTATTTGGATTTCAAACTTAATTGAATCTTAAGGCAGTTTCTCTCTGCCATGCGCCAGCAGTTTGAACAACGCAAAACCCATGATAGTATGGACTAAAAGCACAAACCCTATCAGCCCTGTGCACATCCTGTAAGTGCACCGTAGTTTACACTTTTTTTTTTCATAAATTAAAAGCCCTGGAGCTTCCCTGTCTCATACCATTAGTTTACATGGGTCATCGGGCCGATTACACATCAGCACACTCATCTATAGTAGCAGATACTATAGGCTGCCACCTATAGAGGAAATACACACATCCTCTTCATTGACAGTCAGTCTATCTTTAGAGGTTTTATTCCAGTAGTCTTTCTCTCTCTCTCTGTTTCCTTCCTTCTCTCCTTCTCGTTCTGAGTGTCACTCGTTTTTCTCTCTCTTGGTTTATCCATGCATCAATCATCTGTCTCCTGTCGCTCTCCTTCCATCTGACTCCCAGAGTCTCCGAGTCCCACGAGGCACATACCACAGCTTGATGTTTTTTGTCTGTTTCACCTGTTCTTATCATGTTTTTCTTTTTTTCTTTTTTTTTTTTTTTAAAGAACTGGCTTTCCACTGGAAAGAGATTAAGAGGGAAGCGGAAGCTCCTCAGAACCATTGTCAGACTGAATTTAATAGATTAATGGAGATTGAGTTATAGAGTGTTCGTTAAAACAAGGTTCTGGTGGTGGGTGTCTTGTAACAGTCAATGGTTTGGACTGTTAAAGGCTTTATGATAGAATGTGACTTTGCACAACGCAGCTTTGCGTGTTTGTGTATGTACAAGTTTAAGTCTAAAGCGGGCATTTTTTTCTGCAGAGTTGAATAAAATGATTGAATATTTTAATAACGCTTATCATAATCACTTTAAAATTCTGTGACTTTCTGTGTAGTGAGTGCAGCAATTTGACCAAGAGAGGGTGTTAATAACACAGCGCAGCAGTCTGCTAAACAGTAGAAAACAGCAGCAGATATGTGACTGGCTTCACTTTATCCTTTCTGTCCCATAGTGCAGATTGTCTAAAAAATATTGCAGATTTCCCTCTGGACGCTTTCTCATTAGGTACCTTGAGACATTGATTTATCAAGGTGTCTGCAAGTACTTTATTAGGTCATAAATTATGCTTTGAAGTCCTCAAAGGTCCTTGAACACTTATCTTTTAAGTCTGGCGTTCGGTTTTGTTTAGTAACTCAAGATATGTAGTCTTAAGCTTCTTCATTTGTATTTGATTCCATGTGCCATTAAAACTGGTCTTGAATGTCGTCCATTGACCTTTGAACAGATAACCTGACAATCTGAGGTTGGTACTGCTGCTCGTAGCATATTATTATCCGACCCTCTTGATGGGAAGCATTATAGAAAACCACAAAAATATGTTGATGTGAGTGTGCACTGAGGTGGTCAATGTCATAAAGTCAATGCATATACCAGCAGAAGCCATGAATTCTCACCCCTGATGTTTTAAAAGTCCCTGCCTTCCTCTGCTCAACGACTTACCATTCGTCACAGTGTGCCATGCTTTTCCACACAAGAAGTCCAGACCACAAAAATTCCACTAATTCTTCTCAACGGTTCAAATAAATCACCTCAGCGAGCAGACACGGCCCCTTTGATGGAACGTTTTCACCCTCTGCCAAATTGTTTGTGCCCATATGGATAGTAAATGAGCTGAAAAAACCCTTCTGTATTGGCAAGTGTTGGACCTAATGAGTGAAAGAAGATTTTGGTTTGGTACAAAAGTCATGTGTTGGTTGCACTGAAGCAAACATAATCACATTATTGAATGCTCTCCAGAGAGTTGTGTGAGTTGTATAGAGCGGTTGCCAAGGTCTGTGTGAGGACTAAAAGCTTGTTTTCAAAATTCTGCATATCTACATATCAGAGTGTAACTAGAAGGGCACTCGGACAGCGAATACCCTCGCCTAGGCCAATGGTAGGTCTTCTATCTTACATGTTAATGTCCAAAAGAAACAATATGTGTGGCTAAATTTCTAATTGAATCACCTGTCAACTGCTCGTTTGACTATTAACCTCTTAAGAAGCACCAATTTTTCAGTCTTATTCGAAAATGGTATGCCCAATTAGAAGGTAGCACAGTTTGCACATGTCACATGTTCTTTAAAATCCCTGGCTATTGGCCGGGTCAGATTTGGATTGGCTCGGCGTGTGAAATTTCTATTGGGCCACTCTGCTGTCCATCAAACCAAAGGTGGTCAAACTTTCTGAGTTGGTCCTCATTGGCCTTCAAAGGCTATTTCCCAACACCATGCTTGAACCGGCTCATTCATGTTGTCAATCAATGCGAAACAACTCTGAGATAATTGTTGCGTTACTTGCGGATAGAAATCAATGACTGAAGTGTAGTATTTCTGTAAATGACCCCCTGTTGCTCTCCGCTTAGGGTATGTTTTGAGGTTAAAGCTCCATTGACCAGCAGGAGCCACTATAGCAACTAAAACACTAAAACAAGCGTTGTGCAGACTTCGGAAGTGGGATCTGCCCCAGTATTTAATGGGGTTGTCCATGGCAAATTCTACATCCTATCATCAAAGTCAACAACAAAAATCATCCTGGTAATTCGAGATCTATAACAAGCTTTGTATTAACCACAAGAGGGAAGAGTCAGAAGAGGTGGAACATTCCAGCTCCCCAACCAGCCAATACTTTAGAAAAGATCTGTATTTTTTGTCAGTCATAAATAATTCACAATAACTGGCAGCTTGAGTGGCAAACAGGTCAAACCTGTCTCCTATAATTACGTTATATATATATTACTAAATTGTTTTCTCGATTACGTTGCCATACCAAAGGTAACCGCTGCCTGGAAATGTTTTTTTTTCTAATAAATTAAGTATTACAGGGAGGCGGCGGGTGGAAGGTGGGCGCATGAAACAGGGGGTGTTGACACCAGAGACCAAGGTTCACATTCTGAGTCATGTGTGGTTAGTTTAAGGAAACAAAAGCACGTCAGTTAAGGTCAGTGAAAGATTGTGGTTTTGGTTGAATGTTAATAAAACATGTTTCTAGGGTTTCAAAGTCACTGCTGACATGTTCCTGTATTAAATCAAGACCACGACCTTTCACTAACCTTAACTCATACGTATAAGATCAACATCTTTACCACTTGCCAGATGTGTTAATTAACAACATTATGACAGATAACATAAACCAGAATGTATAACTGTACGTTGTAATTGTAAGGAGTCAGGGTTGCAACAGGGGTTGCACAGTAAGTAAATATCTTCATATTATTCATATCGGTATAAAAAAAACAAAACACCAGATAAATGTTGTTCACCATGAAAAACTGACTCCCTTTCATACTCTTAGTAATGATAAGTATGATTAAAGCTAAATGGTGCATGAAATGTATATGTGAAAGCAGTAGTAATTAATCAGAGAATGTACAAAAGCATAATGCAATGAACAGATTGCCAGGCCTTGATTTGAAAGCTTTCATTAATAGAGGAAATGGTTTCGATGTGATTTATAGAACTTGAATGTGGGAGTTCAGGCTGGCATAGCGTGGATGTATGTGTGTGACAGATTGCCTCCTGTTTTTGTCTCCAGACTCCTTTGATCTCGTCATTGAACTTAGTGCAATGAACGTCCCTGCCAAGAGAGGCATAGTCTGTCTCCCAGATTCATTCACACTGCAAGCAGACTAGTGAGGAGCAGTACTTATATACTGCTTAAATTTCTCCTCTCGCCAAAAGCAATATTAATGTGATTTTATGGTATTATATGGGTTGGCCATATATATATATATATATATATATATATATATATATATATATATATATATATATATATATATATATATATACAGACAGAGCCACACAAGTGTTTGAAGTCATTTTCAGAATGGGACTGAACAGTTGCACCAGCTGGTCAACTGGCATGCAATGCCTTCGGAGGGAGTAGAGCAGGGAATTCAGACATAAGGCACAGGCAATTCACCTCGTGGGGAGTGCTGAAGAAAAGTGTGGTCTCTTTGGTCTTGCAGCTAAAGCGGATTAATGTCTTTTTGAATTGTCAGACCTTTCAAGTTGCCCACCAAAGCAATGCAGAGGCTTGTTGTAAACCATTAGCTTTTTAACCCTAACCCTAACCATTAGCTTACCATTTTCATTTTGCTTCTCTTTCTCTCACTTATCTGGCAAAATCAATAAGATATTGACTTTGGCTAGAGGTATTTTAGACAAAAATTACTTTGCATTTAATTGTATCTTTTTTTGTTGTTGTTTTTACCAGTCAGAGATAAAAAAAAAAAAAAAAAAAATCAAACGCAGCCCATCGTTCCCATCATCGTCTAATCCACTCTCCATAGTTTGCCGATTGGTTCGGCTTCCAGCTGTCTTGCTCAGTTGATCCTCGGAGGATGCATCATCCAGACTAACGTCTTAGTGCTGGAACTCACTTGTTGGCTGGCCTCTGCAAGACAACTATGTGTTAGCAACAAAAGTGCTTTATTCGCCTATAAACGTAATACCAGAAGTTAACAAACATACTGCAGTACCACACCAAACCACAAAGGAGATATAGACTTCTGGTTGCTTACTAAAACATATTTTAGGCCTAATTCAATACGCTTTTGTCTGTAACTCAAGCATTGGAGAGCCACAAATGGATCACATATGAACTATTGCTTATTAGGTTATAGCTTTATGTGTGGAAGAGTAGCTCAAATGACAAACTGGCAGTGACAGAGTCAGGGTCCGATCCAGAAGGTAAACCAGTGAAAGCCAATAAGCAGCAGAAAGATCCCGGGCTTCACTTCAGTCTAGGAAAGAAAAGAAAATAGAGTTTGGAGACCAATAATCTGAAACACACGAAACACACAAAGAGAATCATATTTTATTTACTTTTTACTTGTTGTTGTTTTTTAAACCTATTTCACTACTCTCTTTGTATTCCTCTGGCTGCATTGACTTGATTTGTTTCCACCTCACTGTCTCATCTCAGTGTATCATCTAGTGCAAACCTTTTGAGTTGGGATTAATAACATTTTATTACTCTGTACGCAAGTGCTGCACACATGGAAAAAAGATCACATATTGGATATGGCAAATAAATGAGGCTGTGAAATATATGTGTGACAGATTAAAAGCTCTACTCCAACTATCTGTCTCCAAAGATCTGTCACAATAAACGGTGAATTGTTGCGCATTTTTGACTTTATTAGAGGTTTATTGGTTGTTTTTCCCAAAGGCAAAATGTCCAGAAAGTTTAGATAACATTACAACATATCACTGTGCACTGGAGTCCCATGAGGCTAAAATCTAATTGCCTGGCATTGCTCCTGCTGCACCTTAAGTATATTGGTTTAAGGGCTGTGCCCTTTGAAACTTAATTAGCAGAGACTCTCTAGGTCAAACCTTATTGGACAGATACATTGACCGCACGGTTTTAACGCTGCATTATGTCACATCAGGTAGATTAAAATGGGTGAATTGAAATCCTGGAGCATATCCTTCTCTGTTTCACTTTGTTATCGAGGTGTGAAAACTATAATTTGAGCTCAAATTACACTGAATAAATTTACTAAACTGCATCACAATATGAGTGTCAGTCAGTTAGCAGGAAGGTTAATTTCAAAGTGGAGCGTTCAGGCATCTACTCATACAGTGCTTATTCAAAAGAGGAGCGATACTTTTGAAATGAATATTAATTATTTGATTCTGAAATGAATTAAAACATAATATAACAGCTTAATTCAGTTTTGTCAGATAGTGTATGATTTAATAAATGGGTGAACAAAAAGAGCTTTGAAACTGTGGAGAAACTGTTGAGGAAAAATCAATTTGAGATTAACTTTGGGATTGAAGTTTGACTGACAGGGAAATAAATTGTTTAAATTGACCAGTCAAGTAACAAATATCTGGAGAGTGCAGTGATATTGGAATGGTAATTGGTATCAACTGATACTCAGAATGGAGGTATTGGAATCGGCATCAGGAGAGAAAAACTAAACATCTAGATGCAGAAAAAAATGTAGCAGAAGTAATGTTTTCTTTCATGGGTTATGGTTTTAATAAGTTTAAATAAAACTCGCTGCAGGTGCGTTCGACTCTCAGCTTGTTCTCTTTCTCTGAAGCATGCAGAACACAATAAACCTCAAAACACTGGAGTCTGAATCCACCCAGACAGGAAGAGAGAGGGGGCTTTTCCACAGCAGCTGAGGCAGAGGAGGCAGCCAACCTCCCACCATGCTAGTTAATGGCCAGCTGCTTGTGTATGCTCCTACAGCCTCGCACGTTTTTCCCATGATCTAACCTGCTGGAACCAGGAACCTGGGCTCAGGCCCAACTCTGCCTCCTGGGTGGAATATCACGCCTCCCCTCTCTGGGATGCAGGAGTCGTAGAAGTTGTGGAGGTGGGGAGCTTGGCTCATGGTGATGGGAGTGGTGAGATCTCGCCTGGTTAAAAACATCCTGATCATGTGAGCTCACATTTGTGTTTGCTCTATATATCTGTCTGGCCCTTTTTACCTTTCACAAATTGGGGAGGGCGGGAGTACTTTTTTTGACAGAAAGTCCTAGAACCAATCCCCTGGAAGAGGTTTTTAGTGGAGGATTTTGAGCAAGTTTGTATGCATTAAATTACAGTTGGAAAAAAAAGAAACACTTCTTTTATCGGTATGTCTAGTTTTGCTACCTTGCCCGAACTCAAACTGCTCAGTTTTCCCAGTCGCTTAGGACATGGTTGTTGATCGGTCAGCTGTTCTGTTCCTTCAGCCCAAAGCCTCCCTCCTTCCATGGAGATCAATGACCCAAGAAATTGGCCAGATGTTGCTCCTCCAGATATCTACACACATTTGATCCAGGTAGCATTAGCTTAGTGTGTTTTGCCCGGATGCATGTATTTATTTGTTTCACAGCCTGTTACACAACAGCTGTTATGTGAAAAAGTCAAAAGTGTCTGGTTGTGGTTGATGATGCTATGTCGGGTGGAATGTGTGACTGTGTTTATTCTACTGATGTTTGCACATTACTGTTTTGCAAGAGATGGACTGTGTTTTATGCCATCAAACTACAACATAGACCCTGATTGGCTTGGTCAATTATATTACAATTTTTTGAAATCATGTGGGATGGAGAGAAGACCAGACCAAATGTGAGCCCAGATGATCAGGGTGGATTTACCCAGGCTATGTGAGACCCGGGGACCAGGGGGTAAATACATACAGTATATAGTGTAACATCGTAATGTTTTGCATTTAATTAATTATCTGAAGACATATTATTCAAAGCAGTGTACAAGAAATCACTTTCTAACTTGTTTCACTTGTCACTGCATCACAAGATATTGTTTTTTTTTCATTCAATTATAATGGAAACCTGTTCTTAAATACCAACTCACTCCTTTGCTTCCTGGGCCATTTAACACTGGCTTAGAGGTTGCCGTAATGAACATCTCGACTCATCGTGATGATGCAAGCACAGATCAGGATGCAGTTTCGATAAAAAATAGTGACTGAGCGTGGACAGTAGAGGCAGAGAGAAACAACCATAAAGAAGCCGATTGAGAGAAGGGGTAGGTGTAAACAGGAGGCGGCTTGAAAAGCAGATCCTGTGGAGGATCAAACAGCTTCTGCTTTGACTAAAGACAAAAAGTCATGAGGGCAGAAGATGGAAAACAAACATTTCTTGACTGACTCATGCGCTGACATACACACTTTCATCATACACCCAGCAGACATTTTTTAAGAATCACCTCCTCTATAAAAGCAGTTTATTTCCCCCTCTCTGCTCCCAGCTGATTAGCCGGTTAGTTACAGAGATTTGTAGAAATCTCTGATATTCTTCTAAGACCCTCTGCTTAATGTGTATCATCTGTCAGTGCCTGCTGGAGGTTATGTTGTGACACTATAAGTTGCTCAAAATGTGAAATAGTTCCTCTGAAGTTGGCCATTTTATCCAGACCCATCGTTATCAGGAGTAGGGGTTCCTGTGAACCCGCCTGCAGAAAGAAATCCCCTGGACTATGCCTTTGTGTTTTCAGTAGTTTCAGTTCAATATTGATGTAGCAGTAGGCATTGTTAACCTTCACAGTTATTCTCTTTGGGCTTTGCAGTGCCCTGGGGACCAGCTATTTTTAAAATGCGGCAATGTTGGACAGCTATTGTTTAACTAACAACCTATTGATTTGCAGGGCTTACAGGGCGGGGAGAATCATCGTGTTTTTTGTTGTTGTTGTTGTTGTTTTTCTCAATTCACAAACACGTTATTCAAAATGAATTAGAATGAATTAGTGTGTGTGTGTGTGTGTGTGTGTGTGTGTGTGTGTGTGTGTGTGTGTGTGAGAGAGAGAGAAAATTCAGATACTCAACCACCTAGGGTTTGATTTCCATGAGAGCACATTCCTTATTAGTAAAAGTACCAACGTCAACATACTGCAATACAAGTAGTCCTGCATGAAACGTCCTACTCAAGTAAAAATACATAACTATTAGTAGTGCAAGTATTGCAATAAAATACTCTCTTTCTCCCTCTAACTGATACACTTTTACATTTGACATCATTAGATTATTAATACTGGAGCATCAGTCTAAGCAGCATATTACTGTTGTAGCTGCTGGGTGTGGAACTCATGTCAACTGTTTAATATACAGTTAATATTATACACAGTTACCTTATACACAGAAAATTTACGCCAGTGGTTCGTAACCAAGAGGTCGAGTCTGTCCGAATGGTCAGTACATATATTTGAGGGGTTGTGGAATAATTAACAGGAGAAGACTTTGATTTGATTTTTGGTGAAATATTGTATCATTTGAATATTTATTGAAATTAAAGAATGTGAGAAGTTAAGGGGGGAAAAACACTAATCTCTAGTCGAGCTGTTAACAACTCATGTGACATGTGACTTGACCACACATGCTGCTCGTAAGACGTCAAAAGACAAAAAGGTGGAGACCACCGGTTTCATCTTTCACCAAAGATCACACAAAATTTTATTTTATAAGCAGGCAGGTAAATAAATACACATATCGACCAAGATGCAGCTACGACATCTAAAATGAAGAATAATATGTTTTTATCTTCTTTTTTTTCACACACACACACTTCCGGCAGCAGTGCTGGAGGAGAAATACAAGTGACACACATCCAGTGAAGGAACTTTTTGGATTGTAATTTATAAAGTCTGTGGCACAAAAAGATAAAGAAAAGTAGATTGCATCTTTTCTTTTTTCATCCGAAAAAATGCATGTTAATTTTGTCAATACTCAAATCCTATGTGCTAGCACCCAAAAGTCAGTAGTGGGAAGGAAGGCTGAAGAAATCCAGTGATGTGTTATCTGATATATTTTCAGTATAGAATGCCATTGTTACAGTACAGTCAGTGAAGCTGTCCATTCTTTTACTCCTCCACTCCTTTAGTTTACGATGTCTCCTCAGAACTGCAAATGACTGCGTTTGCAATGATTATATGTTGCCTATTATTACAACATCATTGTTGGTGCAGCTGCAATCAATGAGCTCGGATCTGCCTTCCGACAGACAGGTGTGCTGTGATGCGGTTGCCTCTCCCATAATATACATGTCTCAATATTCCACAAGAGAGAAAAATACCAAAAAAAAGACCAACTCTATCCATCAAACAGCTGCCTGAGCTCGTCCATTGTATTCTGAAGCACCATTTCCTTTCACCATTGATGATAATATGATTCCCCCGTTTGGAGAAGGAACAAATAGTGTTTATCAGTGGTAAATAAAGCTGATCTGCGCTACAAGCTGCTGACATTTTCAACGTGTGAAGCCCGCAGAGCCAATCGAACGGCGGCCAAAGAAAACAATGGCTCATACGCTCCCCCCCCCCCCGAAGGAAATGCCAAACATTACAGCACTGTATAAATAGAAGGCTCTGACTTTGTAGCACGGAGACAGAGGACAGGAACCCCCTCCCTGGGGTCACATCGGTGGCAAGGTCTCCCACCTCTTCCCATCCCCTCTCCTCCCCCCTTTCTCAGTCTTTATTGCTCTTTTTCTCTCTCTCTCTCTCGCTGGAGTGATCTATTCTCGGGCTGATTTCTCTTGACCTCCCCGTGTTTTTTTTTCATCTCCTTTGGTTTACTTCTGTATTTTTTATCTCCCCCCTCTCCGACATCATGAATAACTGAAAGGCCTAGTAACACATCACACACACCTACTGCTTTATTGATGGCGGCATCTACTACAGTTGAAGTGGAAAATGGCCCTCCAGGATGTAATATGTTGGGGGGGTTGGGGGGGGGGCAGACTTTGACCCAAGGTGAACGCTGTACTTAGAGAGAGAACATTTTTGTTTAATAGTTTTTGGTCAAGAAGCCTATTTTCACTGCTGACAGCTCAGTCCAGTTCAATTTAATTTAATGAGATTGCATGACATTGCATCTCAGAAGTCCCATATTTTACACTTTTCCCCGGTTTTATTTGAAGTTTTGATATGTCTAGCAATATATGTTTTTGGTTTTAAGTGCTGAAAATCACCTCTATATCGTTTTACATCTCCTCGCCCTGTAGAAAGGGTTTGGATTGGATATCGCATTGATATCAATGAGCTTCTCTTCTTAATTGCTGCTTTGAATGACTGTGAATTAGGGGTGGGCAGTGTAGTTGTGACATCACAACTTCCCCAAAGTCCAAAAAGCTTGTAGGCTGCGGTTATTTCTGCAGTTTGATAGATGAGGCAGTTTTTATGTAACTACTAGACTTTCCTTATCAAAGATTGAATTAAAATCTCACTTAAAATCAAGATATATGTGTATGCCCGGGTGCATGTGGCCCTACAGCATGCAACATGAGGTGCAGCAGTAAGGACTTGTACACTGAGACAAAGAAAAAAATCCATCTAGAGTTTAAAATATTGAATCGTCGATTTCATTTTGCCATTTCACACTGTATTTTTTTTTCCTCCCCTCCAATTCTATTGAGAAAGGGAGCGAGGGAGGGAGGGAGGGAGGCAGAGTCGTCCCCAAAATGAGGTTAGTTGCTCTGACTGTATGTAATGGGGTTACGGATGATTCAGCTGAGACAACTCCGACAAGTCTTTCATCTGTGCTATCTTTTGTATCAAGCATATAAATGTATTTTGCCTCGGCTGGCAGTATGCGCAGACAGTTTGGAAGATTGAACCCCGTCTGTCGGTGTAGGCAGATTTACAGCAGGAAACAGCAGGCACACGAGGTAACACACACACATACACACACACAGCCACTACTAAGACATTTTCTCTTAAAGTGCTGTGTCTTTCTTCATCTCAGTGTTAGGAACGTGCACAATCAGTATCTCACTGCAAGAGAGTTGAGGTTTTTCTCCTCCTGAAAGATTTTATAGAGACCGCCATGTTGAGGAAAACTGTCCATTCACTGCAGTTCACAAGCATGGCTGCCTAGATTTTGTTATCAAATATCATTTAATGGAGGCAGCTATCAAATGAGGCCTTTGTATTGACCTGTGTATATGTCGCCGCTAGAATGAATAACACCAGTTTGGACAACGTCATATGCGAATACAGTTAGTCTGGCACCTTATGGCTCAGTTAGCCCGCTCATTTAGCAGCAGAAATATAGCTGTCAGCTATTTTTTTTTTCGGAATGAGAAACCGTTTTACTGGAATATCAATCTACATCTGTTTTCTTGACAGCCTTTCCAGTCTAATATAGGTGTTTGGGGCCGGGCAATGCAATTTCCCTACTGAAAAGATCCTCTTTTTCGGAAGCTCAGCGTTGTTTATGTGGTGTCTAGATTGCCTTTTCACACGGGATCAGGAGGACATTTGCATATTTATAGAAAATTCCAGTAAAAGGTAAGCCATTAACTTCGGGTGCTACACTCACAAACACAGTCAGATGAAAATATAGGAAAATTGAAGCTGACTGTCAATACAACTGTCCATACAAGCGAGTGTGTTTTCTGCAAGGCAAGACAATGGATTTCCCCAGTTGTGCAGCGTATGCTTTTTCAGACGATCATCTGATTTTATGTTTCATCAATGCATGCCGGGAAATTGTTTTGCTCCGAAATATTAGTTATTGTGAACTTCTGACAGGCTTAGTCATCAGAAATAAAGCAAAATCAATGCTTCATCTTTTGGAAAATGTTCAAGGTGAAATGGCTTTGTAAATGTTAGCCAGTATTCTTTGTGAGTAAGAACAAATTGAATAGTCTTACTGAACTTTAGCAAATGCAAAAGGCTTATGACAAAATGAGTTCAAACTTCAAACAGTAATTGCTTACACGCTGTCACTGTGTGGTAGTATCTAGGTTCTCTCTGAGCTACAGAAGAATTGCACAGTTCCCCCCAATTTTATTGGTTTCTGCCTGATCATCTTGACGTTGGAGGTCATCAGTTTAGAACTGGAACACTAGCCAGTCGGCTTTCAGCCTGCTCCCAGATTACATGTTTGCCTTTGTTGACAATAAGCTGCACCTCTTATTCACACATGAATAATGGAAGATGCATAAAGTGAGGCAGGGGGATGGTTGTTAGACTGTGTCGTGTTGAGCCCAGAGGTGCCCGATTCATTTTAGAAGTGAAATGAATCTACAAGTTCATAGGACAGTAACACTTCTGCGGCTGAGTAACAGCAATCAAGCAGTAGAAATGTTGTCCTTGTGTTGTGGGCGGCCATGTCCCAAATCCATATTTAACTACAAATCTGGAAGGAGGGGAAAAAAATTGCTTCCATCCTGCATCGTCTTCGCAAATTATGGACATGCCATGCTGTTGTGAAAATGTCATTCATAGCTTACAACAGCATAAATACATTTGACTCAAAAAAAGCAAGTGCTGTGTCACTTTGAATTCAATGTGAACTTTTAAAACATGTGTATTGACTGGCTGGTTGTTGTTTCACATACCCAGTAGGTTTTGCCTACAAGTGTCCAATTTCATTTACAATGTAAGCATTTGATTAAAATGTAAATGTTTCCCTGCTTCACTCTTTCTGAGGCTACTGTACAAGTAGCATATAGAGTGAAAACTCAATAGCACTATTTCATCACAATATGAATGTATAGACAGGTGATAAATCACATTGATGTCAAGTTTTACTTTAAATGACATATAATATGTCAATAACTAGAGCAGAACAGCGTGCCAGTATCCCTCTCGCTGTGTAAAATGATAATGGGAGTTTACCGTGAGAAGACCTGAGACACAGAGGTGGGAAAACTCATCCCCCAGAGGATTCTCAGCCCATGTTCTCCCATCAAGAGCTAACATCCAGGGAATGGAAAAAGCCAACAGGTTGAGTGAGCCGCAGCTCCGCCACTGATGTGGAGAAAGAGTGCAGGCTGACCTTGAAGTCTGTCAGATACATGCTATTGGAAAAAATGGATTTTGTTGAAAAAAAAAATCGTTGTAAAGGGACTTTCACTGGCAGTCTGTGACTAAATGATTCCAAACTACAGTATATAAAATACATTAACTGTGGAATTGCAGATTAATTTATTTGCAAAAGTATGCTAATTAATGAAAGCATTCATCTAAAAAAAAAAACTGATCCTAAAATTGATCTGGCAAACCTGATATATGATATAAGCAATATAATACCGTCAAATTTGAAATGCAACCTATCATTTTAGAGTTATTTTGAAATTGGTTTTGTAATGGGAGCGGTTTTTCCGACGCAGCAGTGCGAGGGTTAAGCTTTCGCCAGGCTGCTCAACTTGCACTGGATGCGGAATGGAAACACCGGCTTGGCTGCATTACTGTTTACATTCTATGAATAGGAATCACATGTTTGATGAAACCAGTCTGTTCTGAGGGCTGCTGCAGGGAGAGAAAGAGAGAGGGAGAGGCCGAAAGGGACGGAGAGGAAAAGATTTGGCAAGCGAGGGGGGGGCAGGAGGACGGGTAGGACTAGAGGAAGAAAAGCGGGAAAGATGAGGGGAAATAATGAGAATGAAAGGCAGATTTTTATCATATTATTATCACATTTTTATATTACCATTTTTATCCCATGAAGCAGCTGTGGACACATGGATCCTGTCAAAGACTGCACGGAAATGTAACACAACAAGTTCAATGGGCTTCTTGATCCCTCTTATATAATCCTATGTAGGGTTTCAGTGAGCTCTGGTCAGCTGGAGGACATTTTTGGGGCTGCCACATTTCCTTTTTCCAAAACCATAAAGTGGTGAATAACTGCAGCCTTTTCGATGTCTGTCAAACCTCAGCTGTGCCCGGTTCTGACATGTGTCTTGTAGTCGTGGGTATTTTTAACACCATTTGCTCAAATTAATTGCCCTCGGAAAACTGTCAGGATTTCAATCCACTAATGCAACCGGATTCCAGTGAATCCGCTCAAACAATGTCCCGTTTCTTTCTGGGTTTTAAATGCTTGGCTGAGGTGATTAGGGGAAATGCTGCGTTTTAGGGCCAGGGCTCAGGAGTTATGTTTGCAAACGCTGTCACTAATGAAAGTGTGCATACAGCACCGCTACCTTAGGGTGTTTTTATTATTCCTTTTTATGTGTGCGGGTTTAATTAGTACCTGTGCCCTCGCCAGAAAAAATAAAATAACGTGCGAGGACGTCTGTGATTTACCAACAGGCCGGTTATTCTCTGGAAAGACACGTATTGGCTCCAGGCATGTTATTTGGTTACCTCATAAAGTAATTATTGAAAGCTCCTTGTTTTAGAGAGACAGAGAGAGAATTCAAACTGTCATCTCATTGTACCGTGTTTTCACATTATCCTCCATAAGCTTTGTTTTTTTTTTCTGTTTTCTCCTGTCTTGAATTAGTAATGTGTTACTGTTTCACATGAGCAAACATGCAGCATCCGCATTTAATTTGTTATTAGAATCTTTAGACTTTTGCCTGCTTGGAGATATTTGTGGAATGCTTGCTGCATAACAACAGGTCCGCAGCAGGCTGAGGTCACAGACTACAGACTGGGCTTGTCAGTTGAATAGTCATCTGTCTTTGCTTAGCCCCAAACTACTGTGGAGAATCAGTCCGATGGCTATCATGAATGCAGCTGGCCTCTGACAGACCTCTGGCAAACAGCTAATGTGCTGGTGCTCACTGGGGTCAAAACTAGTGCAGTCAAGAGATTAATGAAAGTTTTCAATGAATTATTCAAATTAATCACATGTTTTTTTGTTATTTTTGCATCTTCTCTACCTGCTTATTCCTCATAAGGGTCGCAGGCGTCTGCTGGAGCCTATCCCAGCACATTACAGAAAGAGGCAGCGATACACCCCAGATGGTCGCCAGCCTATCGTGGGGCACACACACCATTCACTCACACACCCACACCTACGGGCAGTTTAGAGTCACCAATTAACCTCAGCATGTTTTTGGACTGTGGGAGGAAGCCGGAGTACCCAGTGAAAACCCACGCAGAACATGCAAACTCCACACAGAAAGGTCCCAGACCCAGGACCAAGGAGGTCTTGAACCTGCGACCTGTGACCTTCTTGCTGTGAGGCAACAGCGCTAACCCCTGCTCCACCGTGTCGCCCTTTTTTGTTATTTTTTCATTTAAAATGGATTTTGGTTGATCAGTGAATCAAAACACATTATAAACTTTATTGGTGTAGGATTTTTCTGAGTTTGGGTTGAGTCAACTTAAAATTTCAAGGCAACAAATCGATAAAATTTGAATTCACATTTTGTCAACTCAACAGTAAGTTCTTCTAACTTATAAATTTATATTGTAATACCTTCTAATCTTTACTTCCGTTAACTCTTCCCTAAGTTGGACTAACCTATAAATTTAAATTGGTAATATCTTTTAGATGGTATTTGTGCTAACTCTCTTGAAAATTGCTATTGCCATGACGAGAGGTGAATTTTCAAATATGTTGAACTATTCTATTAACCAACCAGTCAGAAGACAACGTGCTGTCCTAGTTGAATGGGATTTGCCCCATCCTAATCCTTTATCATTTCAAGTTAAAATAAACTAAATTAAACGTTGGTTAAAACTGCCACATAACTTGAAGGTAATGCTAACTCGGAAAGTTGGCTTTCCTGCATTAGCAGAACTAT
Source organism: Lepturacanthus savala (assembly GCA_030544235.1). Classification (NCBI taxonomy): domain Eukaryota; kingdom Metazoa; phylum Chordata; class Actinopteri; order Scombriformes; family Trichiuridae; genus Lepturacanthus; species Lepturacanthus savala. The sequence goes on from CM060464.1 coordinate 8,528,086, forward strand.
CTCTTGTACTGAACCACAACTAAAGAATTGACGCATTAACAACTCACCGTTTATTTTTGTCGCATACAGTGGTCTTTCTTTGTTGTGCTAACTTACATTATTACCATAAATGTCAATCATTTCTATTTTCCAGGTTTACCAACATAAATGACTGTTTTATGATTGTTTCACGATGCAGAGAAACAGAATTAAAATGGTGTTTATTAATTCCGCCACAGTATTAGCACTGACAGAGCACCCATACACCTCGGCTCACCTCCCGCGGCGCTGCGGGAGCTGTCTGCCGCCGTCTGCAGCAAATCCACAGGGGAGACCTGCAGGCTAGACAGCACCCTGTCTGCAGAGGGACCGGTCAAACAGGGTCAAACAAACAAAACAACAGCTTATCAGTAAGAGATTGGTGATTACTGTGAATAAATGCTGCGCGAGGAAGAAATTCCTTTTACTTCACGAAAAACACAAATAATCAATTTTTTCTCACACTGCTTAAGCTGTTTGTTTCAGCAACACATTTTTTTTAATTCCAAAAAAAGCACTTTTGGCACAGGACGAGGACGGTTTCCCGTCATGAGAACACGAATTGCGTTTGTCCCCAGCTCCCGTGCACGGGGGATAAACATGGCGGTGTATCAGGGACGTGCTTTCCAAAGCCCCCTGCAAAAAAACCCAACAAAAAACAAGTACCGCAGACCCCCCGCTGCTGTTGTTTACTACCGCTTTGCTCACAGAAGCTTTTAAAACGCAACTAGGCCATGTGATTTTTCTGCTCCTCTTCCTTTTACCGTGACATACCTGTGATTGACAGGAGATGGAAAGATCGCGGGGGTGCTGTGGGGAAAGATGTGACCAAAGGCTCGAAGCAGGTTTCAGTAGGTGTGTTTGTGTGTGTCAAGTTGGATGGGTCTGTCATTAGCCGGCTCTGTGATGACGCATGGATACCCATGCATTAATACCCCTGTAATCTAACATGCATAGTCTCATAGAGGCATAGTCTCTCCTGGAGCTAATCTTTTATTCTGTTCTCCTCTCTGTGAAGAAGTCTCTTTGATAGATGTTTAACATCTGGCTGTGGTTGCACCTCAGCATGTCTCTTTATCTTTGATGTGAACAGCTTTTCAGAGAAATAAATAGGAGCCAGTGCTACTGTCCAATAAGGCTGGGGAATTACTTGAATTTTAATTGCGATTTGGATTTGTGTGTATATATATTATATATATATATATATATATATATATATATATATGACAGAGATGGGTCAGCCCATATATAATCCACCTAGCAAATAAAACTTGTTGATAGCATGTGTTTTTAATTTTTTAAAACCGAGTCACTCAAGCTAATTAAATGCATTGTGTAACTAAAAATAACAATATTTCACATAACCATGATTTCAGAATTGGCCAAAATAATCGTAATAATCCTTTTTTCCATTATCGACTGGTGTTTTTTCAACTTCAGAAGGTTTGGATATATACTTTTGTCACATGGCCTGGGTTGGATTTTAAGAATAACTTTTAAAATGCCGAATCACCAAACATTAAGAAATACAAGAATCGAGCCATTGTGCACTTGACAATAACCCCCGTATGAAATAAATATAACTGCTGCAGTGGGAATGCACTTGTTTCTTTGGTCCAGAGGTCTAAATGTGGTGATTTGTTTTGACTGTTGCCCCCTCATCCCCACACTGCCAAGTGTCCATTAAGCTCCAGTTTTGGCTCAGCAGCTGTGCTACTGTGATTCTGAGGGGAGCAATTTGTTTTTTTTGTTTTTTTTTTTACAAGTGGATTGTTTATACAAGGATAATCATCTTTGTTCCAAATGCCTTTTCTCTAGACTGATGCATGCGTCAACAGAGTGAATTCATACATGCAACCATGGGCTCAGGGGGCTGTGACTGTGCTTTAAAATAAACAGCCTCTTTTATTGTCTCAGTGTTTGCAAGATTACGAAATGACAGAACGAGTGACTTCAGTGTTTTCTATTTCAGGGCATTCCCCAAGGTCATGTCTCATAAACGTGTAGTAGAATATATTAGTACTGACATATGTATATATAGCGTTGCAAATGAGGATTTTGTTTTTCTTTTTAGACTTTTTTTTGCCTTTTTTGTTAGGGAAGTAGAAAGACAGGAAGGGTACGGCCAGCCGGGATTCAAACTGGTGATTTACTGGTCAGAGCATATTATACCCATGTAATAACCACTCGGCTACAGGGTCACCCAACAAATGAGGATTAATAATAGTATTTTTATCCAGGATTTCAGGCACTACTTTCCTAAATAACTACACATGTATGCAACCTATATTTATCGCACTTATAGCATTGAAAACCAACAGCAATTGTTCAGCTCCACAATTGTTTGACCTCCATAGCAGCAAAGTGGCTGCTTGATTATTCTCTCAGACCCAGGGTACTTGCTAAAGGATGCTGCATGGACTAAAGATACTGCAGCTCCTTTTTTGACAAAGCAAACACAACAAGGACTTGTGTCACAGCCACAAAATATAGTACATCATTACTATTCTCTATTCTTTTCATGTTGTCTGTGTTAAAATGGAATTTATTACTGTCATGGAAGCGAACAGAACAACACATCATGGACCTGTTAGCTGTCTGAGTTTATTAGCAGCGAGTCCATTTCTCCTCCCCAACGTCTGAAAAAAGCAGGACAGAAAAGGCTTTTTTCCTTGTGGGTATGTCTTTGCATATTTTAGGATGTTTGAAGCAGAACTTTAAAACATAAGCAGATTAGAATTCAAAGTGTCAGCGTGTGAACGTGTGTATTAAAATAAAAATAAATGGATCCAGGCTTGCCTCTTCTAATGAATGAACTAATGAATCATCAATGATGTCCCCGTTGTTGTTGCTGCTGCTGCTGTTTCAGTAAAAGCCAAGTGAGACCAAAAAAACAATCTTGCTATGGTAATCAGCACAGCACTGTAGATCAGAGTGACTGAGCCTCACAGCTTTGTGTGTGTGTGTGTGTGTGTGTGTGTGTGTGTGTGTGTGTGTGTGTGTGTGTGTGTGTGTGTGTGTGTGTGTGTGTGTGTGTGTGTGTGTGTGTGTGTGTGTGTGTGTGTGTGTGTGTGTGTGTGTGTGTGTGTGCCTGTGATGTGTGTGTTTTCCCTCAAGCACCAGCTCAAGCTGTTCTGCTTCCAGATGGGACACTTCACCTTAACAAGAATGGCAGATGAAGAGAGACAAAGAGACAGAGAAAGTTAAATATGAAGCTTTTGCTTTTGTTTCTTTTATTTGTTTCTCTTTTATGTCTTCTCACACTGTCTGCCATATTTGCATATAAGTATATATGTGTGTTTTCATGTTGACCTTTAACCCATTTAAGTCCAGATTTCTTTCAAAGATTTCATGCATATAATTAAGTCAATTGAATCACTAACAATCATGTCATGCATCTATCTATTTTTTATTTTTTTTAATTTTTTTCTTTGGAAAAAAATGTATTTTATTCACTATTATAGTTGATGCATGTACAAAAAACACAAATCTGCTCATAAACAAAAATGTATTTATCCCACGTAGAAAATTCTTTTTTGGGGGATTATTCAAGAGACTTGGATAATAATCATAATAATAATCTAATTAAAACGACTCTTTCTGGAAGGGTTGGTCTTCTCCATGTTCTCAGGAGGAAGGAACAGGTTAATGACGTCACATGACAGGAAGTGGAAACTTCATTTTTTGCTTAAAACAAAAATCTACTTTCATGTCAGAAAAAAATCTGTATGAGTGTTTTTTTTTGTTTATTATAAAATGACAGTCATAGACTTAAAGGCTCACAGGCTTCAATGGGTTAAAGGTGAGGCATGGGACTAGAATGAGAGATGTCTATTGCACCTATTCCTCAATCAAGGTTGGCCTGCAACAACATCTTCACCATGAAACTAGAGATTCTGTCCTTAAGTGGCTCCTTTCACAGCCAGCATTGTTTCCCCAGAGTGACATCGCTGAAGCTTAATGGGCCTGCTGATGGTGTGTTAAAGCTTGGTGTTAATTATAACACCATGCTCCGTTACACACAGTCACATTAACATCAGCATAAGGAGCAGCATTGAGGCTCTGTCCCAGGGAATAAACTGAGACTGCTGATTCAGTCAACACTCGAATTGGACAATTCCAGCATAAGGGTTGAGGCACTCATCTCTATCGATTTGATGAGCTTAATAATTGAGGGTTTGGATTCCGTTTCAGCTCCCCTGATTGCGTTCTCGCTGTGATGCGGCGTTCCCGATGGATGTCCGATACCGCCGCATAACACGGTTAATGTCTCCCAGAAGAGAACTGAGGGATTTGTGTTACTTCCTTCATTTTAGTATTATTCTGGAGTGTTATAAAAAAACAGTATCGATTGCCTAAATTAGTTTTCTCTCCCCGACCGCGCACTGTGACGGAAAAAGACATTGTTGTCTGTCACAGTCGGTATCACTTTGACTGGATTCCAGAGTAAAGTTCAGGTGGTGGCGCGATGACCCGATGGTCTCTGAATCGCTGCATATCCGGAGAAGCCTAACGAATGTTTGCCTTGTTTCCTGTTGTTGACATAGCTCACTGACAGTAGCTGAACCATCACTGAAAATATGAATCACACATAATTTATTCCTTTAATTTCACAGCTAGTTGGGTTTTTAACCCATCAAAGCCTATTTTTTTCCAAAGATTTCATGCATATTATTATATCAGTGGAGTCAATAAAAATCATGTCATGTGTCTATTTTTTGTAATGTTTTCTTTGCAGAAAATAGCATTTTGCACAAATCTGCCCATCAACAAAAAACGTATTTATCTCACGTACAAAATTCTTTTGGGGGAATTATTCTAGAGACTTTGATGAGGGTTGAAAATCATAATAATCTAAACAAAATGCCCTCTTTCTGGGAGGGATTGTTCATGTTCTAGGGATGAATGAGCAGGAAGTTGAGAATGTTATATGAAAGAAATCATTTTGAAGCTTATTTGTTTTTCTAAAACCTTTTATCTCAGACAAAAAAGCTGGAAGAGTAACGTTTCAAATAATTTAATAAAAATGACAGTCATAGACTTAAAGGCTCATAGGCTTAAATGGGTTAAAAGAAAGTGGAATGATGTTGTAACCCCCCCCCAAAAAATTGCATATTATGAAGCAAAAAAACACCTTTTGAGTTTGTCTTGATAAAATGAAAAAGAAAAAACGGAATAGGAAAAATTGTTTTGTGCGAAGGCTAAAGATTTATGTGGAGAATGAAGTCATGTTTGTACCTTGAGGCTCCAACCTTAGCAGGTAGATGACCTTGTCATCGAAAGGTCGTCCAGCCTTTTTCCTGCGTTCATCACGCCCCCCCCCCCCTCCCGACATCCTGTTTCTCTTTTTATTTCCATTCGTCTGCTGCTGGTTATCAACTCTCTGATACAGTGGAGATAAATTAGAGCTATTGTTGGTGTGATGAAGCAGAACCTCAGACTCGCTCGCTTGCTCAGTTGTCGCCTGCTGCTGAACTCCCTCTCTCTCTTTATCCCTAACATGACCATGCTCTGTGATAACAGCCACATAAAGCATCTGATAAATCACAGCCAGGGTGACTATTGGACATTATGTGTGTGTGTGTGTGTAGCCACAGTCACTGCTTTCTCACATACTCGTGCACATACACACACACACATTTATTTCTGCACAAAACAATGCCCATTGCCTTTTTATCAGTGTAATATCTGCCTGATTGGCTCTCAGCAGTTATTTATTTCTCTTCCAGATAATGAAATTTATAATGAAGCTGCTGCATGCATAGTGTTTAACTACTTTCTTCAGTTGAGTGCCATTCCCGAGCGCTTAGCTGCCGCCTTAAATCATGTTTGCTTTGAACACAGCTCAATATCGAGGCATGGTGCTGCTGCAGCAGAAGGGAGGAGGCTTGTGTTTGTTCAAATGAGTTTGAGCCTTTGAGGTCTTTTTTTTCTGTCTTTGTATACAGTGGTCCTGTCTCCAGCTGGTCCGGAGCTGGTTTTCAGAGATTATGTGTCGCCCGTGTAATGCTTAGTCCACTCTGCTGAATGCATGCAAGTAAGAATGCTGTCAGCACAATAGCTGCTACAAATAAGCTGTGGATGACAGAGCTAACTCAATATACCTTAGCCCTAGTGCCATCCTTGACATGTTGCATATAATATAATCATTTTGTTTTTTGTGTTTTAATTTAATTTAAATAATAATTCAGATAGATAAACTGGCATTTATATGGTCAAAATCCTGAAATCAATGGAATGGAATTTCTGGTAGTTTTGAGCAGTTGTTTAAGAGATTTATGAAAAAAAATAATATATGATGATTTTATAGTTTTATAGTTGTTTTTTGTATATTTTTGCCTCAAAGTTGTCCAAAGGGAGTATCTGGAACTACATAAAAATACTAATGGAATGGTTTTAAAGCCATTTAAAAGGTTTAGGCCTGAAAATGATGACATGCTTGGGAGTTTTGAGCAGGTTCGAAGATTTATGAAAAACTAAAACAGAAAAAAATATCATTGTATGATGATTTTCTAGGAGTTGTTTTTTGCCAGGTCTCAATAGGGTGCAAGGTGTCAACAGAGTATGTAACACATGTAAGAGTAAAAGAAAACAGCCAATCACCAATCAATCACGATCACCAAAAAATCTTGTCTATTAAGCAACTTCACAATTGCGTTACTAATCAGGGCTTAGGTGTATCTAATTAAGGCATGGCACGTACTTGTTATAGTTGCATTGTAATTTAAACATTTGCATATTTTCTTGACAAAGTGCCAGCAAGGCACAAAATATTACATGATTAAAAAAAAAAAAAAGCAGAGAACACAAGTTTGGAAAGTTTAAAGCTGCTTTAAGATTCACAGTCCCAATTCTCTCTGGAGTGAAACATAGTTTTTGATTAGTCATGACCTCTAAAACCAGTCAGCAGCACTTCCTGCATGACTGGTGCAGGGGGAGATGGGGTCAGTCGTTCAGCAACAACCCTGCTTAATGAAATTGTCACTGTCAGCTATCTGAGGTTGTCCGGTTTAATACTATAGTTTCACGGTGTCTGCTTTGTGTCTTTAACAGGATAGAGAGCCATTGTGAGCTGTGCTCTTTTGCCACTGAATCATCCTTGTAGGTGGGTGGGTGGGGGAGGGGGGTATTGGTGATTTCTCATGTCAGTGGTTTTAAGGCCACCCCGGGAACCAGCTTGATATGTAGCTTTGCGAGATTCTGAGATTTTGGAGAGCTTCGGAGTAAGAGGAATTTGTCTTGTCCTACTTGAAATAGTTTTTGGAACAGTGTTTTAAAAGTTGAGCTGTTCTTGGAGTTAGCTGATCCAGAGAAAGAAAGAAAAAAAAAAACGATAGGAAATCGATGGGAAAGAACGAATAGTAAAAAAGAAAAACAGCTGAAGAATAAGAAGCTGGTAGGGTGTTCCAGAAATCCAGAGGACCTCTACAAGGTTCCTACAGGTTTCTCTGCTGCTGCGCATCTGTCTCTCCTTTTATCTGTCATTGTCTACACCTGATTGATTTTTACCTACTGCTCTGTCATTCTGTCTTTTCCCCTTAAAATATTCAGTCATTCTTCTTCTCACACAGCTCTGCGGGAGGAATCTTGTACAGCAACAGGTTGTGCAGTCTGCAGCTGTGCAGGCTGAGAGCCTGAAATACAACTGTGTAAGAAAAAGTTTCGCATTCATCAGGTCTCTCTAAATGGACATTTTGTGTTCATGTTGGTTTCTTGTTATTTAAAAGTCTGTCAATTTTCTTTTACAAAAATCACTGTTTTGTGCTGTTGCTGTGCTGAAAAAGAATTTAAAAAATTGAATCCATCTAGAATATAAAACTTGTTAATAGCATGAGTTTCTAATTTCTATTATCTGGTACCAGGTTTTTAGGGTTACACCACATGACAGTTTTGGCATCGTCTCAAATACTGATACCAAACTCTTTCTTGTTGATGCAGGTAACTGGCCAGCTTCCGTGGGATTTGATGTCACCTCTAGATTGGTTCAACTGAAGATGGAAACACTGGAGTCTGAGCTCACCTGCCCGATCTGCCTGGAGTTGTTTGAAGATCCTCTGCTCTTGCCCTGTGCCCACAGCCTGTGCTTTAACTGCGCCCACCGCATCCTGGTCTCCCACTGCTCCACCAGCAAGCCCCTCGAGTCCATCTCGGCCTTTCAGTGCCCCACGTGCCGCTACGTCATCACGCTGAATCACCGCGGCCTGGAGGGCCTTAAGCGCAATGTGACGCTGCAGAACATCATTGACCGCTTTCAAAAGGCCTCCCTCAGCGGCCCCAACTCCCCCACCGAGAGCCGGCGCCTGCAGCCGCAGCGGCCCTACACCGCCACCATTAGCGGAACGATAGCCGGAACGATTGGCGGCGGCGGAGGCGGTGGTACCAGCGGAAGCAGCGCCCGCGGCAGCCCGGCCACTTCCAGCCACTCCCACCCGCACGCCAACCATACCAACCACTCCAACCACACCAACGCCAACCACAGCCCGGCGGTCGTGGCCAAGATGGACCCGCGCATCAGCTGCCAGTTCTGCGAGCAGGACCCACCACGCGAGGCCGTCAAAACGTGCGTCACGTGCGAGGTGTCGTACTGCGACCGCTGCCTGCGCGCCACGCACCCGAACAAGAAGCCGTTCACCAGCCACCGCCTCGTGGAGCCAGTGCCGGACACCCACATCCGCGGGCTGACCTGCCTGGAGCACGAGAACGAGAAGGTCAACATGTACTGCCTGGTGGACGACCAGCTCATCTGTGCCCTCTGCAAGCTGGTGGGGCGCCACCGAGAGCACCAGGTGTCCTCGCTCACCGAGCGTTTTGACAAGCTCAAGGTGAGTCCTCTATGTCCCTTTCAGTCTCCAAAGCATGCGATAACGTTATCAGCGACTATTTTTCTCCCCCTGCTTTTTCCTGTTTGACTTCTGTGTTAGTGCAGCAAGGTAAGTCCGACCTGGAAAAGATTCAAGATTATTACCGGGAAGATTATCATTTACTCTTGAGCTTTGAAGCTTCGCCCATTCTCATGACGAGGTTCTCATTTTTTTAGCTTGCAACATTCATTTTTAGATCGTCGTTTACCTAAATCTTGGCTCCATCCATTCTTACTATGGAGATACTCATTTTGTGTAATTTTGTTGACTCTGAACTTGCATCGTATACACCCACACTTTGTTTGGCAAGAAGGACAGAAAGACACATCCAGAAGAGAGAGAGAGACAATTGGGGATGGTGTGCTGATGAGAAGGGCAGAGAGAGAAGGGGAGAGCAATAGGGAGGCCGTCATTATAATAGTCGATGAGCTGGCATTCCCTGTGGCCGCCGAGCTTTCAGAGGCTCTGCGTAAAGACCAGTACTGCTGAATCAGGGTGAAAAACAACAGAGAAAGAGGCACTAGCTGGAGCTAATTCCACCACTAAAGACCTAAAGCAGCCTGCCGGCATCAGCTGGCCTAAAAACTTTTACCATGAGTGTGTGTTGAGTGTCTCACATTTATTTATTCACTTCTTTATGCATTCCCTTTCCAAAAAAAAGTGACAGAAAGTCAAACATGAAGCAACTTATAGCTGAACTTTGTAGTCTAAGTGACAGAACAGAAGGATATTATAAATTGGGTGGGGTGATAGCATAGTATTAATCTTGTCTGTTTGTTTTCTCCTTCTGTCTACTGGCATAGACGAGCTCTGTTATTACTCTGGTTAAGGCCCTGAATCTTTACTGCGACAATAAACCTAATAAAACAGAATAATTATGTGTAGTAAAGGTGGTCCCTCTACTAACACAAATTACAAATTACCATACTGGGGGATCATATAACAGCGGTAACTACTTTGTGATTTTTCTAGTAAAGTTTACCATAACACTGTGTATTAAAGGTCCCATATCTGCACTTTTCGGTTTTATTTGAAGTTTGATATTCCTTACATGATGTATTTGGGATTTAAAGTACACAGATTAAACTAAATGTACTTTTGAAGTGCTTTCTCAAGCTTGGCTGATTTCCACTTGGAAGACTTAAAATAATGTTTATGACAGTGGGTGTAGTTGTAGTAGTTGTGATAGCAGGGTCAGGTGGGTTGTCTGGGAACCTCTACAGGTGGAGAGAGCTACTGCATGACATCACAAAGTCAAGGAAGTACAAATGAGCTGTGAAATGTCAAGGTTTCTAGTGAGTGGTTGATGTATGGAAAGATTTTTAAAAAGAGTAAAAACAAACAATACAAACTGAAAAGAAACCTGAAACTTGAGTGTCTGTTTTCTTGATATGGGACCTTTAATATTTAATATGTCTGCACAAACAGTATAAGCAGTAAACAAAAACTCAAATTCAATTATATATATTGATATGTATACACATTACTATCTGAAAACAAAAAGCTTAAATATTGAAAGTTGCAGATGTTCTGTGTTTTCACTGCATTGTGTGAAACATTACATACTATAAACTATTTGATGTGCTGTTTTGAATATTAACTTCCTTTTTAAAGAATAAATCCTCCATTTGAAGACATGATCCTTTGTACTTCATCCTGTAAATCCCTAAAGTCACCTAGATTAAGGAAATACTATTGATATTTTCTGTCCCCCGGGTACATGGGTGTTACCATGGTTGGGCTGGTTCAGATAAATGGCATTGTGTTGTACAATGAGAGAAATGGACACCTGGGGAAGTGCTACACTGGCAGGGCCTTCAGCTTAACTTCAGAGTAGTGTGCAGTTTTGTAGAAAAACAGGAATTAATTTGAATGGTTTCACATTTTTGCTTCAAAAGTGTGGGTGTAAGAATGTCAGCAACATTCCAATAGACATTGTTAACATTCCACATGCAACAAAAAAATCCATCATCGGGTCTCCGGCAGTGATGCTCTCAGCTGTAACATCAGTTTGATTTTAGAGAAATCACAATAACCTATCAGCAAAATTCCACCTGCTCAGCACCTCTCATCAACTTAATCCACAGGAGCACAAGGTTTATTTTCACTAGAATTTACCTGTCTTTTTTGCCTTTTCATTCTCTGCTGAGTGTGGGAGAGTTTACTGTAAGTAGCCAGCTCTCCCCCTCCTTTCCCCTCCACTCCATAGCTGGCTGTGGTTCTTTTGAACGTTTCCCGGCCGGCCAGGGCTTTGAACTTGCTTGACTTTGAAATCCCCAATCTACTTCGGATCTGGGAGAAGACCAGCCTCAGTCCGAGCTCCAGCTCAGCTCACCAGTGGCCATGGCAGCTAATTTATAATCTGCTTCTCACTGAGTGGCCGAGGAGAGGAAGCCCTAATTGTGCATCCCTAATCATGGAAGATATAGGCCAAGAAGTGATGTGTGCTTTCTACCAAATTCTCCTCTATTTCTTTTTCTTCACATTTTGTTGTGAGGCCCGGTTACAGTATTTGTACCCAATATTGATTAATAATACGTAATGCCCAAATCAGCTATTTTAATTGGCCAGTGGTCAATACAGTACTTGGCCCTCTCTGCATTTGATCCTGGATCTGTATTAACCTACACTTTTTTCCATCCTCTGTCTGTGTACTCTGGGAAAAACACTGTCACTAAATGATTCCTCACACATTAGGGGAAGGTAAGTTTCCCTTGGGCAAGGAGGGTGGATATGTCAGGAGAGAAAATGCCAACAAGCACCAGACAAAATGTGGCACTCTGAATGAAACTGCAGGGAAGTGAATTAATTCCCCAGGCGGCTGTTAAGCAGAGCTCCTGCCTCAGAAGCAAAGCCATTTGTGTCTTATTATTGGCAGACCTTGGTAATAGTGTTTTACTTTGATATTGCTTGAAGACTGCAGCTTAGAGGTACTGCACTTTAGATTGTTATTTGTGAATGTGATTCACGGAAACCACTTCCAGCTTAGATACGTTCTGTTGTATCTCATCACCTGCTGCTTTGGAAGTGTCTATTGCAGGATCATTAGAGTGTCATTTAGCTATATTTAGTGGCAGAATCAAGAAGTTGGAGTTTTTGTCGTGTGTGCACTCAGCAAGGGATAGACACATCTGTGATGTAATACTAAAAGGTGAACTAGTCTAGTCTAGCTAGATTTGTTTTAACTGAATATTTTTACCTCTAATCACACACCAGTCCAATGGACAATGGAATATCTAAGACTACCTAGAGACCTTAACATGACTGCCTAAAAGCCTGCGATACCAGACCAGTAGGGGCCAATAAGAAAAATTAAAATACCTGCCAGATACCAGATATTTTCACATCTGGTTTGACAAATCTCTGGAAAAGTGTTGGTGGTTCAGATACCAAACTGGATAGAAAAGTGTGTGGCTAAAAAGAATATCTAGATTTGTGCAGTTGGGGCCTAATAGAGTATAGGGGTATGCTAAAGTCTTCACTCCAGAAAAATTCCTATGCTTTTTTTTCCCATTAAGTTGGCATTTATATGTTTTTTAGCTTAGGTTGGTTACTACTTCTTGGCCTGAAGCAGCTGCCAGGTAACCAGCAGTGATCCCAGCCTAGAAATGCTCCAACATATAACCAGCCGTTCCCCTATATAAAGTCTTTATGGCTACATTTAGCCTCAAATAGAGTTTTTAGATTTAAAATAATCTCCATCCACACAAGAGTTTTTAGGATTAAAATAAATTCGGCAGCATATTCCAGTGGCACCAGGCGTATTATCCACCGCCGGAGGAAGCTATGGGATTGTCCTAATGCATTAGTGGTTTTCCAGAGTCCTCTCTTGTCACTGAGGTTACACAACGTGCCTGCTGCCTTTTGTTCGTGCTTGTTGTGTTTATTTTGTTCTGGAAAAGGGTCATGCAATACGGGCGTGACGAATCAGGGAGGGACACGCCTGTGGAGCTACATTTGTTTCCGTATTATGCAACCAAACAGAACAGGTTTGCAATTAAAAGAATAATTTGAGAGCAAAAGTGTCAAGGCTGCAGTCAAAAATGTTTTATTGGAGGTAAAATGAATGCAAATCCGAAAAAAAAATTTTTTGCAGTGCTAAAACATTTATTTGCAAATCCAAAAGTGTTGCTTTCTGTTTCATCCAGTTAATTCTGAGTGTTTATTTTTTAATTCTAGGGTTGCATTTAAAATATAGATTTGATACTAAAAACTTTACGTCTTAAAATTGTGTTTGAACATATTTTTTGGTGTACAAATCTTTTTTTTTTTTTTCATTGAATGACATCTGCTTACAGAATCTGGAAATTTGGCCAATAGCCTTACAGAGTCCAGTGTAGGTCCCGCCCACAGGTTCAGCTTTTGATTTAAAAAAAAAAAGACGTCCAAAAAATATTTGCAAACAAAGAAAGAGTTGCTGACCCTTATATGTTGCAGAAGAAGTGTGTTTTTACACAAAAACACAGTTTGAATGTATCCTAAGTTATCCTCTTTGTAAAAATGCAAATTATTTCTGAAGAATTACTTAAACTGTTCCTTTAAGCTATTGAAGAGGGCAGAAACGTAGACACCTGGACCAAGTGCAAGTAATGCCAGCAACATAAATTATGATCCCCTTTCCCTGGTTTTCGGCGAATGTGTCTGTGTTTCACTGACTTGCTCTCTAAGGATAACATGGCAAATCCTTGTTTGATGAAAGTAAGACGTCAGAATTCAAATAAATGGTGAGCAGGAAAACGAAAGGAGATGAAAGACTCGGCGAGTTCCAGATGAGGAAGAAACGGGTCAAAGACGGGAGGAAATGGAGAAATGTGGATAAATCTCGAGGATAAGAAACCGTCTTTCTTTCCTCATTCTGCGTGGCTGGCAGTTAATTTACTGACTCGGGCTCTTGAGGATTTGAAGTGTGTGTGCTTAGCATCAAGAGCAAATGAGCTGACATGGTGGCAAAGCCTATAGCAGAACTGCTGACATTTGTGACGCTCGGAGCGACACTTGAACTAAGCGGCAGATAAACTCTGGATCTTTTAACTCTCGGTGGTGTCACATGTGCGCTAACCCTACAGCAATGGGATTTTCTGTCATTTGTGTGTGTGTGTGTGTGTGTGTGTGTGTGTGTGTGTGTGTGTGTGTGTGTGTGTCAGAGTCTCAGAGGTCTTGACATGTCTCATGCATACTTGTGCCTGTGGATAGCCTGTTATGTTCATGAGAAGTGCAGAAAACATCATTCCAAGAATTTATTTATTAATTTATTGGATTAATTCCTGTTTAGTAAGAGTCCAGAAATCAGTATTTGGTGCAGTAACCCTAATTTTCCACAGCTTTAATGCATCTTGGCATGCTCTCCACAAGTTGTTCATAGTTCAGGTTTCATCTAATCAGTATCTCTTTAAGCAGAATGAGGTGTGTATGTGTTGGAATTCAACAGATGCTGGAACGGGAAGGCTGGAATACATGTAGAGATGCTGATTTTAGAAAAACATGCAGTGGTTATTTTTTTTTCCAGAGCTGTAAGCTCCTTAAGAAACTGTCTGACTCTGTTCCGATGTGACGTGCGTGTCTGGCCCGCTCCGGCTTTGTGAAATCCAGAGGGTGAGCTTGTGCACGCGCACACAAACTCACGAATCCATGCTCATTTAATCACAGCCGATAAAGCACTTGTACCGTCTAGTAAAAAAGCGAATAAACACACACACACACACAAAAACAGTTCAGCTCATCTAATCTGATTTTACGCCAAACGCTGACAGTAATGACTTTTAAGAGGAAAATGAAAAGGCTGCAATGTCAAGTACCAAACTGTAATCCTTTCTCTCTGTCTCTTTTCCACCTTTTCAATTCTTCTGATATGAATTCCATCGTTTTGTGTCTCACGCTGTCTTCTTTTTGCATGCAGGCGCACTAACATCGTCCCTCCCCACCTGTTTTCTGTCGCCGGTCTCCCCGCTCTGTCTCCACCATCCCTCCCTCTCCCCGTTTTGGCCCCCGGCCAGTCTGTCTTGTTTTTAGGTAACACCGCTCCCCTCCTCCTCCTCCCCCCTCCCCCCCAGTCGCCCACAAACCTACATACGCTGCAGCTGCATATTGCTGGTGAGAGGGAGACTCACAACCCTCCAGTGTGTTTGTGTGTAGGAGGGTATATGATTGCCTTCAACTATGTGTGCCAGTGTGTAGTATTTACAGGTGTGTGTGTGTGTGTGTGCAGCCCGCGAGCACATGTGTGTCCAAGCAGACGCTATTAGGTCTGACATGTGTGGAGTGATTGGGAGCTGAGTGTGTGATGCCGGGGGAAATCACGGGTTCTATCTGGAGAACAGTATGAGATGGAGCACACTTAGTCATGCTGACAGAACCACCGAGGATGTAGTAGAAAGCTTTTAGTGTCTGTACGCCGCTTCTCGGCCTACGTGCTCCAACTTGCCTATCAAGAAGCGCGCATGGATGCGTGTGTGTGTCAATACGTGCCGCCACGCACACACTCATAAGCGCGCCCTGCATCATGCATGTGTTGTGAAAATATGTCACGCCAGCCCATCATGAAATTTAGTGGGTCATGAGGAAAAAAAAAAAAAAACAGCTTATCAAATCACTCTGAGCCACTGCATCATGCCTATGCACAATTTATGCAGAAAGAAAATGGAAAGCTTTTAAGAGCTTCAGTGTCAGTGATACAACGCTACGTAGGAAGAGGAACATCACCGACATCACACGTCTCTAAATTTATGTGTGTGTGTAGAGTGATGTATAGATTTCCCATTTATTCATTATCCGCCGATGCCTCGCCTCGCTTTTTTTTTTCCTCCATGAAATGAGGAGCGGTTTACTTGTCTTGCTGCTGGATCCTCGTTATTAAGGCGACTGTAGCGCGATGCTGGGATTTACTGCTATAGGCTCGCTCATGTGATATACAGAAATAGATCCGCTATAGTGTGTTCAGAAGGCAATTCTGGCAAATGTGTGTTCATCATTTTTTTACAACCAAGGTTCAATTCTTACTGCAGCTACATAAATAGAACCCAAAAACAGAAAACTCTTCGGTTGAGCCACGTTTTTTTAAAATTCTGAAACATTTTAGATCCTCACCTCTACGTTCATGTCACATCTGTCTGTCTAATGCTCCTTCTGTGCTCATTGACCCTGATTTTTCAACTTTCCAGATGTTTGACCTATATAGTAATTACAGCATTGACGGAACAGTAAGTAGATTACATGGGTCGTGTTGCGGGTGATTAAGATTCTGATTTTTGTATTCCTTTCCTGTGGGTGCATCATTGAATTATTCGGTTTTCACCGTATTGCCACGTGAGGAGCATGATCTACAGGGAAAATTCCTGCATTCAAATGAATGCATTCGGTCTAGTTACGTGAGAATCCAGCTTTACCAACTGATCTCTCAGGCTTGTTGCCCGCTTACGTGTGAACAAAAGGAAAACTGTTGTTCCGTGTCCTGTCGGATGAAAAGATGCTTTATAACTGTAGATTTCATAACTGAACTGAAAGGATTGTAGGTCGACACATATTTTGCATATGATCTCTTTGTTTTATTTTTCTTAATGGCTTTTTCTTTCTGCTTTGATGAGGTCTCCATTGCTGAGTGCAGGTGCATTGCCGGATAACAATTTTTTAAAAGCCTGCAGGGCAATGACGCATATTAAAGGTCGCCATACAATGCAAATAGACACTCTCATGTTTTTATTTTTACTCTAGATAAGGTCTGTGGGTTATATACAAACTGTCTAATGCATCAAACACTCTGAAAAACAGAGAAATGCGCATAAATGTTGTCGATGCGTGGCTCGTTTGTACTTCCCTGACCTTGTGATGTCATGCAGTAGACCCATGTTCTGTGGAGCTCTCAGTGAGCTCTTTAACACTACATTGACTTTTGTACTTTAAATTGCAAAATAAATAAATAAATTTAAAGCATTATTGTCATGTGCACACAAATATATCATGTTAAGTGTGTCAAAACACAGGAAAGTCCATTAAACACAGAAAATTGCATGATTTTTCTGTCAGATTTTGCTTTGTCGATTTGACTCACGATTTGCTTTAAATCAAATTTCAGTGCTCAACAACATCAAACAACAACAATAAACCCAATCATTCTAATGCTAGAATGAAAACTAAAGTCAAAAATTTATTTCAAGTGTAATCCTATTTATATATAAGAAACATGCTATACATAGGCTACATCGAGTGATTGAGCAACAGCATTTATTACAAAATAAGAAGTAAACGAGACACCTATGTCTTAACTTAAAATAGAGCAAAAAAGTCTGTCAACTTAAAGTAGTGCAAGGTCAGGGAGGCATCATATGTGTAAAATAGTTGATGAAAACAAAACCTGGGTTAGGAACAGCAAAAAAAGAGCTTTGCCTGAAATGGTGGTTTTCGATCTAAAAGGATATATAGTTCAGGATATGGGACCTTTTAAGCAACTTGTTCAATAACATTTAACATTACTTATTTGCTCAGTTGAAGGTCAGATATCCCACAGTCCTACTCTAAAAAAAATCAGCGTTCAGGGTCCTTTATTTAAGAAGCTGCAAGCCTCAAAGAATGTTTTCCTTAGCTTGAGTTTTAGCGTCCTGAGGTCTAAATTTCATTTCAGCGCCAGAAGGAGGTTTGGATATTTTTAGAATGAAGCTGGACAGATTTAAAGACATTTAATCTCAGCACAATATATTTCTGGTCATGAACATCGGGGCGTATTGCACTCATTATTTGTTTTGTAAATCAATACTGATTGAACCCTGCTTGACTTCTCCTCTTTTTGTTCCCTCTTCATCTGCTTCTTTTTTTTGCCTTTTTTTACTCAGCTTAAAGCTGTGAATCAGGCACTTGAAGGCGTGTGTGTGTATTTTATCATAAAGCTGTAAGAAGCTGACACCGTAGCTTAGCTGAGCCTGTGACGATTTTGACACTCGAGAGAATCGTTTCAAATAAGCAGCTGATAAATACAAATTTTTGCATCTTCATTCATGCCTGCCATGTCGGCTCCGGAAACGTTGTGATATAACTTATTTAGTTACAGTAGCTGTATTTGTGTATGTACGGCACGGCTTGTCATGATGCATGCAGATCATACACTCATTACTATTTCAGTCAGATGGCTGCCAGCACGACACCACCACGTAAGAGGATTTACACATTAATCAGCGGCGGAAACTCATCCAGCTCCGCTTATGTTATTTTCCACTTGCTTCCAAACATTTTTTGAGTCCGGTCTTTCATACGTTGCTCCATTATTTGCCCGCGATATCTGATGACTGAGCACTTTCTACTATTAATCTGCAACAATCCGTGGCATAGATCACATTCATACGAGAGGAAGGGAGGACCTACGTGAGAGGAAACTGATGACACATGCAATCTATGAACGGCGCTAAGAGGCTCGATTTGGAAATTACTTTGCAACGTCTATGGGGATTTGGAAAAGCGTGAAGGCTTGATGGAAGGGACTAATTTTTTATCACACGAGAGCATTTTCAGGCAGAAGGGAGGGTGAATCATAGGTGCGGAAGGTACTTTGACCCTCCGGTTCAGGGACAGTTGAGAGCGATGAAAAATAGAAATATTTATCCCGAGTCTGGAATGTCAGCGATTCAACTTCTAAATTCCATGACCCAAAACACCACGTACAGAAGTATTTGTACACACATGTGCACAAAGGCTGGAGGCACATTGAGTGGCTCTGTTTTCCTTGTGTGTTTTGGCTTCTGTGCACACACTTCCGTGTTGTGTGTTGTGTGCGTGATGAATCCTGCGTCCTTTTGTGCGGCTGCCAGGCAGGAACCGAGTGTCGCAACTGGACACTGGAAAGACACTTAGTTAGAACTATGACACCCGTGAGAGACAGTGGCGACTGCTGTTAAGACTGCACCAAGAGAAGCACAAGTATTTTTTAGTTACATAATGCATTTATTTACACGAGTGTCTTTGTAGGTTTGTTTGAGATGGTTAAACAGATTTGTTGTGTTGCCAAGAGTCACAGATATCACCTTATAGCAAATCTTGCATGTTGCTTCTGCTTCTCGTCGGATTCTTGGAACCCGAAGTGTTCCCATATAAGAGAACTTTTCTGACGTATTTTTCTCCACCGAACAACTCTGCCGTTTCACTCACTCTCATTCTTGTTCTCGCTTGCTCTTTCGCGCCCGTGCTGTTGGAAAGTATTGTGCATGCATGTCTCTTTCAGTAATTGTGTAAAGAAAAATGGAAAAAACATTGTTACAACTAGATTAAATGAGTTTGGAGATCATTTGATGCCCAAATCAAAATCACGTTCAAAATTCCTTCATGCAGTCATTTTCTATACCCGCTTATTCCTCATTAGGGTCGCGTGGGTCTGCTGGAGCCTATCCCAGCATATTGCAGGCGAGAGGCAGGGATGCATCCCAGATGGTCGCCAGCCTATCGTGGGGCACACACACCATTCACTCACACACTCACACCTATGGACAATTTAGAGTCTCCAATTAACCTCAGCATGTTTTTGGAGAACCCAGAGATAACCCACACAGACATGGGGAGAACATGCAAACTCCACACAGAAAGGTCCCAGACCAAGGAGGTCTTGAACCTGCGACCTTTTTGCTGTGATGCAACACGGCCTTCAGTTACCTAAAATGTCAAAGAATAAGTGGTTAACATTTCATTGACTAAATAATGTGCTGGAAAGCGTTCAATTTTAGTTCAGAGTCAGCATTAAACACCATTGAAGCTCAGCATCAATAGACTTTAATAGGGAAGCAGAGAGTGGGTTGATTTACTGCAGTGAAACTAGACACTCATTGGAAAAACTTGAACTTGAACTTCTGCATGTTGATTGGATCGTTGTGACTGGAACGTTGTTTGAGTTTCATTCCGCGATGAGTCGATCTGGAGACTTTACAAATCATCTCGATGACTTTTTCTATGTTAAAAATGCTTTATCGTCATCTTTTATTTTATTGGTGACTCTCACAAAGCGCTTACAGGCAGCCACAGTCTCGCCCAGCAGCTGCAGGGTGAGCAAGCTAACAAGCTAACAAATCCAAAAAAAAGAGCTTCCCTACTAGAAAGAGCAACAGCCACCGCTGGAGTGAGATGAGCAGCACGTCTTCTCAGGCCTGAGGACAGCGGGGACCTCTGAATCATCCCCAAACCCCAAATAACCCACCGGCACTCTGAACTTGCACTCAGGGAACAATAACCATAGATTAATATTATTCTGACAGTGAAAGCCATCTGTATTATCTGTTGAAGAGTGAATTTCAAACAATAACAATGGATGAAGAGCCTATGTAATTTTATCTTCTTTTATTTTTGCCAAATGTTCTTAACTTAAAGGTTCACTTTCTGGTTTTGTTAGTGTGTCAAATAGACCATCTACCAGATTATTTCTCACAATACATCTTTAAAACTACTTATGAATATTTAGATATAAAAACGATATAAAAAGTTAAGGAAATGACCCTTTTCAATAAGAAATGGGCCACCTGTAATGAAGATAATTATCAAACAACACACTAAAGTATTGTTCTCTGGATATTTTCAGTGTCTTTTAGCTTTAGTAAGCAGTGAAATGGAAATTGAAGCTACATTTATCTGATTTTCAGAAAGAGAAACATTATTCCAAAATAAGTGTGAATAAATGTGTAAGTAGCAACTTTTCAAGGGTGTGATGGATAGGTAGCACCAGAGGATGCTAATTTATTAGCTGCATTACTGGCTAAACCTGATAAAAGTAAGCTGTCACTGATGAAAACCTGTTTAAAATCACCTATTTTTCCTGCTTTACTGATGGAGACTGTAAATTGTCAAAGTGAAGTTAGAATTTGTGAGATAAATGTTTTTCTTTGGTTCTTACCAGGTGTTTTGCATCATTCTCTGTGATCATGGGCAGATGTTTATGTCAGAAACACAGCATTTCACTTGGTAATTCTCATTATGGAGTGTTTTTTCTTTTGTTTGGAACGTTATATCTGAGCCCACTTTAGCTTTGGCTCCAAGACAGCTGGTTTCCCTTTTAGCAGCCACATTGTTGTAACTGTTTAAAATATAAAAGAGGGTGCTGAAAGTTAAATGGATCTACGCCATAATACTCAACCGCTCTCTGAAACTATGTGTGCATCAGTTGTAATTTCAAAATGTGATTGTCTTTCAGGCGTATCACTATAGCAGCAGGTGGATAAATGAAGAGCAGAAAAAATGGTCAAGGGTATTCTGTAGCTATTGACTTTAATATGAAAAAGTACTGATGGAAACATAAACTGATCTTTTACTTTAACCGCTGTCAAACATTTGTTTTTTGAAAGAAATGGAGCGTGAATTCAGAACAATTTTACGGAATTATCTCTTTACAGTTGCCTCATAATAGATCCCTCCTTTTTTTGTGTTGTCGTTGTTCTGCGTTTCTCCTGATGTGTTGTTTTCCTCTGGAAAGACGACTATTTGTTTTTGTGTCCCCTTAATTATTATCCCACATTCTCATCCATCTCACTATGTGTCAGACTGGGCCGTCTTGGACACAAGTGCTCTTCGGCGCATTCCTTTCCCATGAATCTCTCTCGCTTCTTGAAAAAATGCGCTCTCCAAAACACGTACGCCTTACACTGTGACAATCCCATTTAGTTTAAAAGGCTGAGAAGTGCTTCTGATAAAACGTAATCTGCCCTGAAGCAATATCACTCAGAATCAGAACAGTAAACGTGTTAAAACGCCATAAACATCTGACATTATGTGTAGTTTTAGAAGTAAACAAAAAAAGTTTTAGAGTAAATATATATTTTGAATTGATGTGTATTTTTTATATTAACAGTGTTTCTATAACTTGTATCACTGAGTCAAAAATTTAAGAAACAGGAGAGAAGTTACTTTTCTGGGTGTCTCCTCTGTTCTAATTACACATTCACCATCATTATTACGCTCCATAAATATCTGCATCAGGCTTAAACCAGAAAAAGGTCAATCAGTCTGCAAAATATCACAGTTGTTTTTGGCACAAGACGCATGAGTGCAGAACCCACAAGTGAAGCCGGGTGAAGAACCAGAAGCCTGTGAAGAGAAGCAGACACCTCACAGTCGGCCATAGATGGAGAGTTAGTCTGAGACAGGTTCAGGATCACATGATCACATGAGCTTAATCCTCATGTGTTGTGTTTGTTTCATATAAATCAATTTGGTGTTCCTGATCAACTTTGACCCTTCCATCAAGACTCCTCATAAAAAAAAGTAATAATTATCACCTCTTGATTTTTTTTATCATCATAACCTCTTTGGAACATTACAAGTTTTGAACCTCTATTTGTTATTTATGGCCTGTATGTGTCATTGATTTGAACTCGTACCTCTTGAATTTGAGTTGTGAAAAACACAACTTCTGGAATATTATATCAGAATTAATCAAAGTTAACAAAAGGCATTTGTTTGGAAATCATTTAAAATATTTACACAGTCACAAAAAGTAAAAGCTGTTGGCTTAAGTGAATACACTTGGCAGTTTCACAATATTCCAGGTCTTGGCGTAATACATTATAGAACAACTAACAAGAACAATACAATTACAATTCCAGTTCTTTACATTAATTATAGTCTCTCCTATTCATTTCTAATGATTGGTCACTTTTGACTGGGACACCAAGATGCATGTACACTAATCGGGAAAAAAACATAAAATTGAATGTAAATTAACACAATTTATCTTGTGGACAAAGTCATTGAATCTTAGCTGAATCTCATCAAATCAACCACAGAGACGTTTCAGAGACAAAAACGTTGAATCGGTCAGATTTGACTGAAAACACAACATGAGGTTTAAAAGAAGCGAATATGGACATTGATTGACTTTGCAGACCTGAGTTACCTGGGAGCGTGTTCGTTTCATGTGACAGGGGAGAGATAGGAACAGAGCACTATGCACTGATGAGAAAAGGGGGCGGGGGCACTGATGCATACTTAATAACAAGCGGGTCTTCTTTTATAGATTCTAAAACGGGCCACCCATACTACCATAGTGGTGACAGCAGTAGCCAACACCCTGTCCACTAAACACACACAGCCACATGTGTGTGTCTGAGATAATGCATACAGTACAAAATGATGCCATCCATATATCCAGATGGAATCCATACCATAGACCATACCATAGATTCACTTTCTCACATCGCCGCGGGACAGTAATTTCTACTGTTGCACACAACTCCAGAGATTACAGGCAGTGGAGTCGAAAATGGCCTTTTTCTATTTGTGCAAATGTCCGAGTCCCTCCTCATGCATACATGCACACAAAGGCCCTTCTCGGTAGCAGATAGCAGTTGTAAAAGCTATCCAGCCAATGCGGTAACTTTTTATTACCCAATCCTTCACTGTCCCATAGCCCGAAGAAGATATCAGAGAGAAAACATCTGTAGTGTGGTTTTATTTCTTCAGGGCTGAAAGTGGCGGTTTAATTTCAGGGATGCCCAATCTTAGAGTCTCTAAGCCCGATCTTGTCAGAATTGTTTTACTGCGTCTCAAACTAAACCTTTCGGATTCCTGTCGTAAACACATCCGAGGTTATGCTCAAATACGAAAAAGTAAGAATATAGATAAAGGACAAGAGGGGAAAATGCTCAGATTTTAACATAGAAAACATTCGATTCTTTCCCCCTCCGAGTTCTGATGTCACCATTCTGCAAGAATTTGGGTTCTCAGAAAGGAAGTTCAGCTCCCCGGGGAGTCATAGGAAGAGGAATGTCTGCTCCAGATACCGACGCCAGAGAGCTAACCACGCGGAATTGCAAGAGCGCGGAGAATGTGTCTTTCCCCTGTTACCATCGCGCGGCACACTGTCCAGAGTGGTTCCCTGCACTATAACTCTGGTGTCTGGCCAAATCAGGAATGCATGGCAGTGAGGCTGAGACACAGCCGGGGCTGTGTGATTTTTTTTTTTTTTTTTTTGCATCGGGCCTGTCATCTCCCTTAAGAATTGTCATTTCCATAAGTAAGCCGGAGCCGGGGATCCTCGGCTTATGAATCCAAAGTGTTGCGACATGTCGCAGTCCGAGTCGAAGCAATACATCTGAGGATGACAGAGCCTTTGTGCGCACGATGATAATCACACTGTCTCGTCCCGGTGCCGATTTCTCTGTCTCTACCCCGCCTCCGTTTTTCTCCCGCCGCTGCGTCCGCCTCGTTTTTTTGGAGCATCCTGCAGGCAGCTGACATAGCAACAGGTGTCACATATATAGACATTATGTAGCTGCCGTCAACTCTAGAGTTACATGACCTCATCTATAAATACATGATAGTGACATGATTTACTGGCCTGCTTCCTGGGCCCTCTTGGTCCAATTAGATAAGTCAAAGTACAGTAGAGATAGACTAAATCACTTTGTCCACATTAGAGGAAGCAAAGCCATCTGTTAGGGTGGACAGAGGCGCTTTGATACTAATGGAGACACTTTGTCTTGTCACTGACCACTGCCACTGTGTGTGAAAGAGGGAGGAGGGGAGGAGCGTGTGAAAGCCTCAATAAGAAATCACTTTTTTTTTTTTTTTGGCACAGGGCTTGTGTGCAAGCGTACACTACCGCTCAAAAGTTTGGGGTCACCCAGACAATGTTGTGTTTTTCCATGAAAAGTCACTTTTATTTACCACCATGAGTCGTTAAATGAATAGAAAATAGAGTCAAGACATTGACAAGGTGAGAAATAATGATTTGTATCTGAATTAACAATAATAATAAATAAAGTTTTTTCCTTCAAACTTTGCTTTCATCAAAGAAAAGTCAGTTTTCTAGCTTCTCTAAGCAGCTAAATTGTTTTCCCCTGTGCTAACATGATTACAGGGTTTTCTAATCATCCATTAACCTTCTAACTCAATGAGTAAACACCATTAGAACACTGGAGTGATAGGAAATGGGCCTTTATACACCTATGTAGATATCGCACTGAAAAAGACATTTGCAGCTAGAATAGTCATTTACCACATTAGAAATGTATAGAGTGGATTTCTGATTAGTTTAAAGTTGTCTTCATTGAAAAGTGCTTTTCTTTTAAAAATAAGGACGGTAGTGTACATACATTTTTGTCTTATTTGCTGTGTTGCTTGTTGCAGCCGAGGCAGATGAGAGTCAGGATCTTTTTCTTTTCTGCATCTGAATGCCTGCAGGGCTCGGTGGTGGAGGTGGGCCCAGATAAAACGCTCTGGGGTGGAAGTCGCACCGTTTCCGTCTAACAGATCTCGGGTTGGCATTGTCTGCTATCACATTCGATAACGCTGAAACAGCAGCACGCTGTTTCCCTTCAGAACTCCAAATTCTTGTGTTGTTGTTTTTTCCTTCGTGTGCTGCAAGTATTTATTTTTTATTCCACTGGAGGACAGAGCTCAGGGAAGTCATTCAATAAGTTATATGGCTATCAAATTGGTCCGTTTTATAATCTGAAGGCCAGAAAAAGAGAAGTATGTTCTTGGCAGATCGACTTAAAACTGTGCTGAGATCTGTCAAGATAAGGACAGGACATGTTTGGGAGAAATAGGAAGAAGCTGTAAGAGACTGCGGAAAGAGAAACTTGTGCCAGAGCCTCATAAATCATGCATTATGATACATTATTTTGCATCAGGATGCGGCTTGAGCAGGCAACGGCACCTCGAGTGTAATTTCGACATACGTGCACAAGTAGGTGCGAGCGTATGAGTGTGTTTACCCTCCTTCTGCCGGAGCACCGGTCTCGTTCGCTCAGTCTGAACCCTCTCACCCCACAAGAAATCAGCTAACTGTGTTGCTCATAACCTTATCACACTCTGGCAGAACCGAGTCCCATTTTCTGTACTCGGTGAGCTCAGATGAACTTCTGTTAGGGTTTTACAAGAAGCTGACATGTGGAAAGTGGAAAGCGTCAATCACACTAGATCCTGTTACGTGGTTGAAGGTTTAAAAAAAGAATGAGGGGGAAAAAAAAAAAAGTGACGCACCCAAGCAGCATCAGGCTCAGAGACATGACACGTGAACGGAGTCCAAACGGTGCAGAATATATTATTTAAAAAATCTGCGGTTGTTTCTAGTTAGTTCACTGTTGTAGCTGAATCTTTACAATCCAATACACTTCTTTTCTTTTTTTTTATTATGTAGCGCATTAAAAAAGCAACAAGGTTACCAATGTACTGCACAAAGAATAAATAAAACAAAGTAATATAATAAAAAATACAGTAAAATAAATATAAAACATAAAAATACAACAGATAACCAGTGATTCAACACATCACATCAATATGGATTAAAAGCTGAGGAGAAAAATAAGTTTTAAGACAAGATTTTAAACTTTCTTTGGGGCCATTTGGATCATTTAGGGCAGGGGTGGGCAACCCTGGTCCTAGAGAGCCACTGTGGGTGCAGGTTTTTGTTCCAACCAATCAGGAACAAACCTGATTCTACTAATCAACTATTACGGCCCTTGCTATGGAGCTTCATTAGTAGAATCAGGTGTGTTCCTGCTTGGTTGGAATAAAAACCTGCATCCACAGTGGCTCTCTAGGACAAGGGTTGCCAACCCCTGATTTAAGGGCTGCTGCTGGACAGGCCTTGTCGACCTTGGACCTGGAGGCACCAACTCATTAGAAAATCTTAAAATGAATTCTCAAACAGGCAGGGAGTTGCACAGAAAAGGTGATGTGTTCACGCTTGCAGTTGCCGTTAAAATACGAGCAGCCACATTGTGGACTAACTGTTAATGGCAGCATGGAGAGCGTTAGAGTTGTCCAAACTGCCCCGTTACAGTATGTCTGCTCCGTTTCTGCAGGCAACTGTCCCAGTAAACCACTTTAAATTTAAACCAACGGAGATAGCACTAAGTCTTAGAGCCG